>CAWUFW010009033.1:0-600000 GCA_963921515.1 Calotriton arnoldi
CGCAGCCCTGCCCCTGTGTCCCCTGCTGCCCTGAGTGAGGAGTCTGTGTACCTCCTTCGCCAGCTCCATGTAGGGCAGACAGCCATGCTGAGTGTCCTCCATGCGCACACCGCGCTGTTGACTCAGCTGGTGTCGTTCATGGAGGGCATCTCATCGGGCATGTCTGACCTACAGAGGGGCAATAGGTCCATGGACTCCTCCCTGACGGCAGCAGTGTCCCTCCTCAAACGGTCCCTCACCCCTCCTGCCTCTGCTCCATCCACACTCCCCAGCACCTTACCCATCCCAAGCACACACACACTGGCACAGGCACACACCAGCACACACACATCCAGCACACTGACACACACGCCAATGACAAAACGCACACGCACGCACATTCAGGGGACTGAAGCCAGACTCACAGGGGATGGGGCCCTGGAACACACACACGCATCCACATGCACTGCGCAGTCCTCAGTTCCCTCTCCCTCCAAAGCACCCTCCCTTGCCTCACCTGCAACCCCAAAGTCACAGCAGCTCTTCCTCTGTGACCTCGGCCTCTTCCCCACCGATGAAGCTGCTCCAGCATCCCGGGGGAAGAGGAAGCCCACCCACACGGAGCAGAGTGCCCCTCGCCCCCGGACACCCTCCCCCAGGCGCAGACGGACTGAGGCCCCCACCCGCAAGTCCCCCGGAGTCCTAAGAGCAAGACCCCGCCACCGCTCTGCAGCTCAGGCACAAGGTCTCCGTCCTCCATCCCTCAGGCCCCCACTGCACAGGTGCCCCACCACACCCTGCCCCAGGTTCCCCCACCCACAGATATACCATCCCCAAGAGGATCAGGCCTTCTCCCCCTGCCACTTGCTCTCCCAGCACCACACCCCCGCTGCGCTTGTCTGTGCCACTGATGTGGTGAGGGTGTCCTCCCCCTCTGTCCAACCCACCTTGCCTGTTCCCCATTCTCCTCCCCTGGAGGTAGGCACTGCAGTGGAGTCCACTACCGCCCTGTCTGACTTGGGCACTGCAGTGGCGGACCTGTCCACTCCATCTGCAGGGTCCACTGCAGTTGTGCCGGCACCCACGACATCTGAGTCATGCCCCCAGTTGTGCCAGCACACACCATGTCAGACACCTCCACTGCAGTTGTCAGTGGCTCTCCAGCACCCACCACCCCTTCCCTGACTCCCCCTGGTGAGCCCTGATCCTGTCCCTGCGGTGCCTGGCCTGCCCCCCGGTTGCCCCTCCTAGTGGATTGTCCCTGGTTTTGTGCAGGCATGCGTAGGGTGACAACTGCCAGTGTCACCCTGTTTGAACTTTGACAATGGACTGGCCATTGGCCTTTGCTCTATTTTTTCTGGACGTCGTTTTCATTCAACACATATGCTGAATAAAGCAACTTTCTTTTCTCTAGTGCTCATGCTTCAGATGTACATGTTGTTGGTGCTGCTAACCATGCCCTTGCTGCAGTGATGGTGATATCTGGTCTCATGATTATGAAGTGTTACTGTGCAGGAACCCATGTGGTCCAGGGGGAATGTGTCCTATCATGTGGTGTATCCATGTCATCCATAGCAGCATCTGAGGGTGTCATGTGTTCAGTATTTGGCAATGGGATTTCCTACTTACATTAGCAATTTCATATCTGTGGCTTCCACCCCTGCACATCTGTTGTGCCTGCCATCGTTGCATTTGTCTACTTCCCTGACCGTGTTGCCATCTCCACTGGACATGCAGGTTTGGGCATCAATGGGGAAGGACTCATCCGTGTAGTCAGTGCAACATTGCTATACAAGTGTGTTGGATCTGTGCTGATGATTCCGTTGGCACATCCATGACCAGGCTGATGTGATGGGAGCCCTCATTTGGTGCTAATTGTTGATTGTGTGACCAAGTGCTCAGCTGACATGATGGGGCCCTACTGAGGCAACATATGGCACAGCTTTCCTCACACAGGAGTGGAGTCCCCTCATGGCAGTGTGTACACGTGTGACATTGCCTGCGCCCAAGGTGTGTGTTGTATGTGCATGTCTGTGTGTTCACTTCCATTTATCTGCGCATGCTGTGATCCCTAGTGTTGTACCTGTTTGTGATGCTTGCTGACTTGAGCTATGTTCCCCCAAAGTCTTCTCCCTGTGTTCTCTGTGATGTGGGTGCATGGCACATTACTGGTCATCAGGGTGTCACCCATAGGTGTGTTTGCTGTCAGGGCTGAGTTTGTGTGCAGACGCAGATGGGTCACAGTCAGGTTTCCCCTTGGCACTTGTTGTTTGCCCCTGTCATGTGATTTTCAGTTCGTGTTATCTTTCAGTGATTGTGACACGTTGTGTGTGTGACTGCTGGCACTCCTCAGGGTCCGGGCTGCAATGTTGGTTGTTGTCTATGTGTGTTCTTTGTGGGTGACCTTGGCTTCTTCATTGGTGTGTGACTGTGGCTGGGATCCCATTGGTTGGTGTGGTATCGCCGTCATGTCCATGTACAGCGTAGTGTGCAGTGTGTCAGACATTCAGGAGTCTTGTTGAGTGGCCATGTGTGATGTGTTTCTGCACCTTGGTTCCCACCCACCACCCTGGAATAGTCATGGGTGCATGTGCAATGTCACCAGTGCATGTGTACTTCACTGCTGCACATTGTTGGAGGTCGAGGGGTGTGGTCTTGAGTGTGTGCAGATGGGAGTCGTTGCCCAGCTAGTCCCCTGCCTCCATGTTGGCCTTGGCTTACTGGCCATGCTGATTGATTTGTGCTTGTGTAGGTGTGATGGTAGTTTGTTGCTCAGGACACCTGACTGTGGTTCACAGTGTGAACGACATTTAGCTTTGTCATCACAGTGGGATTTTTATTCAGCCCAGGGTCACCACATTGTGGGGGCCCTGGGGGTGGTGCTGTGGTGTGTCTGTGTCTTGCTGTGTCAGTTGTTGTTCCTACGTGCCTGTGTGACATGTGTGTTTTGTGCTCCCTCTCATCTGACAATGCCTGCTTGCCCACATAGGGGATTTGGATCCATGAGTTACCTTAGTGTGACAGTATGCACATCTGTATGATTGGTATTCAGCTCTCCTCATGTGTTGTGTGGTTGCCTGGGGACACTGGCACCCCCACCCCTCACCTGCTGTGTATGATGACAGTGTTGGTATGCCTGTTTGTGTTTGTGCATCTGCACCACTGCATTGGCATATCTTGGGTGTGCCATTGGCTGTATGTTGTTTGGTGTGTTTCCCCTGCTGTCCCTGGGACTCCTAGGTCATCGGTCAGCACAGTGATCATGGTTTGTGTGTCCCATTGCTGCCATGGTATGGTATCTGTTCACCTCACATCTGCTGTCTCCACAGGATATCTGCATTTGTGTGCCCATTGGTGCAAATATGTGGTTCTGCATTCTGATGGTCACTTCTGTCATTGTGTCATTGATGAATGTTGACGGTGTCAGCCCCCATGGGTGTTGTTTGTCTGCACATGGCCAAAGGAATGTCTCATTTGCACTGCAGTATTTGGATCACCCAATTTATGTTGCAATGGGACACATACACTACTTTGCCACAGATGAGTTTTTGGTTCTGTGACCAGGAATGATCCATGCAGTTTGGCAGTTGCAGCTCTTTCTTTGTCAACACTTACCTTTTGGTCACTGTGATGATGGGGGTGTAGACCCCATTGCCACAATGGTCAAAATGTGCTTCAGCTATGGACCCCACACTTGCCTTTTGGTCACTGTGATGATGGGGGTTTAGACCCCATTGCCACAATGGTCAAAATGTGCTTCAGCTGTGGACCCCACACTTGCCTTTTGGTCACTGTGATGATGGGGGTTTAGACCCCATTGCCACAATGGTCAAAATGTGCTTCGACTATGGACCCCACACTTACCTTTTGGTCACTGTGATGATGGGGGTTTAGACCCCATTGCCACAATGGTCAAAATGTGCTTGACTATGGACCCCACACTTACCTTTTGGTCACTGTGATGATGGGGGTTTAGGCCCCATTGCCACAATGGTCATGGGCTGCTTGCATTGTGGGTGCCACACACATATATGTGTGGCACATGTGCTAGGGGTCACATTGTATGTTCAAAGTCATGTTCGGTGTTGTAGGCATTTGACACAGCCTACACACGCTTGTCATGGTGGTGGGGGGATGTCTTTATCTTGCATTCCCTAGGTTGTGGTGTGCTTGTTGTGTCATGCATTGTCCATCCTATGAGTGGGGGTGGTAGTAGTGGTAGGCATCAAGCCCCCTGGCTAAGGGTGGTAGTAGTGGTAGGCATCCTGCCCCCTGGCTAAGGGTGGTAGTAGTGGTAGGCATCCTGCCCCCCTGGCTAAGGGTGGTAGTAGTGGTAGGCATCCTGCCCCCCTGGCTAAGGGTGGTAATAGTGGTAGGCATCAAGCCCCCCTGGCTAAGGGTGGTAGTAGTGGTAGGCATCCTGCCCCCTGGCTAAGGGTGGTAGTAGTGGTAGGCATCCAGCCCCCCTGGCTAAGGGTGGTAGTAGTGGTAGGCATCCAGCCCCCCTGGCTAAGGGTGGTAGTAGTGGTAGGCATCCAGCCCCCCTGGCTAAGGGTGGTAGTAGTGGTAGGCATCCTGCCCCCCTGGCTAAGGGTGGTAGTAGTGGTAGGCATCCAGCCCCCCTGGCTAAGGGTGGTAGTAGTGGTAGGCATCCAGCCCCCTGGGTAGGGGTGGTGGTGCGCATTCAGGCCCCTGTGTGCATATGTGGCATTGGTGATGGCCATCCCGCCCCTATGGTGCTGCTGTTGCTGGTGTAAGTATATTCAGCATCCCCGTGTGTGTGTGTGATGTGTCGTGTACGTGTTGTATGTGTTTTGTGGTTGGTGTCTGGCTTACCTTCTGCGCCGTACGCGTCCGTGCCTGTTCCGGTAGTAGATGTAGAATATTGGTATGATCGGGACGAAGGGATTCATGGTTGGTTCGTGTCGTTCGTCCTTCTCGTTGCTTCGCGTCGTCCTCGTCACTTCGCCTCGTCCCTCGTCGGTGCCGTGTTCGTCTCGTAGCCGTGGATCGTGTTGTGGCGCGAATCGGAGCTTATGTGCGCCTCTCCCGGATGCTTTGACGTGCCGTGCGTAGCGACGGGTTCGGCGCGTACGGGAAGCGCATCGTACTTGTCCGGCCGGACGGGGCTGCATTTTTCCTTCCGTGCGACTCGATTCGGCATTTCCGGATTCGCCTCGGTCGGAGAACAGGACCTGGTTTGGGTGAGTACGGCTCGGCCGGATTTTTTGCTGTTGTGCGCATCGTACTTGCTCGTTCGGTGTACTGTACGGATCGGTCGGGAAACAGGCTTTCGCATGGCTTTTTTCCCGACCGAATGGTGTTGGGTACGCCTCCGACCGAGATCGGAATCGGCCCCATTTAAAGCATTTGCACATAACAAACAGTAATACAGTGAAAACACTACAAAAGGACACCACACCAGTTTTAGAAAAATATCTAATATTTATCTGTGCAAAACAAGACCAAAAGGATAAAAATCCAACATACAGTGATCAAAATACGAATAATGCAAAAATAGACTTTATATACAGTTCCTTGAAGTCGATAACTCCGTCCGGGGCTATCACGGCGTCGTCAACAAACAAATCCAACAGTTCCAGATGGTTGTGACGTCGCAGGCCAGCTATGGTGTTCGGGAGACCCGTAAATACGTACCTTTGGAGATGCATGGCGTCGGACCTTGCGGTGTGCTCTGGAGGAGCGGCGTCATCAGGCGTCAGTTACGGAAGTCGGTGCATGAGGCCCTTGAAGTCGCAAGCGTTGCAGGTAGAGCTCCCTGAGTTTGAAGTCAGGAGCACTGGCGACAGCAGGTGTCGAGCTGCGGTGTGAAGCGAAAAGGTGCCCTCAGGTCACGGTGCCGGCAGTGGCTCCGTGATGGTCATCCAGCGGCATCGGTGAGACCAGGACTGCGGCGTAAGGCAGGGCAGTGCTTGTTGCAGTGCTGACAGGTCCAGGTGCAGTCAGCGGCGTCATCGTTGCTGTAGCGCTGTCGTCTGTAGACCCAATGCTGCGGTGCTAGACGGCGCAATGCGGTGTCCGGACCCCCCAGGTCGCGGTGCAGGCAGAAGCGTCGGTTGACAAACTGGAGTCAATATCACTGGCATCAGTGGGCCAAGGCTGCGGTGTGGGATGGGGCAGTGCGTCGTGTAACTGACGAGTGGTGCCCCCAAACCACGGTGCAGGCAGTGGCGTCAATGTCAGCTTGGAGCGGAGTCGCCGGTGAGACCGGGCTGAGGTGCGAAGCGGAACAGTGCTCCTTGTTCTCCCTGAGCGGTGTTCACAGGTCACGGTGCAAGCAGTGGCATCAGTAACGGCGTTGCGTCGTCGTCGGGGATACCAGGGCGGTGGTGTGAAGTGAGGTGGTGCGGAGTGCGGTGCCCACAGGTCAAGGTGCAAGCAGTGGCTCAGTGGCGGCGTTGGATGGCGTCGTCGGTGAGACCAGAGTTGCGGTGTGAAGTGCGGCAGTGCCCTCTGCTGTGCCTTCAGGCCACGGAGCTGGCAGCAGCGTCGTTGATGGTATCGGGTTATCTTTTTCCTCTGTGGCAGCTGAAACATCCAGTTCCAGAAGCCGGTACCCAGAAGATGTTGAGGTTTTTGATTTCCCTGAGACTTCCAACAGGAGGCAAGCTCTACATCAAGCCTTTGGAGGTACTTAGGATGCAGAAAGCACAGTCCAGTCCTTTACCTGCCCAAGAAAGAAGCAGCAACTGCAGGCTAACCAAACAAAGCAACAACAGCAATGGGGCAGTATTCCTCCTGGCAGTTCCTCCAGCTCTCCTTCCTGGCAGGTTCCTTAAGCAGTAATCTAAAGTTCTGGGGTCAGGGCCCCAATATTTATACTACATTTTTCTGTGAAGTTGGTACAAACAAAGTTCCTCTGGCACACATAAACCAGTTCTGTCTGGCTCAGGCCGGGTTCACTACAGGAGGTGGAGACAGCTTTTTGGAAGGCAGACACAGTCCATTCAGGTGCAAGCGACAACTCCTCCCACTACTCTAAATGCAGCCAGGTCTATTTAACCTAGCTATGAGTCACCCAGGAAAGGCAGGACACACCTCAACTCCCCCCCCCCCTAGTGTCTGTCTAGTGTGAATGCACATCTCTAGGTCCTGTCACTCCAAATCCAGACGGTGACTACACAAATGGCAGCAGCACTCAGGCTGGTTAAGCAAGAAAATACCCACTTTCTAAAAGTGGCATTTTCAAGCACACAATGTAAAAATCATCTTTACTAAAAGATGTATTTATAAATTCTGAGTTCAGGAAGCTTAAACTCCATTTCTCTATCTTGTCCCAATAGAAAGTTAAGCTGGTAAAATGTTGCAGTGCAGCTCCCATGATATCCTACTGGACAGACAGCTTTTCAATAGTGAAAAACGAAATACACAGTATTTCACTATCTGGACATGTAAAACACACCAGTACATGTCCTACCTTTCACATACACTGCACCCTACCCATGGGGGTACCTTGGGCCTACATGAGGGGTGCCATGCATGTAAGAAAAGAGAAGGTTTGGGCCTGGCAAGTGGGTACACTTGCCAGGTCAACATGGCAGTAAAAACTGCCCGCAGCCACTGCAGTGGCAGGTCTGAGACCCATTTGAAAGGCTGCTTGTGTGGGAGCCACAACCAGGGCTGCAAGCCCACTAGTATTTATTTATTTATTTATTTGAGTTTTATATAGCGCTGGCTAGACCCGGAGGTATCAGAGCGCTTTACATGAGGAGAGTTAAATAGGTTACACGTTACACATTGTTACAGAAGGTACATCCATTACAAGTTACATCCAAAGGTACATCAATTACAAGTTACATCCGTTTGTTCATGGCGTGTAGAAGGGTAAGGGGGTAATGTAAAAGGGCGACGGGGAAGAAGATTAAGTGGAGAATAGGTGCAAGGAAAAACAAAGTAGGTAGGGGGAGAGAGATTCAGGAGAGAGAGGAAAGGAAAAGGGGAGGCAAGCCAAGAATGAAAGGAGGGAAGAGGAGGGGCAGGGGGTAGGAGACAGAGCGAGGAGACGAGGAAGTAACTGTGTCCGATGTCCGGCTGGGTGGGAGACGGCTCCCTGCGGTAAAGGGGTCATTCCCAGTCTTCCATATTGTGTGATTCCCTTGACGCGGTGGACTCTCTCAGCGGGGTCGCTGAGACTCCAGGGCATAGATGCTGGATCCCTCCCCAACAAGGGGAGAGGAGTGCTTTGGTTACGGGCACACTTAGAAGAATGAAGGAGGGAAGAGGAGGGGGAGGGGTAGAAAACCCAGCGTGAACACAGTGTCCGACTTCCGCCGGGTAGGAGACAGTTCCCAGAGGTAAGGGGATCAATCCCAGTCCTTTACAATGTGAGACTCCCTTGTCACTGTGGACTCTCTCAGACGGGTCTCTGAGACTCCAGGGCAAAAATGCTGGATCCATCCCCAACAAGGGGAGTAGGAGTGCTTTGAACAAGGGCATACTTAAGGGGGCCATTTAAGGGAGTCAGGCTGGTAGGGTTACATAGGTTACAAGTTACCCATTGTTACAGAAAGTACGTCAATTACGAGTTGCATCCGTTGGTTCATGGCGTGTAGAGGGTAAGGGGATAATGTAAAAGGGCAACGGGGAGGAGATTGAGCGGAGCATAGGCACAAGGATAAACAAAGCAGGTAGGGGAAAGAGATTCAGGGGAGAGAGGAAAGGAATAGGGTAGGTAAGCAAAGAATGAAGGAGGGACGAGGTGGGGGAGGGGGTAGGAGACATGGCGAGGAGACGAGGAAGTCCAGGCTAGGCCCGGAGGTATCAGAGCGCTTTACATAAGGATTAAGACGTGTTACAGCGTTACATCAGTTACAGTTACATTACAGTTAAATCCGTTGCTAGTGCATTCAATAAACATAGAAAAACAAGATAAATGGAGGGAGGGAAGGGAACATAACGGGTAGATGAGGAAGAAAACAATGTCTGATATCCAGCTGGATAGGTGCCAACCAAGGGGGGTGACCCAGAGTCAAGCTTCTCTATAGCTACATATGATAGCTCCACCGGGCATCAACCAAACGTTACTCTAGTTCCGCAATAAGTCCGAACAATTATAGATGACCCTCGGCTTCCCCATTATGCTGTATGCGATAGCTCTTCGTGTACCGGGTGTCACGGGCGTCTGGGTCAAACGTAATATAGCCCCAGCTTGTGAGGCACGCCAGCAGTAATCCGGGCAGTCCGCCTGGAGCCGGCCGCTGCTCGCCGCGAAGGAGAGCGCCGAGTGAAGGATCCAAGAGGCACCGCACCAAGAGAGAGCAAGAGTTCACATCAACCGTCCCAGCGCCGACTCGCCCATTCACAGCTCAGTCTCCTCACTGCGGTGAAGCGTTGATAGAGGCGAGGTCAAATGGGTAGAGAGAGGGAAATGAGCAAGCAACCAGGAGCTGGGCACACAGATCGCCCAAAAGCTGCACCCAATCTAATTGGGCCGCCTCTGCAGGGTCAACGGGCACACTCTCGGCGGTCACCGCTAAGGGCAACCACGCTCCTCGCGCTCTCACTCTCCGCCCTGCGGTCAAGACTATTGGCGGCTTCCAGTTCTTGCTGATTGCGCAGCTTGTGCTGGGCTGCGCCGAGGCCCTGCGATGCGAAGGTTATCCGGGAGGCTCCAGAGAGACACACCGGCTGCTTCGGGGGGGAAGGAGGCATCAAGGGCGCGAATTTTGCGCGGAAGCCCAGGTCGCCCCGGCAGCCATTTTAAGGTCAGGCAGAGTCCCCATCCAGTTCAGCCCCATGATTCTGATGAAGGGTGCGGGATTCCTCCTGGCGGCAGCGGTCGGCTCAGGCGGGGGTGTTAGCCTACCTCCCCATAGCTGCCGGGATGCTCCAGTAGTGGGCCACACCCGTTCGCCCCCTCCAACTTCAGCCGCAACGTCCCGCAGGCGCCATTTTGAAGCCAGGCAGCCCCGGGGGACGAGCGGTATTGGGATTCCTGGCGGGACCGCCACTAGTAGGACCCTCGTCCACTGTTCCCATGTACGGGGTGGCCAGCTGTCCTTCGGTGCGGGATGCGGGCAGAGCGGGTCCAGACCTGGATCGACGCTGTATGCGCGCCGGCGGGAACGGAGGCTGTCCCCGGCCGCCGAGTCAATCTCGGCGCTCCCCACGGGCTCCACCCCGTCGCCATGAGCTCCGCCCTCCGCAAAAGCCTGAAAAGTCATTAACCCTGCTTGTTGTTGTATAAAGCCCGAACCACTGCAGCATGCAAATGATCCCCCAGCAGCAGTGTGATTTGATTTACAGGCCCTGGGCAAACACAGTGCAGTGTACTAGGGACTTAATAGTAAATCAAATATCCCAATCATGGAAAACCAATTACAACACAGTTTACATGGAGAGCATATGCACTTTATCACTCAATAGCAGTGGTAAAGTGCTCAGAGTCCTAAAACCAATGTAAAATAGGTCAAAAAGCAAAATATCTTGGGGTAAAACCGCTGAAAAAGCCAAGTCTAACAGTAATCTTCAGTTCTTCAAGCTGAAATATTCCTTTACCTTCACACAGCTTCACATAACTCTTTGCCTATCTGAATAGCAATACGAAATGACCTTCAATTCACATTCCATTTCTCTCCAAGCTAGCTTTTATCAGTTTAGATACAGTACACAAATAAAGCATATTTTACAAATGTTTTAGGTTTCAATGCATTCTTCTCTCGCGTGGACTTGATGGTATAAAAAAATAAAGTGTATGACTTACTTATGACCTTGTAGTAGTAGAGTAGTAGTAGAGTACTTATGACCTTGAGCATTGTGTGATTGGCTATTGGGTTCCTTAATTGGGCTGGCGCTAGTCATAAGTTATTCCCTTCTTTGATTCTTCATTATATCATTTCATGTATTTCATTTATTATTTTATGTGCATTGTTTGCAGCGAGTCGGTATTATGTGTTTGCATTTCACAGCTTTTCCATGTGTATTGATACAGCATTTCTGTTTTCTCTTTGCATATGGCCAGCTACATGTATTTTGATGTGATTTACACTGTACATCATAATCTTAGGGGCAATTTATTCTGGTTGTGAAATGTTCTTTCACAAGTGCGTCATTAGTATGTGGAGCCTCTTTGGAACAGGGACACTGGCTGTGCCTGATTTGTTGCATTTACCTTGTGCTTTACTTGTTCTTTGTATCGTGCTTCAGGGTGTTGTAATTCTCTGTACCTATTGGTTTGTGTGACATTTGATTGAAGTTCCTATGAGAGGCCTGTTTGTGGTGTGTGACTTACGTCAAGGCTGGGTGCATGTATGTTTTATCCTGCTTGGCTGGTAGAACTACTTGAGCAGCAGTGGGCGTTTCCTTTGGTGACCTGCCCCGCCTTCAACCTCTCACACTTCTGCAGGTGTTTCACTGGATTTGCATTGCTTCTTAGTGTGTTTCCTTCATTTCCTCTTGCCACAGCCATAGTTTGGAGCTGTCCCCTATTTTGTGCTAAATCTTTTGAACACACTGCATGCACAACTCTGTAGTATGCTTTTTAAAAAAAAAAAAAAAAATTAAATTTAGATTAAGAGTATTAAACAGTACAGTCGTCAAAAAGAATATAACAATTAGATATATTACAGAGCTGAGTAACTATTAGTCAAGCAATACCCTAGAAATTAAGAAATTATGATGTACAAATCTAATAGTAGAATATAGTAAAATGAACAAGGAATACTTCTATTTTTTCCTTTTGTTAATACATTAAAAAAAAAAGAAAGCAAAAAAGAGGGAATAGAGAGAAGAAATAGAGGAAAAAGAAAAGATAAAGATAAAACTATAGGAGTTAGGATAAAGATGAGTGTGAAGACAGAAAAGTAGTGAAGGGTAACCAAAGTAAATCAGATTTCATTTTTTGAGATATCAAAGATGAAAGACTCTGGGGCATATTCTCAAGGAGCTATCGCCGATTTATTGGCACTTTAGCGCCGCAAAAGTGGCGATAGACTTATCGCCCCATTCACAAGCTGGTGCAAACTGCCGACATCGCCAGTTTTCCCGCGATAGCTACCGCAAAACACATCGCCACGGATGAGAGCGACAACTAACGCTAATGATATGCAGAGTAGGCGTTCCCGTGCAAAAACACACAAATACACCACTTTGCGACATTCCCAACGAGCAGCCAGATCAGCGATGCGATCTGAAAACAGGCGATAAGGCGCGTTAGCAGCAGGTATTCAACACCTGCCTCTCACTGGTGTTAAGCAGGGCGACAACCTGCAGCAAGAAAGGGAGCCCAGCCTAGAGCCACATCTGAAGACCAACAGATGCCATGGAGACAATGATCATGCAGCCTGGAGACCCAAGAGGGCCACAACACCCACCGCAACCACCCCTCGGACCCTCCCCCCCAGACCATGAAGTCCAGCAGTCAACGGTAGTGGAAAAACAGAACTTTATTACAAATACATAAACAACAAGACGAAAAGCTCAGCCAACGCGTTCCATTCCCAACGGAGAACTTCACCAGGGCAACGTGTGGATCCAAAAACTGTAAATGCTGCGGGAACTCCCCAATACCATTCCATATCCCGAAATCAGTAGTCAGAAACCTGTTGGAGAAATGGTGACAATGGTCAAGCGTCCTCATAGTCACAAACGTAATCTGGCACAGTGTATTGCACTTGGACAAACCGGAATGCATACAGGTATGAATGGAATCCAGTCCAAACATACTGTAACAGAAGTCCGTGTGCTCGTAACCTCTGCAGGAAAGGAAAGGAAGGTTACGACCACACAAACATCTGTTACGGTCTCATCATGCAGGATTCATCATACCTGTAAACATCACGGTTTGTATTATCTTGATACCCCTGCACCTTCACTTCCCCCACGCTGTGCATGAACAGCTGGAGACCATGCAAGGGAGTTACACCATAGCTGCCTTACCGCACTTGTCGGGGGCAATTGACTGTACACATGTACCACTTGTGCCCCCTGCCGACCCTGCACACAATAACCGCCACAGAAAGCACACGCATTCCATCAATGTGCAGGCGATAGTGGACCACCGGGGACAGCTCCCCAATGTCGTCTCCAACTTCACAGACAGTGTGCATGATACATACATCTTCCGACAGTCCATCATCAACCAGCGCTTCCAGGATGGCACCCATGGCAATGCACTGCTCATTGGTAAGTACTAACTGAACACACCACACACCTCAACTCCACAATCACACAACTCACAACTGTGGGAGAGCACACGTAACAAAATCACATACAACATGCCAACCAACAGGCCCAACTACCGGACACGACAACACAAGTAACTGTGGTAACAGGGGACAGACATGTAGACAAACCATCCACAAAGGCAGAGCCCCTCTGCCACACAATTGCAGAATGTGGGGAGAGGTGGGAACCAAGAATGTGCGAAGGAGGCAAGTGACCCAGCAATAAGAAAGGACACAATGCCAAGTGTGGCGGAGATGTGCTGGACAGACTGCAGTATGCAGAGCACAGACAGGTCCATGTGGACATCTACTGCTGGTGTTTGCAGTGTAGTGGACAGTGGACACAAACAGGTTACCCCAGGCAGTGTGGAAGACCTTGGACATGTAGCCATGTGGTCCCCCCCTGTAAGCCTGAGCGGAGCGGCCTTGGCCGGCGTATGTCGCGAATGAATAGCCCGGGGCCCTGGGCGTGGTCCACTTCCGTGATGGCCACCACAGCAACTACTGCGTGTGCCTCTGTGTCCGCCATATTGTGACCATAGGCCTACACACACGTGCCCAACCACATTCAACGGCCGTATTCATACTGGAGACGAGGTGACTATGTCCCAAGCCAACCTGCGTGCATCTCGTCAGCGCATGGAGGGTCGTGTCTGCCAGGGCGGTGCCCCTCACCCAGCCACGTGGCCGCGACCGGTGGTGCCTGCGCGATCCTGTGCGCCTGCTGCACCCCAGCCCTGGTCCCCAGACCGGTCCACCGCCTAGCGATGACTGCCCGCCCCTGCGCACCCAGGCCTCAATGCTCACCTGCAGTCACCGGCGTGTCTCCAAGAGGGCCCTCCATGTGCCGGTGCAACCTCCTCAGCTGATCGCTGGATTCCACGCCACAGGCCCCCAGCGCACCCTGCGGCACTGCACTGAGGAGTTATGTGTGTGCTGACTGCTGCCTGCGCGTACACTGTGGTCCAGCAGGGCTCACAATTCAATTCGAGTCTTGATTTGCTGGACGCCGTATCGAGGCCAACGCATCATCGCAGGCTGCACACCCGCTCAGCTCTTCAGGTGGGCCTAACTCAGTGCAACGCAAGTCATCGCCACGTGGCGGTAGGCCCGTGCCGGACGCAGGCCATCGGGTGCCACTAACTCTGTGCAACGCAAGTCATAGCCACGTGGCGGTAGGCCCGTGCCAGACGCAGGCCATCGGGTGCCACTAACTCTGTGCAACGCAAGTCATCGCCACGTGGCGGTAGGCCCGTGCCGGACGCAGGCCATCGGGTGCCACTAACTCGGTGCAACGCAAGTCACGGACCCCTCATGATTGAGTTCCGTGGATGCGGACGCCATCATGTCACCTCCGGCAGTGGGGGATGTGCTGTGGTGGGCCCCTTTTATTGGCACGGTCACATGTCCTGTGACGCCTGTGCTGGATGGGTGTGGTGTGGGTGTAAACCAGCCCTCAGGGAGTGGCTGTGGCATGCTGACAACTAGACCAGTGACCAGCAGATCACTACAGGGAAGACCTGGGACATGTAGCTGTGTCGTCACCCCCTGTGAGCGAAGCGGAGTGGGCTGGGCTGTGAACAATGAGCCCGGGGCTCTGGGCGTGGTTCAGTTCTGGCCTGGACAAGGAAGTAACCATTGCGTGTCTCCGTTGTAGTGTCTGCGCCACCCGGACCGCAATCGGCAATGTTGCACCATGTGACCCAAGCCCCACAACATGTGCAAAATGGACGTGAGGGGGAATCAGTGACCCTACATTCATCCATACTGTCATACTTGAAGGTTCATAGACATGACACATCTGTGTGAATTTGAATGTTTTATTCACATTCATTGGAGTGTAGCAGCTGGAGCAGTACAGAGCCATGCACACCCCACTTGACATTGTTGCCCCGTGGAGGGCCAGCCAGAGTCCATTAGGGAACGACAAGTTCATCGGAAGAGTTCAGTCCGCAGTCTGATTGCTGTGTCATTGGTAACCAAACAGAATATGGCAGTCCATGTCGAGGTCCAATGTGAGTGCCGCAGAGTGTATCGGGGGACAGTGGAAGGTGATGATGCAAAGGGCCGAACCAAGCAGAAACAGGCCATATGGCAGAGATGAATGCTACCGCTTCCTCATTACCACAACGGCAGTCTCATCCCCATCATCGTCCTCTGATGTGTGATGTGCCTCACCTGGCGGCGGTGGTGTTTCGGCTCCAGCACTGTGTGGCACTGGCACATCAGGGGCCGGAGGTGGATTGTCGGCCGCACTGTGTGGCAGTGACACATCAGGTGCCGGAGGTGGAATGTCTGCCACACTGTGGGGCACTGACACATCAGGGGGCGGAGATGTGGATGGTGTAGGAGCAGCAGCATTCATCTGCGCCAGGCCTTGTGACAGCAATGCCATGATGAGGATCATCAGGGCATGGTAGATCTCAGCTACATCTCGCTGAGGTGCAGCCGTGGCAGCCATCCTTTCCGCCTCCATCCGCACCATGTCCTCCATGAGCCTCCGCATGTGTCCCATCTCCCAGCTGAGATCGCTGGAGCCACTCTGACCAGACAGGTGTTCTTGTCTCCGAGTCAGGACTCCAGCGATGTCAGCCAGGGCTCGTTGGAGACCATGGAGCGGACTGTGGGTGTCCGTTAGGGACTGTAAGAGGTCCCTGATGGGACGTAGACACCCATGGATGGCATCTAGTTTGGCTGCCATGAGGTCGAACCCCACCCGCACCTGATCAGCCATCTCCTTCTGGCCCTCTAACACACGGCGTTGGAAGGCCATGTGTTGTTCGTGGGGGGCCTGGGAGACAGCCGGGGTGGTGGGTGCCTCCTGCTGTGTGGTCTGTGCAAGGGGTGGGGTCTCCTTGATGCAGCTGGGCTGCCCTGCTCCTGGGGGTGGGGTGCAGAAGCTGTCCATGAGCTCTTGGAGGGCGTCGGTGTCGAAGGTGGGGAGGTCCTCCTTGTCATCAGTGAGGAGGTGTTCGGTCTGCTCTGCAGGAGTAGATGATTCTCCCTCTTCAATGTAAAGGGGAGATGCAGTTTAACAGTGTGTTCCATGTATGTTCACGCATTGGCCAAGTTTCCAAACAGACTGCATGACAATGTACATTGTGACTGTTTAGGATGAGCTGCCTATTTGAAGCGGGACAGTGGACATATGTGCACCATCAGGGATGTGGGGTTGTACTTGTCCATTATCATGTCACAGTTTCCTGCTATGCCAAATGTGATTGGCCAGCTTCTACACACAAGCGGCAGCAGTTGTGTCCTCTGTTCTGTTGTGAAAGTGTTGCAGTTTGTACCACATTGTTGTCAATGTTGATGTGCTCTGATTCTTGTGTGTGTGCCGCATTGTGGGAGAGTCGCCCCTGCAGCTCCGACTTTGCTTGGCCTTCTCCCTTTCAGGCGGTGTGCCTTTGACTTCTGTGCTTATGCAGTGCTGAGATGTTGCATACTTGGGTAAATTGGGCTCTTGGTGGGAGTTGGGACTCTTGGGCATGGTTTGTCCGCAGATGTCTTGTTGCCGTCAGGGGTTGTTTGTGCACGTGGATGTGTCAGTGTATGACCTGCTCCTATCCGGATGTGGACCACACTCAGCCACCTCGGTGTCGGGGTGTGCAACATGTCATCATGAGGGGGCTGCAGACATGCTCATCGTCATGCAGTGTTACTTGCATTGTCAGTGGGGATCACGGATCCGCAGCTTTGCTGGGTTCAGCACATGTGCATGGGTTTGTTGTGAGATTGGTGATGTGTGGGGAGGGCCCCCTCTGGGCACATTGTGGACGGGGGACTACTTGCTGTTACTATGTGTGCTGCAGTATGGCAAAGAGATCAGGGACATGATCCAGAGTCATTGTGGTTGTGCAGTGTGCTATACTCCATTGTGCATGTGTGCCATTGTGCCCATCTCCCCCCGTCCCCCCAGTCCCTGGTGGTTACTCACACTGTTGCTGTTGTGTCAGGTCATGTTGAGCAGTGTCCGGTCCCCCGACTCCTGCCACCGTCTCCACACTGATGACTGTGGACACCAATTCCTCCATCTCATCCAGCTCTTCCTGTGGCGCAGGACTCCCACCCCCAGTCTGCATTGCTGCTTTGCGGTTGTCTGCAAGTTTCTGCTTGGTTTTGCGCTTCACATCATTCCAGCGCCTCTTGACCTCGTCCATTGTCCTCCTCAGCACTCCGACTGCATTCACCTTGTCCACGATGGACTGCCATATTCCATTTTTTGTTGCCAATGACACAGTGGAGGTGACGAACAGATGTTAATGGTGTTCTATCACCTCCATAATCAGGATCCTGTTTTCCTGCGGACTGAACCGCGTCTTCCTCTTCTTCTTCTCCTTGCCCTTCCCGAGGTCCCAGGCTGGTCCTCCGTGGGGCTTGTGGGGTCCAGGCTGTCCTCTGTACTTGCTCCTGCTACCTCCATTGTGCTTCGCAGTTGTTATGTGTTTTTTTTTGCTGCTTTTATGGTGATTTTTCCCGCCTGACGTGGGAATTGCAAGCCTGGCGCTGCTTGTTGCCGATTTTTCTATTGCGGTTGGGCCCATCGCAACTTTTTTCACGTTCGGGTTTCCTTTTTTATCGCTGTCGCGGTGGTTGTATCGCGGACATTTGAGGCGGTATCGGGAAACTATCGCATGTTACCGCCGTGTTTGGAATACGACGTTGACACAGAGTTATTTTCCCGCGATAGACGGCGATATGAGAAATTGCGTTAGCCTATTTTGCCGATGTTTATCGCATGTTCTTGAGAATATCCCCCTCTGTATTATGTTTTGACTGCGGAATATTCCACTGATGTGGTGGACTTTTCTGCTGGCAGAAGTCTTGCTCCTGCTCCACACGTTTCCAAATGGTGTCTTCTAAAGGTCAAAAGAACTGACTGGCGTAGGCTGCTGACATATGCTTAGCATATTATTCTCCATTGTGCCAGGCTGAGTTGTGCATCATGCGCCTGCGTATGATACACTTTACTGAGCTGACACAATCCCAAATTCAAAGGATTAAAGACAAAGGTGAGACAAATTATCCGCTGAAGTAACAGTTAGCTTTCCAACAGTAGTACAAGGCTTAGCCCAGCCAGAGGTGCTATAGAGAGCAAATTTAACACACGCATTCTCTATCACGTTACAAGGCAACATATAAAAAAAGACTACGGGGCATATTAGCAAGACCAGCGATAATGGGCTTGCTAATATGCGTTATACGGCGATAATGGGCTTGCTAATATGCGTTATAGAATTCCAATAGAAGCCCAGGTTAGATGTCCGGTTTTTTAGCTTTATATAGCTTGAACTCGGTCCAAAGGCATTGGAGCAATTACCATGTGCACCAGCTACATTGCAAAATATCAAATTCATTTTTTTATTTTAGGTAGGGAGATTAAGTGATTTTCCCAGAATCAGTGGATGTGGAGCTGATGCCAGAATTCGAACGTACTTCCCCAGTTCCAAGGTCAGCAGCTCTCAGACCATAACGCTAAATCCTATGTTTTTCTCCTCTGGGAAAGGTGACATCACAGCGAGGCCTATGCAACCCCCCCCCCCTCCCAAACCCACCCCTCCACCAAGGCCTAAAAGACACTGGCGTGAAACACATGTCCCCTAACAAGGCTACTTCTCTTACCAACCCCCTCCTCAGCCCACTATAACCTCAGGGTATAGCCTAGCAGGGGAGGGGATGCAAGAAAAGCACACGACTGATGCTGCCACTCAAGGAGGGCTTAGGTAAAAATGGCCACCCCCGCGAGGCCCCTGCATGCTCCCACCTCCCACCCTTCCCACACGCGCAATGGCCTGAAATGACACTGCCTCTGGGTAGGGCTGGCCACATCAAGCAGGGGGCCAAAGTGAGAATGCCCTAAGGGCAAGAGCAACACCTGGCCCCCAGCCTCAGTTTGACAGCATAGCAGGGGAGTGTCCGTGATACTGAAAACACTTTACAGTGGTCTGGCGGCGACCGGGGTAGACAGTACGTTTCTGTAGGCCGGTTTACCGAGGCCCTAAAAAAACAGCCCATAGATGACCCTGAAGCACTGGCCCATCGCCCAATGCCCGACTGCCCGCCTTCCCAATCTGACCCTGTTGATGGTTTACTGTCAGTAACACTTTGAGTGAAAGAAACTGGTAATAAAGCTGTGATGGTCACATCTTTGGACTACTTCATTTCTTCTGACAAAAGTCTGGTAAGTTAAATTAGTTTATTTTCAGAGAAAGATCTAGTGCGGTTCTCTGTGTGTTGCGGCAGGTCTTGTGCAGTCCTTGTTGCAGCAATGCAAGACTGCTCGAACATGGCGCAGTTGCAAATAGTGTATGCTTTGCACCGATATTGGGCCTGATTTAGATCTTGGTGAACCGGTTTCTCCGTAACAACAGTGACGGACATCCCGATGGCCGAAATATAAATCCCATAGGAGATAATGGGATATATATTTCAGCTGACGGGATATCCGTCACTGTTATGAGGAGTAATCTGTCCACCAAGATCCAATTCAGGCCCATAGTCACTTTAAGCCTAAAAGTGAACAATAGTGTTTATATGTCAAACCCCTTTTATTACACTGTGACATCACTCCAAACCCGAAAAGGTTGATGGTCAACACCGTGAATGTCAGCAGTCGTTTTCCATCCAATCAAAATGGCTTCTGAGATCCTTTTTAGGTCGAGCCTGGGCAGCGCATGAGCTGCTCTGCGAGCCATGCTGTATTGGAGTATGTACTTGAAGCCCTGCCCACTCTCCGCCCATATTTGTCATTGTCTTGTGTCATTGTCCTTCGTAAATGCTGGCTTCTGATTCGTTATAGGCTTGTTAGCCCCGCCTTAGTACCGCCTTGTTTTCATTTGTAACCTCGCATGAGGACTGGCCCTTTTGCTTCGGTTGTTACGCGGTACATCTTCTTTAGTCTGTAAGCACTATTTTCTTTAATGAGTTTCTCTTACTGAAGGAGGGTCTCTTGTGCGCAGTTGTGACCACCGGCTTATTTAACTCATAGCAAACGGGGATCTCTTTAGGGGCCATGGGAAACAGAAGGGGCAACTCAGCGCAGCCTTCAAGCATTTGGAATGCAATAGGTCTCGCATTAGCGAGAGTTTAAGCTATTAGCATTGTAAATGACAATGCCTTTAATTTATGTTTTAAAAACCAAAACATATAAAAAGGCATTGTCATTTACAATGCCAATAGCTCAAACTCGCGTAAATGCGAGACCTATTGCATTGCAGATGCTTGTTGAAGATGGCGTCTCATCCAATTGGTGAGTTACACTGGCAGGCGTAAATGACCTTTGCTTCCTGAGGTCAACTCCAGCACCTCGTGACTCATTATTGAATAGAACAGGGTGCAGAATTCGATCCTTCAGAACAGATTTTCTTCCTGGGTTAGTCAGATTCCTCGTATTCAGCTGCTGTTAAAGAAAAGAAGATGGAAAGGTGGAAACCTCTGGGGCTACTCCCAAGGTTAGCAGCCGGTTCCGGGACACTTGATAAAATCCAGACAATTATACTGAATTGACGATTGCTATAAACGTGTGGCTCTTTAAAAAAATATCGATTACACTTCTCTTTTGAAAAGACAATTTGCAGCTCACTGCTGTTACTTATTAATTCTACTGGCCACTAGATGCTCTAGGGTCTGGGGCGAGCCAAGGCCTTCACGTGAAGAGCAAGAGGGTGCAAATCCAGAAGAAAGGTTTTGTGGTTTCCACAAACGGTTCTTTAGACATGGTCGTGTTCCAGTTACACGGACATCGCAGACAAACACCAGATTGCATTTTTAAACGTACAGCATGAAAGTATTATTAGTTTTGACTCCACGCTAATAGTTCTTTTATTTACAAGTAACCCAGGGCACAAGTCGGGGGTACACGCAGGTACACGGTGTCCCCCCACTCTTTTCACAGGGTGGACGCCGCCCCCCTGCCAAGAAGTTGGGCCCCACAGAAATATGCTGAACTTGTCGTGGTGTAATTTTCAGGCACCAGGACACGTTCAGCAGCGCCTGCACGTTGTCTGCTTTTGATTCCCAGCATCAAGGTGCAGGCAGCGAGAGAGCTTTTTTCACCTCCAGCTGGGCCGAAGTTAAGGGGCCATCAGGCCTCCTTTTGTTTGAATATCCTGACTGGGGGCGGCCTGGAACCTCACACTTAAATGTAAATGCCAAGGAGGGGAAACAAAGGCACACAGCTTGTTATCTTGTCACAAGTACTTAAGAGAGGCGTGCTTTTGCCTTTGTTCAGTCCCTGTATATAATAGAAGCATGCACTATAAGAATGTCAGGTGTGTTGGTCTGTCCCAGTATTTACACAAATAACAATTTCAATAGCACTATTTTATTTCTTTTATAGCGCTATGCAACCCAATGCAGGGTGTCAGAGCTCTTTACATTAAATACACATTATACATTGACAATAAGTCCTGTACATGTGTAAATCAATGTACAAGATGAGTTACAGGAGACAGGGTTACAAGGTGTAGGATCCCCATGTCCTTCATACCTCACTGTGTTATATTAGAAGAATTACAATTTATGAACTGCAGGTAACAAAAGGATCTCTGTGTTAAAAGCAGTAACCCACTTTACTACCTACATAAAATAAAAATCTGTCATCTGCGTGTTAGATGATGTGGTTTGCAGGAGACACATTTCCCTTCTCTACTACTTTGATTAAAATCTAAGACTTTACAAAACACAGATCTCTCCAGCAAGTGCATTAACCACCAGAGTTATCTCACCATTATTATTATTCCCTGAGATTTACTGGGCACCTTCACAGCAGATGCCTTAACCCAATCAAACATTTTAAAATGAGACTTTGCAACCAATTAAGCATAACAGATCTACTACCATGCTTCTCCTTGTTGCCAATTTCTTTGTGGCAGGGTTTAAAAAAATAAATGTATTAGTTGAGGCCCAGATTTTGAGTCGCAATTGCGCCACTTTTTTGGCACAACCCCAACGCCAAATCTCATTTGTTAAATCTCATAATGCGCTTAAATGTACTCATGATATACCTGATAAACATATGAGTGAGGTCTTAATATCTGATGTCACTTCCAGTGAGGTCACTTCCTGTGACGTCACGTGCAATGTCACGCGTCGTGACATCATGCGCTGTAATGGCACGCGTCATGATTTCACCTGCATACTGCCTAACCTGGTTAGTCCCCCCACTTCTTTTTTTAGGACTTGTGCCCTGAAATAACCTCTGTCTGATGCCGCTACGGAAGTTTTTAACTTGTTTTTATCTTACAAATTATTCAGCCCGGCCAAGATTCCCAGTCCCTTAGGTGGCTTGCTGCTTCTGTCCAGGTTTCTAATTTGCATGCAGGGCTTGTAGACTTGTTTAATACAATATGAAGAAAAAAAACAAGAATACAAGTCCCAGATTGCAAATAAAAATTGAGTTACGAGTGGACCCGGGAAACTGGGCAGCTATGAATTTTATGTTGCTAAATACCAAAGAACAAAGCCACCTTTTCTTATTAATTATCATTATTATTATTGATATAGAAAAGCCTCTCTTGTTTCTTGTTCCTCTGTGAGTCTCTCTTAGCTCTTCTCGCTATAAAAACAAGATCACACCGCACTGGCCACACATGCCCGTCCTATCGCGTCTTAGATTCTCCCTGAAAGCCAAGCGGAAATATAAGAAAGTGAAACCCTGATTTATTGAGCTGAAAGTAGATCTTCCTACAAGGGTCAGAGAGCCAGACTTCTGGTAAGGAAGCTGCAAACTGGACAGCATTAACGCAGGCTGGTCAGCTTACTGTGCTTACTGTGAACATGGATGTCAATTCACCAAAATGCCTGGGGTAGCGGAAGTGACATCGCACGCCATTTAACCTTTACTTTGACTCACACACACGTGCTTACACATACTAACACATTAACACACTCTCGCGCACACAAACACACTCTCACCCGCAAGCATGCATACAACATACATTTAACAGCATTTTTTACCTACCTTAGCTTCCAGATTGGATCATATTCCAGCGAATGTACTCCATTTTTATTACACTAATAGTGAATAATATTATTCGCTATTTGTATAATAAAAAATTGACAGAAACCAGGCAAGTGGAGCTTTAACCAGCATTCATTAGGAAGAGCTGCTCCTGTGTTCCAGGCACTGATTTTGCCACCTCTGAGGCCAGGGGTCGTAAAAGCAGTGCCAGGGGTAGCAAGGGGCAAGCCAGGGGTCGCGGCTGCAACCCTTTGTGACCCCTAAATGAAGTAAATTACTGTGAACAATAAGTACAGAGATATTGTGGAATTAAAGTAGTGTGGGCCGCACTGCTAGCAGGTTGGTAGTTCAAGATAGCCAAGATTGGGGTGCAGTGTACCTCTCACACCTCTGGCCTTTGACGTCGCAGCACCTGCTGAGTTAATGATAACTACACCCCTGAACTAAAGTTAAACCTAACTACCTTTCAATTCATAAAGCCACTTGGTGCACATATGGTTGTTTTACTGTACACTGACTAAAAGGGTCCGAGGGAGGAAGAATGTTATGTGACCTGTATACTCCTGCGTTTCAGGAGTATACCAAGAGTTATCACAGTGTGCTTCTGTAAATCATGTGCGAGCAATGAGTTCTACAAGAGTAAGTTACACCTACTCATAGCAAATTCTTTCTAAATCTGGCCCAGTGTGTTTTGAAATGTGACCAGTAGTCTGCCTTTGGGTTTCAGAACATTTGTTTCATTTCATTAAACCTCGAGCTGCCATGAGGAAAGCTGATAAATAAGGTGTTAGATTTGAAGGCAGAGGTCATGGGGCCCTATTCACAAAGGCATTCTGGAGTATATAAAGGACTATAGTAATGTTTTCAGTGCTCTTACCTGCCTTTGTGAAATGCCCAAAATCATCTAAAATGAGACAAACAAATAGGAATATTTACGGTATCCCCATACGTGGGCCCCTTCTTTGCTGTGCCTCAGGATCCAAGATCCTTGACGAGGCCTAACAAGACTAGAACAGGTCTGGGGTTGCTTGTGTTCCTGGAGGAGTTCTCAACTTGCAAATCAGGATAGGCGCTTCCCAGGAGATGCGGGTCAAAATTTAATTTGTATAAAGCGGGGTTCTATCTAGAGTGGTACAATGACAATGGGTTGGAATCCTACCCAGAGTGATTCCAGTGGTTTAAACTATTGCCAAGCATCCCCACATCAGCTTTTGTGTGTTTGAATATTCAGGCAATATTCATATACACTTACAAATAGAAGAGAATGTGCCCGCTTTTCAATTTTACTGATGGATAGTCGAATATTTCGTGGTCAATTCACGAAGGTATCTAACAGTACGTAAAAGAGTACTGCTATAGTACTACTTTCAATACTCATAAATTGTTTTCTGAACAGGCCTACAGTTTCTTATATATTCCTTTTCATCCCAGCTCTGCTATGGGGTCAGTTTACTGTGTACTGCTTTGGTATGCCCTATATAGACCCTTTGATACATTTACGTTATGATATTGAACACAAACATTACACTATCTTCAGCTACACAACTGGTGCTGAACATTTTTTGTCTTTTACTCAGTAAAACAGGCAAGTACCAAACTGCACTGTAAGTTGCTATGACTATCTATCACCAATACCAACTCTTTACGAAACATATGTGTGTATTTTGGATTACTTTTAGTATTTTTTTAACTTTTTGTTCAAGTTTCAAATGTAATACAACACAATTTACAGCACATTTATATCAAAATGTCATCATAGATCTTCCATCAGCACATGTAATCATATAGAATCATTGAACAATTCTTCTTTTATCTGTGTTCACAAGTTGAGTCATTGGCCCTCATAGGGAATGCACTAATATTACTCCAAAGGCAGACTCATCACAATATTTCTCACATCAATTCCCAATATCTGTAAACATTTGTGTCCAAAGTTCAGCACTTGCAGGTATGTTTTTCATCCCTTCAAGGGTTCAAACTCTTTCCCATTTCCTTGGACAACTCCTTCACGTATACACGGCATTCTTTTTTCACATGCACCACTCCATTCCCCTTCACAATGTCCAGTCTTGCTAACATTAGTCTCATACTACACAATATTTTTTTGAAAATTTGCAAATGTCCAACCACATACTAAATATGGTGAAACAAGGACTGAGGTCAAATTATATTCCATGAACCATCACCAATTCTGCATGTACCCCCCTCAAAAGACCTTGTACAGCAGTGCAATCTCAAATTGTATGGTAAAAGGTACCTTTTATTGGTTTACATCGAATACATGTAGGATCCCCAGTCAGGCCCATTTGATACAGGTTAGATGTATGAATATACATCCTGTATAATATAGTAAATTGGCCCAAAAGTAGAGTGGATTTGATGGTCACCTCCCCTGGATGAGCAAGTGGTTCCTCCCAATCAGGATCATCAAAGGGACCAATATCATCCATCAATGTCTTTCTCAAATTGGCCAACACATCTCTCATATTATAAATGAAGATGTTGCCAATTGTAGATGTGGTCTTCTCCACCAACTTTCCATACTCCTAGTGGAGCATGGTCCTGGTGGTATTCCAATTCAGCCTCTGACTTCTTAAAGCATGTTGAACACAAAGTATCTGTAACATTACACTGGAGCTTAGTAACAATCTTTAATTTGCCTCTTTTTATCAAATCTCCTAGCTTTGAAATTTCAACAAGATCCTATCAACAATACACCTGTAGTCTCAATATTTTCTTTCTCCCTAACCATAGAGGAGTCCCTCTATTTATCTTTTCTTCCCAGAATGCTTATCTTGCTGCTTACCTCCAAGAGTAAGAACAGTGGTCATAACCATTCAGAATGAATTCCAGTGTTTCACTACATAAAATGTAAAAAATGTCCAGTTCCCTATCACCAATCCATCCAACCGAATCAAGGGGTGCGCCAATACTGAGCCCAAATGTGCGCCTTTACCAATGACTGGGTGAAGCCTAGTAATACCTTCTTAAATAGGGCAAGGCAATACCTCCACTACGTACTGGTTGACAAAACTTGAGAAGAAGAATTCTGGAAACTTGTGAGTCAAACAACATATTATAGAGAGCAGCATCTACCTTCTTAATGTAGTCCTCATTATGTAGTAGTTCTGTAAGTAAGTAATAAAGACACCACAGTGTGAGAAATTGCCGCCTTTCCGCATGGTTGCCCCCACTTTTTGCTGAACTGCTGATGTACGTTGACTGAGTGTGCCCTGGACTCCTGCCAATCAGGTACCCAGGGCCTATGTTCTTTCCCTAAAACTGCATTGAAGACCAAACCCAATTGGCACTTTCTGGCCACAGGTCAGTCCCTGGTAAATGGTACCACAGGTACCCAGGGCACTGAGACCAGGGAAGGCCTCTAAGGGCTGCAGCACTTATTGTGCCACCCTTAGAGGCCCTGTACCTTTACACTCACACACTGCCTTTGCAGGCTGTGTGTTTTGGTGCAGAACAAAGTGAAGAGTCGACATGGCACACATACCTGTGTGCCATGCCTACAACTCACTGCCCTGGCATAGATCAGCCACCCCTCTAGCTGGGTGCACTATACCAGTGGTGAGGGTACAGGTGCATGAGCCCTGTACCCCTAAAGTGTCTAAGCCAATTCTTAGACATTGTAAGTGCAGTAATGCCATTAAGAGTATATGGTGCTGGGAGTTTGTTATTACGAACTCCACAGTACCATAATGGCTTTATTGGCAACTGAGAAGTTTGTTATCAAACTTCTCAGCACATTAAACCCACACTGATGCCAGTGTGGGATTTAATGAAAAATGCACACAGAGGGCATCTTAGAGATGCCCCCTGTAAAACGACCTACCACTAGTGTCCAGGCTGAGTGGCTGCTCACCCGTTGCCACCACCAGACATGTTTCTGGATCCCTGGGTCGAGAGACTGCTGCTCTCGGGGATCTGAAACAATGCACATCCCGGGACGAGGTGCCAAACCTCCTCCCCCAGGATGGGCAGGGTTCACGAAGGGAAAGCTTCAAAGGCTTGCCGCCTTTGTGAGCTTCCCCAGGCCTGTTGTTGCTTTCAGCAACTGGTCACCACCGGTTCTGACCCCCAATTTGGGCGGGAGAACCGGCAGGAAAACCAAGTGAGGAAGGGAGGTGTGCCCACCTCTGCCATCCCCACCCCTCAGGTGGGGAAGGTGAGGTGAAGCACAACTCTTAGTCCCCGCCATCTTGCAGATGGGGGGACCCAGCCAACCAGAGTGAGGCATATGCCCCTCTCCCACTGGAGGGTGGCATATTAGGGGGTGTACCCACCCCAAGGAAGGGACCCAGTGGTCCCAACTTTGTACTTAAGTGTAACTCCCCTAAATCTAGTATTTAGGGGCACCCCTGAACCTTGCCTCTTCAGAGATGAAACCACAAGAAGAAAAGAAGAAGAAGGACCGAACAGCCGTGCCGAAGCTAAGAAGAGGAGGACACCCACTGACTTGGCACCAGCCATACTGGCCTGTCCCCACCTCTAACCTGCAGAAGCGAAACTCCGGTGTGTCCTGCAGCCAGCAACCTCAAGAACCCAGAGGACCTGCCCTGCCTTCCAAGGAAAAAAACGTTGTCTCCCGTGAACACCAGATATGTTCACCCACAGACTTCAGCTCCGGCGAAATCTGCGAGTCTGCACCCGACGCCCACGGCCCAAGTTCAAGTGGCCCAACACCACGAGGAGGTCTCCCCGGCGATCCTGACCAGAGATCCAGTGATCCCTGACCTGCCTCAAGCCTCCAGCCGACGCCCGCAGCCCCAATCTGGAGGGTCCCCCCAACCACGACCAGGAGCTGGTAAGAAGATCCGACCGGCCCTAAAAGACACCCCTGCACCCGACGCCCCCGGTCTTGGGTGGCCCAAGCGACTGTGTCTAGCCAACCCCCAGCATCCCAACTTACCTCTCCAAGTGGTGGTCGCACCCAGAAGAACTTCGTCCCCGAGCCTGCAGTGTGTTTGCAAACTGGAGAATCCCCATTGAAAGTATCAGAGCACCCGACGACAAACCAGCACCCTGCACCCGGCCGCCCAAGTGCTGCTGAGGGTGCACCTTTGGTGCTAACTTGAACCTCCATTTGCCCTGAGCTAAAGTCCAGGAGCTTTGCTCCCACAACCTTGTGGCCTGCTCCTAAGCAGACACCAACCGGAGGCCCCCTATCCCCCATTGGATAACATTGGGCCTCAGCACTCTGCACCCGGCCGCCCTAGCATGTAACAAGAGTGCATCCTTGATCCTGGGGGACCCCCGAGTCTAACCCCAGAAACCCAACTCCCACAACAAAGCACTTACCTCTGAACCGATAACACTATTTTCTCCCATAGGATGACATTGACTGTTTTTCTCTGAAAATGTTTCTAAGTGTAGAGTTGGAAAATCTATGAAAGTCTCTAAAACTGTAACCAAATAACCAAAACGCTTTTACTTACCTGTTTACAGGAAATGTCCCAGAGCAGTGTCCAGGTATACTACATTGTGTAAGAAAAGTAATCTGTAAAGTAATTTACTTGACATTCTATTGAAAAACCAATACAAAGTATATGTACAATATTTCAAAGCATTGCATTACCAGTAATTCTACTGTAATCAAACCAAAGTATATATATACAACTGCAATTCAAACTGTATTATTACTGCAAAGTATAAATCACTTACCTGTGCCAGGCTTGCTTGGTTCTAGGAAATAAAATAACTAAAAGAATATTTTTATACAAAACCAATTGGTCTGAAGTTCAGTCTTTGAGTGTGTGCAATAATTTGCTGATTGAGTGTGTACAACAAATGCTTAACACTACCCTCTGATAAAGCCTTACTGCTTGACCACCCTACCACAAATAGAGAGTAAGGTGCTATCTACTTTTACCTCTGCCTACCTTTGGGGTTCCACTGGACTCTGTGCACACTATACCTCACTTTGGTATAGTATAAACAGAGCCAGCTTCCTACACACGGCAGCAATCTCATTTTGTAAAGAGGTGCCTTGGCCAGTGAAGGCAAGAGAAGTGTGCTCCAGTGATGAGCGTGCTCTTTAAACGTAACAAGCAGCACCTTGAAATTATCTTAATCTTGGGGTTATCATATCAGTTGACTCAATGATGTGGAACAATGTAACCAGACCATGAAGAGTGAAAGAGGAATTTTTGATGCACAGAAATACCATCAGATGAATTTGATAGCATATGAAGTATTAGAACATTGGAATGTTGGTAGCTCCATTGAAAAAAATGAAGTGCTCCGGGCTTCTAACGGCTGGTAGAAGCCCAGAGCTCCAACATTCCAATATTTGTTCACAGCTGATGCTGTGAACAAAGGCCTTACGGAGCCCGAGGGGATTTCAATCTCCTCGTGCTCCGTGAGGCCTTTGTTTTACAAATTAAAGCATTCTGCCCTCTAGTGGCGGAATTTTCTAATAGAGGTAGAACCCTCCGTAGCAGACTCTACCGGCCATTAAAGGCCTGCTCCCTTGTTAAAGGCCCTTGCCGAACCCTACAGCGGGCCTTCATTGGCCGGTAGAGCCCACTACAGTGGGCTCTAAGGCTATAATGGATTCATTTCCAGAAACCTTGCCTTCAAAAATGTAAGAGACAATCTGGAAATGTGCTAATCAGGCAAATGGTTTGAATGAGCTATATGTAAAACAACCTGAGTATATTTATGAACTGAATTAAAGGCAGGGAGAGAGCCCTCTGGAAGCTTGTTGTGTCCCTGTAGCTCAAACAGGTCAGCCAACAGACCCTTGGAGTCACTTCTGAGCTCCTGCTTTCAAGGCAAGCAAGTCCAGAATTCTTTCAGGATCATCAGACAGCTGTCAGTCCTTCTTCTGATTCTTCACAGGACCATATCTTTTTAGAGGAGAGGTCTGTGGGGTCCTCTTTTATGTCCAGTCCTAGTCGGTGGGTGGAGGGCAAGCCTTTGTCCACCCCCTAAAGCAGTTCTGGTCAGTTCCTCCAGTCCCTCTGGGTTTGGTACCAGTCTGGTTAGAGACACAAAAGAGAAGCAGGCGTAGGTGTGAGTTCTATCTGACAGTGACATGGTGACATCCTTTGAAGCTCAGGAAGGGGCTGGGCACAGCAACCCAAGGCCATCCTGTCAAGGAAGGAGTCCCTTACCCCACACCCATACCATTTTCCACTGTCTGGCAGCAAGACACATTTCACCACAGGGGAGACATCAGGGGTCAGGTGACACCTGGATAATGACAGGAAAGCCTTTTGGGTTAAGGCAGGAAAATGACAACTTTCCAAAAGTGTAATTTCCAAAACAGTAATATATAATCCAACTCGCACATTAAGTTGGATTTTATATTACTATTGAACCATTTTTCTAGTTGCTGACAAACTGAATTTAGCATATATTAAATGTAATAGTATAAACCAGTGTTTGTCTAGGGGAGAGACAGCCTTGCCACAGTAAATAACAATTTTGGAGGTTTTTCACTGCTAGGACACATAAAACATTTAATAAACACGTCTTACTTTTTAAATCTAATGCACCCTGCCCTATGGGCCATTAGGCCTACCTTAGGGGTGACTTATAAGCATTAAAAAGAAAGGTTTAGGCCTGGCAAAAGGCTTGTTTTGTCAGGTCAAATTGGGAGTTTCAAATCTGCTTACCCAGGCTGCAGTGGCAAGCCTGGAGATATGTTTTACAGTGCTACTTTAGTGAGTGGCACAATGACTGCTGCTGCCCACTAGCAGCACTGGATTTACAAGCCCTGGGTACATGTAGTACCATCTACAAGAGGCTAAAGAGTAAGTTAAATGTGCCAATTAGGGGTAGAGCAATTCTAACATGTTTAGAGAGGAGAGCAGAAGCACTTTACTGCTGGTTAGCAGGAGTAAACAATGCAGAGTCCTATGGCCAGCAAAAACCGGTTCAGCGAAAGAAGATAAAAATCTGAGGGAATACCACGCACAAAATGGTTGTTTCCAACAACTGATAATGCAAAATATATACTGGATGGTATTGCTGTCCTCATTGATTGTAATGGTGGATTAAATTAGGTTTCTGTTTTTATTAATGTTCTGACACCCTGACAAAACCAGTAGGCCTGCCTTATTGATGACACCCCTTTATATTGTGATATTGGATCTGGTATAGGTGGGGGGGATTGTGATTATGTGTTCGGGGCTTGCTTGGGATGTGAACTGTTCTGAGGATGTCACCAGAGGTATTTCCATCTGCCTGAATGTACATATTTGTAAATTAATGCATATTATTTCATAGTGTGTGGTAACAAAGTACTTTTTGTTTTTACAAGGAAAAAGACTGACTGGAAATTATTTATTCAGTGTTGTTGTTGCATACTAGCGAGCTGTGGGTACTAGCCCACACCACCTCCTCTTAGTAGGCCTTGGTGCTACGATGGGGTACTTGGTTCCTAGTAACAAGAAAGTTGTGGGCTCATTATTTATTACTAATAACCCACTTTCTTACACCTATGCAGTTGGCGCTCTACATATATGCCAGAAATGGGTATCTGTTGGCACCAGCATGTTCACTTATTACGGTTTATCACCTCTTGCCGGGATACAGGAGTGCTGGACAATATCATTTATGCCAACAGAGAACTGACACTAGTTGTAGGGGGCTATCAAGTGACACTGGATGTGCATTTTTGTGTTATCAGAACACACTTATCCCAGAGTGTGCCCTCTCTTTGCCAAAGCAAAAGTCACACAAGTGATGGACGGAATGCAGAACAAATCAAAACATTCACCCCCAGTCAAGAGAATCCATTATTCTTTTGCTCACCATGCCACCCCAGTTTAGACCTGGCCATATGCAAATCAGTCTTGACCATGTGCCTCATGGGAACAGTCCAGCCCGAACTGCCAAGCCAGGTCCTCCCTGGACCGGAACCAAGCATCCTAGGACCGGTTTCGGGGTTTCACCCCTCATCAGCCAGGATAGCTTGATTCCAGTGGCACAGTGAGCCCGGGACCAACGTCTGGGCATACCCGGCGCACTTAGGGCGAGGAAGCAAAAACGATGGATTTAGGCCCAGATCTCTGTACTGGGGTGAATCTATGACATTGTTCTGCATTCTGTCCATCAATTGTTCTTTTTGCATTTGTCACCCCGAGTGGGACGGGTATGCCCAGACGTAGGTCCCGTGCTCTCCATGCCACTGGAGTCAAGCTATCCTGGCTGATGAGGGGTGAAACCCCGAAACCGGTCCTAGGATGCTTGGTTCCAGTCCAGGGAGGACCTGGCCTGGCAGTTCGGGCTGGACTGTTCCCATTGGGTGCAGGGTCAAGACAGATTTGCATATGGCTGGGTCCAAACTGGAAAGGCATGGTGAGCAAAAAAACGATGGATTTAGGCCCAGATCTCTGTACTGGGGTGAATGTATGACATTGTTCTGCATTCTGTCCATCAATTGTTCTTTTTGCATTTGTCACCCCGAGTGGGACGGGTATGCCCAGACGTGGGTCCCGTGCTCTCCATGCCACTGGAGTCAAGCTTCCTGGCTGATGAGGGGTGAAACCCCGAAACCGGTCCTAGGATGCTTGGTTCCAGTCCAGGGAGGACCTGGCCTGGCAGTTCGGGCTGGACTGTTCCCATTGGGTGCAGGGTCAAGACTGATTTGCATATGGCTGGGTCCAAACTGGAAAGGCATGGTGAGCAAAAAAACGATGGATTTAGGCCCAGATCTCTGTACTGGGGTGAATGTATGACATTGTTCTGCATTCTGTCCATCAATTGTTCTTTTTGCTCTCTTTGCCAAAGGCATACATTGAGCTGGATCATGATGATGTGTTCTAGTGCACAGAGACATAGAAAAGAGGTGATCAGCCCTTAATTAAATTAATTGTGCTATATGAAGTACATGAGATATTGTTTTACCTCTATGAGTTAGCCAATGTGCAGCAAATAGTGTAGGATGGACATGTGGATTATTTCATGATCTTGTTCTGTGCCCAGATATTAATTGTGCTGCCTACAGGATATATATTAAGTTTGAAACGTTATGAATTAGTGCACGAGCTGCAGAGGGCACAGCTTACAAACAAAGTATTGTGTTTGCCAGTCCGTGTTTCCTGCTGCAAAATCTAGAGTGCATACACTAACTTGTGGAAGTACAACATCAATGAATATACGGTAGGCCGCATGATGGATGGCATTCTAGAGAGTTCCTGTGGTACCCTTCTGAAGATGTAAAGACCCAATGAGCAGATACATACTGGCTTCTCACAGTCGGCAATGCACGTCAGAATCTGGTAGTGCCCACTGCTAAGATTCAGTACAGCGAACCAGTGACTCCCTGCAGGGCTGGCTTTAGGGCAGTGCAACCGGTGCAGCCGCACTGGGCGCCGACCTGGAATGGGGGCACTGACCTCTGGGGGGCCACCTTGTTTAGCAATAACACGATTTAAAAGCACCTGCTGCAGAGTTCATTGTGCGTCCAGCTTTCAAGCAGCAATAAAATTGTCAAGTTAACTCTTATGATTAATGTTCCTGCTAGAAAGAGAGATCGGTGTTTTGCCTAGTGGGAGTTTTGACTAGTCATAAAGTAGCACAGAGAGTTAATATGCCTGCTGCAAAGAACAGATCTGTATTTTATGTGGATAGCTGAGTGGATTAGTAAAGCCAGCCTTTACCAGCGCTTTGAAACAAATTAAATGTATGTAAGAGAGGGGCTATGGAGAGATGAGGGGCACTTTTGCCGGGGGCAGTGAAGGAATTCGATGAGGAAGTCGTGGGAGGGGCGCCAAACAAAGATTGTCGCACCAGGCACCACCAACGCTAAAGCTAGCCCTGGCTCCCAGCAAGGTTGTTAAGGGTGTCATCCACTTTGTTACAAAGGACACTGAATCCAAATTATGCAAGATCCTTTAATGGTATTGAGGAGCTGCAGGCAGCATGACCACAGCTTCAAGTATTCAGCAGTAACTGTCTAACTTGAAAACATACATTCTTAAAGAACACAGATAATTCCTAATGACATAGAGAAGTTCCATTACTAAGATCACGTCATGTAAATTCTAATTAAGAATGAAACACAACACATCCCCCTTTCTTCGGAAAAGAGAGAGAAAAGAAAACAAAATTAAAAAAACATAAAAATACAATGTAAGCAAATAACTTATTGCTAATAATGTAATCCTTCTAACAATGTAAGCAATTTACTTATTACTAACAATGTAATCCTTCAACCACAACGGAACCATCCTCTTCCTCAACGAATGACGAGAAACATTCTCACTGACAGTAGATGAAGAGGAAGATGGCTCTTGAGATGGCTGTAAATTGTCAGCAATGTCACTATTGGAAGGAGAAGTAGAAACAATATTTTCAAAAATGTCATTAGTGTTATCACAACTGGAAGAATTGGTTCAATCCAAATTAACCGCACTGTTTTCCGAGACGACTTCACTAGTAACATTACCATTGGGTTCATCAGATAACCAATCATAATCCACAATCTGTTCAGAAGGAAAGGAGTTGCTTCTAGCGATTCTGTTTAAATTCCAAACTTTTCCATCACTTACTCGTACAGAGTTTAATAGCACTTCAATCACTTGAATAGGCTCAGAAAACTGACTTTCACCTTTAGGAACCCAACCAGGCATTTTGATACGTACCCCAATCTCCAATATTTATAGTAGGAGTTTTGGCCCCATGTTTGGCATCATAATACGCTTTGCTTCTACTATGCATAGACTTCATTCGTGCATGTACATCACTTTTAGACCAAGGCTGGACATCAGAAGTGATTAACCAGGCTGGAGTGAATTTAGAATGAGGATTCCGACCTCTCATAAGTATGAAAGGAGAGAAACCTGTAGCATCATTGCACGTGACACGGTAAGCCCAAACAGTTTTTCCTACTTGAGTAAACCAATCTAGGTTACTGTTGAATGCTAACTGAATGGTGTTTTTAGGACCCTGTTAAATCTTTCCACCATACCATTCCCGCTCGGGTTATAAAGGGAAGTGGTTTTATGGGTGATACCAAGTTTCTTAAAATATGTTTTAGCTTTTACAGATAAAAACTGTACACCATTATCACTAAGAATGCATGAAGGATACCTTCAGTAACAAAGGTTTCATCCAAAAATTGTAAAACAGAATCAGTATCTGCATTTTTGACAACTTGAACCACAGGCCATCTAGAGAACAAATCAATAAGGACAATGAGGTAGAAATTAGATTCACCAACGGGCCCCATAATGTCTACAGCAACAACTTCCCACGGGTTTTTAGGTAACAACCCTTTGGACATGGGAGGACGAAAAGTTTTTAAAGACTTATCAGAAGTGGTACAAGGAATGCAGTCCCTCACATCTTTTTCAATCTGGGAGTCCATCCCTGGCCACCAAAACAGTCTTTTTATAATTGATTTAGTTCTAACGATGCCTGGGTGACCCTCGTGACAAAGTTCAACAATACCTTTGCGAAGATTTTCAGGAGGAATAATCCTCTCACCTCTAAAAAGAGTATTTTCTATTATGGTTAACTCAGACCTAATTTCCCACAAAAGGTCTGTCGGAGGAGCTTAAAAGTTCTCGTTTTTTAGGCCAACCCCCAAGGACATAAGAAATAACAGCTTGAAGAACACCATCCTTCTTGTACTCACTGCCCCATTCAGTTTTGTCAATTGCTGCTAATCCATTATCATGGATGAGAGCCACCTCTAAATCATTCCATTCACTGTCTTCACATTTCTCAAGCATGACTGGCATTCTGGACAGAAAATCAGTGACTACATTATTTTTGCCAGGCACATAAATTATCTTATAAATATAATTTTGCATTCTCATGGAAATTCTTGGAAGTCTAGCAGATGCAGTGATTGCACCATCCGTGGTTAATATTTTCACTAATGGTTTATGGTCGCAACAAAGTGTGCAAGCCTTACCCCAAATAAAAGATTTAAAATGCTTCAATGCCCAGGCGCACGCCAAAGCATCCCTTTCAATAATGGGGTACTTCTCCTCACAAGGGGACAGAGATCTAGAAGCGAAAGCAATGATACTTTCCTTCCCTTGTTTGTCCAATCGCGACAAAACAGCACCCAGACCCTTGTTGCTGGCATCAGTGGTAATAACACTGTCCAACAATGGGTTGAAACTGCACAATGCAGAAGCTTTGGCAATGGCTTGTTTAATAGTTATAAAATCACTGTCACAAGCAGCTGACCAAACAAATGAACAGTTCTTTTTAAGCAGCTGGCGAATGTTAAATATTTTTTCTGCAAAGTTGGGCACATACTTAGAACAATATTCAGCCATACCTAAAAAGAACGGACATCATCCTTACTGGTAGGTACAGGGGCTCCTGAAATGGCTGAAACAAGGGTAGGTTTTGGTTTGACACCATGTTCGTCAATAATATGCCCCAAATATGTGACGCTTCTTTGTACAAATTTGCACTTCGAATGTTCAACAGTAAGTCCCTTTTCTTCTAGAATGCTAAAGACTTTTTTTAATCTTGAAGTGTGCTCCTCCTCACTGGCGCCAAAAACAAGAATATCATCTTGAAAAAACGTGACGCCCCGTTCTTTCTTGAATAATTGGAACATTAAGCGCTGAAAAACGGCGGCAGCCGAAGCTAACCCGAATGGCATGCGCTTATACTGAAAACACCCAAAGGGGGTGATAAATGAAGTAAATTTCATGGATTCAGGGGACAAAGAGATCTGGTGGTAAGCAGAAGACAAATCTATCGTGGAGAACCATTTAGCATTATTAAGACATGTAACCATCTCATTTATTCTAGGCAAAGGAAATTTGTCTACCACGATATTATTATTTAAATGTCTTAAATCCACACAGAACCTAATCTTACCGTTGCTCCGTCTGGCCACTACAATCGGAGAAACCCAATCAGAATTTTCAATAGGCTCAATGATATTAGCTGAAACCAGTTTGTCCAATTCACTTGAGACCTCATCCCTCACTAATATAGGAATATTACGGCATTTATGTACTTTGGGAGAAGCATCATGTTTGAGAATAATTTTGTGCTCGAACCCCTGAAGATTTCCCAAAACTTTGTTAAAAACCTTGGGAAATTGTGCTAAGATTTGGGCACCAACCGTACATCCTTTATCCACTACAAGAACTTGTTCACTACTGTTGGGATCAAGGATAATATGCAATTGTTTTTGGTCAAACCATCCTAAAACAGGTGGACCATTTTTAGCAATGTATAATTTGCCTCTACATTCTCTCCCTTTAAATCTGAAAGTGAACCAACGAAAACCAAGAAGATCTATGGGTTCGCCTCCGTAACCTTCAGGATGTATGTCAGGCTCTAACAATTGACTTCCTACTTTCTGCACAAAAGATGACTGCCAAAGTTCGTCATTAATAATAGTATAAGGGGAGCCTGAGTCTGCGTAAATTTTAATTTCCACACCGCCTATATCCATCAAACACACAGGTTTGTTTTTACAAGATTCCTCACAAAAATTGAGCACTAAATTGTCTCGTACATTCATTACTAAACCACCAATCTCCCCAGTGGTCTCTTCAATTTCATCATTCGCAGTACAATCATTCTCCGTTTCCTCCGCATTAGATACAAATCTTACATTTGTTTTTCTTTTATTACAAACCTTGGCAAAATGGCCTCTAATACCACAGTTTGTACACTTGTACCTGATGGCAGGACAGGTTTTACTATAGGACAAATGCTTCAAACTACTGCATCTGTAACATTTAGGTTGAACTCTAGGTTTGGGTTTGTCTTTAGAGGGAGGAAAAACTTTTTTCCTTTCATTTGGAACACTCACTTTACCCACCACTTCACTAGAATTGTGGTCCTGTTTAAGGACATTGGCACATCTACCAGAAATTTCTGCCTTCCGAACAATGGCCAGGACATCATCTAAAGGCGCATCGCCGTTTATCCAAAGTCTGTCTTGTATAACAGGATTGCTAGTATGCATGACTACTTGATCTCTTATCAAATCATCCTGAATGACACCAAACTTACAATCAAGTGCCAGTCTTTTTAAATCAGAAACATACTGATCAACTGTCTCGTTCTTACTTTGTTTCCTTGAAAAAAATGTATATCTCGTTATACCAATACAAACCTTTGGTGTAAAATAAGTGGCCAAATGAAGCAGAGCTAAAGCATATGCATTTAAATCACCTGGAAAACAAGGTTTAGACATCTCATTAAACACTTTTAAACCAATAGGGCCTAAGGAATGTAACAATAGCCTTTTCTTTTGAGCAGCAGACATTTTGCCATCCTCATCCAAAGCTTCAATGTAATTTTGGAAGTACGCTTTCCATTCCAACCACTTTAAAGTAGGCTCCACACCGGAAATCCAAAATGGTTGAGGAGGGTTAATATTGTAGCTTTGGTGACTCATGGTGAGTGGACTTAATCAGTGTCCGTACTTCACCTAAAAGGACTAGTTCACTGTACTTCACCACACTGAGTAAAAAAAAAACAAGTAGAAACTCTTACCCTAAAAGAGCAAAAGTGTGACGAAATGGTGAAGTGAATACGCTGTGGAAATGCTGTAAAGCGTTAAAATAAGCACAAAACACTTCCAGAAGAACGGCTGTTCCGAAATCTCCTCTACGATCTCCAATCTTGAATGAAATTGACGAACTCCGATTAAGTGGTTAACTCAAAATGGCCGTTGCGTGGGGTCACGTAGCGTGACCTGCGCGATGCGTCGTGACGACAACTAGACTCTTGGGAAGTCAGGAACGTCACTGAGGCAAAGCAGAATGGCCGCTGGAACAAAAGAAATCGGAGGTTCCATGGAATGAAGACTATACGTAGAGGATCTCAAGCCGATATGAGCACGAGGTGGAGCGCACGAGCAGCGGCAGTTAAACAGCAAACTTCAATTTTGATGGTAAGATCGCATTAAAGCAGAAAACGCCAAAAAAAGACTTGAAATATGCCGCGCAGCCACTTACTCGCTCAGGAGCTCTTCGTTACCAAGACACAATCCAGGATGAAACATAGAGAACGATTCTTGTATAAGTCGAGAAAAAAAAAAATCGTGAAATCCAAAATTTAATGTTTCCAAAATCCTCAAAATATGGGTTCTTTGCTCCTCAATAACTCGTTGCCAGTGTTACAAAGGACACTGAATCCAAATTATGCAAGATCCTTTAATGGTATTGAGGAGCTGCAGGCAGCATGACCACAGCTTCAAGTATTCAGCAGTAACTGTCTAACTTGAAAACATACATTCTTAAAGAACACAGATAATTCCTAATGACATAGAGAAGTTCCATTACTAAGATCACGTCATGTAAATTCTAATTAAGAATGAAACACAACACACTTTCTCCACGGTATACTGATCAGACATGGTGTGGTTATTACGTAAACGTAAGTCTATGAAATGTGCATCTTGCTGTTCTTCATGCAGGCACCTAGGATCAGTGAGGCACAGGAACTTAGAGACTTCTGGATGATTCCAGCTGCAGTAAGGTCCTCCTATTATCTCCCCACATCTTCCACATTTGCAAGTTCAACGCATCTGACTTCTCTCTGAAGGATTTGCTATCTCATCAACGGGATTTATTCTGTAGTTAGTCCCAAATGGGGAGAAGGTATGTTCTCAGCTTGTATCACAAGCTTTCTCTAGAGTCCCAGAGGTCTCTAAAATTAAGGAGCTTGGGGTTGGACGTCTGCTTCTTCTTTTATATTAAGACAGTGGTTGGTGATACTGTGGCTTGCAAGTATGTCTGAGCTATGTATGCTGCATATGATTTTAGACTGGCACTGACAGCATTAACTGTAGGTGGTGGCCCCAAGACTCTGATCATACAGAACACATTCTTCAGGAATTTCCACCAAGACTGATCACTGACAAGCAACTGACACCACAGAGGCATCTGCTAAGACCATTTGACATCCTCCTGCAGTCATGGTCAGTGGTACTCCGCTGGGCAAATTAATATCTCCCACAAGTCCTGTTGTAGGACTTTTATAGCTTTCTCCACCCAAAGATATGCTCACCATTATAGCCAATTTAACTCCAAGCATCTCCTGATCCAGTCAGGCCCCAACACAATATGGCGAAAGCATCCAAAAGTGGCTCAGATCAATTCCAAGGAGTCACTTGTCTATTTTCTACAGGTCATTCTAATTTGCATACCAGTGCAAAGGGGAGCAGATTTTCATGTATCCCAGTAATCTGCTTTTGGCTTATACACTTCCAAATAGATGTACTCCATGTAGAGGCAGGAGCTCACTCTCTGTTCATTGAGGGCTAGTCGTGTTAGACTTTCAAGTGGCAGGTGCATGGAAGCCACTAGAGATGGTGCACCTGTCTGCAAGATAAGCAAGGGTGCTGGTTGTGATAGATTTGTAAAGGATGCAGCTGGTTTTGAAGATTGTGCAGGCTGGCAAGTGGAGCCAATGAAGTTCCATGAAGATGAGACTGATGTGATCATATTTCTTCAGGTCCTGAATGAGAAGGGCTGTGGTGTGTAGAATGCCCCTACTGGGTGCCAGTGTGGAATCTAGGAGGACATGGAGTATGGCATTACCACCATCCAGATGCGAGAGTGCTTGAACAGCAGTTCTGAAGTCACTTTCTGAAAGAAATGGTTTGACTTTCTTTAGAAGAGAGAGCTGGTACCAAGCTGTCTTTATTTTTTTAGCAGTGTGTTCCTTGAGAGTGAGGTTGGTGTCCAAGAAACTTGGCATTTGGTGAAAGTGGGTTTTTAAGCCATCAAGGTTGATATCATTGAGCCAGAGTTGTACTGTACTTGGTTGCTGTTCTTGGCAAATAACAGGAATTCTGTCTTGGTTGGGTTGAGCTTCAGGTAGGTGCTGGATATCCAGGACTGGATGATGCACAAGCAGTGTTTGAGTCATTGGATGTCTGAAGCAGTGGCGACTTTCAAGCAGAGGTGTGTATCATTACCATATGGGTGAATCTTGATGCTGCTATCTGTGACGATAGAATCAAGCAGCTCCATATAAAGGTGGAAGATGACAGGAGACAGTATGGAACCCTGGAGGACTCCACAAGTGACCAGAATCTTCTGTGACCTGGAGGTGCTAATGTGAACAAACTGGTGTTGGTTGGAAAGGTGGTAGGAGAACCAGTGAAGGACACTGCCAGTGAATCCCATTTAAGACTCGAGAGTGCATATGAAGGTGGGGTGGTCGACTGTGTCGAAGGCAGCTGACAGGACTAGCAGTATCAGGGGGCCGGGGTCAGGAGGATGAGGAGCATCCATTTCAAGGCTACAAAATGCAACAACACTTGCTAGTATTGAATCTCTCCAGTGTACCCAGCTTGGCAGTGGTAATTCTCTGCAGGGTTACAGCCAGTTTCTAGAGTGTCAACTGGTGTGGCAATTTTCTCTTTCAGAGTTCCAAAGGCTCCAGATTGAAGTGTATTTCACACCTCTTTGACACCTCTGTCAGGGTGGTTGGGTTACGACAAGTACAGGTGAAGTGCCCTTCTTCGCAAAACCTTTAAAAGAATGGAAAATGCCCTGCTTTTTTCAGGCTTTTTAAAAAACGTTCTCATCTCATATCTTCTGGGATACTTGAGGACAATTCTGGTATAATCTGACTTTCCTGCCCTTTGGTCTTGTGTTCACAGTGTTAAGGAGTGGCCGACTTTCAGGCAGGGCTGTTACTTTGTTCTGCAGCTAAATTGTTCTACTTATGGCTGTGGGGATTTGCTACTGCCGTGTTTGATCCAACCAACATCAACCTGGGGTCTTCTGGGCTCGCTGTGTCATTTCTTCTGAAAAATCAGAGGAGATGAGGAAAGCTGACAGAACTGTTCTTCTGTTCCTTTAACCGGAGTCTGAGAACAAACAATAGGCCATCTGATGCCTGGCAGAGCATCAAATCCTCATGCATGGCATCCAAGCATACCTAAACATGCCCTCCTTTGGTGAAGGGATAGCATCACCACTTCTTCAATGGCTACTATGAAATCTGACAGTTGCTCTCCCTTTCTCTGACTTTCTCTGCCTGCTGGTCACAAATTAGGTGATTACTTTTTTCCATGCCTATGGAGTGTGGCGAGAACTTCTGTGCAATATTTTCAGGACTTTGTCATAGGTCCTTCAGGGACTCTACAATTTTACATTTCTTCTCACTAGCATTGCAGGCCTACTCTCCATCCAGCTGGTGTACTTGACACAAAAAAGTTATTCTCCTCAGTGAAATGGATGTGCCTCAGAAAACACACATAATGGATATACCTTAAATGTCAACCAATGTATGGCTTACCTATTCAGAGCTTTAATCTTCAGCCTCAAATCCTTCTCGTGGTACAGCTGCTTCTCATGTCTTCACCTCCCAACCCATGTTGCCAGCCCAATCCTCAGGCTTCTGCCTTGTGTCACTGACTGTCAGTTGGTGCATTAGGGAGTTAAGGCCCGGCCCAGGAGGCCTCCTTCAGCTTTTCCAGCATTATTGAACTGGTCAAAGTGGCAGGATCAATTACATTCAGCATGGCAAGGCCTGAGTACCACTCAGTCTTAGTGCTGTTTGCAAAGTGGAGCGAGCACTGTATTACAGACTTCAGAGTGTTGTCTAATATGTTAAGCTCTTTTAACAAGTCTGTATTTGAAGTGTAAGGTAGGATATCTCCTGCTGCTATTTGGTTTTCCCTCTTGTGCCTCAATACAGATTACAACATGCAGGTAATCCATCTAGTTTCTATATAGAGAAAACACAAGTAAACCCCAAAAAGGCCACGTTCACATCAGAGAGGCTAAGAAAAATAAAAACCTCAGCTAATACAGGCAAAGTCTCAGCAGTGCCTCCAAATGACAGGTCTGTGGGTGAGATAAATGCAAAACAGATGTGCAGTAAGGGGCGTATATGTTGGTAAACATGGACCTCTCTCTGCCTTGCCTTGCTCCTGGATGAAAGTACAGGACTCAAGCAAGGGATTCGTATCTTGAGCTTGCAGTGAAATTGAACAAGTGATGAAGTAAGGTGCTTCCATGGGGATATTGTTCAGGGTTACCCAACCTTGTGCATAATGAATGGCAACTGTATATCTCAACAAGCATGAATAAGTAGGGCCTGTGACGTCATACGAGCTGTATTCACGCTGTGAAGATAGTGCCCTGAAGGACAAGTGACTTACACTTTTCTGCAGATAAGACCATCAAGCAGATAACACGAACTGGTGATCTGTTATATTCCTTCGAGAAAGGGAAAAAAAGAATCAGTAGACGTGAGAAATAACCAACAATCAAGCTATGTACATAGACCAATGACTAACTCAAGTCATGCATGCAGAGCTTTAAGTGGGCCGGGTCCTGCCGGTGCCGAGCACCGGCAGTTCTAAAAAGCAGGTGCTGAGATGGGTCCCTATCGGGCTCTCCATTTTTGCCCTCACCCCTGGGGTGAAAAAAAAAAATCTTAACTCTGCAGCAGCACCCCCCTTCACTGCCTGTGATGTAATTCAAAGAGACTCGTTAAAGTTCTTTCACAGGCTCATTTCAGAACCAAAGCATTTTCAATATTATATACAACAAAGCCATAGTTGTTGCTTATTTTTCTTATGCAACTAACAACAACTGACAAAGCCAATAGTCCTGGCTTGTTGTAGGTGTAATGTTACTGGTTGTATTATATATCTGGATGCAATGACAGAAGCAGCACAATACCAGTCGGGCGGCTCACTATGCTGAATACAGATTTTTAGTGTAGGTGTTATTAAGCCACAAACTTAATTACATCGGACGCACCCCTTTGAGAGACCCCCCAGTTTTTTCATCCCACTTAAAGCCCTGCATGCATGGTATCCGTCCCAGGAGTGCACTCCCCAGAGACTCAGGCTCGTTGAAGTAAACCTGTTGAGACATTGGGGATGTAGAGAGCTCTGGCTGACGTGAGAAAACGAGAATAAAGATGCTGAAGAGCAGCTGAGGGACCCAGTTTTTTTTATAGCCAAATTATAATTATCATGAGTTAGAAAATGTCACGAACTTTTTGAAAAAAGAGTGATGGAGGGCATTGTTTACATCCTTGAAAATAGAGGTGGTGATGTGGAAGATCAGCTCACAAAGGTAGCCCTCTCCTAGCCTCACTCCACCCACGCAGCAGCACATCCCTGCTCTTTCTTCCTCGCTGGCCAGCCACTGAAGAACAGATGCTCCTCCTTGCAGCACCTTACATTACTTCTGTGCTACAGAGATCGCTCGCAATCCAGCCAATAGCCAAGTGCACTAGTTGATAGCCTCCAATCAGGGACGGGTCACCAAACCTGGGCGTCCTCTCAATGTGCATAAGCTTCCCGTCTTCCAGAAGCTTCTCAGAAAAGTCCCAGATGATGATCTCACTGGCCCTCACCTTACAGAGACAGGTAGTCTCAGTCGTCCATGTTTCACGGTTCATGGTCAGTTTCTTCCTGAGGCCTAGTACTTTAAGCAGCCTCCGTGAAGCCAGGGGTCACATTAGTGTTGTTATCAGTCCAGCATATAACCCTGCAGGCAGAAGTCTGTAATCCAGAGTGGTGGTAGGCCGCATGCTCGTTCCTCTAACACTGGTGGGCCCCCCACCGGCCCCCTAACAGCACCCAATAAGACTGAGGGGCATATTATCAAGGGCAGTATCGCCACTTTAGCTGCACTTTTTGCCGATAAAGCAGCAATATTTTTATCGCCCTATTAGCAAGCTGTCACTAACAGCTGTTAGCGACAGCTTAATGGCGATAGCGGCCGTTTTGTTGCCGCTTTGCATGTCAGCGATAATTATCGCTAATGACATGCAAAGTAGGCGTTCCCAACTAAAAGCAACTGCAAACAGTCGCAAACACAACTTCCCCCTATTATCAATGCCCGCGAAGCGATAAAAAAAGTCGCGCTAACCGCGATTAGCGCTTGAAATTAACACCTGATAAAAACTTGACTTAACCTATACTCTCAATGGGAGGTGGATTGTAAGGTTAAGTCCTCACCTGCCTATTAGCAAGCTTTCCATTAGCGCAGTGAATTTATCGCTGGATTTCTCGCGCTATTGCTGGGTTTCGCCGCTATCGCTGGATTTTTTATCGCCTTGGAGATAAGCGTTGATAATAACAAGTTATCTCCGCGATGAAATCCAGCGATGGCCGGCAATAAAAAAAACAGCGCTAAGCGCGCTTTGGGATAATTATCGCAAATCCTTGGTAATATGCCCCTGAATTCGTGCATTTTGATTTTGTTTCCTGGTTATGCCTCCTTGATTCAATTAAAGCGTTGTTGGGAGCCATACTTAGACGTCACGCGTCCGTCACATTCTTTTGTGTTGCTGCCTACTGAGCCTCTCAATAAACTTTCAGCTCTTCCTATTCCCACAAAGTTGTGAGAACATGTGGTAAAGAATAGCAAGAAACATTTTCAATTGAAGGGCAAGATGTATTTGCCAATTCGCACGCGCTATTTTACATCGTGCCCTGCATACCAGTTGTCTGCGATGAAACGCACAAGCGCACAGTTGCAGCAGCGGCGCGTGGCAGGCGCCGCTTCCTCGGGCTGTTCTGCGCTCTCTCGAGGCCCCTGCACTTCGCATCGGAGACTTGACTGGAATACCCGAGGAGTCAGTTCCGAAGCGAACACATGCGTCTGTCTCAAGTTTCTGCATTGGGTGCCATTCCAAGAACTCGGGCAGGTAAAATTAGCAGGCAAACATGTGCCCGGGCGAGCCGTTTGCTCCTCATTGTGAAAATCCGTGTTTTGAGGACAGGATTGTAGTGTACGATGAAGCGCTCGCCGGGCGCTGGCACCCTGGGACTGCAAGTGTCCTGGTAATGGATGCAAACAGCCAAGTTCAACTGCAAGAGAAGGAAACAGCAGAGGACGCCGGGCTGAGGAGACATGCGGGGATTTCCATAGATTCACCTTGGTCTTGGGTAAGGACTGAAGCCGCCTTTGAGTGCAGCGTCCCAGTCTTTTGTGTTTGTTTGTTTTTTAAACAACTGAAATGCATTTGTAGCAATTTCCAGAAGAAGAGACTACTCCTTTGGTGGATAGTTTTCAGTCAAAGGAGATGACGAGCACACCCCTGGTTTAATGATAAAATATAGAATGATATGTTTTTTAAATAGTGGCCATGCTCTCTTATCGTACAGCCCTATTCGGTAAACATATTAACCAAAACGGAGGTGAACGGGACGTTTCATGTTACGTTGGCCTATGTGTTTCCAGAAAGGAACTAAAAGGAATTCTGTTTAGCACAAGTACAATGAATGAATAAAGTGAAGAACACTGACACTGTCTTTGAAGGGTCTGGTATTCTATGCTGTTATGCTTGGGTTGCCCGTATTTTTATTTATTGTCATCTCCATCAGACCTTTATAATTGAGCTATTTGCATAATAGTTCATAGCTTTCATAGAAGAACATGGTGTTGTTGGATTGATGATGTCATAAATCTAGAGACTACAGAGTCATTTATCTATAAGGGAAGTGGGGGCTTTGCCATTAAGATATAAATATATATATACGGAAATTTCAACGCGACAAAATAGACTATGCTACAGGCAGGGTGTACACCTTTGCCAGGAGATATGACGCCAACTATAAAAAACAATCAATGGATCGAGCCGTAAATCCTGTAACACCACAGGTGGACACTGCACGAATGTCCAGTGCAGAAAGCTCAGAAGTCAGTTCAGGAGATGAAGGATTATCAACAGGTAGACCGGGATTGGATTTTTCCGGGGAGATGCGTCTTGTGAGAATGACGACAAGGGGAAGAGGGAGAGGTATCCCACAAAAAACGGAAAATCAACCAAAAGAACCAGATGGGGGCGCAAGAAGCAAAATCAAAAAGACAAGAGAACAAAAGAAATAAAGTGCCTTCCAATGTATATCCAACAACCCATTGACAACCTAGTCGTTAATCTCTCGACAAAGAATTTAACTAAAAACATCTCAATCTATTAAATAAAGGACTGACTTTCTGCCCTTCTAATAACATGGACTTAGCAATGTCAAGGGTAGATCTTTATCTATTTTGCCGCAAGCTGAAGCTCAAAAAATACTTTGCGACAATACCAACAAGACCATTGACAATTCAAAGTCAAGTACCTCTAACATCACTTACCCTCAAAGATCTTGTGCCATTGACAACACTACATGATTTGAACTCCGAAACCAATATAGATGTCCGACCCATCATGGAGAATAGTTCCAATACAGAAATTTGTGAAACGATGGGAATTGCCACTGATCGGTCCATCAGCAGTCAGTGTAAAACCAGATCAAAATTCTGTCCACAATTACCGGCTGGTAATAGAGTTGATATTTTTCAAGAACTCATGACAGAAGAGTTACGGACCATATATATAAAAGAAAAGAAAAAGAACCATAAGAAAACCGAAAACATGTCTCATGATGATAGATGGGCACTAAATGACTTAAGATCAGACGGTAATATTGTAATAAAACCCTCCGACAAAGGAGGAAACATCGTAGTCATGGATGTCCAAAAATATCATCTGGAAATCAAACGGCAATTGAATGATCCATCGAACTATGAAAGACTAAAAGAAGATCCCACACCAATAATCAAAATCAAATTCCACAAGATGCTACAAGATTGGCACCAAGATGGCTTATTAGATGAGAACGAGTTGGACTATCTTATGACAAAACACCCGGTTTTACCAACCATATATGTATTACCAAAGGTACATAAAAGTATAGATAATCCCCCAGGACGTCCAATTGTCAGTTCATGTGGTTCACTCTTAGAAAATACTTCAAGATTTTGGGACATTTTCTTATTTCCTTATGTACAAAATCTACCATCGTATATTAGAGACTCCATGGATTTTTTTAATAGGATTGCCAACATACCTTGGAAGGAGGATTACACAATGATAACCATAGATGTGGTATCATTGTATACTTCGATCAGGCATGAAGATGGAATCAAAGCCTGTGAATCCTTCCTTCGATCAAGATCTTTAAATGTCTTACAACAAACAAATATGTTACTGGAAATGTTACACTTTTGCCTCACGAACAATACTTTTATCTTTGACAAAAAATTCTATAGACAAAGTAGGGGTACAGCGATGGGGACTTCTTTCGCGCCCACATATGCGAACCTTACCATGGGCATGTGGGAGGCAGAACAGATCTGGTCTGACGAAAACAAACAAGTGGTGGAGAATATCGTGCTTTGGGTACGTTATGTAGACGACCTGTTTTTAATATGGGAGGGAAATACAGAGAAACTGAACACCTTCCTCAAGAATCTCAATAAAAAAAGTTTTCAGCTTCAGTTCACCTACAATGTCAACAAAACAGAGATCAACTATTTAGACATACATATCTATATAAAAGATCAGAAGATATGCACTAATCTGTATCGCAAAGCCACAGCATGCAACAGTATTTTGTCAGCTAACAGTGCGCACCCCAGATGTCTAAAATGGAGTGTTCCATATGGCGAATTTTTAAGAGCGCGTAGGAACTGCTCAGAAGAAACAGAATTTCTCACACAGTTAGACCTGATGTACACCAGATTCGTGATGAGAGGATATCCCATTGCAGTACTAGATAATGCGAAATCTAGAACCTTGAAAAGGAAAAGAGAGACCTTATTACACCCCAAAGAAACAACTACAGAACCAGATAATGATCCTGAAACCAATAAAGTAAGATACATTACACAGTATAATTCTGCCAGTAAAACCATAAGAAATGCTCTCCAAGATCATTGGAAAATTCTAAGGAGAGATGAGGATCTAAAAGGAGTGACATCGGATCATCTCAACATAACATACAAAAAGGCACCATCTCTCGGAGACATCTTAACACACAGCCACTACCAAAGAGCAGATCAAAGTGGCAGCAAAATGCAGTGGCTAAAGGCAAAAGGATTCTTTAAGTGTCCTAAATGCAAGGCCTGTAAATATGGCTTAAATCAACAAAAGATTGATATTCAGCTGGGTGAACAGAAAAACATCAAAGAGAGAATAACATGCGAAACCACCCATGTTGTTTATGCCCTAAAATGCGAATGTGGAAAAGAATATATAGGAAGTACAGCAAATAAATTGAAGCTTCGCATTCTTCAACATTTGAGGGCAATCAAAAATAAGGACTTTGCATATGCCATCGCTAAACACATCTGGAATACGCATGAAGGTGTCTTTGACAATTTGAGATTTTATGGAATAGAACATATTCCCCTTAACATTAGAGGAGGTGATCGGAATCGCCTGTTGAGACAAGCAGAATCCAAATGGATCATTCTAAAGGGGACGGAAATGCCGTGGGGACTCAATGCAGATGCTGAACTGCATAACTTTCTATAATTACAATTGGGATCAGCAGAATCAAAAGAACAATTAATCTCCAATATCTTGACCTCTTGCCTTTTAGAATTAATAGTGACTCTTAAGAACAAGTCCTATTCATCACATATATTTCTTTGATCATCTCTGTACTTGTTTTATCGTTTAAAATCAGTGATTGCATTTAATGAAAATATTTGATTTGAACTATGAGCTCAAAATGAAATTCTAATTAGAACCTCAACTTGGCAAGTTATGTAATATGGAAAATATTCGTATCAAATCAGGTACTTCACCATGATTATGAGCAGATAACTATTATATTAAATAATATATTTTTTCATATATATTTATATATATTTTTTATAATTTAAACACTGTCTGGAGTTGTGGTATCTCAATAATGACGCATGGTGGGATATGAATTAGCTGGTGGGATGTAATAATGTGATTACTCATTATAGCACTGTTTGTTTGATTTTAACTTCTTTTTGATATTTTATCGTAAAGCCAGTGATCAGACAACTTTGTTTGGTGAATCACATCATTGTGCGGGTACTTCACCAGCATTTGACTACATCCGCTAACTACATGATATTAGAGCATTGACCATATATTATCTCATGAACTGTTGAGCTCAGCAAAATATATTTATATTAATATTTTTGTTAATTATATGCAAGCTGTCATATGCCTTAAATTACGGTTCCCTTTAAAAACTGAAAGTAAATTGGGACGTTTTTTTTAAGGGAGGGCGGGTCAACCAACCTCTTTTTAAACACCTTGCACCTTTGATCACATGACCCAGACGAAGGCCTTTGGCCGAAACGCGTAGGTCGGTCTGTTTGTTTCCTGATGCACCTGATATCTTGCACTTTGCACTTTTGAAACCGAATGAAGACTAAATACCTGAAAAAATAAAAATGATAAATGCCAAAGCGACTTAAACTTGCCTGAAACTCTTTGCTGAGGAAAAGTGCTGCCTTGTCTGTGATCTTCTGGGACTGTTTGATGGTATGGACTGAAGAATAAACACAGCAAATCCCTTATATATATATATATATATATATATATATATATATATATATATATATATATATATATATATATATATATATATATATATATATATATATATATATATATATAATTTTTATGTATCATTGCATAAGAATTGTAAAGCGCTCTGATACCCGCGAGGGTCATGTTCACACTATATAAAACTCTTTTTTTTTTATTATTCTTTTTTCTTTTTTCCAGGTCACAATGCAAAACAGGTATATGTCAACAATTCATACAGACTGACTGAGCATCGCTTCCCTCTCCCCAAATACATTTAATGATTCATAATACATTTACATATATGATTACTCATGATTAGCATTAATAAAATCCCAGCGAAAATTATTCCAAATCTTCTCAAACTTTAACAGGGAAGAGAGGCCCCTTGGTTTGGCCAGAGCGAACTCTGCTTCATATATCTGATATAAAAAGGGTACACCATTCAGTATCTTTAGAGGGGTACACCGAGGCCCATGACCTAGCGATGCAGAGCCAGGTAAATACCAACATAATTATTATTAGTCACTGAATGCCTGCCCCGAGATCATATTTAAGACCAGTCATTCTCTCTTTAATACATAAATGTATACCAGACTTAAGGACATATATTTCGTCACCCCTTCCCAAAGGTTTTGTAAACACAAACAAAGTGCAAACATATGCAAGACGTCTGCAGCAAAAAGATTACACTTAGAGCATATAGTTCTACCTGTGGAGTCCATTGCTCCCCATTTTAAAATTATGCCCGGAGTATGATATAAAAGACATATCATATGCAATTGTTGTAATTTAAGATTAACAGAGTGTACGGAGCGATTTAGCCAGGGCCGGACTGGGAACCAACACCGGCCCTGGCAAAGTGCTCGGCTGGCCCCCGGGAGGTTGGGGGTGCGGCCGAGCAGTTTGCCAGGGCCGTTTTCGGCCGATTTCGTTACAGCGGCCGATATTGGAGCTATGCTGCACAAACGGTCCTGTAACAAAATCGGCCGCCCAGGGGCCCAAAACCGGCCCCAGCCCTGGCGGCCCACCGGGGAAATGCCCTGTGCCCACTGCGACCAGTCCGGCCCTGGATCTAGCAGATCTAAAGACATCTGAATCTCGTCAGAAACAACCTCAGATGAGCGAAGCCTGCTCCACTTTGCTGCTAGTAGAGGGATGTCTTCAGCAGCAAACTGTGAAAGTGCCTGATACATCATACTAATGGAGGGTTTGATATCGGGTTTAAAATAGTATGATGAAGGCGCTAGGCTCTTAATGCCATGCACATATTCGTAGCTAGTCCGCATAAAGTCCCTAACTTGCAGATATTTAAAGAAAGAGTAGCGAGGAAGATCATAAATATCTTGTAGATCAGAGAAAGACCGAAAGCCGCTAGGATCGAATAGTTGGCCCATATTTCCAATCCTGCAGTGTGCCCAAACCCTGAAAGTTGGATCCCGGAAGATAGGGGGAAACGCAGGGTTGACCATATCGGAGTATCTTTATTAATAAAGCTAATAGAGTATTTTTTACAAATCCCCCTCCAAATACAGATAGTATGTTCCAGTACCATAAAACATACCATTTTGTCATAATTGGGAGTCCCTAGTCGGTAAAGAAAGAGCCTGACCTCTGCCACAAGAGCAAGCTGATAACAAAATGATGTTGGGTCTGGCTCATCTAAGGTAGATAAACTATACAAACGTCGAGTGAACGCACCCCAAAAATAAAGTTTGAAATCTGGAAGTGAAAGCCTTCCTTTTTTATAGGGAAGTTTCAGAAACACGAATGGCTTGCCTTGCACGTCTGAAGCCCCAAATAAAACTTCCAAAAGCGCCCTCTAGGCGTCCAAAGAAAGAATCCAGGACCCTCAATGGAATTGCCCTGAACAGGTAGAGAAATTTAGGAAGAATATTAATTTTAATAATATTTACTCACCCGATAATGGAGAGCGGTAGCTTATTCCATGATTTTAATTTAAGGATTATTGTAGATAGCAACGGTTCATAGTTCCGTTTAATTATATTACAAACCTTGGGGCATAGCCTAACACCTAAATAGACTGCTGAAGTAGTAAGCCCTAGGGTAGGAAAGTCGAGCTTGAAATTTAAGAGATCCTGAGTTTTAGATAAATTCAGCTTGTAGCCAGAAAATGTTCCAAAAATACAAGGCTCATGGGTGATCTGGCTAATTGCTGTTACTGGATTAGAGGAGAAAATCGCCACATCGTCGGCATATGCAGTCAATTTTAGTTGTTGATCACCGAAGACCAAGGGTTTAATTAATGTATTCCTAAGGAGAGACTGTAGATACAGCTCTATATATATAGGGCGAATAGTAACCACTTCGATGCGGCCGGAATTCCCCCGCTGTGCGGGAAAATTCCACGCGTGCGCGGTTCGGGCGGCCCCCGGCCGTCCTCCGCACACGCCCACCGTGACGTCAGACGGCCGGGGGCCGTCCGATGCACGGAAGCGGTTAAGGGGGAAAGTGGGCATCCCTGTTGTGTACCTCGATAGATTCGGAAGAAATTCGAATAACTCCTGGCATGGGCAACCCTAGCACATGGGTTCTTATATAAAGCCTGTATCATTTTGATAAAAGCATCCCTTATACCAAAGGCACGCAGGGTGGCCCATAAACAGCCCCAAGCAACACAGTCAAATGCCTTCTCTGCATCTAATAGGATCATACCCATATTGATATCAGTCTTTTCAGCAACATCAAATGCTGCGATTGCCGTATTAGTATGTCCTGTAGTATCTCTGCCTGGGACAAATCTGTGTTGTTGTGGAGATACTTAAACCGAAATTACCTGAGCCACGCGACTAGTCAAGATTTTGGCGAACCATTTAGCATCAGTATTGATCAAAGAAATAGGTCTATATGATTCCAGTTCTTCAGCCGATTTATCTTTTTTTAAAAAGACAACAATGTTAGTTGTATTCCAAGTTTCTGGACTACCCACCGCCAGAATATATTGGTCGACCATACAGAACTTTGCAATCAGTAGCTCTTTAAATGTCTTATAAAACTCAACAGGTAGGTAGTCCTCACCGGGGCCATTACTGCTGCCTCAATTACCAGCATAGAAATTTCTACCTGTAAATCATTGGCCCTATCCTCACTAAGAAAGGGTAGGTGACACTGTTGAATGTATTCTGAGGCTTCACCCTGATTAAATACTTGCGGCTGGCTATATTGCTCCCTATAAACTATATTAAACTCTTAAAATAAAAAAATATAAATAAAATATATATATATAAATTATATATATATATATATATACATACACATTACATGTTTGGGTGCTTCTATTTCACAAAATGCAGTGGTGTAAAAAGCCACCTATAATGACTCAGGGAATTGTTAAATATATGGGACATTTTTCACGGTTCCATGTGCAATATGGATACCATCGGCATTATGATAGTTTCCAAACCACTCTGCATAGCTTTGCCACTGTGCAGGCTACTAAGATTATGTGGCATAGTGAACAAAGTTATGCAGCAAGGTTTTCAGGTTAATGCAACAAAAATTGCAAATTAAGCGGCACATTTCCTGTAAGTATTGTTTTCAGCAATTTTAGCTGGATTCAAGCAATTTTGGGTAGAAACAGCATTTTTTTGTTAAATCTGCAAATTTTGAAATTTATGCATGAAGTGATCTGGCAAATGAAGAAAATCTATAATTATGTGGCAAATGCTGCAACCACAGAATTGCATAAATCTTCTGGCCATAATCAATGTTCATTACATCATCAACAATTTATTCATGAAAAGTTAACCTAAATATTGTAATTGCAGTCAATGCAAATTGTTAGCTGCACTTTGGAGAAAACACTGTGTTTAAGATTACTGCCTCAAAATCAAAATTTAATATAAAAAAAAGCAATAGGTAACTGGTGCAACCATAAACAAGGCTTTCATATAAGCCAAAACGCGTAGGGCGAGTTTTGTTGGAACAATAAATCACGAACTGAGTGGCAAGGTATACCGAGTGCCTGCATCTTCTTTGAAACACCAAGGAGATATACATATATTACCCAATAGCAGTCGCCAGTTGGTAGTTATAGTTAGTACCACGTTTCCATAGGAAAAGCATTTTTTTGGTTTGCTTAGAACTTTGACACTGTTTGATGAATCTTCACAAAAGTTTCCCAAAAGAATATTCTTCCACCACAGCTCCTTTCTGGAATGTTTCGGGGTGATTAGTCAAGGGAGACCCGAGAAAAAGGGAGAGTTCCAAAACACGTTTCTCCCATTCATTTTTCCATAGTAAAATTAAACACAGCGATAGCCCAAACAGCTGAATGGAGTTACACCAAATTTTGATGTCGGTGATGTCACTGACCACGTCATGAGTGATGTAATATGTGAGGTTATAAGCAGTGTATTGCGGGGAATTAAGTTATAGTTAGCTCAGGTAACTATAACTGCTGAATTTCACTGGTTTTGTATGAGTGAAATGTGAGCCTAAGTGAACGTCCCTGTAACCTTTGTTTTTTTCAGTGAATTTCTAAGGTTTTTTTAATTCGATTTCCTAACTATAAGGTCCCTGTAACCCTTGTTTCTTCAGTGAATTTCTAAGTTTTTTTATTGGTGTTTCCTAACTATAACATCCTTATAACCTTTGGTATTTTAAGTGAATTTCTAAGGTTTTAAAAAAAAATTATTTCCTAACTTTGACCTGTAATCCTTGTGAGTGAGTGTGTGAGTGAGTGGATGAGTGTCTCAGTGGGTGTGTGAGTGAGTGCGGGAGTGTCTCAATGGGTGTGTGAGTGGGTTTGTGAGTGCCTGTGTGGGTCTGGGAGTGGCTGCATAAGTGTCTCACTGGGTGTGTGAATCAGTGTGTGAGTGTCTGAGTGGGTGCATGAGGGTCTGAGTGAGTGTCTCAGTGGGTCTGTAAGTGGGTGTGAGAGTGCCTGACTGGGTTTGTGAGTGCCTCCATGAGTGTGTGTCAGTCTGTGAGCGAGTGCATGAGTGTCTGAGTGGGTCTGTGAGTGGGTGCATTAGTGTCTGAGCGGGTCTGTGAGTGGGTGTGTGAGTCTCTGATTGGGTCTGTGAGGGGCTTTGTGAGTGGCTGTACGGGTCTGTGAGTGGGTGCATGAGTGTCTGAATGGGTCTGTGAGTGGGTGTGGGTGTGTGAGTGACTGAGTGGGTCTGTGAGTGTGTGCATCAGTGTCTGAGTGGGTCTGTCAGTGGGTGTGTGAGTGTCTAAGTGTCTGTGTGGGTGTGTCAGTAGTTGTTTGAGAGACTCAGCCACAAAGGAACTGCACCTGCCTCTTTATCCAAAAAGAGACCAATTTTGCACAAAATATCTAGTCAAGTGGAGCACTTTCTACTGGTTAATTACTAAATGCTACCTCCTTGGGTAAATGTCCAGTACGCATTCTGCACTACAGCTACGTAATGGAGCACGAGGAAATGTCACCAGTGACCTCGTGTGAGTTTTGGAAATGTGATTGTTCCTCGTGTATCTTTATCCAGACATGTGTGATAACATGAATCCTCCTTTAAAAAAGACGACAAGAGTACAAAGAGGTAAATCTCCACCAAACAAGGATTCTTCCTCTTAACTATTTGAAGTAAGTAATTCTTTGTTTAGTGGAGATGTCCTCATATTCCACGGCATCAAGAACTTCTTACCAAAATCGTTGAGAAAAGCGCTGGGGGGCCGCTTGTGAAGCTGTTCATCATCCTGGCAAAAGGCAAGGAGACCTTTGCATACTACTAAGATGGGTAGAGCCAAACAGTTGAATCTTCCAAGTGATTTGCACATTTCCATATTCCTAGCAATTTAAAGGGAGAACCATGGACTCTGCTCTCACCAGAAGAGGATAAGAAAGAACCCACTTGTCACAGTCCCATACAGATTGCACTCCAATAGATCAATTATGCAGTCACCTCCACGAAGAATTTAAGATCGTTTTTCAATATGGAATTGCAGAGAAAACACGCTTTGCCTTTGTGTTTACTGTTGAGGTTTAATTTTTATGAAATGAGCATCAGGGCCAGAACAACCCTAGGGACCCCATCCCCCTGGACCGGCCATGACTTAATGGGGAGAGGAGGCCACTTTGCCTCCCTCCATGGGCCGATTTTTGGCCCCAGGGACCTTATCCCCCGGGGCCCGGCCATGTGTCCCTGTGTGCCCTGGTCCCACCCAGGGCAAACAGTGTGAAGAATGGGGACTGCGGGGGAAACCTGAAGGCCCCAGCGGTCCCAGCCAGCTCCCTTCCTCCTGCGGTAGCCGGCATTCTTGCTGCACACAGAAAGCTGCTGAAAATGCAGCTCCCTGCATGCAGGAGCAATAGTTTCACTCTTTGCCTGCCCACATGTCTGCAGGCAGGGAAAGAGATGAAACCTACGCTTCCAGTGGGCAGGACCACTTTGACAGCTCTCGCTCGCTGGAACCGAAGTGTTTGCTTTTGCTTGGCGGGAGCTGTCAGCTCCCGCCTAGCAAAAGCAAACAGCTATGTCCCGGTGGTGTGCACCCCGGGACATAGCAGGATCCAGCCCCAAGGGGGTTGCGGTCCCCAGGGCCATTAATGGCTCCAGAAAGGGGAGGTGGTGGTCCCCTTGGCCATATATGTCTCGGAGGGGGGCTGTGCATCCCCCCACCCACATATATTTTAAATGCTGGCCCCGGGGACGTGATGGTCACCGGGTGCGATGGGTCTGCATGGCCCCCACTAATTATTTGTGTTAAGTCCCGGGGAGGTGGTGGTCCCCGGGGCTCTAACGAGCCCATGGAGGAGGGTCCATGCGCCCCCGTTCATTTTAATAATAAAGCCCCAGGGAGGTGGTGGTCCCCAGGGCTCCATTAAGCCAGTGGAGGGGGGTCCACGCGGCCCCCCTCCAATTTTAAATTAACGTCCCGGGGAGGTGCTTGTCCCGGGGCTCAAAGAGCCTCTGGAGGGGGGGGGGCATGCGCTCCCCTTCTTTTATTATAAAATGCCCTCAGGACCTGGCCCACCCGGGTGCTTCTTGAAAAACAAGTGCGGGAGACCATTCTTTATTAATTTTTCAATTCATGGCATATTCGCGAATATGTTGTGAAAATCGCCGCAAATTTGAAAAATGCTTTTGGCTTGGGGGTAAGGGTATTCCTACCCAGCCGCCTTTTTTTGTGCGTTTTTCTGTGGGAATTGGCTGAAGCCGTTTCCCAAGATGGCTGGCAACACTGCCTGGTTGAAGTGTTGGCAGCCAATCAGTTATCTGCAGATCGCTCCACAAGCTCACCATTATTCGCGAAGTCTTCGCGGCCACTGATATACAAATTTGGATTTCCTTTAATTTCTCACAAACTACTTAATGGATTTACACCAAATAACTGTAAGCGTGATCGGCGTAACCAAATCTACCTTTTTGTAAAATTTGGTGTAATTCTGTCCAGCGGTTAGGGCTGTAGTCGTGTTTAAGGTTCCTATGGGAATTAACATGGGAAACACACTTCTTTTGACCCTTTTTTTTCTTCTCGGCCCCCGCTTGACAGATCACCCCGAAACTTTCCATGCACAATAAGAATCACCGGAGCACTTTTTGGGGAAAATTTTGGGCAGATTCATCAAATGGCGCTAAAGATATAGGCTAGTCAAAAAACACTTTTCCTATAGAAACATGGTCCTAACTATAACTACCTACTGGTGACCACCAGTAAGAGGTCTGAAACGCGTCATGGCTACCATGTAAATCTGTGGAAATAAACAACTCAAAAGCGCTTACTTTGTGGTCCGTGCTCCATTTTTTCGTTACAACGACATTGCCAGCAGCAGGTGGAGTGTTCTGGATATATATATATATATATATATATATATATATATATATATATATATATATATATATATATACACATATATATATATATATATATATATATATATTACCTACTGGCGGTCGCCAGTAGGTAGTTATAGTTAGGACCTAGTTTCCATAGGAAAAGCGTTTTTGTTTTCCCAATAACTTTGGCGTCGTTTGACAAATCTTCGCGAAATTTTCAAAACTAGTGGGGCGCTCCGGTCAGCTCCTGTCTTGAAAGTTTCGGGGTGATTCATCAAGCGGGGGTCGAGAAAAAAGGGGGGTCCCAAAACGTGTTTTCCCCATGTAATTTTCCATAGGAAACTTTAGACAAAGCTACAGCCCGAACTGCTGAACGGAATTACACCAAATTTGGCAAAAAGGTAGCCCTTGGTTCAGAAAGAAACCTTTTTTTAAAATGGTGTAAATCCGTTCAGTAGTTTCTGAGAAATTAAAAAATAAAAACTTTATATATCTGGGCGGGACCTAACCACACAAGCACGAGCTTGGCTCTAATTGGCTGCCAACACTTCACACAAGCACGAGCTTGGCTCTAATTGGCTGCCAACACTTCAAACCTGGAAGTGTTGGCAGCCATCTTGTGCCTCGCATCAAGTAAAAATAAATGTGCCGGTTTGTGAAGGTAGAGGTCGCCTGGCGCAGACTTTCATTGCGGTGCTCTGCCGTTTTTGCCAACTTGGTGTGGTGCTGAGGTAAAAATCAATGTGCCGGTTTATAAAGCTAAAGGTACAGGTAGCCTGGCGCGGACTTTCCTTGCGGCACTCTGCCTGCCGTTTTTACTGACTTCGTGTGGCGCTGAGGCGATTGTGTGAAAATAAGCATTTCAGGCTAAAGGTACAAGTAGCCTGGCGCGGACTTTCGTTGCGGCGCTCTGCCTGCCGTTTTTACCGACTTCGTGTGGCACTGAGGCGATCGTGTGAAAATAAGCATTTCAGGAAACTCTCAGATACGGATGTGAGGCACTGAGGCGATCGTGTGAAAATAAGCATTTCAGGAAACTCTCAGATCCGGATGTGAAGGCAGTTTCTATAGCTATAATATAAATATAAAACGTCTGCGGTGAGCGCTGCCGCTCGGAGTAACCATTAAGATATAATGGGGTAACCCAAAGAAGTCAATGGACCTGGGTAATGATTGGTATAGGAAAACAATGGTCTTGGACTTATATTGAATTAAAGCTTGGTTGCATGGAACATTCATAAACAGCATACGGTACATGTATAGTTTATATCAATAATGTACCATTAGTTTATTTGTATAGCATTCAAATATATATATCCTCAGAATACAAAAAGGCACACACTATTGCTTTATAGGTGACTCTTATTTTATTCAGTCACTTTTCATAACATATTATCATATTCAATGTTCAGGATAGAGAGGGGATTGCTCCAAGGGGGAGTGTGAAGAAAGAAGGTGCTCGTGAGGTATGATAGAGTATACAGGAAGGGAATCCAATCAGGCAAATCAATGGTTCATAATTTTATACATTGTAATCTCATTAGTAAAACTGGTAGTGATTCATGGTGGCACCAGTTCTACATTGGAGCCTGTCCCTTAGGTAATTCATGGTTATTCATTTTGTTCTTTTCAAATGTTAGCAAACAGCGTTTGTCTGTAAGCGGGCATGGCTGGGATAATGTCAGGTACAGGCCCCGAACGGGGGAGAGTGTCGACGTTTCGACCCTAGTGCAGTGAGGGCAGTTTGTATCCTCTGCAAGCGGGTCTTCCTCAGGACAGAAAGAAGGGATGGGGGGAGCAACTGGTCATGGGTGATGTACAGTTAAGGTACCGCCCCTAGGCATGGGCATAAAGGTCCGCAATTGAATTGCGGCTTGATAGAGGCTATTCAGCAATTTATGGTGGTGAAAATTCAATCACAGGGTGAGAAAAATCGCCCATGGCGTCTTAATAAATTATCTTCGCACAGCCCGGGGGAATCCAGCTGGTCTGCTCGAGAGTATGCGCATTAAGACATGATTGTGTACATATAACTAACTAGACACACGGATGGAGGGATGAATGAATTCTCCTCGCAAGTCGCCTCTTTCCTCGCCCCCTTCACTTACAGCCTCTGAATAGGGGGTACTATATAAACAGGAGGCGCCTTTCGGAGTGCAGACCAGTTCGAGGCTCTATACACATGCACTAGGGCACAAGGAGAGCCCGCTCCAGGCGTCAGGGGTGGGGACCTCTATTTGCAAACAAGGGCTAAACAGTCCAGCGCTCTGGCCTGTCTGGGTGTAATATATTCATTTATTGCATCAAGGGCGGCGAGCTGAGAGGGCATATGCTCTGGCGCGAGGTAAGGGAGCACAGAAGGTGTGTGGGGGGGCCGATCTCAGGTTGTTTCTCAAGGAAGGGGCCAACCAAACAAGGGTTAACAAACGGATCTAAAGCAAAAAAAGCCGGGTGTGCGGGATGTCAGAGGGCAGCACACACAAAGCCTGCAGCCTGAAAAGGGGAGGGGAAAAGGGGAGGGCAGTAACGGAAGGGGGCAGACATAGCAGGTCAAGTTGGCAAAGCAAGAAGCAAGGGGGCACACAGAAGAGGCAGGTAGGAGCGGATTAGCCAATAGGGATTAAAGCACAGGCGGCATCAAGGCAGGAGGAGGCAGCCGGCACCAGTACCTCCCGCACTGGCAGGCAGCGCTAGAAGAGCATCGGGCAGAAGCAGTTCACCTAAAAAGGGGGCCCGGACACAGGAGAGACAGGACAGCCTGCTGTCCCCCAGGGGCCCACACCCCAAGCTCGGGCCCTTGCGCTGGGGGGGACCCGCCAAGACCTCCCCTCCCAAAGCTCCGCCAGCAGGTAAGCAACGCTGGAGTATCTTGTGGGGGGTGGGGGTGCGCAGAGGGCAGGGGGCAAAAAGCCTGGGGTACATACAGAGAGGAACAAGTCGTAGGCACAGCAGAGTAAACAAAAGCACACTGGGAGCCAGCAGGGGCCTCCTGGAAGGTCACAGCAGGGGGGAAGATACAGGACACAACCCTGGAGTGCATCACTGGGCACATTGTTGGAGGGGGCACAGGTGGGCAGAGCACAGCGAACTCCTGGAAGGGATCATAGTCTTGGTATATTAGCTACATGTACAGATGTGGAGGGGCATTGCTCTTGGGAATAGGACCATTATACCCTGGTGGGCAGTGGGCACCGTTTTGTGAAGAAGAGCGCTACACAAGACTGAGGCACCACTCCGACGGGTCCACTGAGCACAGGCGAGAGGGGGCAATTCTGGACAGAGCGGGGGAGGGGCATATTATACAAGTAGAACCCAGGGTAGGCGTAGCTGACAACAAGGTCGGATAGGTCAGAAAATAAGCCTCAGCACCAAAATTAAATTGCCTCATGAGTGAATCAAATAGCTAAAAACAAGTGTTCCACATTTGCCAATTGGGAGCGTTTTGAACTTCTAAAGTCGCACTGTACACATGTTATGCTAAGTATGGGAGACTGTACTTATTTATGCTTGCTTCGGGCGGACCACCAACAGTATAAACCGGCCCTTCAGCCTTCAAACAGGCAATAGGCAGCTAAAAAACGCGGCCCACACACTTACATATAAGACCAGCCTGTCCGGCAGTGCCAGGTGGTCCTGGACCAGTCTGACCCTGGCTAAAAGACGAGAATCTGGGAATAGGCTCCAGAGTGGCACCAGTGACGCAGCACGGGTTCAGTGAAACTAAATGCAAACAATGGAAATGCCCCCCCCCCACACCTTGGTTGGGCAATAAAACACAGCCATAATTTAGGTATATTGGCCCCTCATACCCCCCTGGGCCCGGTGCCACTGCACCTGGTGCACTATGGATAGCGTTGCCCCGTGGCACCGATAAAATTACCAGGGGCGCTATTGTTCAAATCAGCATAGTTTACAATACACCTCACGGATCTGGGTTATTGTATTATTTAAATAACTCTATTATGGCAACCTTTCTTTAAAAATTGTTGTTACAATGTGCTCACCGACACACAGGCACACGAGATGTTCTGCAAAATAGAAATATCGGCGAAAAATAGATAGGGGCAAGCAGGGAGGCATTTCACCTCTAAAAGCTTAGTTCTGTACTGCCGCACAACCCAATGAGCTGCAGCAAAGCCTTGTATTCACCTGCCTGCCATTTCCATCTAGTTATAATATAGGGATTTAATAAGGGCGGGGCGTAAATGCTGCAGGAGGGTAGGGGGGACATCTCAGCTAAAGGACCAAAGATGCAGGCAAAGTTACCAGCGCTATGAATGAGGTGGCCTGGCGCTATATTGTAGTTGTTGTTCCTCCAGCGGCGGTTAGCGCCTCCAATGCTTGTTTATTTGCATCCTTCCCGCGGGTCGCTCAGGGCCTTCAAGGTTCCCCATAATTGGCGCACTCCATGTATTTCTCTAAAACATTCTTTCACCCCCTCCCCCCACCCCACACCACACTTCCAATGCCTCTCAAAGCGACGAACCTCATCAGTTTGACACATTATGTTTGCCAGGCGAAGCGCATGTGCGCCCTTCATCCATATTATAAGGACGCCCCAAACTATTCCCCATCACGCCTCAGTGAGCGAAGGTCTCTTCCTGTTCTCTTTAACATATTGCCAACAGCATGTTGGTGTATACTGAACACCATCTGCATGAATAGGTGTTGGAAATAAAGTATTTACAATATCCTATTGTTTTAATAACAACTTAACGTGCATATTATAACTTTTACGGAGTTAAGTATTGTTCTTTGTACCCCACCACCAGTTGTGAAAAAATGCATGCATTTATACAAGTATGGTGCCCCCTTCACACAGCCTAACAATGTAACATAATATATAGCATAAGACAAGGGGTATTCAATAAAAAGCACAGTCCCTGACAACGGAACATATTATTCAGGGCTGTGCATTCAATTTAATGTCTTGATAACACCCGGGGAAACGGGGAAAGACGCTGTGCGGAAAGCTTATGACCCTCTGGGATAGTTAGTAATATGGGGGGGGTTCGCTGAGTTAGAGGAGTGGGTTGCGCTGCGGCTGCAGAGGGGTGTGCCCTGTCCAGGGACCCTCGGAGCGGTGTTTGAGTCAGTGATGCACTCTGCTCTTCCCTGGGGTGCTCACAGGTACAGAGTGGTTTTGTCTGCAGTTTATAATAGGCCAACATGCAAGTTTGTGAACATCCAGTAAAAACTAAAGAAGGCGGCAAAACTGTGGGGGCGCTGTGGTAATCCCAGACTTCAACATCCAGTAACAGGAAGAGAAGGGATTATGGGGGCGCTGTGGTAATCCCAGACTTCAACATCGAGTGACAGGGAGAGGAGGGACTATGGGGGCGCTGTGGTAATCCCAGACTTGAACATCCCGTAGGAGGAAGAGAAGAGACTGTGGGGCGCTGTGGTAATCCCAGAATTGAACATCGAGTGACAGGGAGAGGAGGGACTGTGGGGGCGCTCTGTTAATCCCAGACTTGAACATCCCGTAGGAGGAAGAGAAGGGACTGTAGGGAGCGCTGTGGTAATCCCAGACTTGGGGGCGCTGTGGTAATCCCAGACTTCAACATCCCGTAGGAGGAAGAGAAGAGACTGTGGGGGCGCTGTGGTAATCCCAGACTTGGGGGCGCTGTGGTAATCCCAAACTTGAACATCCCGTAGGAGGAAGAGAAGGGACTGTGGGGCGCTGTGGTAATCCCAGACTTGAACATCCAGTGACAGGAAGAGAAGGGCCTGTGGGGGCGCTGTGGTAATCCCAGACTTTAACATCGAGTGACAGGGAGAGAAGGGACCGTGGGGGCGCTGTGGTAATCCCAGACTTGAACATCCCGTAGGAGGAAGAGAAGGGACTGTGGGGGGCACTGTGGTAATCCCAGACTTGGGGGTGCTGTGGTAATCCCAGACTTGAACATCCCGTAGGAGGAAGAGAAGAGACTGTGGGGGCGCTGTGGTAATCCCAGACTTGGGGGCGCTGTGGTAATCCCAGACTTGAACATCCCGTAGGAGGAAGAGAAGAGACTGTGGGGCGCTGTGGTAATCCCAGATTTGAACATCCAGTGACAGGAAGAGAAGGGACTGTGGGGGCGCTGTGGTAATACCAGACATGAACATCGAGTGACAGGAAGAGAAGGGACTGTGGGGGCGCTGTGGTAATCCCACACTTGAAAATCGAGTGACAGGGAGAGAAGAGATTGCGGGGGCGCTGTGGTAATCCCACACTTGAACATCGAGTGACAGGGAGAGGAGGGACTGTGGGGGCGCTGTGGTAATCCCAGACTTGAACATCCCGTAGGAGGAAGAGAATACACTGTGGGGCGCTGTGGCAACCACAGCCTAGCAGAGAGTCCTAGTGAGAGGCGTGCTATTTTCATCTAAATCCTGTACTGGTTGTCTGCGTTTATATGTGTTTTTGAAGACCCGGGTCGCAGTTGGCGCCAGGCGTTAGCTCACTGCACTGGCCGTTAATACCTTGGTTAGCAACATACCTTTATCCGGTGGTTTAAATGGGCAGGTACTGTCCGGTACTGCGTACCTGCACTTCTTTAATTTGAAAGGGAGAGTACCTGCTCGTCTCAGCATTCCTGCAATGGATTTATTGGGATAGTAACCACACTTCTCACAGCCAAACAGGTACTCTAAACATTGAGTACCCGCACTTCGGTATTTTCATTTAAAACTCTGGGCTTTATCGCACAGACCCCTGAGTGAGGTGCGCCGCGTCGTGGTGCACGTCCCCGAACTTAAGCCACTGAACGCTTCCACGCTAAACAGGGTGGCCAAAATGTGCTCTGTAAAGCGCCAAAACGCGTGCTTCCTGTTTCTAAGAGCTCCAAGCTTTACACAGGTGAGGAAAATAAAGTGCAAGCGAGGCATGAGCCAAATATGCACTCCACTTCTCATGGTGCCCCTCCCTCGGCACTACAGCGCCGGCTGGCACGGGACAGGCACTGGGTGCTTTTGACAGAGTTTTTAGTTGTGGGCTGGTTTGTCCCAGAGGGGCACATTTTGAACCTGAAATATGGGCAGTTCTGGGGCTCAGAGTGCCCTGTGCTTGGGGTCTTATAAGGTGCGTGTTTATTGTGGAGACCTCCTGGTGAGGCCTCCCTGTCCACAGGGGAGCTGCAGGGGTCTGCCTACCTACCCCCACCACCCAGGGCCTACCAGGGCGCCCTCTGCTGTGAGACTCGTTATCTGTTATTCATTGGTGGCGTCGAGCTAATAATGGGCACTGATATAATGCAGAGGAGCACACCGTTAGCAGGAGAAATACAGATGCCACCGTGGCGCCCACAGCACATGTGGCGACATCTGGACATGTCAAGGTGCACGCTGGGAAATGTAGCATTTAATGTTGTAATAATATGTAAAAAGATATTATTATTATTAGATTTTTTTTTAATCCGTCTCTTATCACAGGTGACATAGTTATTCAACACAATGATCCTCATGTTATCCACTTTCTAGACATAAGATAGCCCTGTCCGAATTCGAAACCTGTGACCTGCTCAGACCTACCAGCTACCTGCAAGCCACTGCGTAGAAACCTAGCAGAACCAACTTAATCGCATTAAAGTCGAAAGTGCGCTATTAAATCATGTAACAGCAATAACGATATGAATTAGTATATAAGGTAGTATGCTGTATTACAATGTATTCGTGTTCCGCATAACTATACAAACCCAAGTGGCTCCTCTTTCCGACATTGACGTTTTTATTTCTTTAAAAAAGGGGGGCGAATTTGCGGGTGCCACGTGAGTGTGGGATGAACATGGAATAAGGTCAGGCTGGTCATCTGTGCATTTGGAGAGCATGTGGAGAGGTGTGGTGCAGCGGCCAGGGCAGCTGACTTCGGAGCACAGGGTTCACGGTTCGATCCCGGCTCCGGCGGCAGCTCAGCTCAGCACCATGTGACTCTGGGCAATAGCTCACTTAATCTCCACGACGGCCCCCAGTGCCTTGAGACCCGTAAGGGTGAGTAGTTCGTGCTTTACAAATACGGATTTACATTCCCGCGTTTTTACATTAAAGGACCACGGAGGTCTCACTCCTGTCTCTTACGAGAGCCCCCTTGAAGCGTGGGGTGCAGGACGACAGCAGCCACGTGGTCATCTGTGCATTCCCGCGTTTTTACATTAAATAACCAAGGAGGCCTCACTCCTATCTCTTACCAGAGCCCCTTCAAGCGTGGGGTTCGGGAACACCGCAGCCACCTGGTCATCTGTGAATTCCCGTGTGTTTTACATTAGATAAATGCGAGGCCTGCCTGTCACCGGAACCCTTACTGGGAAAAGATGGCTCGTGACTTCAATATGGGATGGCCCGCTTGATAAACGGGAGGTATGCAGGTGAACGAGCTAAGGAGATAACGTTTGGGTTGGTGGAGGAGGAGAGGCAGGCATTCAATGTGTGTTCATTAGTCCGAAAATATGGCGTCTAGATCGAGGATAAAAGGTTGGTTCCAACGAGTCGTCTTCTTGCTGTTGTGGTAGCTAAAAACAACGTCTGTTTTTTTTTATTCCTGGCTGCAACAGTGCAAGCTTCCTTCACCTAGAACAGGTATAGCCTGGCAGCAGTGCAAGCTTCCTTCACCTAGAACAAGAACAAAGGTGTTTGGAGGCCATGCTCACCTTTCTCCACCACTCTGCAAATGCGACTGCTACGTTATAGTTAGAAATTAGCATTTAAAAAAAACTTTAAATTCACTGAAAAAAACATAGGTTTTAAGGACGTTATAGTTAGAAATTAGCATTTAAAAAACCTTTGAAATACACTGAAAAAAGCATAGGTTTTAGGGACGTTATAGTTAGAAATTAGCATTTAAAAAACCTTTGAAATTCACTGAAAAAACCATAGGTTTCAGGGACGTTATAGTTAGAAATTAGCATTTAAAAAACCTTAGAAATTCACTGAAAAAACCATAGGTTTCAGGGACATTATAGTTAGTTGGAGATTTCACTCGTACAAAACCAGAGAAATTCAGCTGTTATAGTTAGTAGAGCTAACTATAACTCGCGCCCCCGCAATGCACTGCTGATGACGTCACATATTACATCACTCATGACATGCACAGTGACATCACTGATGACATCACTGATGACATCTCAAATGACATCACTGATGACATCACTGATGACATCATCCACATGATCATCTGATGCACCTCCTCACACCCTAAAAAAACTTTTCATACACCCACTCTATAATACAGACCACCAATATCGAAACCATAGACAGACCAATAGCAGTTAGTACATAACCGCTCAGTGATTCATACGTCTACACACACATCCACCCACTAACCCATACAGTCACTCATACACCAAGTCATTCATCAATACAGCCACTGATATATCCACTCATACACCCATATAGACACTCACACACTGCCACTCACCCAAAGAGTTACTCACACACCTAGTCAGTCATGCAAATAAACTATCACACACCCATTTACTTGCCAATACAGTCATACACACACCACCGCACTTATTTATACAGATACTAACACATACTTACTCTCTTAAACAATCACTCATAGAAACACCCACTCATCCATACAGCTACTATTGCAATCACTCACTCTCACATATAGTCATTTATATACTCCAACACTCACATATACTGCTTTAAAACATATGTAGTTACTCACACATGCACCAGTGAGACATCCATTCACTCACCAACACACCCACACACACACTCACCCACCCATACAGCTGTTTCCACATGCACTCTTGAACCCATACACCCAGTGAATCAACCACTCACATATCTATGCACAGAGTCACACACCCCCCACCCACCCACAAAGACACTCAGGCACCCATACAGATACTCAGACAACCAATAAATAACCCATACAGACAGTCATGAAGCTACTCACCAACCCATGCAGCCGCTTATACACCAATAGACAGACTGATACAGACATTTACACAGTTTACTCACTAACCTATGCATTCAGTAAGATACGCTTAATCAGTCACTTATACAATCAGTCACGCACCTACTAAATCATCCATCCACACACTTATACACCCACTCATTCTTCAATACACCTTGGCATATATATATAAAACATATTTAAACTTTACAGAAACACAGATTCACTGGATGCTGTCATCAGTGATGTCATTTGAGATGTCATCAGTGATGTCATCAGTGATGTCACTGAGCATGTCATGAGTGATGTAATATGTGACATCATCAGCAGTGCATTGCGGGGGCGCGAGTTATAGTTAGCTCTACTAACTATAACGGCCGAATTTCTCTGGTTTTGTACGAGTGAAATCTCCAACTAACTATAATGTCCCTGAAACCTATGTTTTTTTCAGTGAATATATATATATATATATATATATATATGGAGAAACCAAAAGTCCTTAAAGCGCCCACTCAGCAGCAACTTGACAGGTACGGACCACACGGAGAGATTCCAATAAGTGCTTTTATTCCGGTGATAGATTCATTTCATTCAATCTTTCTAGTGGCAAATGCCCAGCATTACGCGTTTCGCCTGCGTCTCCGCAAGCTTGATCACACGACGCGCTGGACCAAGTACAAAGTATTTAAAGTGACACAGTGCAAAAACAACTCCTCCCTCCCAATAAAAACAGAAGACATACTATATACTATTAAGTCATAGTAGACTCAGTAGAAACAATGTAGCAGGAAACAATACCCTTTGTCATAAATAAATAAATGTTCAACCAGTGTTGAATGAACCTTAAAATAGGTACACAATAATACATATAAAAGGTAAGGTAAGTTCCTACATACATGAACACATGTAAAAGTATGTTACATTTGTGACTGGAGAAGAGACAGTTGAATCCTAAAGTGCAAGTGCTACAAGTTAATAATTATTTCACAGTGTTGTACCGACTATTAAAACCATAGTCAATTACATACTTGTGAGTCAAGGAGAACGAGCGAATGACTGTTTCAATGTACCTAAAGTGCAAGTGCAGAATAAAAAATCCAGAAATGTAAACAATTTCAAACGATGTTGTTCTTCATCAAGTACGACCACTTCTAGAGTAATCACAATAAAGTGCCAGTGCACTTGTAAGAACTAGATATTAAAATGGGTGATGGGGATAACAAATATTCTATGTACCCCACCTTCATAGTAACATACAGTACAAAATAGTATTATGCCCAATACTAAGAAAAGATAGAAATAAGAAATAAACAAATAGATAGAAAGAGAAAAAAAGGGAAAAAGAAAGAGAAAAATGCTTCAGTAGAAAAATCAGTAGAAAAATCAGTAGAAAAAACATATCCTTCATATCATAGATTTCCGCACATGTATCAACATTCTAACTAACAAGCCAATAAAAGATAAATGGAGAACAGAAAAGTAGTTAGAATGTAATTAAAACCTGTCTCAAACCGGCATAATACTACGTAAAACCCAGTAAAACGAAGTAAAACCTAACTAAAAACCCATAAAATGGATAAAAACCAGGAAAAACCAAGTAGACTAGGTCGAACGAGTCCCACTACCAAGTCTAAAAACAGGCTTAAAAACCACATCTCCAACAACATAAACTCAACAATAAGGCTAAAAAATATATATACCACAGCCTGTTAATGAGAAATGTACTTTACAGAAAATTATACAGATCTTCTCCTGTATTTAATCCATTTGGCATTTTAGTGTCGAGAATTAAAATGTACTGAGATTCTAATTGGCGCAGTTTCCTTTCCCGATTGCCACCCCTAGGTAATTTTGGTACAGCATCAATAACATAATACTTCAAATCATTTAAATTGTTATCATGTACAAGTTTGAAATGACGGGCAACAGGATAACCAGGCTCAGAGTTCACTATTGCACGTAAATGCTGAAGTATACGAATGTATACTTGCAGCTTAGTGCTGCCTACATATTTAAGCTGACATGAACATTGTAATATATAAACAGCATGATCAGTACGGCAAGTAAATGGCCCTTTGATTTTAGTAGTTTTTAATTCAAACGCATTGGTATATTCGATAGTATTAATACCGAATTTGCAAGCCCTACATGACGAGCATTTGAAGAAGCCTGTTCTTTTAGACAACCAGTTACTAGACGTGTTTACTTCTGGACTGGATTTAACCAACACATCCCTCATAGCCGGTGCTCTTCTAAATGTTATCGATGGAATGTCTGGTACAATTTGAGACAATGTTAAATCCGTTTTAATTATTGTCCAGTTTTTATATATAATGCGTCTTATCTGTCGTTCTTGACTGCTGTATGTAGTTATTAACCGTATAGGTTCTGATACTGTGGGTGGGTCTGCTGGTGTTTCTAAAGGAATCTCAGTGCATGTGCTCTCTAGATTGTGTATGCAGATTTTATTTTCATGCTTGTTAGCTTTTGACATTGCTCCCTTTAGATCGGCTAAGTTGTAACCTCGAGCTCGAAATCTATGAAAGGCTTCATCCTGACATGTTTCACGGTCAGACTCCGAGCTACATATCCTTTTTATACGAAGAAACTCTCCATATGGTATGCTCTTGATTAGGTGTCTAGGGTGCGAGCTTGTAGCATGAAGAACTGAGTTACCAGCTGTACTTTTTCTAAATAATTTTGTGTGTATAGCCCCATTCTTTACATAGAGTTCTACATCAAGGAACTGTGCTACTTCATTGCTTATGTGTGCGGTAAACTCCAAGTTGAGAGTATTATTATTAATGATGTTCACAAAGCTACTGGCAGATTCAGCCGAACCCTGCCAGATCACACACACATCATCTATAAAGCGCCACCAATATAGAACATGGGTATCATACAGCGCTTTGTGGGTGCCCCTGAGGACATGCTCCTCCCACCAACCAACGTGCAAGCACGCATAACTGGGAGAGAAGTATGCCCCCATGGCCACCCCCCACAGCTGCTGATGAACCTCTTTGTTAAAAAGGAAGTAATTATTATTGAGGCACAAATCAATCATCTTCAGAAGCATGTTGTTATGTTGATATAATTCAATATCCCGCTTACTCAAATAATATTTCACTGCTTTCAGTCCATCAGAATGTTTGATGCTTGTGTATAATGAACATATGTCCATTACAATGAAGAAGCAATTTTCATCCCAGGCACAGGTTTGCACTTTTGATAGAAAATGACCTGTATCTTTGATATACGACGGTAGGTCCTCAACAAATCCACGTAGGAAGAAGTCCACATATTTTGACATAGCTTCCAAGAGGCTTTTTTGCGCCGAAATAATCGGCCTTCCAGGAGTAGGTGTTATTTGCTTGTGCACCTTCGGAATAAAATATAGAACAGGAGTAATCGGATGATCATTTTTCAAAAACTAAATTCGTTTTTACTTAACAGTCCTTCCGCTTCCATTGTGCCAATTCCTTAAAAATAGTCTCTTTAAACAGTCTAAGGTCGTTGTATGACGCTTTCCTATAACACACTGTGTCATTGAGATGGCGTTGTGCCTCCTCCATATACTGCGATCTGGGCCATATGACTATATTGCCACCTTTGTCCGCCTTATTTATAATAATCTCATTGTTATCCTTTAGTTTCCGCATGAGATTCGTATATTGGATTTCCGTGTATTTTCTTTGACGCTGTTTATTTAGAGTCTTACGATTTAAAGTTTTGAGCTCTTCAATGACACAGTCACTAAATATGTCGATAGCATCCTTCGGCATCATGGGGATGAAGGTTGACGAAGGTCGAAACGGACTGGTGGGATGAATATTACTACATATGCCCATCTCTCTGAGTTCATCCTGTGTCGAGGTGGTGGCTCCTTCCTCATCATGTGCCAGAGAATGTAAAGATCTAAGCGCATCAATGTCTGACACCTTGAGAATACTAGTAGCAGTGCCTTGTTGAGAAATAAGGGTAGCTTTATCAGCAGCTTTATTGAGCTTAAAATGTTTCCTCAGTTTGAGTTTCCGAATAAATTTGAAAATGTCAATTCTTGTCTGGACATATTTAAAACAATTGGTGGGGCAAAAAGAAAGTCCTAAAGATAACAGTTGTAATTCAGCTGCTGTCAGTTCAATATTGGACAAGTTTATCACCGTATTGTCAGAAATGCCTGAATTTACTGCTGTTGAGGCCATTTCCTCGCTCTCCAACCTCTCCCTCTGTTGCCGCTGCCTGACTTTCCTCCTTTGTTTCCTGCGTTTGTTCCGCCTTCTCCGATTTTCTTCGCAGAATTTCTCGGCCGTAATGTTTGACGGCGATCCTCGACTAAAAAACCGAGTTCTTCAGATGGTGAACGATTGGTTGGTATTTGATTTGGTTCATATACTCTTCCTCCATCTTCCGAGTCAGAACTAGTTGCTACTGAACTAGCTTCAGAGTCAGAGGCTTCGTTGTTCGTTTGGACAGGTGCATCATTGCTCTGTGCTTTTGAGGCAAGTGCTTGGCGTTTACCGGAGTCAAATCTCTTTGAGAATGTGAAAATTCTTCCCAATTCATAATCTCGTTTGTCACGAGCAAATTTGTAGATCTTTCGTTCCTTTATAATTTCCTCATGTCTCTTTAAACGCTTGTCAATTTCATCCCTGCCTTTTTTGATTTGCTCCTTTTGCTCATGTTGTTCAAGTTGTTAATTCAATTCTTCTATTTCTTTCAGTATTTTGGTTCTGTCAATTTCGGCATATTTAATAAGAATACAAACCATATTCAAGGAGGCTTCTAAGTTGTTTGCTGCCCACTCTTGAAGCATAAGAGGGTTCGGATTCTCAAAGGACGGAGCTATCATCACTCGTAGCCCCCGTGGTATCCTGCCTGCTTCTTTGTATTTCTCAAGAGACTTTTTCTCCCACCATTTTGTCATTTCTGTTTTGAGTAACTTTTCTAGTTCCTTAAGCAATTTTTTTACATCATTGTGGGTTGTACTGATGTTAGATTTCCCATTTTTATTCCCATCATTAAAATCTGGTATATTCAAAAACAGTGCATCTGCTACGGCCTCCCGGTCCCGTAGCGCGTCAGCTGATGTTGTCATATTGAATGGATCACCGGTTACATATATAGATATACACAACGTTGTATATAAGCACAATCTTTAGTAATGCCTCATCCTCTCACCCGCTTCTAGTATACGAGACAAACGCAGATCTAGCTTACCGCTAAGCAAACCTGCTGGTTCGTTGGCGTCCTCCGACTCCTCCGATCCACCGAGCTTGTTAGGGAATATATATATATAAAACACAAAAAAGAAAAAGAAAGCACAACTGACCTCAGGTGGGGGCGCTATGTTTAGTAATAAAGCAGCTGATGCAGAGTTCCTTGTGCGACCAGATTTCAGTCAGCAATAAAAATGTTGAGCTAACACTTGTGATTAATGTTCCTGCGTTTTGACTTGCCATAAAGTAGAGCAGAGGGTTAATATGCCTGCTGCAAAGAACGGATCTGTATTTAAAGTGGATAGCGAAGTGCATTAGTAAAGCCAGCTTTACCAGCGCTTTGAAACAAATGAAATGTATGCGAGAGAGGGGCTGTGGAGAGATGAGGGGTCCTTTTGCCGGGTGGTAGTGTGGGAATCTAAGGAGGAAGCCATTGGGGGGGGGGGTGCTAATAAAAGATTGCCGCACCAGGCGCCACCAGCGGTAAAGCAGGCCCTGCATTCGATTGGATGCTATATATCATTTCTTATGCTTACAGGTCTTAGTTTATTTCTTTTTTTCCCTTTCAGACTGACATTTCTCTATTTAAGTGCCAAGCAGAGGCCTGAAGGTATTGTGTAGGTCTCTACAAAAATCCAAATAAAAAAACACACATTACTTCTAGTGCTAGAAATTACATATCAGCATGTGCTAGAATGATGTCCCTGTGGGTGGCAGGGCACTGTTGCTGCACACTGGAGATCTTGCCCCTTAACTATGATGGCTTGAGTGGAATGACAGTCATTAATGAGCCAAGCCTTTGGGTCACCCACTGGTGAGAACCAATGATGCAGTTGATGCAATGACGAGTTTGTGTCATGCGTTGCTGTGTTTCTAAGGTGAGAGCTTATTGGATGAGGCATATTAGCCAATCGCTGTGCTTCACAGGACCGCAGAAAATGTGGGAGTTACTGACAGAAAGGGCAGCAACTCTTCTGGGGGCAGATTCCTAGGACCACAAAGGTGCATGCTACTGAATACAATCAATTTGTCCACAAGAGCACAACCCAATTACCCATACTCCATGAAACTGCTGAAAATGGATCTACTCTATGCAGCCTTTGACTAATAACTGGGATCTTATGTATCAATGACCAAGTGAAACGTAAGTGGTATCTGGACCACCTATATAGCTAGACTCCACTTGCATACGATCAGTGCTTTAGATGGGCCAGTGCTCAAAGGTACTGACTACGGCACTTCTTATTTTTATCACTCTGAGTACCAGCACTACTTTACTGCCAAGGAGAGTACAGATTCTGAAGAAAGGTAAACTTATTGGCTGCTAGTGCGGGTGAGCACAAGTCTCTCAGAGTGGAACCTGTCCTCTGGAACCTGTGAAGACACTTATGTAGCCCTGAGCTGAGCTGCCGCTGAACTATTAAGCATGGGCTCATTTGCATAATGCTCAGGTGTTCACCGTCACGCTGTGTTTGACAGAGCAGGGTCCATTCAAGCCCTGTGCTGTCAATCACATTCACACTATGGGCCCTATCGCCACCACAACGTCACTTTTAGTGACGTTGTGGTGGCGATAGGAGCTTTGCCTTATTTACAAGGCGATACCAAAGGGGATGATGGACGGAGCGTTAGAGCAAATCAAACACTCACCCCCAGTCAACTGATCTGGGTTTAATCCATCATCATTCTTTAGCTCACTCCACCACCCCAGTTCAGACATGGCCATATGCAAATCAGTCTGACCCTGTGCCTCATGGGAACAGTCCAGCCCGAACTGCCAAGCCATGTCTTCCCTGGACCGGAAACAAGCATCCTGGCACGGGTTTCTGGCTATTCAGCCGTCATCAGCCAGGCTAGCTTGAATCCAGTGGCAAAGTGAGCAAGGGACCCACGTCTGGGCATACCCTGCCAACTTAGGGCGAACAAGCGATACCAAAGGGGATGATGGACGGAGCGTTAGAGCAAATCAAACACTCACCCCAGTCAACTGATCTGGGTTTAATCCATCATCATTCTTTAGCTCACTCCACCACCCCAGTTCAGACATGGCCATATGCAAATCAGTCTGACCCTGTGCCTCATGGGAACAGTCAGCCCGAACTGCCAAGCCATGTCTTCCCTGGACCGGAAACAAGCATCCTGGGAACGGTTTCTGGCTATTCAGCCGTCATCAGCCAGGCTAGCTTGAATCCAGTGGCAAAGTGAGCAAGGGACCCACGTCTGGGCATACCCTGCCAACTTAGGGCGAACAAAGCGATACCAAAGGGGATACCAGGTCCCAGGATGCTTGTTTCCGGTCCAGGGAAGACATGGCTTGGCAGTTCGGGCTGGACTGTTCCCATGAGGCACAGGGTCAGACTGATTTGCATATGGCCATGTCTGAACTGGGGTGGTGGAGTGAGCTAAAGAATGATGATGGATTAAACCCAGATCAGTTGACTGGGGGTGAGTGTTTGATTTGCTCTAACGCTCCGTCCATCATCCCCTTTGGTATCGCTTGTTCGCCCTAAGTTGGCAGGGTATGCCCAGACGTGGGTCCCTTGCTCACTTTGCCACTGGATTCAAGATAGCCTGGCTGATGAGGGTTTTGAACCCGAAACCGGTCCCAGGATGCTTGTTTCCGGTCCAGGGAAGACATGGCTTGGCAGTTCGGGCTGGACTGTTCCCATGAGGCACAGGGTCAGACTGATTTGCATATGGCCATGTCTGAACTGGGGTGGTGGAGTGAGCTAAAGAATGATGATGGATTAAACCCAGATCAGTTGACTGGGGGTGAGTGTTTGATTTGCTCTAACGCTCCGTCCATCATCCCCTTTGGTATCGCTTTGTTCGCCCTAAGTTGGCAGGGTATGCCCAGACGTGGGTCCCTTGCTCACTTTGCCACTGGATTCAAGATAGCCTGGCTGATGAGGGTTTTGAACCCGAAACCGGTCCCAGGATGCTTGTTTCCGGTCCAGGGAAGACATGGCTTGGCAGTTCGGGCTGGACTGTTCCCATGAGGCACATGGTCAGACTGATTTGCATATGGCCATGTCTGAACTGGGGTGGTGGAGTGAGCTAAAGAATGATGATGGATTAAACCCAGATCAGTTGACTGGGGGTGAGTGTTTGATTTGCTCTAACGCTCCGTCCATCATCCCCTTTGGTATCGCTTTGTTCGCACTAAGTTGGCAGGGTATGCCCAGACGTGGGTCCCTTGCTCACTTTGCCACTGGATTCAAGATAGCCTGGCTGATGAGGGTTTTGAACCCGAAACCGGTCCCAGGATGCTTGTTTCCGGTCCAGGGAAGACATGGCTTGGCAGTTCGGGCTGGACTGTTCCCATGAGGCACAGGGTCAGACTGATTTGCATATGGCCATGTCTGAACTGGGGTGGTGGAGTGAGCTAAAGAATGATGATGGATTAAACCCAGATCAGTTGACTGGGGGTGAGTGTTTGATTTGCTCTAACGCTCCGTCCATCATCCCCTTTGGTATCGCTTTGTTCGCCCTAAGTTGGCAGGGTATGCCCAGACGTGGGTCCCTTGCTCACTTTGCCACTGGATTCAAGATAGCCTGGCTGATGAGGGTTTTGAACCCGAAACCGGTCCCAGGATGCTTGTTTCCGGTCCAGGGAAGACATGGCTTGGCAGTTCGGGCTAGACTGTTCCCATGAGGCACAGGGTCAGACTGATTTGCATATGGCCATGTCTGAACTGGGGTGGTGGAGTGAGCTAAAGAATGATGATGGATTAAACCCAGATCAGTTGACTGGGGGTGAGTGTTTGATTTGCTCTAACGCTCCGTCCATCATCCCCTTTGGTATCGCTTTGTTCGCCCTAAGTTGGCAGGGTATGCCCAGACGTGGGTCCCTTGCTCACTTTGCCACTGGATTCAAGATAGCCTGGCTGATGAGGGTTTTGAACCCGAAACCGGTCCCAGGATGCTTGTTTCCGGTCCAGGGAAGACATGGCTTGGCAGTTCGGGCTGGACTGTTCCCATGAGGCACAGGGTCAGACTGATTTGCATATGGCCATGTCTGAACTGGGGTGGTGGAGTGAGCTAAAGAATGATGATGGATTAAACCCAGATCAGTTGACTGGGGTGAGTGTTTGATTTGCTCTAACGCTCCGTCCATCATCCCCTTTGGTATCGCTTTATTTACAAGGCAGCATTAAGCCACCTAACATGGCTTAACGCTGCCTTGTTAATAAGGCCCCCTTTCATGCTGTACTTAGTGTGAAAGGGGAGGGCAATGGGTATTGCGGTGGGCGTGCCACTGCAACACCCATTGATTTTGACGCTGCCCCCTATTTACAAGAGCAGCGTAAATAGGAGGCAGCGCCAAAATTAAGACCAGGAAAACCCTGGTCTTAAACAGGCGAAACGAGGAGAAATGCTTTATTTCTCTTCGTTTTTGCTGTTTCCATGTGTGCTGCATTGTGCAGCACACATAGAAACAACAAAATGCCACTGATTGTTTTTTTGCAGGAAGGTCCCCCTCCCTGCACAGAAACAATCATTTAAAAAAAATGCTGTTTTGCAACTTATATGTGTGCTGCATGAAGCAGCACACATAGAAGTTACAAAACAGCATTTAAACATTGTTTATGTGCAGGAAGTGGGACCTTCCTGCACATAAACAATCTTCCCCCAAAACACAGGCACTCTTGCACTATGTTGCAAGAGTGCCTGCGTTGGCCATTGGCAGCTAAAGTTAGCGCCAGTACAGGGGGAAACGCAGGGCTGCACCATATTCTAGTAAATATGGTGCAGCCCTTCCTTTCTAAAGTGACGAAGTGTGTTGTTAGCCTTCTTGGCCTAACGACACGCTTCGCCACTTTATTGTAAATATACCCCTATTTGTGCAAACACAGGAATTGAGGCAGCCCGCTAAAAATGGCAATTAAGAAAGCCATGGGAGGTAAGGAGTTCAAAATGACTTTAATCCCACCTGAGACTTTGTGTTTGTCTGCTTATGTGTACCTGCTTGTGTGTGTGAGAGAATAGGGAGAGAAAGATGGAGAGAATTGACGCATCTTCAGGAGGTATTTTAAAAGGAAATGTGTGGAATGCTCTGTGTGTGCATGTCTGCTTGTTTCTTTCTGAGTGTGTGCATGCTTGAGAATATATAGTATTGTGCCAAACAGCAACATATAACAGTATGTCATTAAGAAACTGCAAATATTACAAAACAAGGAAATGTTAACATATCATCGTGTTTGCTCTTAGCCCCGCCCACTCTCCACACCACTAGCTCATTTTAATGAGTACCCGCAATTCTTTTTTCCCATTTAAAGCACTGTATACAATCCAGAAGATCCAACCCACTACTCACTCCTCACCATCTTCATCACTATTTACTTCCTTCTTAGTTAAATCGACTTGACACAAATCCTATTTTACACAGGAGGATGCTTGCACTCCGTGATCTATATGAGAGCAGTAGTCTTCATACAGGGTGGTGTGATGTAAGAACGGAATGTTTATAAAAACTGATGCCTGAGAGGTTCCTGTTTTGGCATGCATGAGGAAGATTTTACAAAGCGTGATGTAGAGGAAAACCACACCACATAAGTTAACGCACAAGGCTTGACATATTACGCCTGTGGTTTGCATCAAAGGTCCCTGTGATAAGAGCAATTCAGGTGTAATAACAGACCTGGACCTTTGGTGAAAGTGTGACAACAAGGTCTGTTTACCCTTACACCTTATGGGGCATTTAGAAGCCCACACAGGTGAGGGCAACCTTGCTACCTAACAAGGAGCGTACGTATGTATGCATGCATGAGTGTGTATATGCATTTCTTTCAACTTTGCAAATTGTGAATTACAACTGGATTCATACTTTATTTGGTCAATCAATGGCTTGTAAAGTGCGACTACTCACCCGTAAGGGTCTCAACGCGCAGGCACTGTGGTTCAGTCGAAAAGCCAGGTCTTGAGGTCCTTCCTGAATTGAGGCAGTGACAGTGATTGCCTGAGATGGAGAGGCAGGGTGTCCCAATCTTTGCTGCGAGGTAGGAGAAGTATCTCCACCGGCTGTGGTCTTGCAGATATGCGGGACGGTGGCCAGGGCCAGTTGGGCGGAGTGGAGGTCTCTGGTCGGTACGTGGAATGCAAGGCTGTCATTGAGGTACGCAGGTCCAGCGTCGTGTAGGGCTTTGTAGGCATGTGTGAGGAGCTTGAAGGTGATTTTTTTGTTGACTGTGAGCCAGTGGAGGTCTCTTAGGTGGCTGGTGATGTGGTTGTGGCGGGGGATGTTGAGGAGGAGTCTGGCGGAGGGGTTCCGGATGTTCTGCAGTTTCTTGAGGAGTGTCTGGGTGATGCCGGCGTAGCGTCCGTTGACGTAGTTGATTCTGCTGCAGACAAGTGCGTGGGTGACCGTCTTTCTGGACTTGGTGGGGATCCATTTGAATGTCTTTTGGAGCAGGCATAGGATGTGGAAGCAGGATGATGAGACGGCATTGATCTGGCAGCTCATAGTGAGCGAGGAGTCCAGGATGATGCCGAGGTTCCGCATGTGGTCTGTAGGTGTGGGGGAGGTTTCAAATGCTGCGGGCCACCAGGAGCTGTCCCAGGCAGAGGAGGTGGAGCCCAGGATGAGGACTTCAGTCTTCTCTGAGTTGAGCTTGAGGCAGCTGTTCTTCGTCCAGGCGGCGACAGCCTTCCTCCCATCGTGAAAGTTGTTCTTAGCGACTGAGGGTTCGTTGGTGAGGGAGAGAATCAGCTGGGTGTAGTCAGTGCAGGAAACGATGTTGAGTCTGTGGTTCCTGATGATGGCTGCGAGTGGGGCCATGTAGATGTTGAAAAGCGTGGGGCTCAGGGAGGAGCCCTGAGGCACTCTGCAGCTGATCTCTGTGGGTTCCAAGAGGAACAGAGGTAGTCTGACTCTCTGTGTTCGGCTGGTGAGGAAGGAGCGGATCCATTCAAGGGCTTTGTCCTGGATGCCGGTGTCATGGAGTCTTGTGCATAGGGTGCGGTGAGAGATGGTATCGAAGGCGATCGAGAGGTCCAGGAGGATGAGGGCTGCAAGTTTGCCTCGGTCGAGGAGGGCGCGGACGTCATCTCTGGCAGTGAGGAGGGCGGTCTCGGTGCTGTGGTTGCTTCGGAAGCCAGATTGGGAGAGGTCAAGGATGCGGTTCGCTTCAATGAACTCAGAAAGTTAGGCGTTGATGGCCTTCTCGATGACCTTGGCTGGGAAGGGGAGAAGAGAGATGGGTCTGAAGTTCTTGAGATTTGTTGGGTCGGCAGAGGGTTTCTTCAGAAGGGGGTTGATCTCAGTGTTTTCCAATCTTCCGGGAAGGTGGTGGAGTTGATGGAGCAGTTGATGGTGTGGTGGTGCGGGCAATGGTGTTGAAGATGTGATGCGGGCAGGGGTCCGACGGTGCTCCAGAGTGGATGCTCTTCATGGTCTTGAGGGTGTCGTCCTCTGTGAGGGGGGTCCAGCTGAGTAGGGCCTGTTGGGGGCCGGCGTAGTAGGGTGCAGTGGTTGTGGGTGGGGTGGGAGGGTCTTGGGTATTGAGGCTGTCAAAGCTGTTGTATATCTCCTTGATCTTGCGCTGGAAGTAGGTGCCAAGGTTGTTGCAGAGGTCTTGGGAGGGGGATGTCTGCTGTCTCTGTGCTGGGTCTGGCAAATATTTTGACCACCGTGAAAAGTTCCTTGTTGAGTGTGTTGGCATTGATCCTTCCTTGTAGGGCCACTTGCTTCTTTGTTCTGATGAGGTGGTGGTGTGCAGTGGCAGCAGTCTTGAAGGCTGAGTGGTGTTCCGGGGTCTTGCTGCTCCTCCATTTCTTCTCGAGCCGTCTACAGGTGCGTCTGGACTTGTGAAGGGTGGGAGAGAATCAGCTAGCTTCCTTGGGGTGTCGCTTGCTTGGGGCTTTCTTAAGGGGGGGGCAAGGTGTCGGCGCAGTCAGAGATCCATCGGTGGAGGTTGCATGCTGCGGTGTTGGTGTCTGTGGATGTCAGTGGAAGGGTTTTGCTGAAGGCGGTGGAGAGCTGTTCTTTGGAGACCTTGTTCCAGCTTCTACAAGGGTAGCTGTGGGCGTGGTGGTGTACAGTGGGTTTGGTGAAGGTGAAGTGGACGCAGCAGTGGTCAGTCCATTGGAGCTCGGTGGTGTGGCTGAAGGTGATGTTGTCGCTGGCGGTGAAGATGGGGTCGAGCATGTGTCCTGCCGAGTGGGTTGGGGAGGTGGCCAGTTGTTTGAGTCCGAGGGTGGCAAGGATCTCCAGCAGGGATGAAGCATTTTTGTCAAAGGAGTTGTCCTGGTGAAAGTTGAGGTCGCCGAGGAGGCTGTAGTCTGTGGAGGCTAGAGTGTGGGGTGCGATAAAGTCGATGATGGAATCCCTGAAGGGTGGGTAAGGTCCGGGGGGTCTGTAGATGAGGGTGCCTAGGAGAGTGGTGTTAGAGTTGGTCTGGACCTGGAAGTGGAGGTGCTCCATGTTGGCTGAGAGGTCGTCCGCGTGTGTGGTCAGGCATAGGGTGCTTTTGTGTATGATGGCGATAACTCCTCCCTGTTTGTGGAAGCAGTCCTTGTGGGTGATCTTGTAGCCATCCTGGATGGCAGTGGCGATGTCCAGGGCAGAGGTGGAGTTCATCCAGGTTTCCGTGAGGAAGGCGATGTCGGTGGTCGACGGAGTGGAGCAGGTCCCAGATCTCCACACCGTGTTTGTGGAGGTAGCATGTATTGAGCAGGACGCAGTTGAGGCATCGGGTCCGATTTATGTCAGTCGTGCAGTGGGTGGGGCTGGTGTGCAGTGGCAGGTGAAAGTGCGGCAGCAGTTCCGGCAGGAAAAAGGGCCTTGGCGATGCTCGGCGGCAGGCAGTGTGGCGTCCGGTGTTGAGAACGTAGAGGGTGCTGGTGTTGGAGTGGCGGAGGGTTTAAATACCAGGGTCTGTGGAGCTGGGCGCAGTCCAGGCACGGACGGGTGCAGACGGGCTTGCCTTCGGCGCACCAGAGGCACACCCGCTGTGCGGCTGCACAGCGGCCGCCATATGTAGTGTCAGGGAGAGGGCTGGATAACTGGGAGGTGGGAAAGCGGGAAGCAGGAATTGGCATTGGAGGGGTGCGGGCCGCAAGGGAGAGCAGCGGCACAGGAAAAAAAGGCGCAAAAAAGAGGCAAGAGAGCAGAAGCAGTAGAAGAGCAGAAAAAGTGGAAAAAACGAAAAAGAGAAGGAAAAAGGAAAAAGAGATCAGAAGGCAGAGAGACAGAGGGCAAAGCAGTGGCAGAGCAGAGAAGCTCCCCACTGGACCACCAGGGACGAGGCGCAGGCCGATGCATGCGGGTGGAGGAGGGCCTCGCTCTCTGATCAGCAAGGGTCAGGGGCAGCAGCTACTTTGGCGGAGCTGCGCGGGAAGTGAAGCACTTCACTGACAAGGTCAATGAGATTGCTCCTTTCACCGCTCAGCAGCCGCCATAAGTAGTGTGAAGGGGAGGGCTGGACAGCTGGGAGGCAGGAAAGCGGGAATCGGCGCTGGAAGGGGCAGGGGGGCGCGGGTGAGCAGTGGTAGGGGCACGGAAAAAAGGCGCAAAAAGAGGCAAGAGAGCAGAAACAGTAAAAGAGCAGAAAAAGTGAAAAATGTGAAGAGAAGGAAAAAGAGATCAGAAGGCAGAGAGACAGAGGGCAGAGCAGCGGAAGAGCAGAAGCTCCCCACTGGACCACCAGGGATGAGGCTCAGGCAAGTGCCTGCGGGTGGAGGACCTCGAACTCTGACCAGCAAGGGTCAGGGGCAGCAGCTACTTCGGCGGAGGTGTGCGGGAAGTGAACCACTTCACTGACAAGGTCATTAAGTTTGCTCCTTTCACCGTGCAGCGGATGCCATAAGTAGTGTGAAGGGGAGGGCTGGACACCTGGGAGGCAGGAATCGATGCTGGAGGGGGGTGGGGCTTTCTGGGACGTTCTGGTGGCACACAGGGCTTAGCCATATCTACAAGGCCACGTAAAGCCACCCTGCATGGCATTTCATGGCCTTGTAGATATGGAGTGAGACAAGACAGCACATGTCGCTACATTGCCTCACACTACGATGGGGAGGTGTGCCATGGGCATTACGGTGGGTGTTCCCATGGCATTTATATACCAAGCTATAAATCTGGGAATGCGTCAAAAGCCTACGCCTCCCCAGGGGTGGTGTAGGGGAGGCGCAACGAGGAGAAATAACATAATTTTTCCTTGTTTTTTTCCTCTTTCTATGTGTGCTGCCTTCTAGAAAGAGGAAATCCCCTCTATTGATTGTTTTTGTGCAGGAAGGTGTCCCTTCCTGCACAAAAACATTCATACCTACAAGGCAGACACCCTTGTACCAGGGTGCAATGGTGCCTGCATTGGTCCATGGCAGCCTATTGAGCACCAGCGCAGGGAAAGAGGACAGGAATGCGCAATATCAGATAGATATGATGCATCCCTGCCCTTTTCTTTTGCCGTAGGACAGTGCAGCAGTGTAAATGACGCCCCAAATAAGGCCATAAACCTGCATTCATCAGGAGCAAGTGAAGTGCTTTGTTCACATTTGCAAGGGTTCGGGGAAACTTCTGGCAACCTGCTTTTTTCGTCTTTGGAGCCTGTCAAGTTGGTTCTTTGAGAGCCATGAGTAGATGGCATTGTAGTAGCCAAGGGATCCTATGACCAGCTCTCTCATGAGCTCCACATGGTGCTCGATCTGGACTTGAAGAAGAATTTTGCAGAGGCCTGAAAGTAGCTAATTAACTCCTCTGAACACTGGGTTGACTTGCAGTGTGAAAGAGAGCTGAACATGAAATGCAATTCCTAGCTTGCTTACCTTTCCTGACGTTATTGGAGGTGTTTCAAAGCGAGGAGTTCAAACGAAGGGCAAAGAATCCGTTTTAATCCCTTTCATCACCAGGATTTCAATCGAGTCTTTATTCATGCATAATAGACCCTCCTTCATTGATTCAACAAGGTGATCCAAGTGTACAATGATTCTCGTGTCCTCCTGTCTGGGTAGTCCTACAGCTTGAAGTGGAGTTGGACGACATTGTTATACATTTGGAACCTTACGTGGCATTGTTGCTTGATAAGCTGTGCCATTGGGTGTACATAAATATTCAACAACAAGCAAGACAGTGGTGGTCTCTGGGCTGTACCAGATGGCACCAGTCAAAGATCATTCCACTGAACCAATTTTTATTTTCTAGTACAGTTCTTCAGCCTTTCCAAGAGTATTCTGTACTTCATAATGTCATCTGCTGCAGAGAGGTCAAGTAGCATTAGTGCAGTTTTTCTGTCCTAATCCACGAAGAGGGAAAAAACATCTATGATGTTGGATGAGGTGGATTATATGCCCCTGGTTGTTCTGAATCCTGACTGCTGATTTTGGAGGAGGTGTTTTCTGCTTCATGTGTTCTTGGAGTTGTCTAGTACCTTCCCTTAAGATGATAGATTGCCTGCTTAAAAATACTCCAGTCAGGAATCAGAGTATACTTTTTACTCCATGGGAAATAATTTTACTCCCAATTTTTAGAAGTGCCACTTCAAAATCTGGAGCACCGATGTCTGTCCTGCAGACACTGTACAAAATGCAAATCGGAGTCTGTGTAATCATGTGTATTTTTTATATGCATTAACAAACTGGAAGCTGGATCACAATGTACACGTGCACGGCCTCTGCACGCGACTCTAATCAATATGCCTCTACAGCAATTAATTTCTAAGAGCTATGATGTATCAATAAATAAACATGAACAATTATGCCTGAAAAAACATTCATAGTATTCCATAAGTTTATAAAATGTATAGTTCACATAAACTGTTCCTGAAAGAGCTGAAACATACCATATGTTGTGCAGAAATTAAATACTCTAATCTCTTTTTCAATGTTTGTGAGTTTAGATTGCGATCTATCGTATATCTGTATATCTATAGCCTACTAAATCGAAAATTTCTCAATAGAGGCTGTTAGACTTGGCACCATTGGCGTGGGTCTCCCTTCCATTTTTTTGCTGTTGCCTCTTATGTTTTGCTGGTTTTAGATGCTTTTGGGCACTGTGCCACTGCTGTTCAGTGCCACAGTGCAAGTGCTCCCTACTGTAAATTGTGTTATGGATTAGTGACTCCATGATTGGATGATTGGTTTACTTGTCAGTCCCTAGTACAGTGCACTGAGTGTGCCCAGGGCTTGTAAATCCAATGCCGCTGGTGGGCTTGCAGCACTGGTTGTGCCACCCACAGAAGCGGCTTGTAAAATGTGTCTCAGGCCTGCCATTGCAGAGCCTGTGTGCAGTCTGTGACTGCCATGTACGACTTGGCAAGTGCACCCACTTGCCAGTCCCTAAACCTTCCCTTATCTTCATATCAGACACCCCTAAGGTAGGCCCAAGGGCAGGGTGCATTGTAAGTATAAGGTAGGACATGCCCTAGTGTGTGTGGCATGTCCTAATAGTGAATTACAGCCATTTTCGTTTTTCACTATTGCAAGGCTACCTGTTCTCCATAGGCCAGAATGGGCAGTTTTGATTATTACACCTTATAATCCTAACTGACCCAGAGAACATGGTAGAAAAACGAATTTAGTATGCCTGAACTCAGGATGATAAAATACATCTTTTAGTGAAGTTGGTTTTAACATTCTTTGTTTGAAAATACCACTTTTAGAAAGTAGGTATTTTCTTGCCTAAACCATCCAGCTGCCTCTGCTCAGGTTGTGTATTGTGTGTCTGGGTTTGTGAGTGACAGGGGCTGGGGATTCCAGGAGGCAGGGTGAGTCAGCACTAGGCTGAATAGGTCTGCCTGAAGGAGGATGGGTGGGGGAGTTGCACCTGGGTCTGAATAGGGCTGTGCCTGCCTTCCACAATGCTGGCTCCACCTCCTGCCGGGCGTCTGATGGCTCTGCCCCTCACTCTCAAAGGAAAGAAGGAGTCAGAAAAACAAAGTGCTCCAGGACTGACCAGAACTGGTTTGACTAGGCAAAGGCCTCTCTGCCTTCAGAGAACAAAGGGAAAAGGTGTATAAAAGGGGACCCAGACCCCTAGGAAATTAGATCACTTCTGGGAAATCAAGAAACCTGTTGCCAAGGAGAAGAACCGGAGAAGCTGAAGGAGGAGTACTGCCCCTGTGCTGTTTTGCTGATTGGGGTTGGCCTGCAGTGGTTGCTTTCTGCCAAGGACAGGAGAAAAGACTTTGCTGTGCTTTGTCATCTTGAAGAAGGGAATCTCCAAGGGCTTGAACTGAGCTTGCCTCCTGCCTGAAGTCACAGGGACACAAAGACTTCACCCCTTCTGTTTGCCTGCATCTGGAACTGCTGTTTTTAGCTGCTAACAGAGGGAAATTGCAACACCGACGCCGACGAGCGACGCCGTAACCTGCACCGAAGCCGTGGGCACCGCTCGTGAAGAGCACGACGCACCGCCCCGACTTGCACCGTAGGCCCGACGCCTGCCGACGCCGTGCGACATCGACTCCGAAGCCGTCATCGAGGCCGCTGCCTGCACCGGAGCCGAGGACACCGCTCGTGACGCTCACGACGCACCGTCCCGACTCGCACCGCAGCCCCGACTTCACCGACGCCAGGGCTTCATCATCGCGGAGCCGATCCTCGACGTGGGTGACCCCGAATCCATCGACGCCGCACCATCGTAAGGAACCGACGCCTCGCCGCCATCCGTGACGTCACCTCCCGACACAGTAAGGAACCGACGCCTCACCTCCCCTGCGCTGCAGTAAGGAACCGAGACATCACCTCCCCTGGGGTCGTAAGGAACCGACGCCGCCGGCGCCAACGAAGCATCACCTCCCCGACGCCGTGCACCGTCTTTGTTTTCATCGAATTCCAGGTACTGTTCTTTGTGGGTCTGCTCGACTCCGGGCCCGACGCCGCGCACCTCGCGGTCGGCGCCGTACTTTGGGATTTCCACCGGTCTCGACGTCGTGATAACTCCAAGTGGAGTTATTTGTTGCTACAAGCTTTATTTTGATTGACTATCCTATTTTTGAAGATAACGTGAACTGTCTCTATCATTTTAAGTCTATTTTTGAGTACTGTATTGTGGATTTTTGCTATTGGGTCTTGTGATAAGTCTATATAAAGATTACTTATTTTTACATAAACGACCTGTGTGGTGTCCATCTGTAGTGTTTTCACTGTATTACTGTATGTGGTCACAAATGCTTTACACACTGCCTCTGAGATAAGCCTGTCTGCTCGTGCCAAGCTACCAGGGGGTGAGCAGGGGTTATTTTAGGAGTGTTTCCCCCTTATCCTGACTAGAAGCAAGGGTCCCTATTTGGACAAAGGTGCAAACCATTGCCAACTAGAGACCCCCAGTTCTAACATTGGTGGCAGCGGTGGGATTTGGACTTGCATTTGTGATTCATATACAGTGATTGGTGTACACTACTAGTGAGTGCAGACCAATACGCGACCACATACATTTTGATAGGATTTTTTTCCTTGGAACCTTTATTTTTGTTGAGAACTGCCAATTTTCACCATGAGCAAAAAGGATCCATTGCACCTGCAGATATTGAATTTGAAGAAGATAGGGTTGATACCTACACTGTGACAGAACTCAAAGCTGTTTGCAAAAAATTTAAAATCTCTATGAGAGGCCTCACCAGGAAGGAAGAGTTTCACAAGGCGCTAAGGGCCTGGTTGGAAGCACGGAATGCCAGTGGGCAGTCCGAGGAGCCTGTGGAGGAGGCAGAGAATTTAGATGGGCAGCTTGAGGGGCCATTGGGCTTAACTGGGAGGAGAGCGCCTTCCAGGGAGGGCAGCAGTGTTTCTCAAAGGGCCTGTCTCCAGAGGAGCTGGAGGACAGGGACAAAAGCAGGATGCATGAAATGGAAATGGCCAAACTGAAACAGGGAAGCCATGATAGCCTTGAGCATAAGAAATTGGAGTTAGAAAGTAAGAGGTTGGCCATGGAAGAAAAGAAGATGCTTTTAGAGCATGAGAGAGTGGTGAGGGAGCTAGAGCTAAAGGCTAGGAGCCTAGAAATCACTCCCTCTGGTGGCAGCACACCTCCAGTGCCTGTAGAAAGTAGAGTGTACATCCCCAAGGAGGTTATTAAGGATTTCATGAAGGGGAGGACATTGGGCAATGGTTTAAAGCTTATGAGATCGCCATGACATCACACCGGGTCCCTGAGAAGGATTGGGGAGCGGGGTTGTGGGGCCGCTTTGCAGGTGAGGGAAGGGAAACCTTGCTAGCTTTGCCCACAGTGGATCAGATGTCCTATGCCCACCTGAAGGAAGCTTTAGTGGCAAGGTATGGGTTAACTCCAGAGCTTTATAGACAGAAGTTTAGGAACTGCAAAAAGCTGGAGTCTAGTACCTGGGTGGAGTATGTGTCTTATTTTTGCAGAGCATTGGATGGATGGGTGAAGGGTAGCAAAGTAAATGACTTACAGGAGTTCTATGATTTAATCGCATGGGAGCACTTGTCCAGTAGTTGTTTTCCAGAGCTACGCCAGCACCTAGTTGACAGTAAGCTGACTAATCCTAGGAAGCTTGCTGAGGAGGCGGACCGCTGGGTCAGTACCCGGGTCCACAAGGGTCTTGTGGGAGACTCCGCCAAAGGTGGGCAGGGTCCCCAGCAGAAGAGTGGGGGGGACAAGGGTAAACAGAAGGAGTTCCAAAAGGGCCCCAAAGTAAACCCCAAGGGAACCAAGGTAAGGGTTCCCAGCCTCCCACTGAGAAAAGACCATGGGTCCCAACAGATAAGTCTGTTCAGAAGGGGCCCAAAGCATGTTTTAGTTGTGGTCAGGTGGGTCACTTTGTAGGAAGTCCCAAGTGCCCCAATACCGTGACCACTGCACCCACTGGTGCACCACCCCGGCAGATGGCTAGTGTAGCCCTGGGGGAGGAGTTGGGTGCCCAAGGTGGGTGGGGTCCCGCAGAGATGTCCCTGGTCTCTTTAGGAGACAGTGAGATGGTCCCTAGGACCCAGCTGCCTGATAACACTAAAAAATACAGGCAGTGGGTGACCATCAATGGCCATAGGGTGGAGGCTCTGAGAGACACCGGGGCCAGTGTGACAGCTGTCAGTTGTCGGCTGGTGTCTGAGGAGCAGGTGGTCCCCAACGTATTCTACCCTGTAGTTGCCGCTGACAACTCAGAGAGCCACTGCAAGGTGGCCCAGGTTCCCTTTGAGTGGGGGGGTCTCAGGTAGCCTTCAAGTAGCTGTGAGGCCAGCCATGCCTGTTGACTGTCTGCTAGGCAATGATTTGGAGAGCTCCCCTTGGGCGAAGGTGGAGCGGAGGTCTCATTTGGAGATGTTGGGTCTGCCAGAGTGGGCGTGTGTGACCACTCGGTCAATGGCAGCCGGTAAGGGTATTCAAGAGGACCTGGAGCCTGGAAGAAGGGCCCAGGTGCCTGCCTTAAAGAGAGAAGGCAGGGGCGCGGGAAACCGGCCCCCGAAGTTCCCACGGTCCAGGAGGAGGCAGACCTTGAGGGGGATGCCCTGGAACCTACAGGGGAACAAGTGGCTGAACTGGGGGACCTGCCTGAGCTGACCCATTGGCAGCAGGAAGGAGGCCCCTCCAGGGAAGAATTCTGCGAGGAGCAGAAGAAGTGCCCTTCTCTTGAGGGCTTGCGGCAACAGGCTGTAAGCCAGGCAGCAGGTGATCAGTCTGGATCACACTGGATCTATTGGGAGAATGGTCTCCGGTATAGTGAGCCTAAGGTTGCTGAGCCTGGGTCAGCCCGTGTGCTGGTGGTACCCCAGCGCTTCAGAGCCTTCCTACTGGGTCTGGCTCATGATGTGCCTTTAGCAGGACATTTGGGGCAAGACAAGACCTTTCAAAGGCTTGTCACCCACTTTCATTGGCCCCAAATGCGCAAGAGTTCAGATACTCATTGCAGGACCTGTCAGACTTGCCAGGCAAGTGGTAAGAGTGGGAGGAAGCACAAGGCCCCTCTCCAACCTTTCCCTGTTGTCAGCACCCCCTTTGAGAGGGTGGGTATTGACATTGTGGGGCCTCTGGATCCCAAGACAGCCATAGGCAACAGGTTCATCCTGGTCTTGGTGGACCATGCCACCCGGTACCCGGAAGCCATCCCTCTTCGGACAGTGACGGCCCCCGTGGTGGGACGTGCACTGATGGGGATTTTCTCCCGTGTGGGGTTCCCCAAGGAGGTGGTGTCTGACCGTGGTACTAACTTCATTTCCAAGTATATGAAGTCCCTGTGGCAGGAGTGTGGTGTAACCTATAAGTTCACCACTCCTTACCACCCCCAAGGTAATGGGCTGGTTGAGAGATTCAACCGGACCCTTAAAGGCATGATTATGGGTCTGGAAGAACCCATGAGGCGTAAGTGGGACGTCCTCTTGCCATGCCTGCTCTTTGCTTACAGAGAGGTGCCCCAGAAGTCCTTAGGGTTCAGTCCCTTTGAACTGCTGTACGGCCATCCTGTAAGAGGACCTCTGAGTCTGGTCAAGGAAGGCTGGGAGAAAGCTCCCAGGAAAACTCCCCAGGATGTATTTAGTTACATGCTGGCCTTCAGGAACCAGACTCGGCGTTTCAGACAACTCGCTGAGGCGAATCTGGAAGCCAGCCAGGAAGAGATGAAACGTTGGCATGATCAGAACGCCACTCTGATCGAGTTTCAGCCTGGACAAAAGGTTTGGGTCATGGCCCCAGTGGAGCCCTGTGCGCTCCAGGATAAGTGGACCGGACCATTTGAGGTGGTGGAGCGCAAGAGTGATGTCACCTACTTGGTGGACTTGCAGTCTCCCAGGAACCCCTTGCGGGTCCTGCATGTGAACCGCCTGAAGCCCCACTTTGAGAGGTCTGAAGTGGGCATGCTCTTAGCAACAGATGCTGGGATGGAAGAGGAGACTGAACCTCTTCCTGATCTCCTGTATGCAAAAGAGCAAGATGGGTCAGTGGATGGTGTGAACCTCTCTCCCACCCTGACCCCGGAGCAGCAGAATGACTGTCGCCAACTGTTGGGACAGTTTTCTGATCTGTTCTCCCTGACTCCCAGTATCACTGAATGGTGCATCCATGATGTGGACACTGGGGACAGTCCTCCTGTAAAGCACAAAACTTACAGAGTGACTGACAGGGTGAGGGCTTGCATCAAGGAGGAGGTCTCCAAGATGTTTGCCTTAGGGGTGATTGAGTCCTCTAACAGCCCTTGGGCCAGCCCAGTGGTCTTGGTCCCAAAGGCTGCCGCGCCTGGTGCCACACCCGAACTCCGGTTCTGTGTGGACTACCGAGGACTCAATTCAGTCACAAGGACTGACGCGCACCCCATCCCCAGAGCTGATGAGCTCATTGATCGGTTAGGGGCTGCCCGGTACCTCAGCACGTTTGATCTAACGTCTGGGTACTGGCAGATCGCCTTAACTGATGGGGCCAAAGAGAGGTCAGCATTCTCCACACCAGATGGGCACTACCAATTCCGGGTGATGCCCTTTGGGATGAAGAATGCCCCTGCCACCTTTCAGAGGTTGGTCAACCAGGTGTTGGCTGGGCTGGAGGAATTCAGTGCCGCCTACCTGGATGACATTGCAGTGTTCAGCGCCACTTGGGAGGAACATCTGCACCACCTCTGGGAAGTGTTGAAGGCGCTGCGGAGGGCAGGCCTCACGATCAAGGCGAGTAAGTGCCAGATCGGGCAGGGTTCTGTGGTGTACTTGGGACACCAGGTAGGGAGCGGCCAGGTGGCGCCCCTACAGCCCAAGATAGATACCATTCTGGCTTGGGAACCCCCAAAACCCAGACAGAGGTGAGGGCCTTCTTAGGACTCACCGGGTATTACAGGAGGTTTGTCAAGGGGTATGGCAACATTGTTGCACCCTTGACTGAGCTGACTTCCAGGAAGCAGCCCAGGAAAGTGAACTGGACTGATGCCTGCCAAAGGCTTTTGATGCCCTGAAATCTGCCATGTGCACGGCGCCCGTGCTTCAGGCGCCCAACTTCTCAAGGGAATTCATTGTGCAGACAGATGCTTCAGAGCATGGTGTTGGGGCTGTGCTTTCACAGATGAATGAGGAGGGCCTAGACCAACCTGTAGCCTTTATTAGTAGGAGGTTACTCCCACGGGAACAGAGGTGGAGTGCGATTGAACGTGAAGCATTTGCTGTGGTCTGGGCACTGAAGAAGTTGAGACCATACTTGTTTGGGACTCACTTCCGGGTTCAGACAGACCACAGGCCCCTCAGATGGTTAATGCAGATGAGGGGTGAGAATCCAAAACTGTTGAGGTGGTCCATTTCCCTACAGGGGATGGACTTTACGGTGGAACACCGCCCTGGTACAGAACACGCCAATGCTGATGGTCTGTCCAGATTTTTCCGCCTTAGTGATGAGAACTCCCAGGAGGAAGGGTAGTTCTCCCCACATTTCAGCTGGAGGGGACACGTGTTAGACTTGGCACCATTGGCGTGGGTCTCCCTTCCATTTTTTTGCTGTTGCCTCTTATGTTTTGCTGGTTTTAGATGCTTTTGGGCACTGTGCCACTGCTGTTCAGTGCCACAGTGCAAAGTGCTCCCTACTGTAAATTGTGTTATGGATTAGTGACTCCATGATTGGATGATTGGTTTACTTGTCAGTCCCTAGTACAGTGCACTGAGTGTGCCCAGGGCTTGTAAATCCAATGCCGCTGGTGGGCTTGCAGCACTGGTTGTGCCACCCACAGAAGCGGCTTGTAAAATGTGTCTCAGGCCTGCCATTGCAGAGCCTGTGTGCAGTCTGTGACTGCCATGTCGACTTGGCAAGTGCACCCACTTGCCAGTCCCTAAACCTTCCCTTATCTTCATATCAGACACCCCTAAGGTAGGCCCAAGGGCAGGGTGCATTGTAAGTATAAGGTAGGACATGCCCTAGTGTGTGTGGCATGTCCTAATAGTGAATTACAGCCATTTTCGTTTTTCACTATTGCAAGGCTACCTGTTCTCCATAGGCCAGAATGGGCAGTTTTGATTATTACACCTTATAATCCTAACTGACCCAGAGAACATGGTAGAAAAACGAATTTAGTATGCCTGAACTCAGGATGATAAAATACATCTTTTAGTGAAGTTGGTTTTAACATTCTTTGTTTGAAAATACCACTTTTAGAAAGTAGGTATTTTCTTGCCTAAACCATCCAGCTGCCTCTGCTCAGGTTGTGTATTGTGTGTCTGGGTTTGTGAGTGACAGGGGCTGGGGGATTCCAGGAGGCAGGGTGAGTCAGCACTAGGCTGAATAGGTCTGCCTGAAGGAGGATGGGTGGGAGGAGTTGCACCTGGGTCTGAATAGGGCTGTGCCTGCCTTCCACAATGCTGGCTCCACCTCCTGCCGGGCGTCTGATGGCTCTGCCCCTCACTCTCAAAGGAAAGAAGGAGTCAGAAAAACAAAGTGCTCCAGGACTGACCAGAACTGGTTTGACTAGGCAAAGGCCTCTCTGCCTTCAGAGAACAAAGGGAAAAGGTGTATAAAAGGGGACCCAGACCCCTAGGAAATTAGATCACTTCTGGGAAATCAAGAAACCTGTTGCCAAGGAGAAGAACCGGAGAAGCTGAAGGAGGAGTACTGCCCCTGTGCTGTTTTGCTGATTGGGGTTGGCCTGCAGTGGTTGCTTTCTGCCAAGGACAGGAGAAAAGACTTTGCTGTGCTTTGTCATCTTGAAGAAGGGAATCTCCAAGGGCTTGAACTGAGCTTGCCTCCTGCCTGAAGTCACAGGGACACAAAGACTTCACCCCTTCTGTTTGCCTGCATCTGGAACTGCTGTTTTTAGCTGCTAACAGAGGGAAATTGCAACACCGACGCCGACGAGCGACGCCGTAACCTGCACCGAAGCCGTGGGCACCGCTCGTGAAGAGCACGACGCACCGCCCGACTTGCACCGTAGGCCCGACGCCTGCCGACGCCGTGCGACATCGACTCCGAAGCCGTCATCGAGGCCGCTGCCTGCACCGGAGCCGAGGACACCGCTCGTGACGCTCACGACGCACCGTCCCGACTCGCACCGCAGCCCCGACTTCACCGACGCCAGGGCTTCATCATCGCGGAGCCGATCCTCGACGTGGGTGACCCCGAATCCATCGACGCCGCACCATCGTAAGGAACCGACGCCTCGCCGCCATCCGTGACGTCACCTCCCCGACACAGTAAGGAACCGACGCCTCACCTCCCCTGCGCTGCAGTAAGGAACCGAGACATCACCTCCCCTGGGGTCGTAAGGAACCGACGCCGCCGGCGCCAACGAAGCATCACCTCCCCGACGCCGTGCACCGTCTTTGTTTTCATCGAATTCCAGGTACTGTTCTTTGTGGGTCTGTTCGACTCCGGGCCCGACGCCGCGCACCTCGCGGTCGGCGCCGTACTTGGGATTTCCACCGGTCTCGACGTCGTGATAACTCCAAGTGGAGTTATTTGTTGCTACAAGCTTTATTTTGATTGACTATCCTATTTTTGAAGATAACGTGAACTGTCTCTATCATTTTAAGTCTATTTTTGAGTACTGTATTGTGGATTTTTGCTATTGGGTCTTGTGATAAGTCTATATAAAGATTACTTATTTTTACATAAACGACCTGTGTGGTGTCCATCTGTAGTGTTTTCACTGTATTACTGTATGTGGTCACAAATGCTTTACACACTGCCTCTGAGATAAGCCTGTCTGCTCGTGCCAAGCTACCAGGGGGTGAGCAGGGGTTATTTTAGGAGTGTTTCCCCCTTATCCTGACTAGAAGCAAGGGTCCCTATTTGGACAAAGGTGCAAACCATTGCCAACTAGAGACCCCCAGTTCTAACAGAGGCCTTAACATATTCCTGTGCCCAGGATCCTATGACTCCTTAAGATGGCTCTGGAAAAACACCAGACTGATTTTGACAGCAAGTGGGTAAAAATATGACTAAGTGCCGATTTGCCAGCACTGACAAATGCAAGGTCGCCCTTTGAGTACTCCAAGTTGTGTAATCCAAGCTGTGTCCAGTCAGCTGTATGCTGTCGTCAGATGAACTTTTCCACCCTCAGCCGTATCCAAATCTTAGTGACTGACATAATCAGCTGCTTATGAATTATTGGCTCTGCGGTGTAGGAGAACTCACACTTTAGCTGACATGCATCCTTCCCTTCTCACCACACCCCTCGTCTGCTGAACAGCACTTTATGAGTCAAACTACATACATGTGCATGCACTTGAAACCCCTGGGACCTTACTAGTGGACTGCTCTCTTCCCTGCATAGCTCCGCCTGGTACCTGCTACCCCCTTTGCTGCTGCTGACCCTCTGGTCAGGAGTTCAAGGCCCTCCTCCACCCGCAGGCTCCCGCCTGTGCCTCATCCCTGGTGGTCTAGTGGTAGAGTGTCACTGCTCTGCTGCTGGGCTTTCCTTTTTCTCTCTTTTTCTGCTTTTTGCCTTTTTTTGGTCCCTTTTTGCACTTTTCTTTTCCTTCGCTCTTTGCTTTGCCGCCCGTGCCCCGGCCACTGCGATCCCCCACGGCCCCATCCCCCCTCCAGTGACTCTTTCCTGCTCCCCGCGTTTTCCGTCTCCCAGCTGTCCAGCCCCCGCACACTACTTAATGGCGGCCACTGCGTGGTGAAGGTGCAGTCCACTGACCTTACTAGTAGACTGCTCCCTTCCCTGCACAGCTCCGCCTGGTAGCTGCTGCCCTCATTGCTGCTGCTGACCCTCTGGTCAGGAGTTTGAGGCCCTCCTTCACCCGCAGGCTCCTGCCTGCACCTCATCCCTGGTGGTCTAATGGTAGAGCGTCACGGCTCTGCTCCTGGGCTGCCCTTCTGTCTCACTTTTTCTGCTTTTTGCCTTTTTTCTGTCGCTTTTTTCCACTTTTCCTTTGCTCTTTGCTCCTTGCTTTGCCGCCCTTGCCCATGCCACTGCCATCCCCTGCAGCCCGCCCCCTTCCAGCGACTCTTCCCGCTCCCCGCGTTTCCCACCTCACAGCTGTCCAGCCCCCCGCACACTACAAAATGGCGCCCGCTGCGCGGTGAAGGTGCAGTTCACTGACCTTACTAGTGGATTTCTCTCTTCCCTGCACACCTCTGCCTGGTAGCTGCTGCCCCCATTGCTGCTGCTGACCCTCTGGTCAGGAGTTCGAGGCCCTCCTTCACCTGCAGGCTCCCGCTTGCACCTCATCTATGGTGGTCTGGTGGTAGAGCGTCACTGCTCTGCTGCTGGACTGCCCTTCTGTCTCTCTATTTCTGCTTTTTCAGCCTTTTGCCTTTTTCTGCTTTTTGCCTTTTTTCTGTCCCTTTTGGCACTTTCCTTTTCCTTCGCTCTTTGCTCCTTGCTTCGCCGCACTTGCCCCAGCGATCCCCCATGGCCGTGCCCCCGCTCCAGTGACTCTTTCCCGCTCCCTGTGTTCCGTCCCCCACGCACTCTACTTAATGGCAGCTGCTGTGCGGCCGCACGCAGGCAGCACGCCAAAGGCAAGCCCGTCTGCCACGAACCCTGGTTCTCGGACCTCCCACCGATACGCAGCCAGCACCCTCCCCGCCCTCAACACAGGACGCCACGCTGCCTGCCACCTCGCATCACAGAAGGACACCCAAAGACCTTTCTCCTGCCGAAACTGGAGTTACACCCTCACCCAACTCCACACACCAGCTCCTCTCACCACCCAGCCGACCAACAGTGCACCTGACCGGCTCAGCTGCATCCTCCTCAACACGTGCTCCTTCCACAAACACGCCACAGAAATCTGGGACCTCCTCACGGAAACCTGGACCAATCCAGCTCTAACCCGGGCATCGCCACCGCCATCCCTATGGCTACAAAATCCTTCTGGAGAACCTCGTCAACATCGGACTCAAGCAACTAGTCACCGCTTAGACCCACGCGGCGGGACACACGCTCGACCCCGTCTATTCCGCCAGCGGAAACATCACATACAGCCACACCACTGAACTCCTCTGGACCGAAAACCACTGCGTGCATTTCGCCTTCACCACACCCACCGTACACCACCGCCCTCACCGTCCCCCGTTGTAGCTGGAACAAGGCCACCGAAGAACCTCTCACTGCCTTCCTCAGCACTAACACACTGTCGACATCAGCAGACGCTAACACCCCAGCACCAAACCTCCTCCGATGGATCTCCAACTTCACCGCCACTCTGGCACCCCTCAGGAAGGCACCCAGCAAGCAACACTCCAAGAAAGCTAGCTGGTTCACTGCCACCCTCCATGAGTCCAGACGCACCTGTAGCCTTCTCTAAAGACAATCAAATCTACAAGTCTCGTTAAGAGATACTATTAATCATTATTCTGCATAGGTAAAGGGTAATGCATAGATCTGTGTTTCCCTCTGCTAATTTAGGAATTCTATGCTTGTCAACTGTGTTGTAAATTGTTGTCTGTGGCGCATTGCCAGCTACCTCCTACACAGCTATGTTGTCACTTGAAATACCTTGGCTTACATTTCCTAGTTCATTCTAGTTTTGTATGTGCTTAGCTGAGGAGCCAATGGGGCGCGGCTAGTTTTGTGTTGATTGTTCTTCAGTGGTTGGTTCATATCTTTCCTTTTTAACGATTTAACAAAGTCAAATTGGCCTCTTACTTGTCCTCCTCCATGGACAGATAACAAAATGGGGTCCATGTCTACGCAGAAGACACGCAATTATACATCAAAGCCTCTAATGATCCAGTTAATTGTTGAAAATCCATGGATTGCACAACAAATCTTCTCAACTTGATGCATTAGTAGTGCCTCACTCATAATGTTTCCAAGACTCATACACTGGTCTACGGATCTTGCAACCTTGCAGTGTCTCCATTTGATTTCCACCCCTGATCCATCACCATCTGCTTTTTCCTAATGCCCGCAACCTATGCATTGCACAGATGATCAGGGTCAAATAGGAAGGGGTTTACCTCTATATGTCCCAGAGGAATATGGGCCCTATTGATTCTAATCCAAAGCACATCCTTTCTGCTAGTGTGATGAGCTCCAAAATTAATTACTGCAGCAGAATATAGGAGGACATGAGCGGCCGCCCTGCAGCATTTTCACCCAGACATCTAGGAGCCCAAAACTAGACAGCCCTAAGTGTAGGGCTACAGTGCATTGGCCATATCCCCCCTAGCAATCATGTTTCGCCATTGACTCCTAATAAAATGAAATATTGAATTCGATTTGTCATGCCCTGAGCATAATGCTCTTCATGTACAAGCATTCACCCACAGGGGCGGCTCCTCCATTTGAGCGGAGGAGCGTCACCCCACAAGCCCCCGAGCTGAAAAATAAAATGGTTATAAAGTTTATTTATTACCATTTTATTTTTCAGCAACCCATCCCGAACTGAGTGCCAGGATGGAGTGGGGCCATTGCTGTTGAGTGCTAGCAGGGAACTGTGCGCTAAAGTTTGAAATGTGCATGTCTCTTTGGCCGGTTGTCTTGCGACGGCCAGACAGATATGCACATTTTAAATCTCTCTAACCCAGCTGTCTCGGACAGCTGGGTTAGAGAAAGTGCAGGCCTCTACTGCTCTTGAGAGCGCTGAGTAAGGCCACTCCCTCCAATCCTGGTGCTTCTCTCATGCTTGTTAACAGCATGAGAGCAGCGTGAGGATTGTTTAGGGGAGCTGGCTGGGTCCCGCGTTGGCGCCTGCCTCAAGGAGAGAAGACCCAAGCAAGGAGGACGTCATGCAGCAAGCCAAGAAGTTAAGTAATTTTTTTTTGTGTGCCCCCTTCCCCACCTCCCTCCGTACATGCCAGCTGCCACTCTTCACCCATCTTACTAACTTGTTGGTGCCATGCCAGCCAATCAGATGCATAATTTCAGCCACTGAATATAAACTCACAATTCATTCAGTGAAATAAAAATAATTTTGGGGTAGAACACTTTATGCTTAAGGATCCTCAATATGGCACACACTTCCTTCAGACTATTCACACAGGGGTCAATTCAGAAAGACATTTACGAACCTTATAACACTGCTTCACATACTTATAAATGCAATTCACAGGTACGGGCGTAGATCTACACCTGCGGCACTTCTCCCTCGTATGTGCAGAGGTCTGATGAGACTGCCAAGAACTCCTTGCAGAACATCCTAGCTTGTAGGTGTAAATGTGGCAGCAGCAAGGGAGAGTGGGTAGAGAATGGGGAATATCTTCTAGAATTCAAGGAGGGCATAGAGAAATACATTAAATTACAAAACCCTACCTTCAAAACGGTAAATCATTTACGATTTTTTTGCAAGGGAATCATATACAAATCAATGAAGGCAGGGAATAACACTAGCAGCATGCTGACCTACACCTGAAGAAAAAAATGAAAGGGAAAAAATGCACATATAAATATAGACATCTCAAGCACCCACACACATCAAAATACAGAAATTCAAACATAACAGATGCGCCTATTTAGAATAATACAAATAAAATAACATTGTTAATGAATTATAAAACATTTAAAAAAACAACACACACACACACTGTCTACTGTTTATTTTCCTCATGTGATACCGGTTTCCCTGTTCTTTTCAGTTTATAGCTCTACATAGAGTAGGTTTGTAAAGCTACATTTGGTGGATATATTTTGGTGCACTTAGGCCGACATTTACCCCCAGGGCACAAGTCCTAAAAAAAGAAGTGGGGGGACTAACCTAATTAATCAGTATGCAAGTGGCATCACGGCGCGTGGCATCACGGCCGTGACATCACGGCGCGTGACATCAATGGAAGTGGCATCACAAGAAGTGATATCAGACCTTAAGCCCTCACATATATGTTTAGCGGGTCTATCATGAGTACAGTTGAGCACATTTCGAGAATACTTGCAAACCCTCCTGATTTAGGCAGAAGATTCACACTTTTGTAAGCTTCACATAAACCAATGTTGCCTTTTGTCAGCGTAAAGCTTCCTCTACCCATAGTGCTTTAAAAGAAAAAATAGTGATATTTAAATTATTACAACGCCTCCTCAGGGGTAGTAAGTGTATATAAATGCTATTTATTATGTGCAAATATTGAGAAAGATCAACAAATCTGACTTCTTACAGTGCATGCATATCTCCTAAACCGAGCCTGAACAAAGTGAAAAGCTGCCTCTCTTAAGTATGTGTGAAGTGCTAACAAGGTGTGAGCCTTTGTTTCCCCTCTGCTGCATTTGCTTCTAGGTGTGAGGCTCCTGACTGCTGAACAAAAGGAGGCCTGATGAACCCTCAGATTCGGCCTTTGTTATGGGCCCAGCAGGAGTCTGAAATAAGAGAGCCCCATCCCGTCCCCATCTGCACGTTGTTGCAGATCGAAAGCAGATATCAACGTGCAGGCGCTGCTGAAAGTGTCCCGGTGTTTGAAAATTACACTGGGACGAATTCAGCATCTTTTTCAGTGGGGCCCAACTTCTTGGCCGGGTGGACGGTGTCCACCCTGTAAAAAAGTGGGTGGACGCCGTCCACCCGCGTGTACCCCCGACTCGTGCCCTGTTTAGCCCCGGGCATAGGTCTAAATCTACTGCGCTGATTGATTGCTGCTTGTAGATTTACCTTTCTTTCTGTGGCACGCAGCTGACAGCCCCAGCTCCATTTACGTAATGGCGCTATTGTCCTACTGTCAGCTAATAATCTTCTTGATCCCCTTGTGAAACTTTCCACCTCACTTAGGAGGCACGCTGAAGCAATCTCTAGGCTGCAATAGATATTTTCAAAACCAAAAACAAATAAATGCTATAACAGGATTATCTGCCTGTTCCATCACTCTAAGTTTTGTTTCGAGGCTTGGGAGCTGAAGCTATGCAGCTAGTGAGTATAGGGGGAAAGGAGCGGAGTGATTTGGGGAGCAAGGATGGGAAACATTTTGCATTGTAATTGTATTTATATGGCGCCTACCCTCCCTGATGAGGTATTGAAGCACTCTTCGGCGCAAGGCACGCATCTCCGGAACCCAAAGATGGATTAGAGGTGAATTAGTAAAGGGAAATATAAATTGTTATTGGGAGTGGTGGGAGTGGTAGACATGCGAGCCTGTTATTTGGATGAACAGGATAAAGGATGGATAGAGGGGGGAAGAGTTTGGAAATGGTCATTTGGGAGTTCATAGTAGTAAAGAGGTTTGGGATGAGTCAGAGAGGGGAGGTAGGGGATTCTTTGGAAGAGGAATAGGATGAGTGATAGTTGGGGTTTAGAGACATTTGGGGGGGGTTAGTTTCCTTTTTTTCATCTGCAGTGGGAGGAAAATATATAAATATGTAGATACATAATCACACATAAGAGGTATACATACACAAACATTTTAAGATACACATTTGGAAAATAATCAGGAGATATAAAATTCTACTAGATAAATTCTTATGTATACATGCATGGATAAATATTTACAAACTCAGGATTTCCATATTTGCTGTAAATTAAGTTTATTTTATTCATTATGTTTTTTTCATTTAAATTTGTCCCCAATATTTCAATAGTGAAGCACTTATAGAAACAATTGCTTTAATCATATTTACACATTGTGACAAATATGTGTTAATACAGGAGAATAACCATAAGCATACACATATCACCTTATATGTTATTGATTTATTGATCTAATTATATATTGATCTAATAATAAAGTTATACATTTATGTAAGCGCATATGTAATAGTTTGTATTTTTTTATTTGTTTATGTTTTTTAAAATATAATCATTTATTTATCATTCCTCTACTAAGTATAAAAATATATATTGAGCGATCCATATCCATATTTTTTCCCCTTAAATTAATATTGTTTGTTTTTATTTGATTGTTTTTTATTTATGTATTTATAATGGGTTTTTTTTAACAATAACTGTATTGAATAGTCAACATTAACATATACTTTCTGTGTAATCATGTTTATATGTTGTGATATGAGTGAGCATAATAAATAGAGACCATTAAGCATGTAGTCAATAATTATATGGTATTTAATGACCTATATACATTTTAATCATAAATATAAGGAATGTAAATATTTTAACCATAAGTAATATATACATTTGTGAAGCATAAATATAAGAAAGTATATATATATTTATATTCCTAAGTAATGTGTGCTTCTGTAGAAAAAATGTGCATATCTGAATACATACTTATAATCAAAGTATAAATGTTTACAAAGACATATATATGCACCATTGATGTCCTGTGCATACTACTGCTATACATTTGTATTTGAATATGATGGTCATGTAGGGAAGAGCCAGCTTTTGAGTAATGTTCTGAAGATAAGATGGTTATCTGTGGATCTTATGTTTTGAGGTAAAGAATTTCATAGTTTGGATGCTTGAACACAGAAAGATATGCCACCTATGCTTTTGTTCTTGTATGCTGGCATTTTAGGGCGGTGTGCCAATCTAGAGCAGAGGTTTCTTTGTTGCATGTATTTTGTGATTTTCTTCCTCAAGAAAGGTGGTCCTGTTCGTTCCATGTTTTGGTTTGAGGGTGATACAAAACAGCTTGAAAGTGGATCTTCTGGCAACCAGTAACCAATGGAGGACCCTTAAGGAAGGGGAGATGTGGGCCTGCACAGTTTGCACCATTTTTGCAGTACCTGCTGTTGGCTTCTGCTAACTCTGTGCTGCCAAACCAGTTTTTTTATTGACTCTCTCTCTGACACCAATTTTGATGGGATAATGTTGCCGCCTTCAAGCTGATGTTAGCTATTGGTGCTTTTTCTGCAATATCTTTCTCAGCACCCAACACTGCAGCTATACCAACAGTAATGCAACCTTAAGCAAAAGTTTCAAGCATGCCTATGCAGCTCCTGATAATGCCTGTGACAACTACTCGCAAAAAAGCTTAAGACAAGTATTGTGGACATCTTCTAGACCAGTGATTCTATACCTGTGGTCCAGGGACCCCTTGGTGTCCGTGATGCCTACTCAGGGGTTTGGCCACTGCTTAGAAAATAAAATATTGTTAACAGATTAATAAAGTGTACATGAATAAAGATGTAAAATTGAAAATGTTAAAACTTTCTGTAAATGTAAACGAATGTGAAAATGGAGGTTAAAAATTAAGTTGGTAGCCACAGATTCTTTTGTGGGAGCAGCGCAAGTGCATTAAACAGAACATAGCATGGATAAGGGTTGCCTCAATTGAATTTAGAAATGCGCCAACCTTCCCACTAAAATTAACATTTTGATATTTTTTACATTTGTATGTAAATTAATATAAAATATTTATTTGTTTTATGAATGCTTATTTCTGTAATTTTTTTTATACCTCTAAGGTTCAAATTATTGAAATTTCTGAGGCCCGGGTCCCCATATTCCAATGATGACTCAGTGGTGGGCCCCCGGATTCCAATAATGGTTAATGGGTCCACATTAGACAAAAGGTTAAGAATCTCTGTTTTAGATGATCTTCAGTGCATAATAATTTTTGGATGGAATCCAATACTTCCAGGTGGGAAATACTCCTACCTCACTTGCTGTGCTATGACATTAAAATCGACATGAAAATGAAAATATGCCAATTAATGACTGTGTGGCTAACGTATTTAATCTTTTTCACCATGGTAAAGTCGTAAAACGGTGGAAAGCTTTGTAGGGCTAATAGGTGAACAAAATCTGTCAAAGATACACTGCAGGTCGTAGTGGAACTCACAATGTCATCATTTGGGGAAAGCAAAGTTGTGTTCCTCTTCTTTTCAGATTAGCATGAAAATGTAAAAAAGGTTTGTGACTGCTAATGCATTCCAGAGCATTTAAGTTTACCGGTTCCCTTTCTATATCCACGAGGGACAACTTCCTCTGTTCAAGGGGCAGGTGTGGGTATCAGGGGAGCAGATAGTGGTTCCAAGGGCTGTTGTATTCTCCATTCGATGTACTACTGCAACCCCTGTCTCTTTAAGTAACAGGAGTAGCAACACAAGAACATTATGCATGTGACTATAGTAATAGAGATTTCCTCTCTTTTGCATGTCTTCCATCTATGCTAAAACAGTGTTGCAATGCAGTCCTGCCAGTATTAAATATGGCCCCAGATATTTTCTGAGTGGTTTATTTAGCTGGTAATCAGACAGCTGTTTCTGACAGCCATATTCTACAAAACCAAGAGTTTCTACCTGCTAGATCCCATAATGCACATAAAAGCGGCTAAAACATGAGGCCGATCTGTGGATGTACTGTGAGATAACCTTGACTCCTAAGTCAGAGCTGCATCATACTGCTTAAATCTAAACTGATCAAGAAATATTTTGCCTGAATCCATCCTCGTGAGGCTGTTCCTTCTCATCCAGCTGGACTCTGGTAAAGATTGTCGGAGCACAATATGCACACAAGCTATATAAAGGTACTATGAAGTTATTAGTATGAAGTTGTTGCAGGTCTGTAGTTTTCCCAGGAGCAAGTGACTCAAAGTCAGCCTGAAGCCTATTGTAACTAAAGCCAATAATATTCCAATTAGCCAGTACACCTTCCCCATATTAACAACTACAAGTAAACAGTAAAAGTTAGAAAAAAGATAGAGCAACAAAAAAGTAGAAAAGTAAAAATGTAGACTACAAAAAAGAAAAGTATACAAAAAATTGAAAAAGTTGTGAAACAAGTATGAGTTGCAGATGGGATTAGATAGAAGTTCATGGGGGACAAATCTCTCGTTTAAGGGTGCATCGGTCAGTGGTGGGACATAATGAGCTGCCTCGATTAGTGGTGGCTAGTGAAGTTTGGACGAAATGAAACATGAATACCTAGGCTTTAGTGGAACAGGCGGGGGGGGGGGCATTATGAGCATTCCATATAGTGTCAGTCCATGTAAGGGATGGCCATCATGATTTTCCAGCATTATGTCAGGAGTGAGCACCTTCATGCTATTGGTGTCCACAACATTACAAAAGTTACCACTATTATGCCACAGACAGCACGACACAGGAGTGCACTATCATGCAATGGATGTCCAGTGTACCCATCATGAATTGTTACATTATGCCACCGAAAGCATTACACAAGGGTTGAGTTGACGCATCTGGAATGCACTTTTGGATATGTTTACTATAGATAAAAATTAATTTATGAGAATAAAAACATGGAATTACAATATGGAACTAAGTTGATTCAGCTGATTATGAATTGTTTATCTATCAAGAGGAAAGGTGTTTGAACTTAAGGATTAAACGAGGGGTTTCACCAGGACATTAGGTTGTTCTAGAGGGGAGACACTATCCAGGTTCAAGACAAGTGCTACTTGACGATTACTGTTTTGCACTTAAGGTTAGAAGGTGACACCCCACAAGCACACCATTAACATTTGATACAAGAGTAATGGATTTAAATTATTAGGAGTGCACTGATATGTATATCCAAATCATAGACCCAATTATGAAACATGCCCAGAAGAGAGGTAGCATCAAAGAACAACCCTCAATGTAGCCTGGAAAGTAGTGCTCAGTTCTGTCGGACAACAAGCAGAGAAGACACTCTCTCTCAGAATCCGCGGTGCACTCATTGCCAGTTTTTCGTTTTCCCGTCAGTCATGGTCCAGAAGGATCACAGACCTTATCACACTATATAGCCTTTAGAACTCAGGTCTGAGGTTCAAGAGGTATTATTTTAGATAATTCAGTGGTTTCACTTCTCATTTTTATCCTTTATTTGTATTTTAATCCACTTTTTTGACTTTCTGGTAGCCTGTGCCAAGTATGCTATTGCGCCAACAATATATATTTTGACCCTTTATCTAGATCTCATTTATGTCCTTCGGGTTGTGATCCAAATTGAAACCAAGAGGTAAAGGCCCTCAGGTTCACTTCATTGGTTGCTCAGAGGGCATACGTGAAAACATTGGAGAGAAGATCAAAATTGGAAATACAGAAACAAAATGATAGGGGTTAAAAATAGAGACCAGCATTTTTAGCCCGGGAAGTATATAATCGCAGATGAAACATAAAAAGTTGCTCAATTCATCCTGAACTAGAGGTGAGTGACAGGTGCAGCGTGGTAAAGAGAAAAGGCCCTGTTCTGCAAAAAAGGAAATCGGGAACAGGAGCAGATACGAAAGCCATCACAAATCCCGCAAAAGCGAAGGAGAAAACAAGAGAGTAGGAATCGAAATGGAATGCAGGGGGCGTTAAAACATTAAAAGAAACACCCCCACAAAAACAAAAAAATCTGTCTTTCACTTTTTGACCTTATAACTTAAAACGCATGCATAGTCAAGTTAATTATTTCGAATTTTTCACACGGTCTCCTCAGCTCTGAAATAACGCTTGCGGCTGAGCTACCGGAATAAATAGACAAGGGGGTCACGGCTCAGAGGCACAGGGTGTATTTTTCTTTCTTCTGAGTATCTGCGAGACCCGCTATTGCCATCAAGGCAGCTCACCCAACCCTCAAACAAAAAGAAAACATGGGTGTCATGTAAAAAGGTCAGTTTATAAATTGGAGGCTAGACAAATGTCTGTCCAATTGATTTAGGGATCAAAAAATAATGATGTCAGAACTTTCACTCTGATACAACTAAAGGAAATATATACATGTATTTATAACTAGGCGATCAATTTCAAATTGACCATAGTCTTTATTGGAGGGTGGGACAACCAAACTCTCTCATGCTAGACACTGACGAAGGACGTTGCTATCTTCAGTATATAGTGTCTACACTGGACAATAACTATGCGATTGCAGGTCCCTCCTGCTGCAGGTATGGATGAATCTGTGTGTGCACATGTGGTATCTGAATCAGGATGAGCGGACCATAGTACAAGATAGAAAGCGCTCAAGTGCAGTGAAGACATTGTTTGCAGAGTTTTTAAAAGTAAGAGAAATGGAATCCCAGATGATAGCAATGCATGGGATATATATATTCAGCACAATAATAACCATGAAGAACCTCCACCACATCTCACACATATCAATCACATCTAGTGGTACTGGCCAACCCCACTCTTATTAAACCTTACACTGCAGCATAGAGGATGAGTATAAATGCCAGACATGTTAACCCAATGGTAGCGAAACTACTCCAGGCATTTCAGTGAAATAATCCCAAACTCTGTATCAATGAAGTCATATTGCATTTTAGGTCTGGCCAAGACAGCTTTAGCTGTCTCGCCAGCATTATGTTTTCTAAGAACAAATAACAATAATGAAAATACGTAGGGACTTTCGATATGCTCCCTTTATCCGCTACTCTATTCAAGTGTCATTTACATTTTGCTTCTGCCCACTACAGCCTTCAGCATGGGGCAATAGATCAGCCCAGCCTTATTAAGCTCACTTACGCCATTGGCTGTCTTCACTATGAAAGATGGCATATTGCTCTTTCACATCTGCACATCTGCCTAGAAAGAAGTCCACGGCAGTACCAGGGCTGGTATGCCAATCTCATGTCATGTCTACTTTGATTTCATATTTTTTACATTTATTTTTGTAATGGGTCTATTTGTAACAATTTTTCTTTTTGCAGCCATTTGCGTGCCACCTTTGATTGTAGCATTTTAACTTTTTTATTACTAGGACACTTATAATGTCTACGGCACATGTTTTAAAAGTAAAAAAAAAATGCAACGGACAGACCTGTTGGCTTTGCAAAGGCTTGCCTCGTGTTTAATGTCTCTTTAGAATGTTTCACGACATATTTTCTCCACGTCGGTTCTATGTATTATTTCAGCTCATGATAACCTTTGTTTAAATATTGTGTCAGCCTCCTGAGCTCTACAAAAGAGATCTTGTAGGATCCTCCTGAGAGACTCATTTCAGTTGTTCTGTGCAGACCATGCTTACAGGTCTCTTATTGCTGGTTTTACATAGACCAGCTAACCTGGCAGTGTGACTAACATCAGGGAATCAGATTGCTGTAAGGTGAAGTGTGTGCCAGCAAACTGGGATTGAAACAAGATGACCTTAAGTCCTATCGATAATAAATTTAAACTTGGTTTGTCCACCAGTATCTGATGTGAACCTTCTAGGATCCCTGAAAGGCTTCTAAGCTGGTCAAATAGGAGGTACCATACCATGGACGCCGCACTTGAAAACCAGACAGCTCAGTTTAAACAAGATTCTTTCTTTCACTAGCAACTGGTGAAAGGTATTCCTGGCTGCTGTGATGTGAACCTTCTCCCCAAAACCAGCAAATAAAAGGACTGCGGCATTCTTTGCCCTCTGTGAACCATGTAGCTGCCTGTGCGGCAAACAGGCGTATTCTAGGCGGTCGTGCGCCCTCCCACTGCATCCCTTTCACTTGGACTCTGATGTAATCTAATCATGTCCAGCCTGCTTGTGCTGCTCATCAGCTGGAATTCACATGACTGGTCCCTCAGCTGTTCCAGAACTCACCCCTGCATCACCCGCCCATGACATATCAAGGCTGAAAACAACTGTCTTCGGGAATTTGTAACATGTGCATCAGCTGAGTATAAACCTAAAAAAGAAACACTCACTGTAAATGCCAGCTTCTTCTATTTCTCTGTAATAGCTCAAAATACATTTTCATTGATGTCATTATTTTAAACCATTACAATATATCACGGACATTACCAGAAATGATATTCTAAAGGATGACTTTTATTTTTATTTTTTATCAGTATACCAAGTATTCAGTGATGCACAAAAGTCTAGTCTTCTTAACATATACAGGTATATACTTGTGTCTGGCAGGGGTGAGCTATGCTCTACATCACACTGTGGTAAAATAGAAACTCTACAGCTCATAAAAGTACATTCTCAAAAATATTTTTTTCATGTGAGTCTATGCTTTTGGTGCTCTACACACCCACAGCAGTGTAAATCTGTCTTTTTTCTAATTAACAGAATCCATGTAAAAAGTCTACACTTGTGAGGGCCTACGATGGTCCCAACAAATCTCATGTGTAAATAATGCCTAAGCCATTGTAAATCTACATATATGGTTCTAATTCTAAGAATATGAAAATTTACAGTCGCAGTAGGTATATGTGACACTACAGGCCGTTAATGTTACTCATACACTGCTGTTAAGGGACTATAACTCAAATTATGGAACGTAAAATACAAATAATAGCAAATGGAAAGCTGCCACATCTAAAACACATTTCAAACATTTGAAAGCAAACACTAACAAACAGATGTGCATCCCTGCCCTCTTCCTCTCCTATTCCACTATACCCCTACGAGATGGAGGCACCAACACAGTGGTGGAAGAGGCAGAAAATGTGGTCCACCATGCGTGGGACCACTATGGTAAGCTTTTTTGCCTAACTCCACACAACCTCCGTGCAGCCAACAAGCAGGCCACATGGCAGCATCAGATTGACAAGCTGGATACCGTGAGTGTCAAGAAAAGCATCAACTTCATGGGAAATGGTTAGAAGAGAAGAGGTGTGTGAAGAAGAATAAAATAGGGTACAGGAGACAACTGCAATGCCTAGCTGCGGCTCTGGCATCACGCCTCAGACCAAGGCTCATTGAGCAGCAGGTCATCATCATGCTTGCCCAGTTATACTGCCTCTTCTATAGGTTACGGTCATATGGCCATTCAAAATCATACGAACATGCACCTGCGTAACCCTGTATGGCCCCTCCACAATGTCAATGCAACCCACTCACACCCTGAAAAAGAAGGCTAGCATGGCTCTGTCCCCTTGCTAAGCTTGGCAAAAATACAAACCATCTGTACGCAGAGATTGGGTGGCCGCTGCCAGCCACCATAAATATAAAAAGAACATCTAAACAAGCATTGGCAGTGTGAATAGGTTTTCCTGTGAATACAATTGGCTCTGCAAAAGCTTGTTTCTTTCCCTAGACGGACTCCATGGATGAACCTGCGCCAGTGATGGCCATCTTTGAATACATTTTCTAGTACTTTAAGAAAATCCCTTCAAAGATGGCTGCTATGGATGCACAAGCATCCTCGGCAGCCATCTTTGAATGGAATTTCTTAAAGAATAAGAAAATTCATTCTAAGATGCTCACCTCACATGCCTGAGCATGCGCATGCATGGGTGGCTATCTTTAGATTGGTTAAAAAACAGTTTACATGGCTGCTCACTCACACAGTGGAGGGTGGTGTTCGGAGTTTGAAGGGATTAGGGGTAACCTGGCACTGTGGGATGAACATTGTTCGTAATAAAAAGGGGGGAAAGAAAAGATGGGGAACAAGGACAGATAGAAATGGAGGGAAAATATTCATACATCTCGTCTGACATCAGCAGTGGAAGAATACATTCCATCCAATCAAAACAATGTGAGGCCAAGATGTTCTTTGGGCGGTATAAACACAAGAATAGGGAGGCAAGCCACTGAATCAGGAGCAAATAAGTCAGATAGATGAGAAAGCCATCCGATCAGGAATAAGGTGTTGACCCAAAGCTCGCTCCATGGATTGTATTTTTCTCAATAGGCCTTCATGAGACTTAAAACGTAACATTAGCAATCTTTTTCGAACAACTATGTAGGTCCTTAGTTATTGCAGGCACCCCCACCCTGCCATAGCAACAACTCTAAGCACAGTGACAGTGCAACCACAGCTGGACGTACAATGGACCTTAGTGGCACAGCCTTTCTTTGGCGTGTTTCAGTAATAGTAATACCTGTTCATGTTTTCCTGAAGCCCCTTTTATACTTTGCATGACCCTTATCGTCAATTTCATTAACTTCTCGAGCCATGCCAACTCTTCTCCCTGTGTAGGATCCACTCTGCAGATTCTGTAATTTACACATGTGAGTGCTTAACACTGCTCTCAACACTGGATATTGTCATTGCCCATCTTAGTTTTCACCTCCAATCTTGCTATGTCAACAAATCCCTGCTGTCATTGCTAGCGGATGTGGCTCAGCTGTGCATACATGCAACTACTCTGACGGCCAGGTAGGTGTGTCTGTGTCATGCTATCACTCACACAGTCCCTCTGTTAGACCCACTCTTCTCTCTATGTCAGGCCATGTCAACCTTGCTTCCATGTGTTCTGTTCAGGCAGTTGTAACTTATGCAGCTCATATGCACTTGTCCTTAGCACCACTGGCAAGAGTTTATGCACTCATTTTCTATATGGCTTTGCAGCTCCAGTGTCTCAATATCTGCATAAACCTGCTTCCTCCACTGTGCAGTTCCACTAACTTGTCTTCTGCAAAGTGGTGAGTTGGGAGCACACTTCCTCTTCACCTGGTTAAAGCTACCCAATATGTCCCACGTCGTAATTCTGGACCAGTGAAGGAGGCCATCTCAGTTCTACCTGACAACTTAGGTCTTTCTGGTGTATATCTCCACAGTCTCATTTACAGGTTTCTGTGAAGTTCAACATTGCCTATCTATGGCTAGGACCGACCTATACCAGCACTTCACATTAAGATCACCTTCACCTAATCCCATTGTTAAGCACTTGCCCCCAAATATTCTAGAACTGGAGTTAGAATAGTAAATTAACACTGTCTGAAATATATACGAAGTGAGTTTGACTCGATTTAGGAATTAATTTAGCATGGCATTTTTGCATATAAATATTTATGTAGGTTTGGGTCTGTATTTTTAAGTCTGTTTTACTTAAGATTTTTTCACTTGGAAACATGATAAACATCTGAAAACTCACTGCACGTGATCTACTTATGGCCTTGGAAAGAATGTCATTTGAGCCCATTCTTAATTGTACTTTGCCAAAGTTTATTTATTTACATAGTGTACAATTACAAATGGTTTTGGTCGGGGTTCCTAAATAACAAATACAGGAAAGATATTAAGATTTATGTACATATATGTGTGAAAAATATACTTTCATTAAAATAGATGTATGTTTGATCAGTAGTGGCTGCTGCCAGACGAAGGTTGTGGGGCGGGAAGGGCTGGGGGTGGTGCGGGGGATTGGAAAAAAAAGCACTTACCTCGGTATGGCCGGCCACCACCTATTCTCCATCCTCTTCATCTTCTTCCTGTCTCGAGTCCTGGCAGCAGGAAGCACCCGGGCTCCCAGGCTCCCCTAAGCCAATCGCAACGCTGCTATCACCATGACAGCAGTGTCGTGATTGGTCTGAGCGCCGTGATTCAGCACTCAGGCAGGGACTGGAAGCCTGTGCATGTTCTGCACCCAGGCTATACAAATCAGCCAAACCGGCATGCGCACTTAGAGAGTGCCACCACTCCTTCCCCCTGCTCTGGCCAGACCCACCCCGCATAAAACTGAGCCACTGCAGTAGGAAAAATAAAATGATAATAATGTTGCATTATTATCATTTTATATTTCCTTTTGAACTGCTTGGAGAGCAGTGGGGCGACGATCCTCCATCTTAGCGGAGGAGCCACTGATGTATTTGATATGCTTTTACATAGAAAACTAGGTGACCTCCCAAATTATTATAGCCACATTTGACAGAACTTTTGTACGAGGCATATGGGTACATGCCTATGGTATGTTCTTACTTGATTTGAAAAGACTATCATAAGTGTAAGACAAGAGTGGAATAGAAACATTTATGCACACACTTTTAAATCCAGATTATTGTGTGGTTGACGCACTTGCTCATAACAAGAATTGTTCACCCTTAAGAGTTGTACCACAAAATGAATGCAGTCATGTCACAGGGTGTGATCCATGGTGTAATGTCCTCATTGAGACAATACTGGCAGATGAGTGCAGAACTACATCATTAGGGACTTAGGTGAAAAATGAGTTGAGGACAATTCCTTACATTTCATCTACTCCTTGTACCATATAATTTACCCTTGCAAGGGGGAGCAAGGTTAGCACACAGCCCAGAGTTGAACATCAGTATGTATGGTCTGATGCAGTGGAATACTTTGCAACACACAGCTGACCATGGCAATCTTCAACACCACTTGTAGGGAGTAAAGGAGCACACTCCAAGTGTGCACACAAGCACACTCTGCTTGCAGAGCATCTGAAGCATGACTTCAACAGACCAAATGTCTGCTCAATCATGCGTCATGGTTGTGTGTGTGCTTTGTTGTTACTCAGAGGGGGTACTGTGATTGGCCAATGGAAGGGAATAAGGGGATGCGGAGAAAAAGGACAGGCAGAATCACATGTGTGTAGAAGATATCCATTTCTACAAGTATTTTGCACATTATAAGTTTTGTATGCCACATTAAACATGTCTTTCACTGTGTCCTCCTATGTACTGAGTGTGATAAGCAATGTGGACGTGAACATGGTAGGTGCTGTTCAGCTACTAAGCAGCCATATGTCTTCGTAGACACAGACATGCAGCTGTGATGCAACAGTGGAGTGACAAAATGCTGGTGATGGAGTGTCTTGGATGCTCTGCACCAGACCACATTAGCGATTCCTCACCCCTTTCTCATATCTAGTTGGCAATGGTTACACAATGATTGTAATTGTAATTGCTATTGTATTTATATAGAGCTTACTACACCTGAGTCAAAGCGCTTTTCAGCAAGTAGCACGCTACTCCGGAACCCAAAAAGGATTTGCGGTAGATTAGTATAGTGAAATTTGAGTTAAATTGAGCAGTGGACAAGTGAGTCTGTTAGTTGTATTGAAAAGGATAATGGGGGATAGAAGAGGGAAGAGTCTAGAAAGTGTTTATTTGGGAGATCATTGAATTAAGATGAGGTTTGGGATAAGTATAAGGAGAGATGGAGGAGGGAAGACTCTCTAGAATGGATTAGTAAGATCATAGTAGTAAAATGAGTTTTGGGATGGGTCAAAGGAGGGATAGGTGAGGGAAGAATTTAGAAGGGTTGTTTGGGAGATAATATTATTCAAAATGGGGTTTGGGGTGATATAAGGAGGGATAGCGTCGCACAGAACTATTCTTTTCTGTCATTTGGGGGAAGGGGAATTTGCGATACGATATTGTTTTAAATTGAATTGCACTTACTTTGCTGCTTTTAAAATCGAATTGCACTCTGTCAAAATTGAATTGCTTTAGCCTAAGTCACCCTTTTAGTGTTTTCTGCTTTTGCACATTGAGACATTTGGAGACGCCATTTTGGTTAGCGCTCCAGTCTCTCTGGGTCCTCTCTATAAAATGAGACCCGCTGTGCAGACGGGCGCAGCGGGCGAGCCTAACCCCTGCGCCCATCCGCGTCTGACCACGGCCAGGGGCCAGGTACCCAGCCTCTGCTCAAGTAAATAGGCTTATATACTCCCCCTACAAACCTTTAACGGAGCGGGGGTCTTTCAAGGAAAGCTGTCTTCACTCAATGTGTTTACTCAAGGGAAAAACCACATGTAGACACTGCCAGCTTTACCTTCCGCAGATCACTGTCCCTAATCTTCCCTCTAATGTGCCTACCACTCACAGAATGTTTCTAATTAATTATAGGTCGATTCCAAAACAAACTAGAACTCTTTAGTTTACTAGATGTGTGAGATAATCCTTGTAATTGTTTGTCTGTACCCTTTATACTTCTACTGTGTGCCCTGTGTGTGGTGTGTAACTTACTCCTACGTTGAGTATGTGTAACTTTCAGCAGACTGTGCTTTGGATAATACCAAAGTAGGCAGGTGTGCACTTCTCTCCTTAAGCAACTTGATTTCTCTTACACTCTGACTTTTGACCTGTTCTTACCCATTTATGGTCCCGTCACATGTGCCCTCGTAGATATCCTTATTTAGTCATTTTTCAAAGGTGTAAATAAAATTTTCGCTTGCAAAAACGCTTGCTTAACAACCTAACTGCTGTGTGTTAGAAATGCGGTCTCTAGTTGGCAGTGGTTTGCACCCTGTCCAAGTAGGGACCCTCACTCTAGTCAGGGTAAGGGAGTCACATAGCTAAGATAACCCCTGCTCACACCGTTGATAGATTGGCACGAGCAGTCAGACTTATCTCAGAGGCAATGTGTAAAGCATTTATACCCACACACACAGTAATACAGTGAAAACACTACAAAAAGAGTCCACACCAGTTTAGAAAAATAGCTAATATTTATCTGAATAAAACAAGACCAAAATGACAAAATTCAAAAGTCAAAATATCACTTTTCAAAGATTAGGCAAGTTTAGCCCATAGAAATCAATGGATGAGTTCATTTAAGCACAAAGTACCTTAGATGCCTCAAAAATCAAAGACGGTGCAAGGTGCAGGGGAGGCGAGGTATCGGAAAAACAAAGCGATGTGTCGGTTCCTTCCTACACAGGGGAGGTGATGCGTCGGTTCATTACTGGCAAGGGAAGTGATGCGCCGGTTCCTTACTGCTGGGCAGGGGAGGTGATGCGTCGGTTCCTTACTGGCAGGGGAGGTGATGCATCAGTTTCTGGATATGCGGCCTCGGTTCCTTATTGTGGTGCGGTGTCGATGAACAGTCGGCATCTAGGGACAATGTGTCAAACATCCAAACGCATTGCATCAAAGCGACAGCAGAAATGTAGGCGATGCGCTGATTTCACAGATGCGAGGCGCACTGCGTCTATTCTTCACCCGTGAGCAGATGCTGCATCGGAGTCTGAGCGGGTGCCACAGATGTCCGTGGCACGGTGCTCAGGACTCATCCTGCGGCTATTTTTTTTTACCTGCTGCGACGGCGAGCTGGGGCCTGCGGTGAATGCCATTGTCAATGCTTCAGGAGGAAACCACGCTTCCATGCAGGCAGCAGCGATGTGTCAATCTTTTGCTGCAATGAATTGAAAAAACAGACACTGGGAGTCAATGCGTGGATTATTTCTTTAAGAACACCAGGTTACACTTCCAAGGGCCCAGGAACTGGATTTGGCCCCAATTGACAAGTCATGCCCAGGCACTGGCAGGTGAAGGCTTTGATGGCCCTGAGACTTTTTAACAGGAGGCAAGCACGCACAAGCCCTTGGAGAACCTAGGAACAGGATGTAGAAGGCAAAGTCTGGTCCTTTCACTCTAAGGACAGAAGCAGCAGGCCAGCAAAAAACAAAGCAACAGTTAGAGTGGCAGTCCCTCTTACAGCATCCAGCTCTTATTCCTGGCAGAATGTTCTCAGTCCAGAAGTGTTCTGATTTTGGGATGTCAGAGATCAAATACTTATACCCCTTTCTGCCCTTGAAGTGGGCAAACTTCAAAAGAAAGTCTTTGTAGTGCCCAAGACCCTGCCTTTCCCTGACTGGGCTCCAGACACACTACAGGGGGGTGGAGACAGCTTTGTGTGGGGACAGGCACAGCCCCATTCAGCTGTCAGTGACAATGCCTCCCACCACTCTAGCTCAGGAATGCCCATGAGACTGGTGATCGGCCATCAGGATATGCAGGGCACACCTCAGCTCTCTTTGTGTGACTGTCTAGAGTGAATGCACACTAGCCCAACAGTCAGCCAACCCAGATGTGTATTTTACAGACAGGCAGAGGAACAAAATGGTTTAGAAAGAAAATGTGCACTTTCTAAAAGTGCCATTTTCAAACACGCAATTTAAAAATCAATTTCACCAAAAGATGTATTTTGAAATTGTGAGTTCAGAGACCCCAAACTCCATATATCTATCGGCTCTGAATGGGAAATTACAATTAAAAGATATTTCAATGCAATTCCCATGTTACCCTATGGGAGAGATAGGCCTTGCAATAGTGAAAAACGAAATTAGCAGTATTTCACTATTAGAACAAATAAAACACACCAGTACATGTCCTACCTTTTAAATACACTGCACCCTGCCCATGGGGCTGCAATGGGCCTACCTGAGGGGTGACTTACATGTTGCAAAAGGAAAGGTTTGGGCTGGGCAAGTGGGTACACTTTCCAGGTCGACATGGCAGTTTAAAACTGCACTCAAAGACACTGCAGTGGCAGGTCTGAGACATGTTTGCAGGGCTACTCATGTGGGTGGCACAATCAGTGCTGAAGATCCACTAGCAGCATTTGATCTACAGGCCCTGGGCACACCTGGTGCACTTTATGTGGGATTTATTAGTAAATCAGATATGCCAATCATGGATAAACCAATCTCCAATACAATTTAGACAGAGAACATATGCACTTAGCACTGGTTAGCAGTGGTAAAGTGACCAGAGTCCAAAAACCAACAAAAACAGGTCAGAGAAAATAGGAGGAAGAAGGCAAAAGGTTTGTGGATAACTGCAAAAAAAGGCCAGGTCCAACACTGTGCAATCTAATACACTACAATAAACAAACAATAATAAATGCTACATACTCTTAGGTTCATTATATAACTATTATGGCACTTATTTAAAATCACATACAAAAATCTATTTACAAAATAAAAGTTGTCATAGCTCTGCCATTGCAGACCTGCCAACTAAATAAAAAATTCAACTGTGTGAGAAGTACCTAAGAGACACTTTTGCCCCAGCCCTGCCCCAAAACCCCTCCTCCAAAGAAAAAAAAGAAAAAACCTTGCTGGGGCTTGTGCCGATGTCCTAGGGTGTTTCCACACACCTTAATGGACATCAGCAGTTCAAAGCCTCCGAAAACGAGCTGCAAATCCACTGTTCACTGTGGTTTTCAACTTATTTTCCCTTCCACCATGTGATATTTACTCCTCGGAGGGAGCCCATATCGTGTGTCATATGGTGGCACGGAGTGAGTTGACAAGAATGCCATTGAGTCACCTAGTTCCATCTCTCAGAGGTGAATATTTCTAGATGCAGACCTGCCAACCTTAAGAAATTATTCACCATTTGATGAGGGGAGTGGCCTTGGAGGGGAGGGGCCTTGTGCCCAGAACAAGCTAGAAGGCACTTCTGCGCCCTCCTCCACCAATCTCCCTCCTCCTAAAAACAAGCCTGCTGGTGCTGATGTCCTAGGGTGTGTTCACACCCTATAATGGTTGTCTGCTTTTAAAAGCCTCCATAAACAAACAAACAAGCTGGAAATCCACTCTATTCAGTGGTTTCCAGCTCATCTTTCCTGCCACAGTGTGATATTGGCTCCTCACCAGGGACCGTGTGAAAAGAAGTCGTTATTGTGTAACACACGGTGGCATTGTGTGAGTTGGCAGGTCTGTAGATAATTCCGTCTTTTAAAATTAAAATCTGTTCTTTTTTCCCTTTAGTATATGTGAAGATACTCTCTTGACCAAAAAAACGGAGTTTTTGTGTGGGCAGGTTTTCTCCATTAGATTTCAAGATTTGTGGTCTGCTCTCCGTTTCACATTCCACAAGACGACCTCTAGGTGTATGCCAGTGCTGGAATTGGTAGAAACTTACTCCAGGATCCCCTAAATTGGGGGTCAGGGTGTTGCAGAGGAAAAGGGGTGAAGTCACGAGGGGTGGAGCCTGAGAAGCAGAGTCTGACAGTCAACTTATATATATAAGTATTTTTTTAATCTGCTGCAAAGAAACAAGGACATATGTGACAGTATATCTGATATAGATTACTTAATTGTTCACAAAGAGGCTGCATTTTAAAATATCTTGCAGGTTTAAGACACCTGCTGCAATGATCATTGTGTGTTCAGCAATTTTGAGGGGATTATAATAGGGGTAAGATAACAGAGTTAACACAGTTCTGGGAGAGTTCTGTCCAGTCACAGTTGTGACTCATAAAGTAGCAAAGAGGGCTAATGTTCCTGCTGAAAAGCGCATTGTGTAACATGCAGATTACAGATTTGTTTTGTATTTTGATAGGTATATGACAAACTGCTTTTAACACGGAGATCATTTTGTTGGTTCCAGTTCATAAGTTGCAAACCTTCTAATGTAGCACAGAGATATGTTTACAACTTCAAGGTGCTGCATGCAAACTGTAAGTCATGGGTTTACATCCTTTTTGTATTCTTCTCATTCTGCTGTTATTCGAAGAATGCAAAGAAGGCTTCCTTTGGGAAGTAATAAGTCTTGTTAGTAGAGACAACCACAATCACTGTGTTATGTTTTAGATCTTGGCTGAGTGTTACTCCCGACCATTCACTATTAACATATAATGTCTACATGTATGGATGATATGTGAATCCTACACCATATAATCCTTATTGTCATATGTAACATTTCCTGCACATTGATTTACACACTTGTATGATTTATTGTACCTCTGTGTGTGGCGTAACGTACTCTGACACCTTATACCTGGATAAGTAGTGCTATAAAAGAACTAAATTAAAAAAATGAGTAGGTGCCACCTAAATCAATAGTTGTGTAATTACTCATGCAGACAGATAAATCTTGCCTCCAAATCATAGTTTCCTTTAATTAGTTGTGAAGTAATAGCAAGATGTGCTCCTTTGTTTCCTTCCATTGCATTGAGGTCTTGGTGTTAGGCTCCAGGTGTCTCCCAGCACGATGATACTTGAACAAAAGGAGGGTTGTTGGCCCTTTAAATCCGGCCTCTGTTATGGTCCAGCTGGATGTTAAAATAAGAAAGCCCCTCTTGCTGCCTGCATGTTTCTACTCTAAACAGAATGCAGATAACGTGGGGGTGCCGCTGAATTATGTCTTGCATTGGAAAATGACACCATGACAAATTCAGCATGTTTCCCTGGAAATAGCTGCCGGAACCGGGATCCAGTGGGTTCCTGCTACTTTCCAGCAATGTGTTCACTGCCCAACAGTATTCTGTCAAAATCTGGCCTCCAATGTATTTAGCTCTTTGTGGAGCTCAGAGAGTGTCTTGGGGGCTTCTCCCCCAAATGTCTGGGCCTTGTAACTATACAGTGAAACTTTCCCAAATTAGACTCCTATTAGGGTACTCTTGAAGCCACTCTGTTAGCCTGCAAAGTTTATTATGAAAGGTAGTTCTCATTTGTGGCTTTTGAACATTGGTTTTCTTTATCTCAGCTAGCCAACCGATTTTGCATTTCATGACCCAAAAAGGAACATTCCTCCACATTTGTAAATGTATTTCTACCAAATGGCCAACTATGACTGCACAGGGCATACCCAAAGCTCATTGCTATAATCTTTATTAATATTCAGGCCATTTAATTGAGCATATCTCAATGTTAGCTGCTGTATCTCCTTCAGTGTTTGTGAAAGTAGGATCATATCTTCTGCTGATAGATAAATGCACGAGCTAGGCAACAATGTTAACTTTTGGCAAAAAGAAGCTCACTATGACCTAAAACTTGAGAAAGGTCAGAAACAAAAACCGTGAATGGTGTCAGGCAAAAGCCATGTTTAAGCTACCCTTTGTTGGTAGTGGGTGTTGGTGCATTCCTATTCCCTTTATTTGGATGCAGGCCCACGTGTCAGAATGCCGGACAGAGCTAGAAAACATGTAAGCCGATTCTGACATTTCTTTTATGTTTATCATATAAGTATATGATGTATTTATGACATTAAACTAAAGCGGGATCCACGCTGCATAACCCCAATTTCCACTTCAGGAAATATTCCGACAAATTAAGTCAAGTCTTCTAAATACAAGATGATGACCTTACCCATAACTTTCCCAATGTTGTCGCTAAATTAGAACATTCTATCAGAGGACAGTTCAGCACATACCCCTTTCTTGAGAATGAGTGTTGACAAACTGCCATTGTCTGATGTGGGAACTCCACGGGTGCCACTGTGGTTCACACACAGACCCGATGATCTAGTTGCCTGCTTGTTGATATTAACTTTTAACAATCTTTCGGAGTCTATTGCTACTGGCACAGCCACTCAGTTCCAGGCTACCAAATTCACCTTGTACATGTTGACCAGACCTTTAACACCTAGAGGCCTGTATGTATACGATAGCCTGAAAACCGGGACTTAATCGTTTGGAGACAGAGCTATCTCTGTAGTAGTTGCCAGAAAATGAACTAAGTTCCCCTGCGACATCCGGTTGACCTCATCATCACTCTGCTTTTGCAAGTTGTTAAAAAACGATCTTTTTTACCTGAAACTTTGACTCTTTTATTTAGTTTTTTATTTTCTCTTAGCGGCATGAAGCTGTGGCGTACATGCGCTTTACGCATTTTATATACTATGCAATACTCAACCTGGAGCATCCATTAAGATTCATATTTGCATGAAAGGGCTAGCTTTTGATTTATAATGTGTTTTCATCACCCTGGGTCGCAAAATTCTGTTTCCTGTAGTTTGTGGTGGTGAATTAGCTCCAGAATGGTTACGGATGTACTTGTACCAGTATTTAACTATAATGTTTAAATGCGGGAGGGCCCTATTTTTCCTTTTGTCAGAATTTGGTTCTGCAGACACTAATTGGCAATAAAGTTCACCAATTTCTTTCATCTAGATAATGCTGGAGGACTTCTTTTTAAATAACCTTTTTGCTTAAGATGTCTCTTCTCCCGAAGTAACTGCTTATACATTGTTTTTAATTTCTTCAATTTTATAACATGGTCATTCCTAACAATGAGTATTGACTACTCACCAATGGAATTGATACATGCAACTGTTCATCCTACAAGCTTTCTTGACCATACCATTGTTAATTGGCTGCAGTCTTGCATGTTAGAGTGGCGAGTTATAGTTAGTGTTGTCTGGTTAGCGAGCTGAAAAGAGTGAGTACTGAAGTCCGCTACTTACAATAATTGGAAGGTGGTGGATATATTGTAAATGAGAGTTATAAATATAATTTAAGAATTTTTAAAGTTTGTGCAGTTTAAACTTGGTTTGTATAGGGAATATATGTTTTCCTAACTATAACTTTGTTGTTTTTATTTTAATTTCAACGTTTTTTTCCAATTTTTAATAAAAATGTGTTTCAAATCATAGAGTGTAGTGTCGCAAGTGGAGAGCTGTTATGTGGAGTGTCATACAGTACGGTGGAGGAGAGTGTTATCATGTCTATTGTCATAGTCTGGAGTATTGTAAATTGGAATTGAGTAGAGTATAGTAGCGTATCGTACAGTGTAGTAAAGTGTTATATAGTGTAGTGGCATTGTATCACATATAGTGAAGTCAAGTAGACTGGAGCAGTGTGTTTTACAGTGGAATGGCGTGTCGATCAGTATAGTGGGGTGTCGTAGACTGTCAGAGTGGAGTAGAGTGTTTTAGAGTGGAGTAGGTCAAGTAGAGTATTATAGAGTGGAATATCGTCAAGTGGAGCTTCGTAGAGTACAGTGGAGGAGAGCGTTGTAAAGTGGAGTGCTGTTTCATATAGTGGAGAGGCGTATCATAGAGAGAAGCTGGCGTGTCCTTGAGTGTCATACAGTGTAGTACAGTGGTGTAGAGTGGAAGGGCATAGAATGGAGTAGAGTGGCACAGAGTGTGGTACAGTGTTGTAGAGTGGACTTGCACACAGTGCAGTAGAGTGTCGGACAGTGGAGCTGTGCAGAGCGGAGTATAATACAGTGGTGTAGAGTGGGATAAAGTGTAGTAGAGTCAAGAATAGTGGGGTGGAGTACACTGGAGTGGGGGTAGTGTAGAGTGGAGTAAAGTGTCATAGAGTGGAGTGGCGTGTCATACACTATTGTGGCATGGAGTGCAGTTGAGTGGAGTGGCACAGCATACAGTTGGGTAAAGTGTTATAAACTGGAGTACCGTGTTGTATAGTAGAGTGGAGTGGCATGTTGTACAGTATTGGAAAATGATTAGGCTGTCTGGTTTTAGGTTTAAACCTATAATAACTGATAAAACCCCACCGAAAGGGAAATAGCCCTCACCAGTGTAAACATATAAACACTGAAAAAACACCTGCATAACCACAAACTAAATGCCATTCAAAGAAAGGAAAAGGAGAGTGAAAGAGTCATTTTTTTTCTTCCTGAAGGGGCCAGTACAATGTAACTTTGTTATACAAGCTAGTAGCAAGAAAGACTGGGATAACATTATTCTGCTTGAGTTTTGTTGTTTAGAGATGTCACTAAAATACTGTTTTTTCTTCCTTTTGCTTTTTTCAGTTTTGTGGTCTTTGGTCTAAAGATGCAGGGTTTAGAAGCTTGTTATAGGTCTTGTTTAATTATTTGTAAACTGTAGAGAATCAGGAAATATCAAAATCATGTTTGATATTTTGGGTGCGTTGATTCTTTCATTAATAGGTAAAATGGCTGGTTTCAGAAGAATCTTTCCCAATATGTGCCATCACATTTACCCACAGAGAATGGGTAAAAACCCTTGATATATCAGCCCCCAGTTTCTAGTGAGTCAGTATTGATAGTAGGTAAATTGTCAACACCTCAGCCTTTAAACATTCAATGCAAGGTATAGTGACAAGTATATGTGAAAAGAGTGCTATCACCAAGCATCTGGGATAGTGGTAAAAACATGACAGGATGGAACATGGAATGCAGTATCACTTGGAATGCTGCTGCAAAAAGGTTCTTTCCAAGTTCAACAAAGATTGGAGTGATATTGTTTGTATTTGCAGGGATTCAGCTACGAATATGAAAAAGTTGTGTGATGACCTTTCAAAATCGATACCTGAGCTGAAGGGCTTCCCTGTAAGAGCTCCTTGCCACTTGTTAGATGGTATGCTGAAAGGATCTTTACAATCTTCAGAGTTAATGAAGAATGCTATTGACTTTTTAGTCCATTCTGGTGCACTGGTTTGTTATGCGCGTGAACTAAAACACAAATATTTCTCATTTTGTGCTTTCTGTGGCATCAAAGAAGAGTCATCCCAACTGTGTCACTTAGCTGATGGTTTTCATCCCAAGGGGCTGTGAATGCTATATTATCCATGTGGCAACCGTTTACAGAATTTTTGCTGAGTGAGGATGCCAAAGGCAAGAAATGTGAGGCTCTTTGGTCGCATATTGATAGTGATGTGAAAAAAAGTACACTCTTCTGCATTCTTAAATTTTTACAGGAAAACATAACTGCTTTAGTGGACATAACAAAAAAACTAGTCTGAAAACACCCTTGTATGCCAAGTGTTCAGCATAATTGATGTAGATGTGAAACAACTCCTTGAGAGTAGGCTGGGCGACACCTTTAGTGACTTTGGCACTGCAACATGTTCCATGTTAGAGTGCTTGCCACTTGGTAAACAAAGCAATGTTGAAGAGCAATTCAGGAACTGGAACTTTTATTTTACAATGTATGAGAAATGGCTTGCAATGATGCATCGAATTTTCTCTGTTGTTTCAAAGTGCTGCTTCATTTTTGACAGCTTCAATAACTCTGAGGGTATAAGCGCCCAGTTCAACACAAATGTTGCAGAACCTGCCCAGTGAATCGCAATCTTCAAGTGCACCAGTATTGGCATGGAAAGCTATGTCAGTGGCCAGAGTTAGCAAATTGTGTACTTGTGTACTCAAGTGCCAATGTTGAGAGGGCCTTTTCACAGAAAAAAGTTTACATGGGAAGGAAAAAGCGAGCACGCATGACCAAATACTCACTGAAGAAGTATTGTATGATATACTACAATAGGTTTGATTTGCAAAAATGTATTTGGACCTCTTATACACTGTACGTACACTGTCTATATACCATGCATTATCAGTGTAGGAAGCAAGCAATGATAAAAGCAAAACGTTCCATAAACACTGGAAAAACACTGTTTCTGTTGTTTTTAATGGCGTGAAAATGTGTAACCACTGATAACCACTGTTTTTTAAAGGTATTGAAATCACTTGAAAACACTGGAAAAACCTCACCAGAATTTACCAAAAATAGAAACTGAAAACAGGAAAGCCTAAAAATGATGTAGACTACAGTAGAGTAGAGTGGCATACAGTCCAGTTGTTTTTTTGTAGAGTGGAGTGGTGTACAGTACACTGTTGTACAGTGTGGTAGAATGGACTGGCATACAGTGTTATGGAGTACAATGGCATTGAGTGGCGTAGAGTGGAGTAGTAGAGTGGAGAACTATGTCAGAGTAGAGTGGAGTAAAGTAGGGTGCAGTGGCATACATAGAGTTGCATACAGAGTTGTATAGTGGACTAAAGTATGGTAAAGTAGAGTGGAGTAGAGTGTTGTACAGTGGCATACAGTATAGTACAGTGCAGTGAAGGGGTATAGACAGGAGTAAAGTGTTGGAGAGTGGCATACAGTGCAGTAGAGTGTTGTAAAGTGGAGTTGCATAGAGTACAGTAGTGTGTGAAACAGTGGAGCTGCGTAGAGTGGATTGTTGTATAGTAGCGTACAGTGAGGTAAAGTCTCAGTGTAGTAGAATCGAGTGGAGTGGTGTAACGTAGTGTGGAGTACCGTACAATAGAGTGTATTGGTGTGTCGTAGGGTAGAGTGGCATGGAATGGAGTGAACTGGTGTAGCATACATATTAAGCAGTTATAAATCGGAGTGGGGTCTTGCATAATAGAGTTTAGTGCTGTGTCATATAGAAAAGTGTTGTATAGTGGAAGAGAGTGTTATACATTGGAGTGTACAGGCATAAAGTGGAGTATAGAGTTGGACAGTGGAATGTACGGGGATAGAGTGGAGTAGAATGTCATGTGGTAGACGTTTATAGAGTGGAGGAGGGTGTCATACAATGGAGCGGCGTACACTGGAGTTGCGTATAATGGATTACCAAACAGTGAAGTAGCAAACAGTGGAATACTGTACAGTGCAGTGTAGAATAGTGGAGTAGCACAGAGTGGAATAGTGTAGAGTGGAGTGGTGTACAGTGGAGTGACGTAAAGTGGAGTAGAGTACAGTGGATTAGCGTAGAGTGAGGTAGCATACATTAAAGTGGTGTAGAGTAGTCGAGGAAACAGTTATAAATTGGAGTAACAACTCATACAGTAAAGTGGAGTGCTATGTTGTACAGTGTCGGATACTGCCATAGAGTGGGGTAGAATGTTGTACAATACAGTGTGCCCGCATAGAGTCGAGTGCAGATTTGGACAATGGAGTGTACGGGGATAGAGTGGAGTTGAATCTAGTAGAGTGGCATAGAGTGTAGTAACATTTTCCCGAGTGGATTTATATAGAGTGGAGGATAGTACACTGGAGTGGCGTAGAGTGGTACAGTGGAGTGGCCTAAAGTGTAATAGCGTACAGTGGAGTGGCATACAGTGAAGTGGTTTAGACTGGACTGGTGTATTGTGGTTGGGGTTGAGTGTAATAGCAGACATTGGAGTGGCATACAGTGGAATCAATCAATCAATCCATTTGTAAAGCGCACTACTCACCCGTGAGGGTCTCAAGGCGCTGGGGGGGAGTGGGGTGCTGCTACTGCTCGAATAGCCAGGTCTTGAGTAGCCTCCTGAAGGTTAGTAGGTCCTGGGTCTGCGGTAGGAGGATGGGCAGGGTGTTCCAGGTCTTGGCGGCGAGGTGGGAGAACGATCTGCCGCCGGTGGTCGCTCTTCGGATGCGGGGGACGGTGGCTTGGGCGAGGTCGGCGGAGCGGAGCTGGCGGTTCGGGGTGTAGAAGGTGAGTCGTCTGTTGAGGTATGCCGGTCCGGTGTTGTGGGGTATAGTGGAATACTATACAGTAGAGGGGCAAAAATTGAAGTTGTGTACAGTGTAGTAGAGTGGAGTGGTGTACAGTGGAATAGCATAGCGTGGTACAGTGGAGTGGCATAGTGTTGAATAGCGCAGAGTGGAATACCATAGAGTGGAATAGCATAGAGTAGAATAGTGTACAGTGGAGTGGCGTAGAGTGGAGTGGTGTACAGTGGAGGGGGTAGAGTGAAATAACAGTGGAGTGGCGTAGAGTGAAGTGGCATCCAATGGACTAGCGTAGAATGGAGTAGAGTGGAGTGGTGCACACTACAGTGGCATAGAGTGGAGTAGCATATAATTGAGTGGTAGACAGTGGAAGAGCGTAGAGGGGAGTGGTGTAGATTGGAATAGCTTATAGTGGAGTAGCGTATAGTGCAGTGGCATACGGTGAAGTGGTGTAGACTGGAGTGGCATACACTGGAATGGGGTAGAATGTAATAGCATACAGTGGAGTGGTATACAGTGGAGTGGCGTCCAATGGAAAAGCCTAGAATGGAGTGGGGTAGAGTGGAGTGGCATACACTGCAGGGGCATAGAGTGGAATAGCATATACTGGAGTGGCATACAGTGGACTGGCGTAGAGTGGAATTGCATATACTGAAGTAGCGTATGGTGGAGTGGCATACAGTGGAGTGGCGTACATTTAAGAGGCGTTGAGTGGAGGTGCATACAGTGTAATAGTTTAGAGTGGAGTTGTGTACAGTGTAATAGTGTAGAGCGGAGTGTCATACAGTGGAGTGGCGTAGAGTGTAATAGTGTATAGTGGAGTAGTGTACAGTGCAGTGGCGTATAATGGAGTGGTGTAGACTAAAGTGGAGTACAGAGGCGTGGGGTAGAGTGTAATAGCATACAGTGAAGTGGCGTACATTGGAGTGGGGACAATCGAATAGCGTAGTGGTTCAGAGTGGAGTGCCATACACTGGAGTGGTGTAGAGGGGAGTAGCATACAGTGGAGTGGCATGCAGTGGAATAGCATAGAGTGGGGTGGCATAGAGTGGAATAGCATATACTGGAGTAGCTTATAGCAGAGTGGCGTAAAGTGTAATAGTGTATAGTGGAGTAGTGTACAGTGCAGTGGCGTAAATTGGAGTGGTGTAGACTGGAGTGGTGTACAGTGGCGTGGGCAAAGTGCAATATCATACAGTGGAGTGGCGTACGTTGGAGTGGAGTCCAATCGAATACCGTAGAATGAAGTGGTGTAGAGTGGAGTGCCATACACTGGAGTGGTGTATAGTGGAGTAATGACAGTGGAGTGGCATTCAGTCGAAATCATAGAGTGGAGCTGCATACAGTGGAATGGCATTGAGTGGAATAGCATATACTGAAGTAGCATACAGCAGAGTGGCATACAGTGAAGTGGCGTACATTGAAAAGCCGTAGAGTGGAGTTGCATAGGGTGTAATAGCGTAGAGTGGACTGGCATAGAGTTAAGTTGTGTGCAGTGTAACATCGTAGAGTGGAGTGGCGTGCAGTATTATACTGTGGAGTAATGTGTGATAGTGTATACTGGAGTATCGTACAGTGGAATGGCATTTAATGCAGTGGTGTAGACTGGAGTGGCATACAGTGGTGTGGGGTAGAGTGTAATAGCATACAGTGGAGTCGGGACCAATCGAAAAGCATAGAATGAAGTGGCGTAGAGGGGAGTGCCATACACTGGAGTGGTGTAGAGTGGAGTAGCATACAGTGGAGTGACAGAGTGGAACAGCATATACTGGAGTGGCATATAGTGAAATGGCATGGAGTGGAATAGCATATACTGAAGTGGCGTATAGCAGAGTGGTATACAGTGGAGCGGCGTATACTGAAGAGGTGTTGAGTGGAGTTGCATACAGTGTAATAGTGTAGAGTGGAGTTGTGTACATTGTGATAGTGTAGAGCGGAGTGTCATACAGTGGAGTGGCATAGAGTGTAATAGTGTATAGTGGAGTAGCGTACAGTGCAGTGGCGTACATTGAAGTGGTGTAGACTAGGTTGGAGTACAGAGGCGTGGGGTAGACAGTTCTAGCATACAGTGGAGTGGCGTACATTGGAGTGGGGACAATCGAATAGCGTAGTGGTTTAGAGTGGTGTGCCATACACTGGAGTGGTGTAGAGGGGAGTAGCATGCAGTGGAGTGGCATGCAGTGGAATAGCATATACTGGAGTGGCACACAGTGGAATGGCATACACTGGAATAGCATATACTGGAGTAGCTTACAGCGGAGTGGCATAGACTGTAATAGTGTATAGTGGAGTAGTGTACAGCGCAGTGGAAAATTGGTACAGTGGAATAGCATATACTGGAGTACCATATAGTGGAGTTGTGTAGAGTATAATAGTGTATACTGGAGTAGTGTACAGTGCAGTGGCGTTAATTGGAGTGGTGTAGACTGTAGTAGCGTACAGTGGCCTGGGGCAGAGTTCAATAGCATACAGTGGAGTGGTGTACGTTGGAGTGGGTTCCAATCGAATACCGTAGAATGAAGTGGTGTAGAGTGGAGTGCCATACACTGGAGTGGTACAGAGTGAAGTAGCGACAGTGGAGTGGCATACAGTCAAATAGCATAGAGTGGAGTGGCATACAGTGGAATTCCATATAGCATATACTGAAGTAGCATATAGCTGACTGGCATACAGTGGAGTGGCGTACACTGACGAAGCGTAGAGTGGAGTTGCATAAGGTGTAATAGTGTAGAGAGGACTGGCATAGAGTGAAGTTGTGTACAGTGTAATAGAGTAGAGTGGAGTGGAACGGAGTATTATACTGTGGAGTAATGTGTAATAGTGTATTTTGGAGTAGCGTACAGTGGAATGGCATATAATGGAGTGGTGTAGACTGGAGTGGCATACAGTGGTGTGGGGTAGAGTAATAGCATGCAGTGGAGTGGTGTACACTGGAGTGGGGTCCAAATGAAAAGCATAGAATGAAGTGGCGTGGAGGGGAATGCCATACACTGGAGTGGCGTAGAGTGGAGTAGCATAAAGAAGAGTGGCATACAGTGGAATAGCATACAGTGGAGTGGCGTAAAGTGGAGTGGCATACAGTAGATTGGCGTACAGTGGAATATCATATAGTGGAGTAGCGTCCAGTGGACTGGCATACAGTGGAGTGATGTAGACTGGAGTGGTGTAGAGTAGAGGTGCGTACAGTGTAAGAGCATATAGTGTGGTGGCATACAGTGGCGTTGCGTACAGTGTAATAGCATAGGGTGGAGTAGCATAGAGTGGAGTCTCATCGAGGAGAGGCGTAGAATGGAGAGGCGTAGAGTGGAGTGGCGTAGAGTGGAATAGCGTACAATGCGTGACTACAGTGGCCTGGCATACAGATGTATGTGAAATTTAGCAGCAATGTAGATTATGGTTAGCAGAGTATCGCAAAACAGCGAATTGCGCTGCCTTGCGTTTCTCCAGATTTACCAATCAACGCAGGGCCAAGCATGGTGGTCTTGCATTCTTTTGTAAATCTGACTTAAGTATTGCATTGCCCATGCGACACCACGAGTGGCACAATGGTGCCGCAATCCAATAATACAGCTAGGCCTTGGTTATATTTTGGACCATGGTATACCGTGATGACTTTGCAGTATACCGTGGTACATGACGAGGACAAGCCAGTATATAATTGGGTAAAGGCTCTTTTTAGAGAATGAAAAGGTGGCCATATTGTTTTTACTACACTCTGGCTGTGTTCAGTGTTAGGGCGTTATATATAGGTAAGTTCCCTACCTACTACCACTTAGTTAATGTGGTAAGAGGTAGGCAAATGTATTTATATTTTTTAATACATTTTTAAATAAGTTTACAAACATGTACTGTGGTAGTTTCATACAATTTTGTGAAATTCTGCCAAAATACCGTGGTGACAGATATTATTATTTAAATAGCTTCCAGCTTAAAAAATACTTACCCAACTTAACTGCAGAACGCAAAAAGCAGAATTTTTGCTTCATAATATATAATCCTGCTAAATGCCATGTAAATCCATTCAGCTATTTTCGCGCTATGTCAAATACAATAGTCTATGAAAAATGCATTGGTGCAAAAACGCGTTTTGGGACCACCTTTTATTTTTGCACCCCCTTAACGATTAACCACAAAAATGTACATCATCTCAAAATGTAGAAAATGCTATACGTCAGGAAGGTTTTGTGGAGTTCGTAAAACGGGTGGAAAGTAATTAGGGAGCTAATATCGGAAGAATTCCTCTCTTTGGGAATACTAACTATAACTACAGAGTGGTAATCATATTTAATGTGACTTCTTTGTTGTTATCTATTGTATTTGTTATGTATTTGTTTATTGGTTTACATAATCATGTGACCATAAATGTGTCTTTTAGTTGTTCATGTAGTAATTCTGAAACTTTACATATGCAGTCTAGTTTATGATTGGGCTTCCTTGTTACTTTTAGTAGGATTGTGCTACATATGAAGCCAAAAGTGAATGAAAGTCAATCATTGTTATAAATATTGAGAATATTATTTGTTTCCTAGTGGTCAATTATTATGTTCTCCAAATAGGAATTTGTGTGGCTCGCTGCTAGGTCAATTTTTCATTTTGTTGCACAGGGATGCATAAGAAAAATTGCTTTTGCTCGGCTTGTTGGGCCAGTTTTATTTTGTGAGCCAGAGAGCATGCAAAGAAAACTTATGCAGATTAAGATGCTTTCTATTCTTTTTGTATTTGTTTATAGGTTTCCATTATCATGTGACCATAAATGGGTCGTTTTAGTTGTTCATGTAGTAAATCTGAAACTTTACCTATGCAGTCTAGTTTCTTTTTTGGCCTGCTCTGCACAGCCCAGCCCCACCGCACACCTAGAATGGAAATCAATTGAGCCACAGAGCCAGTATGGAAAAATAAAATGATAATAACTGCAGGATTAACATTTTTTTTTTCCTTTTTGAACTGCTCCAAGAGCAGTAGGATGACGCTCCTCCACCTTAGCGGAGGAGCCACTGCCGGCTTTGGTTGGAGAGGCAGTGAGAGAAGTTTGAAGGCTGGTCTACTGGTCCCTTTTTAGATTCATATCCCTCAAAATGTCCAGTGGGTCAGTAGACGAGTCAGTCAGATGTCAGACTTGTGCCTGACTCATGCCTGTGTCAGCAGATGGTTTAGTAGGTGGAAGGCGCTCTGCCGACGAACTGCTGTGTTCTGGTGGTTATGAGTTTGAATCCTGCAAGACAGGCTCAGCCTTCAGTCCTTCCAATAGCAACATCGTTATCTACTTTGTATGGAAATTTCAGAAGTGTTTTTGTTGGTCTTTAGATAAAAACAAGTTACTAAGTTACTATTAGCCTTTCCTACCTCAACCTCCCTTTAGCCCCTTCGCTGCGCGCGTCGGCCAACCGCCGTCGCGAGCACTACCTCGGTAGTCCTGCGCACGTCCGTTGGCCGACACGGCCCCGCCCACTCGTTTAAACCGCCGCACCGCGGCGGAATTCGCGCCACGGTTAAGCGGTTAAGAACTGGCCTTGCATGTGACTAACAACTTTGTTCCTGTCCACCTGGCTTTACAGAACAAGATCCCAGGGGTAGCATTTCAATTCAGTGAGATTAATGCAGTGCGCATCCCCTTAATAGAGATAGTAGATATAGGTATTTCTTTTAATTAGGCATCTTATTTATGTTCATTTTTTATTTTATTTATGCTGGTAAACATTTGGCTAATTACCAGGGAAGATACTTCTTGTAAAGCTGCTTCAATGTTACCAAAGAGGATGAAAGGTCCAGTCACGTCATTGTGATGTCAGGTTGTCTGCAAGCTAGAGTGTCCTGGCATTTACCTTTTTCTCCTGGGGCCCGAATATTCTAGGGCTGGCCCTGTGTGTATGTGATGTGAAGTGAAGTGGTGACATAAGGGCAGGCTGCACAGTTTAAGCTATCTTCAAGACAGACCTAAAAAATCATCATGTGATAACTTTTCTCTTGGTTTGGCGGGAACAACTGCTTGCAATCTCTGCTTCTTTCTAGTCAACACGACTTGTCTGTATTTAACTGGGGGTGGTTCCACGCAGAGGCCTCCACAGGGCCCCATGTTGTGCTGAGATCAGCCTGATGCACTTGAACAGTTCAACGGCGATCTGTAACGTGAGATTTGCATTCTGAGGCAGTGAGAGAAAACGCGGGTTATTAATAGATGTTTGGCGGGCATAAGAAGTCACTCAGTGAATGCAAAAACAAGACGGGATCACATTTCTGTTTGACGTGCCTCGGCGGATGCAGAACAGCAATTACGGTAAAAGAACAGTAAAGCCCGGGCGTCTTGCTGCAAGCACCACTGCACTTCGAAATCAAATAACTGCTTTTTCCATAAAAGATTAAAATGGATGCGTCACTTTGAAACTGTGTTAATGGACATTTTCCATAATGCACCAGCACCGACTTGTTTTCAAAGGGCGCGCATGAAGCTCGCTGGGAGGCACATTAATTAGAACCTTTTAGTAGTACAGGGCGTTCTTGTTCTCTGCACTTAAGGCCCTGGTATCAAGCTGCAGAGCCAGAATGTTCCTCTGTGTGCACTGTCTCCATTTAAGAGGTCTTTTAGACGCTGGAGTAAAGTGCACGCCCAAAACCCACACAGTACAAATAACATCTGCATCCGGTACTAGGAATGTGATTGCACTTTTAGGTAAAACATAAATTCGGCGTAATCTGTATTTTTTTGCGCCCATTCTGTGTGTGCTATTTCTGCGTAGCAGGTTATCACCAGCTAAAAGCTAGTTTGGGTTAAAAAAAAAAACGCGACAAAAATTTGCACCCAGTCCTTAGAGGTTCTAGGACCAAAACTGACAAATACCTTTCGTGCTTCTTACAACACTACCACAAGGGTAGACTTTACTCCATAAAAAGGCAAACATTGGAGCAGATTTCGAGCAGCACCTCGGGGGTATGGTGTGATGATGTGTAGACATTTTTTACAAACTCTCTGGTCTTAACTTTTGTCTACCCTAACTTTTCATCTAAGAACCTCCACATTACTTTGCAGACAACCCTTGGCTAACTTTGGGTTCTGGCACTCACTAGCTAAATAACATTTACTTAAACGGTAGAGGGTGGTTTTAACATGGCTAGAAAAATAAATGTGGTGAAGCAGTCCCAGTCTCATGTAAAGTGCACTTGCTCTCATTTTGTACAGGAGGTTACCACTACATGACACCGCACAACCCACTGTCCACTCTCCCACTGGTGCACATACGCCATCCATTAGCAGTCAAAAGCACAATCTCAGAATGGACAACCCCCATCAGAATATTCCCCCACTAGCCGCAATGTTATTGACTCAGCCCCTCACTGCCCAAGTCCCTCTTGCCAATGTCTTGCCATCACAAGAGCTCAAGAGGCAGTAGCACCCACCCACACTGAATCCATTTCCACAGGAAGTGGAGGGGACTGTCACTCAGATCAGCTAAGGGCAGCATGTTGGGAAAGAGGTTCCAGCAGAAGTGGTTGACTGTGTTAGTAGTGAGCCGTCATAAGGAATGCAAGAACCTCCGGCAACTTGCATTGTAGTGTTCTTTTTAGCTTTCGCCTGCACAGCGCTTGCTTGTGATTGTGAAATCTACCGTATTTAATATAAATCTTAAAAGAGGCTTACATCCCGCCGTTACTTTACTTGGATGTTTAATATTGCTGTTTGTGTTTTATGAGCTGCATTATTGAGTCAATGAGATTTGAAACATGAGCTCCAGTTGAAGTGTCACTGTTTGCTAAAGGAAAATTGACTGGATTCTTGACTGGAGTGACTCACTACATGGCGGTCTGAACATGGGCTATTGTGACCACAACAGTACCATACATGCTTGCCAAAATGTGAGTGAATTTCCGTCGAACAGAAAAAGAAAATGCTTGAGAATATACTCATTGTTGTGTTTTCTTTCATAGTCGAAAATATACATTTAAGAATACCGACACTGGCTATTTTAAAATATAAATTTGTAGTTTGTGATCAAATGAAGATTTCAACCATGGAATAACAAAATAAAGTTTAAATTCAGATATTACTATTACGTTAATTAAGTGCTCCTGGTCTTTTAAATGTATCTCTGTAGGGGGGGGGGGGTATTTACTTTCAACAAGTCAATATAATGCTTCGATTTTTTTCTGTTTGCCAAATTTTAGTGACAATTTTGTTTTTTGAGGTGTAAGGGCCGTTCAAGAAAAATGTGTCAAACCTGAGCTTTGCAATAGTGGTTAAGTTACTGACAACTTCTCGCCAGCTTCTCTCTGTGCCTTATGTCAGCGACAAAGCTTGAGTGACTGTTTCTTTGCCCTCAAAAATCTTCGCACCATATAATGTTGTTCTGCTAGCCCTGTAGTTACAAGAAGTGCAATTCTCCGCAAGTACATGCTTTATGAGGTTGCAGGGGAAGATAAGGAATGAGAGCTTGTGGGCCCCTTAGGTACATGTACTTATCAGCGAAAGTTAGCTGGTACAAGTCGAAGTGCAGACACCATCAGAGAGGGATGAGATATGAGAAAATCTGCCTACGCACTCTCTCAGTCATACACTTATTATAACAGGTATATATAGAACACAATATTTTCCCATTAGTAGGTGGGTTTTTGACATTGTGATAAAGAAGATATCACTCACACTCACTCAGACACATACGAAGACCTACCTGCCCAGTGATCCAGACACCTATGATTTGCCTTACAATCGACTATGGCTGTGCTACAAACATCACCTAAATCCATAGCTCACCCTGCAACTAGTGTACCATAGACAGTCCTCACATCATACATACAACACACTTTCAGTATTCCTTAATCAGCTACTAAAAAGTACCTTCCAACCCAACAATATTTATTACACACCACCTTTCATAAAATACTTATAATTTGCCTTGCTCAAATAGAGCACCGTAGACAAATTCAGTGACACCGTTGCATAGATCCCCAACACCCCCCACCCCCAAATCGCCTCCACATTCAAACCTGCTTTTCCCAATTTTATTTTGGGGTCAGTTTTTTATGGTGGCAACATTACCTGAAGGTACAGCAGCGCTTTGTATTACCACCAGTTACTTCATACAAGGACACAGGTAACTAATCGCCTCCACATTTAAACCTGCTTTTCACAATTTTATTTTAGGGTCAATTTTATATAGCGCCAACGTCACCTGACAGTACAGGAGTGCTTTATATTACCACCAGTTACATACAGCACAATATATTGCTTTTCTCAAAAAACAAGTCATAACACTTTTATGGAGTTTCTTTAACTTGTATTGCACAACTGCTCACCAACCTAAAACTTACAAAAAAAAACCAAATTATTATTAATCACATAAGCGAAACCTATTGTATGTGTCAATGCTTGTTTTATCCATGCAGTCTCCTGTGTGTTAACTTGATAATTCTTTACTACCAACCATTTCAGACATGTCTAGTTCCTCTCACCACTGTCAATGCATCAGCTGAGGAAGACTCTTGAATAATGAGACACTACTACAAAACCGTAGGTGAGGGGCCTGTAAAATTTAGCAGATTTACAAACCAGTGGCCTGTAGGGGCAGCATGATGCCACCTCTGCCCAGTCCCAAAAAGGATGAGTCCTGCTGGATCGGACTATGCCCCTCTTCAGGTGCTACGTATTTCTTCTGAATGAGAGGGTAGCACAGACTCGGGAGATTAATGGGGTTCCGCCCTTCATATTCAATTCAATTCAGTCTGTAGTGAATACGGCGTTTCACTGAGTTTCATGCAACCATCTTTTCAGGTCTGGTGGTATATATATAATATACTAACTCACTAGGTGCTTTGAGCCAGTCCTCTTCATCCATTGGTCTGTTATTGTGCCATTCACATTTTTCTTACACCTACTTTAGCATACAACATGGGGCAGGTGGGTCAGTCCACTTCAGGCAATGGCTAACTTCACTGTGAGTGACACCATTTTGTCCTTTCCCAAGTGGGCACGTCCACGCAAAGTGTTGTTCCCTTAGGTGTCAGGGTCTACTATGGCAATATGTGCTTTCTAAGACCCAAAAAATATTTTAGCTTTTAGCCATTGCTTATTTTTTTTACATTGATGAGGACTCAGCAGCTTCCCCCAACAACAAAGTTTAGCAAAACCCATGATAAAAAAAGCATTGACAAAATGTCAAATGCTGGTGGCCATTACCAGACCAATTGGCTTTGGAATTGCTTGTTCCTATATAGTGCTTCCTTGGATGGGAACGACACTGAATGAAATGAATGAATGAAAAAGATTTATAAAGCGCAACAAATGCCAAAAGGCGTCAAGGCAATGGTTGTTATAGAGTGAACAGCCAGGTCTTTAAGGCCTTACGGAGTAAGGTATGAGATTGAAGGCTGGAAATTGATGGGGGGAAGAGAGTTCCACAACGTGGAGGCCGCAACTGAGAAAGTTCTACCTCCCCATCTTGATCTCCTGTACCTAGGCGTAATTAAAAGATATTTGCCTGAAGATCGGAGCTGTTTGTTCGCCCTAAGTTGGCAGGGTATGCCCAGACGTGGGTCCCTTACTCACTTTGCCACTGGATTCAAGATAGCCTGGCTGATGACGGCTGAATAGCCAGAAACCGGTCCCAGGATGCTTGTTTCCGGTCCAGGGAAGACATGGCTTGGCAGTTCGGGCTGGACTGTTCCCTTGAGGCACAGGGTCAGACTGATTTGCATATGGCCATGTCTGAACTGGGGTGGTGGAGTGAGCTAAAGAATGATGATGGATTAAACCCAGATCAGTTGACTGGGGGTGAGTGTTTGATTTGCTCAAGCGCTCCGTCCATCATCCCCTTTGGTATCGCTTTGTTCGCCCTAAGTTGGCAGGGTATGCCCAGACGTGGGTCCCTTGCTCACTTTGCCACTGGATTCAAGCTAGCCTGGCTGATGACGGCTGAATAGCCAGAAACCGGTCCCAGGATGCTTGTTTCCGGTCCAGGGAAGACATGGCTTGGCAGTTCGGGCTGGACTGTTCCCATGAGGCACAGGGTCAGACTGATTTGCATATGGCCATGTCTGAACTGGGGTGGTGGAGTGAGCTAAAGAATGATGATGGATTAAACCCAGATCAGTTGACTGGGGGTGAGTGTTTGATTTGCTCAAGCGCTCCGTCCATCATCCCCTTTGGTATCGCTTTGTTATAGAGTGAACAGCCAGGTCTTTAAGGCATTACGGAGTAAGGTATGAGATTGAAGGCTGGAAATTGATGGGGGGAAGAGAGTTCCACAACGTGGAGGCCACAACTGAGAAAGTTCTACCTCCCCATCTTGATCTCCTGTACCTAGGCGTAATTAAAAGATATTTGCCTGAAGATCGGAGCTGTCTGGAGGGAATGCAGCGTTGAAATAGATTCCTGAGTTGTTGAGGGCCTCTGTTGTTAAGGGCATTGTGAATAAGCCTGGGCAAAGCACTACGCTACGCTCGCGTAGTTTGCGAAGTTTGCGCTACTTCGCACTACGCAAATTGCACGTAGCACAGTGCAAACACGCGTAGCGTAGCGGTCATTTTTTGCTTGCTCGCGGTCCGCAACGTCAAGTTGGCGACCGCGAGCAAGCAAAATGACATCCCGGCGAGACTTTTCCTCGTTCGCGATCAGCAACATCAAGTTGCCGATCGCGAGCGTGGAAAAACCTCCTGGCGAGATTCTCAACGCGGGCAGGTCAGGTTTCTCATTGCGAGTGTTTGCGCATGCTTGCGACCGCTCGCGATGAGAAACTACCAGTCCGCGTTGAGAAAGCTGCCGCTCAAGTAAAAATCTACTCGAGCGGCAGTAAAAGACAGCTCGCACTGTGCAAGATGCCGTTTTCAATGATTGCACAGTGCGGACAAGCATCCGGCACTGTGCAATCAGTGCGAACAGCATTTTGCACAGTGCACTACGCAGTTCGCGTAGCTACGCATAGCTCGCGTAGTGCGAGGTGCACTTCACGTAGCTTCGCGTAGCGCAACTTCGCGAACTACGCCCAGGGTTAATTGTGAACCAGTCAGAAAGCCTTAAAGAAAATTTGCTTGTTAACAGGCAGCCAGTGAAGTTTCCTAATCCCTTCAGAGACAGACTGGGATTTCGGGATGTCAAGAATCAGTCTACAGCTGCATTTTGGACCAGCTGCATTTTAGCAAGGATGGTCTTGTTGAGGTCAAGATAAAGGGCATTGCAATAGTCCAGTATGGATATAACAATTGCCAAAGCCGCCTGTTTTCGTGCCTGAAGAGGAAAGAAGGGAAATACTTTTCTCAAGGCTTTAATTATCCAAAAACAGATAGAAACTGTCCTGCTTACCTGTAAGTCAAATGATAGTTTTGTGTCAATCAGTACTCCAAGATTTTTTGCGGAATAAGTTGGAGTAGGTAAGGCCCCCAGCCTGTCAAGCCACCACAGATTGGACCACATGGAGGGTTGCCCACCAAAGTTCAAGACCTCGGTCTTGTCCCCATTCAGTCATAGGTAATTTCTCTCCATCCAAGTGGGCACTGCCTGCATGCAGTATTTTTTAAATTAGAGGCAGTCGCATTGAAGTCCTTTGAGATATACATAATGATTTGGGTGTCATCAGCATAGGACAATGCTTCGAACCCAAAAGATCTGATAAGTTTCGCTAGTGGGGAGACATACAAGTTGAATAGGGTAGGGCTCAAAGAAGAGCCCTGAGGCACCCCACAAGGAAACATTCCTCTTCAAATGTGCAATAATGAGTCTGCAGAGATCTACATCACTGCAGACACTACACCCCAAAGCCATAACTGAATATAAAATAGCATATATGACATTTATTTCTTTATTTTCTTTTCAGCTTTCTATAGTATAGACGTGTATGACATTTATTTCTTTATTTTCTTTTCAGTTTTCTATAGTATAGACGTGTCTACGGGTGTTAGCAGTGTGGAACTAGACCTTATGCCGCTCACGACGGCCAGTGCGTTTGCCGCTCGCGGCGGCCGAATGTAAGAGCGGGGTTAGGGGATGCTGGGAGATTCCTGCAGCCGCAGGTAAGAGCGGGGGGTGGCCTCCACCCCCAAGACTCATGCCACCTGGGGCGGACCGCCCCCCCTTGCTACGCCACTGGGTGTTAGAGCACTTTATACTGACAAGGGCAACAGTCAAGGGCCTGATTCACAAACTACATTTATAAATTACTATTTGTTGAACAATGTTGAACTTACAAATGTAAATACCTTTGTGAATTGGGGGTCTAGAGTCTCCACACAAATTGCATCAGTAGGAGCGCAGTCTAATGAGCTGTCTTACCAGAGATGCTTGAACACCATTCACAATTGCCTTTTGGGATATCCCTGATTTTAAGACCAAAAACTGAGAGTTTCTTTTTCTGTACCTGTCTGAAAAACCTGGGCTGTTGTTGTCTCTCATTTACAAATTGGGTTGTTTCCTACATTTTGACCATCAATGTCATCCATTCATAACCTAAATATCTCCCTTGCCAGCACCTTAATGCCCCCTGGGGAAGATGACACTAGACTAGCAATATATGCCTGTATATGGACGATGATGCAGCACAATGCTACGGGTAGTGGAAGGGATATCATGCACCCTGTGATCACAGATGACATCACAGGGTTCACCCACTGTCCTGACCTTAGCCAATAAGCAGCCCTCTTGTTTGCTCCTGAGGCGATGGGTATTGAGGTGTTGCGGGGATTCTGCACCTACACAGAACTATGCGCAGGAAAACAGGACCTCAGTGTATAGGGGTGTACCAACCTACCACCTTAGTACCCAATATCCCAAAACCGACTAGCTATAGTGTCTCATTCGTTCTCCTCCAAAATCACGAAGCTACTAATGATTAGACAACCCAGAACACAACACTCCCGACTCTCTCAGGAATCGCGGTAGCAAGACATACCCTTTCGCTCGCTCACTCGTACTTGTCCACAATAAGAATGGTCAGAGTCACTGTTATAGTTCAAAACGTTTATTTTCAGTATCGTGCTCTATGATGCAGTATACGAGCCACTACCACCAGCGATATGCATAAACTTAGAACAATTAGCATTGTTACAATTCCATAGAATATAAAGGGGGATGTCATTATATATAGACAGTGGAAAAAGGACTATAAGGCCTAACCACCCTCCCCTTGGCAAGGTGTCTATTATATAAAAGAAGATCTCTGGTCTTTGTCAGCAGACCCCCTACCTTAGTGCCTAGATGGAAGCTTTACATCATAGGAACCGCATAGCTCTTCTCCCTGGGAAAGACCCTCTGCAAGTGTGTGTCAGAACAACATGCATCCCTGTAATATCAAAGCACAAGCTTCCAGTAGTGCAGCTGTGTTAGCATGTTTTGTCTAGATGCTAGGGACTGACCAGAACAGAATAACAAGGGGCATTGTTTATCGACCTTGCACATCGTGTTCAGACTAAACTCCAAGAGCAGGCAGAGAACGCAGAAAGCAGACAGTTCTCATGTGAAAGGCACAAACAGAGTCTTGCCAAAGAAAGTCAAGTAGTAACATGCGCAAAAGCAGCATCATGGCAGCCGTGCTCATGTCAATTTAGCAATGTCGACAATGACCCCAACGGCCATATAACACCCACCCCTTGGTAAGGTCATAGTATATAGGCAAAGGACCAAAACAGATTTCAAGGGTAAGCAGAGTTCAAATACGCATTTAAAAAACAGATTGGAAAAAGTTTCCCCCAAAAAAAAAATATATATAATTTTTACGTTGTTAAAAATGTATCGTTGCATGAAAAACGTGTTTAACGGAGGTGGTGTATCCATGAAAGTATGTGATCCTGTCAATGCAATGCGTTCCAAAAGGTCATCCCTATCGTTAGCAGCAAACAGGGACGCCATCCAATCAAGTAGGCCGATGGAACAAACATGCTCCTCGTAATCCGATGCCTCCAAGAGCAAATCCGGGCAACTTGCGTGATATTCAATGAAGCTCCGTTGCAATAGGTTCTGCGCAGCCGCACAGATATCCCATTCTGCCAATACTCCAAGCGCAGCCGCACGCGCCATACGTCCATCCCTGGAACAGGCCTGGTCATGGGCCACTAAGGGATCCATTAACTGGTCATAATCCGGGTCCGAATATGATGTATTGGAGAGGCACAAATCCAAAGCCCAGTAGAAGGGGCATCGCTGACAGTAGAACACAGGTTGCACGGAAGTAAAGTAGGCAAAGCGAAAAGTTAGTCCATAACTCACGCTAAGCGTTGCTAATGGCAAGCATCCAAAAAGTTGTTGCATTCGATCACGGTACAGTTGCAATTGGCCTGGCCTGTGCAGTACCACAAGATGAGCAGCCATTGCGTAGCAGGAACAGAAGCAGCAGGATTCCACCAGCTAACGCCAGTATTAATGGGAATCCACCGAAGACGCTGGAAAAAATAGAATGAATATAGGCCGGTATTACTCCAAATATCGTCTGAAAAGAAGTCACAAGGCCGGATCCACCAGTTTAAAAAAATGCGCAAGGCCTTCGGTGTCAGACACATTAAATATTTGGTGCATCAACTCCCCAAAATGTAGTGGGAGATTTGTGTTCAGAAGTGACTGAATCTCACTCGAAGTTCTAGCCACCTGTAATTCGAAGGTCTCTGGCGCTGAAGTGAGAGCCACTTCTTGTTGAAACAATAGCGCTTTGAGCCTGCTTAATTTGTTGAAATCTGTTTTAAAATTTGGAATGGAAGGCCAAATGGAAATATCTACTTTCTCATGCGGGGGCGGAAAAAGCACATTGCTACAACTAGTAACACGTTGTGAAACCGTTACTATATATGGGATTCCTGCCTGTAAACCACAGCAGTCGTGGTTATTCAAAATAAGATAACTGCCATTAGTAAGCAATGTAAAAGTCGGAATTATCGCTGGGACTGGACTTCCTTTCAAAAAGCAAGCAAGATTAGGTGCGGATACATTACAAGCGCCGTGCAATTTAACATGTTTGCAAACTAGGGAGTGTCCCACTGTGGAATCGCAATCCTCCCCTGTTAGGAAAACTTCCTTATCATCACGATGACATCTATAAGTGAATGGTAGGGACCATAACTCATGGAGAAACGCACTACCCAGGGGTTCAAAGCAGCCAATCGGGAAATGTTTCATGCAAAATTTAAATTGAAACAGCGAGAAAGGGAGAGAGATAACCCTGTGTATTAACCATACAGCCGAATCTGTCTCTGACACAGAGAACGGCAAGTGTTCTAATTGTTCAATGTGTAATAATGTGTATGTAGCATCTTTCATGGACATAAACCGTTGTTTATCAGTTAAATTAAATGGCAAAAACAAAGCGGAAGCATTCAAATAATCCCAAGGTACTTTACCCATTTTAAGAGTCTGTAACGTCCATGTAAACTGCATTACTGACCGTAATTGATTTTGACCATGATATAACACATATACATCAGTCTGAACAATATCAATAACAGTTGAAACAATATTATCCAAGGTATAAAAGCGTGAAGACAGTGTGTTAATACTATTGTCGACCACTGCAAAGACTTTCTCCAAATTTGCTTTGTCAATCTGTCGCAGACGAAATGCTGCCTCCATCTGCGATAATTTCCATATTTCATTATATGCAGCATAGAAAAATCGGTTCGTCCTAGGGGTCCTAGGACCTAGCAGAAAATCAGCCAAATTGATGTCACTCGACAAGCGAGACAAGTGTTGTTTAACTGAGGACAACGTAGAGTGTTCCAACCATTGTTGGCACAATTTACCCACCGAATATGTTGTGACCGAATGTGAGTGCGAAAAACGTGGATTCAGTCTAGCCCGTGTAAAACCATATTATAAAAACGCAGTTGGCATGAATTTGAACTGGTTTGCCACAGCAGCCAACCGTTAGGGTCAACACCAGAAGCATTGAAAGTGCCATTCCGAAAAAGAGTTTCTAAAACCTCTATTGAATAATTTGTGTGTGTACGCCAATTATCGTATTCAGCCAAAGAAGGAATGGACGGACTATTTAAATTTTTTGCAGTTGCTAGGCCCATGCAAGTAGTTTGATATACCGTATCATTTAAAAATAACATTTGTGCAGGTATTAGGCAGGCACGATGTAAAGCATCAGTTCCTAGAACCTGCCAATCCTTGGTGCCCCATATTGTTTTTAAATCAATGGTAGCACTCCAGTGATCATAACCCTGTGAGGCCAATTCAGATCTAAAGGAATTGGAATAGATCAATTTAGTGTGGGTCAGGATAAATTTAGATTGCGACGAAAAATGCAATTTAAAGAAATAGGATTCAGGATTGGACATGTCATAATCTGTGAAATAGGTGAACTTATCCCTAAGTGTTTTAGAACTCCCCTGTAAAGGAGTTGGGCAATGTTCCCACTGCTTGTAATTAAAAACAGGACGTAACGTGTTTGTTTTGTGTAAGTAATGATGCCCATAATGTTGATAACAGAAGAGATCAGTATAAGTGGCAGAATTCAAGTACAAATCTTCAGCATCAAAAGCAGCATAATACTTTAAATCTGAAAACAAAGAATATACTGCTTGTACATCCCAATAGTCGGAATGTATGTCCAGTGTTACCACATCTCCTAAAGAAACGCCAAACACGTATGGTACGTTGAGGACTTCCGTCGGACCATGGATTTCGAAAACTACTTTATCCCAAACGATGCCATCTGCAACTGGGAAAGCTGAAATGATCTTGTTTCATTATATGGGACGATGTATGAGGGGCCAGAATTCCATCGACCAATTTCACAGCAGAGCATTCTGGTAGGTAATGACCATTGATGAGTAAGAAAAAGACAGTTACAAATCCTATTGACATGAAGAGGAAAATCAGGATAAGTACCAGCCAGACGTAGGTCCAGGGTGGGACCAAGTAAGTCTTTTTAAACCAAGAGATGAAAATACTCAATTTTGTCGGTGGAAGTGCTAACGTAGAAGACGAGGAGGAAGAGTCATAGGAGAAGCTCGGACAGTTCCCAAAATAACCACTTGCACTCACATTCATCAAAGGCGGTTGGGTGACATAAGTTTGGTGTAGACGTGGACTGTTCGGCACTTCAGTCTGGGACTCCTCCACAGGACAAGTATACTCGACTTCTGCAGTGGAACAGGGGGGTGTGGGGATAGGTAAAAGGTCAATAATGGTTTCCGTTTCACCCTCTGTAATTCGAGGATGATTCGAAGTGGATGATTGCACCGGATTCATTGAGATAGCGTTGCATGAAACAGCAGGAGTTACACGATTCAGAATCGGCCAGACGGTGTAACTTGACATTGTCCACTGAAATATATCTGTTGTCTTTGCGGCCAGGTAAAGGTGGTAGTATTACTGTACGGGTACCCTTCAATCCAAGAACCAGGACTGGTGCATGATAAGAGGGACAAAATTCTTTCTTGTTCTCCAGTTTTTCTCGTACCAGATCTCCAATCTTAGGAAGTCAGCCGGTGACCGGAATCAGCATTGATGTGTCATTGGAAGAGGGCAAATGTTCAGTTGCGTAGCTGTCACAGGTCTTTTGCAGGTCCTGTAACATAGTAGAATGATTATCTACGTCAAAGGTTGCGGCAGCCGCCACAACGTCTAGACCATCAAGGTCAGGCACAAACATTTTAATGCCAAAGAGGAGTTCGTAGGGGGTCCGCACACCCAGAGATCGTCTAGGGAGATTATTAAGTGCACGTTGAACCCCATACAAATGGGCCAGCCAGTTCCTGTCAGTACCTAAGACCCTGTCAAAGATTGCTTTAAGTCCTGGTTCATTCGCTCCACAATAGAGTTGCCCTCAGGCCTGTATGGAGACGAAAACTGCACCAGCACCCCCATCGACTTCATCGCATCCTTGTACGCCTTAGAGGCAAACGCTGGACCTTGGTCCGAATGGAAGGTGCCACAAGCAAACATCCCGACAAAGACACGCAAATCCCTGATGACATTTCGAGCGTCAGCACTGCGTTGTGGCCAAACCCAAAGGAATCTAGTGCACAAATCAACTGCAACAAAAATGTATTTATACGCAGTATCAGAAGAGAAAGGACCGCAGTGATCAAGATATACACAGCCAAACGGTCGATTGGAAATACATAGCTGTGTCTGTGGTGGGCATGTGACCGTAGACGGTTTAATTTGTTGACAAATGTCACAAGAAAGCACATAATTACGGGTTTGTTTATATAAACCACGCCACCAATAGCGTTGCTGTAAAATCGAGACTATCGCAGACACCCCGGCATATGCAGAAGCCATGCCCTTGTTTGCGGCTTTGATCAAAGGAAGTCTGCGGTCCATGTTGGGAATCAGCCGATCCCCAACTGATGGAATCTTAGCATAAGGAACTTGTTCGGGAGATATATGATAAGAGTATTTCGAAGGGAAACCCTGAGGATAAGCAGTTCCCTCCCTCGTAGCAGCAACCGCTGCCAAAATATCATTATCTATTTTAGTCATGGACCTTGTAACTGCTGCTACGGAACACGTGGCTACTGCAGATTTGGCCGCCTAGTCAGCCAAAGAATTACCAAGAGCATGTGCTCCCACACGCTGATGGCCAAGAGTATGGCTAACGTGTGTGAGGGGCAGACGTTGTTTAAGGTCTGCCACTCGAACCCAAAGTGTTTTATGCTTAATTGCGCTGCCTTTAGAGTCTCGATAGTCATTCTGAGACCAAAAGAATAAGTTGTCATTAAAAGATTGAACACAGTAATAAGAATCGCATACAATGAGAGTATTCACATTAGGATCGGCAAACTCAAGGGCTAGAACAAGAGCACACAGCTCCGCCAATTTTGCTGTACAGTCCCCAAGTGCTTGAGTATGCACTATGGAAGACTTAAATTCTCCATTGACAATCGAACCAGCCACAATAGCGCATGCCGCTGAATAAGCGTGTTTGGAGCCGGTGGCCGGTTGAGCCGAGCCATCAGTATAAATGATACATTTGTACTCATCTAAAGGAAGCAACGACAAGGGCGGAGGATGAACATGTTCATACTGTAAAAACTCCTGTGTCTGAAGTGCAGGGTCAAAGATAAACGTGACATCAGACGATGTCAAAGAAGTAGCCCATTGTATCCAACGGGGATTAACTGGCACATGCATCAACCGAAATACTGGTCGCAAACGGGCAGATTCTCAGAATCTGCCCCTTTGCGACCAGTATTTTTGCATTTGGGATGCATCATCCCAAATGCAGAAATCGCAATTTAAGGAATCGCAAAATTGCTATTCCTTAAATTGCAATTGCATTTAAGGAATCACAAATTGAGATTCCTTAAATGCAGTGCATTAAAGTTAAAAAATTTGCGAATTCGCTAATAGGGGAGCAAATTACCATGAAGTTAAACTGCATGGTAATTTGCAAAAACTTTGAAAAATGCACTAAAGTTCATTTTTCAAACTTCCATTTACACACACACATGCCCTTGGGGCATGTGTGTGTGCAAGATGTACTCATATGCAGATTTCAGGGTGCAACAGGGTGTCCTTTTGACACCCTGGCACCCTTGAAATAGCTCCCGCTATTAGCCATTCTTTAATAGCGAATCGCTAATAGTGAATATCTTCCCATTCATTCCTATGGGCCTCATGGCCCATAGGAATGAATGGGTAGGTATTCCTTAATTGCGACTCGCAATTTGCGAGTAGCAATTAAGGAATGTTTAGGAATCGCTATTTATTGAGCGATTTCTACATGCATAGGCAATTGCGATTCCTTAATAGCGATTCCTTAATAATAGCTATTAAGGAATCGCAATTGCCTAGCTTGATGCATGTGCCCCTTAGTGCCTTAGAGTTAGGTACACTTGCCTTAGTCACAGCTTCTAAGGCAGGGAAAGGCCATAAGAATGCGTTTTCCTTGCGCCAGTGAGCGTTCTTTCAGAATCGCCATTTGGACCGCTGTCTACATTTTTTCAACATTCGAAAAAAGGCATTTCTGCCGCAGTGTACAAATGTGATTTGTATGTAATAGGTACTGTGTCCCCCTCATTGAACGTCAAGTAGGTGAAACCCACCTTCCCTGGCACTATACGTATCACCAGGTTTGTGGTGTTATCTCACGTCAACAAGTAGTTAGTTGCAAGCATATCAGATTGCAAAGATTGTAGGATAGTGGTATGTTCCGGCAGCCAGCTGGCAGAAGAATATGTTGATTGTATCAACGCATAAAGCGGTTTGATACGCTTGGCATAGTCAGAAATGTATGTCCTCCCGAAATTCAAAAATCCCAGCAAAGACTGAAGTTTCTTCAGCGTAAAGGGAGGTTGCAATTGTGCACATTTCTCCAGAAAGTGGGGGGCTAACCTTCATTATTGAGCTCATAGCCCAAAAAGAGCACCGCCAAATGAGCGGTGTGTGATTTTGCAAAATTGAATTGCTATCCATAGTCGGCAAACGATAAAATGATGCGGTCTACTCGGACAAGATGCGGCATTAGTTCGTCGTCCGTTAGATAAATATCATCAAAATACAAGAACGCATCTGGATCTATGTCGTGCAACGAAGACACAACACGCGCAGCAAAAGTCCCGGGGCTGTTCTTTGACCCCATAGGCAAGCGTGTAAATTTTTTCTGATTTCCGACGGCGGTGAAAGCTGTCAAGTCACGGCTCTCAGGAGCCAGATTATGACTGAAGAAACCATTGGATATGTCCAGTGTAGTTTTGTATTTTATACGAACAAGGTTGTTCACCGTTCACCAGCGCAGAGCTGTGTGTGTTTTGCACCGCAAAAGTGCGACAATGACCATTCAAATTTCGATAATCCAATAGAATGCGATATGAACCGTCAGGTTTTGATACCGGAAAAAGAGGATTATTCATCGGTGATACACAGGATTCAATCACTCCTTGATATTCCAACTGAGTTAGAATGTCACAAACGTGAGCCTTTGCCTCACGTCTGATTGGATACTGCGGTTGTGGTTGAGGCATAGATCATAATGGTATCTCATGTGCCGGTAAATCAATATCCCAGCCCACCTGATTACGGTACACCGCTGGGGCAAGGGCCAAAGCCCACTCAGCTGCGTAAGCCTTTGCATGTTCCTCAGGGACGTAACGTGAAAAACTCGGAAGTATCACGTCCTCCCCTCTAGAAGCGGCTAGCACAAGGGTGGAGGCCAATCTGCCTCCGCCAACAAAATATCATATGAGGTGAGATTTTCCCAGAAAACCGCTTTGATTGGACGCTGTACATCACCTTCAATTTGGAAAATAATCTCATAGAGCCTATCCGGTATCGGCTGTTTCTACTGTAATGAATGTATCAGTTGCTGTCGCCTCCAGACAGGGACGCAGTGCCTCCCGCACTATGGTAACCTCCGCCGCGCTGTCGAGCCCAGCCACTGCCCATGTCCAGTCCGGGAGTCACGTTCTCACCGTCTGAGGCATACTTTGCTGTTAAAGCGGCAACTTTTTTCTTCTGATACGGGGGTCGAAAACGAGGCAGTTCCTCTTGTTTGGCTTTAACATCAAACTGTTGAGGTAGATCCCGTCCCTGTTGTTTGGTCGGACCTTTGGCACAATCCTGGCGTTCCCCACCACCGACTTGAGAGTCTGATGTGTCCTGTAAAGAACGAGGAGAGCGCTGATCAGGGACCTGAAATCTATCAGGAGTCTTAATTTTCGCGCGGTCGCGCAATTCATAAGTACGCTCAGAAGACTCAGGTGTCGGTGAACCAGCACGCGAACCTTGCTTCTGCTGTTGCTGCCCCTGTTTTTTATTTCTCCAATTCTTTTTAGGAAAGAATGGGCGCCCATCTTTATCAGTCTGGGCTTTTTGTTGAGTTTGAGATTGCGTTTGATTAAAAGGCTTAACTCCCAGACTATTGCTGCCTAAGGTTTTATAAGCCTTAGCAATAATCTTTGGTAATTCGCGCGGCTTGTCTGCGTCTGCCACAGCCCCCAAGGGGTTAGCCACCTGTAAGCTTATAGCATCACCCTTAACGTTAGCAAGGATCATATCAGCAACCACGTCGAACACCCCAACCAGTCTCATCCCCAACTCCAGAGCCGCTTCGGCTCCGTGTTCATCCTGAACACGCTTTATCACGGAAGGGAGTACGGTCATGGAGGGGGTGCCGAAACACATCGAATATACCGCTGCAAACACTTTACCCCAAGTGTTACAATCAGCGAACTCGGGAACTAAGTCTTTAGGTAAACTTATGGTTAGGATCCTGTGTTTCTCCACAGGAGTGGTATTCGGAAAAACCGCCTCAATTTGTCCAAATTTTTCAGCAAGCCAATAAGGAAATTCATCCTTATTCTGAGGACGCTTGCCCATCACTGAATTAACCATAAGAGGACTGATGGTTACACCACCAGGTCCAGCTGGTTGCGCAGCAACGCCAGGTGGTCCCACCTGGAAGTTGCGCAACATGAACTGTATAACAGCTCTATGTATACGTATTAAGGAAGTATGTAATACACGGACTTCTGCGAGTGTCGCAGTTGTTAGATAACGTGGGTGTGGTGTATACCCAGCCAAAACGGGCCACGTGGCCCCATCAAATCGATAAAGGGCCTAAACGGACCGGCGTTATTGGGTGAGGAAGGGCGCCATTAAACCATATTTGGTGTTGCCAAGCCGTTAGCGAAACTTCAAGAGCCCTATAAGGCTGATGAATCTGAGGTAGGGCTGTGGCAGTATATTCGTGAAACAAATTATCTGTTCCATCTACCGCTGGAAAGGTGACCCAAGAATAAAATACCTCGAAGCGGTAAGCTGCATCCGCTTCTACAACAAAAATGAGCGCAACACCAGCATTAGGGACCCCATTTTGAGTCAAATAAGCTGTGACTGCAGCCCGATTAGGCGGTGCTATGGAGTCTGTATGTGAAGTCAGTGCACACCTATTAAGCGAAAGATATGATAATGCTGAATAACTACCACAGGATTGCGTGCTACCCAGTGTGAGGCAGCCAGCCTCTAATTGCAAATAACTTGTCTGGTGAATGATCACCAGTGTACTGGATGCACAGCTTAGATATATGAATCAATACTTGAACAGTCGTGAACAACAAACAATAAACTATATCTTTCAGTATCTTACATTCGAATTTAATGTTAAACCACAAAATCCTTGAAAAAAACTTTTTTAGTTGCAGCAAAACATGCGGACTGATTAAATACTCAACAAAGTTCAAAGCAATTTCTGAAAAAAATCAAAACATGATACACTCTCATCAATAATATCGTTGCAAATTACATCTCTATTACCCAGCCCAGCCCAATGCATTTCGAGATTGATTCCATCCCTTCTTCAGGGGCCACTGTAAGAAAAAACGTCATATCAACCATTTTAAACTCAATGTTTTGAACATAAACAGTATGTTTCAAGAAACGCATTTAATGCTCAGTGGAGGAATGAACATGCCTGCACATGTGTTTGCATACGGCAATACAAGAAAAAAGAAAACATAGATCAAAGTTGTAATCAAACATAAAAATAATTATGTTAGATGACAATAGTGTGCATAGCGAAAACCAGAAAAGTTGTGCTTAAAACCACTTCACCAGAGTGAAAAAGCCAGAGTAGAAAGAATTCACCGGTCACCCGTGATCAAAGAAAACTATTAAAAAAGAAGATATGGTGTAACCATAGAATCTACACTACACCTGTGCTCCAAACCCACTAAAACGTGAAACTCAGTGAATGTCAAATCGACAACGGATGAAATAAACTATACTCACTTACTATGAACTGAGGTATCAAAACCACACTAATCATGAAGTTAAAAACGAAGAACGATGAGTGAAAAGCTGGAAAAGACAACAGCAATATCTTACTGCCACAAGCCTGATCATGAGTCCGTTCGTATACATTAAATACTTCAGTCACAACTACCTACTACAAACTCCCAAGGGAAGCTTACCCCTATACTCAAAATAGCGGCCATTCAAGTGTGTTAGTTGCCGCGTTTCAACATTCCAAAAATATTCACTCATAAAACCAGAACATGATGCCCAATATGCGCTCCGGCTCGTAATATGATTCTAAATTAGGGAAGTGTGGTGGATCAAAATGTTACAGACAATGATGCCAGGTGGTCTCAATGACAAATTGGAGATGTTATGTTTTCTTTGATGATCGTATTTTGTCTCATTGTCCTTTTCAGATTGTGAACGCATGGTTTTCGTACGGCAACCATAATAGTTTTTTAATTTTCTCTAGGTAGTTTCGTTGTCATTATTTATTTCATATTTTATTTTTTTCATGTGATTCACTTTTTGGCACGTTGGAGATTTTTTACTTTGTTGCTTTTAGCGTACTCGCAAGGTTCGTGGTTATTGAGGTATTGGTAATGATTAGAATATCTTCATTATGGTGTTGCTGTTTAACAGTATATTTGAAGAATCGTTTTTGCATACAATCACTAGTAGTTGGTTTGATTACACTTATGGCACTGTGTGTTTATGAGTTGTGTGTCAATATTGTTGTATACATTCATGGGAATCATTTCACGGTCATCTGATTGTCGAATCATTGGGGCATATAGGCTCATTTGACAATTGTGGATTCTTGGTTATTTATATGTTTCATTTTTACTAGCTAGTCACCATATTATGGAGATAATCTTGAGCAGTCCGCGGAGTTACCTTGTTCGTATTTTTCATACTAGTTTCGGTATTTACTGGCCCAAGATGGCGATCACAGTTTTCTCCGAGTTAGTCTCTTTTTTATTTTTACTCACAGGCGGGCATGTTTTCACCCGGAAGAGCATTGTGGTAACGCTTTTAAACAACAGCAGATAGGCACCTGGCATGCAACTCGTCAGTTTGGAAGACGCGATAGCCTTGTGGAGTTTTTAGGCGCTTCAGTTCCCGATTTAATGGTGAGTGGTATTCACACGTTCAGTTCTACAAGTTTGGTGTACAGCGAGGAGCCAGACCGAGATTAGCTTCGGTATACAGTGAGGAGCTAAACTAAGATTAGATTTCATGTCATGGTTTCAGGTGGGGATATTTCTGGAGTATCGAGACGAGGTGAATTCGAACGTTTAATTCCAGCATCTGGGAAGGTTATACACAGGAATATCCAGGCAAATGTAAGTTTAGTGATTGGATGCACGTGACAGAGTCTACGAGCAATAATTTAGAATCATATTACGAGCCGGAGCGCATATTGGGCATCATGTTCTGGTTTTATGAGTGAATATTTTTGGAATGTTGAAACGCGGCAACTAACACACTTGAATGGCCGCTATTTTGAGTATAGGGGTAAGCTTCCCTTGGGAGTTTGTAGTAGGTAGTTGTGACTGAAGTATTTAATGTATACGAACGGACTCATGATCAGGCTTGTGGCAGTAAGATATTGCTGTTGTCTTTTCCAGCTTTTCACTCATCGTTCTTCGTTTTTAACTTCATGATTAGTGTGGTTTTGATACCTCAGTTCATAGTAAGTGAGTATAGTTTATTTAATCCGTTGTCGATTTGACATTCACTGAGTTTCACGTTTTAGTGGGTTTGGAGCACAGGTGTAGTGTAGATTCTATGGTTACACCATATCTTCTTTTTTAATAGTTTTCTTTGATCACGGGTGACCGGTGAATTCTTTCTACTCTGGCTTTTTCACTCTGGTGAAGTGGTTTTAAGCACAACTTTTCCGGTTTTCGCTATGCACACTATTGTCATCTAACATAATTATTTATATGTTTGATTACAACTTTGATCTATGTTTTCTTTTTTCTTGTATTGCCGTATGCAAACACATGTGCAGGCATGTTCATTCCTCCACTGAGCATTAAATGCGTTTCTTGAAACATACTGTTTATGTTCAAAACATTGAGTTTAAAATGGTTGATATGACGTTTTTTCTTACAGTGGCCCCTGAAGAAGGGATGGAATCAATCCCGAAATGCATTGGGCTGGGCTGGGTAATAGAGATGTAATTTGCAACGATATTATTGATGAGAGTGTATCATGTTTTGATTTTTTTCAGAAATTGCTTTGAACTTTGTTGAGTATTTAATCAGTCAGCATGTTTTGCTGCAACTAAAAAAGATTTTTTCAAGGATTTTGTGGTTTAACATTAAATTCGAATGTAAGATACTGAAAGATATAGTTTATTGTTTGTTGTTCACGACTGTTCAAGTATTGATTCATATATCTAAGCTGTGCATCCAGTACACTGGTGATCATTCACCAGACAAGTTAGGTGCTATGGAGTCGCCATAATGAATAACAAAGAATAACAACCTAAGTGCGGCAGCGCAATAACGGGTTAATAAGAAAGAGAAGGAACCTTTTAAAATTCAAGCTTGAAAGAACCTATAAAACATCAATATAGGAGGTTACACTGTCACAACCGTCTCCGGAAACAGATGCAAGGGGATTGTGGACAAGCACTACTCAAGAGTCTCGCAGATAAGAACCAGACCAAACGCTGGCGGCGCCATGTTGCGGGGATTCTGCACCTACACAGAACTATGCGCAGGAAAACAGGACCTCGGTGTATAGAGGTGTACCAACCTACCACCTTAGTATCCAAAATCCCAAAACCGACTAGCTATAGTGTCTCATTCGTTCTCCTCCAAAATCACGAAGCTACAAATGATTAGACAAGCCAGAACACAACACTCCCGACTCTCTCAGGAATCGCGGTAGCAAGACATACCCTTTCGCTCGCTCACTCGTACTTGTCCACAATAAGAATGGTCAGTCACTGTTATAGTTCAAAACGTTTATTTTAACTATCGTGCTCTATAATGCAGTATACGAGCCACTACCAGCAGCGAAATGCATAAACTTAGAACAATTAGCATTGTTACAATTCCATAGAATATAAAAGGGGATGTCATTATATATAGACAGTGGAAAAAGGACTATAAGGCCAAACCACCCTCCCCTTGGCAAGGTGTCTATTATATAAAAGAAGATCTCTGGGCTTTGTCAGCAGACCCCCTACCTTAGTGCCTAGATGGAAGCTTTACATCGTAGGAACCGCATAGCTCTTCTCCCTGGAAAAGACCCTCTCCAAGTGTGTGTCAGAACAACATGCATCCCTGTAATATCAAAGCACGAGCTTCCAGTAGCGTAGCTGTGTTAGCATGTTTTGTCTAGATGCTAGAGACTGACCAGAACAGAATAACAAGGGGCATTGTTTATCGACCTTGCACATCGTGCTCAGACTAAACTCCAAGAGCAGGCAGAGAACGCAGAAAGCAGACAGTTTTCATGTGAAAGGCACAAACAGAGTCTTGCAAAACAAAGTCAAGTAGTAACGTGCGCAAAAGCAGCATCATGGCAATTTAGCAATGTCGACAATGACCCCAACGGCCATATAACAGAGCAGACACGTTTTAAGGCGCGGGTAATTGCCAAGGGGCCCTAGGAAAGTATCCTTTCTGTCTAACTTGCATCTACTTGTTCATCTCAACCTTTAACATTCAATATTGGTTGGCATCATGGGTCTTGAATGAGCAGAAAATGGGTAATAAAATGAAAATAATTCTGGACAGGGGCTATTAAAGTATGTTTTGGCTGCGCCCTCACAATTCTTAAGATGACACTGGCATGAGTGCAACCTAAAAAAATAAACAGATATTTTATCACAGTTTCAGTGGTGACTGGTAATTTTAGCAGGAAGGGGTGCGAGGGGCCACATACACTTACACACTCACTCACACCCATTCACAACACACTCACAAATACACAAATATACATACAAACAGGCATGCACCAAACATCAAAAACATAAAACTTACAAGCTCTCCGGGAAGGAAGCCTTGGCGGTCCCGGGGGGCTGGGACTGCTGCCTTCCTCCATTGGCTTACCTTAGGTGAGCCAATTAAGGAAAGCAGCAGTCCCTCACTCGTCACAGAGTGGGATGGGGTCAGTGAGACTGCTGACCCCACAACACTTTGTGATGAGGTGTCACTGATTGACACTCTGCCCTGGGCACTCCAGGGCTTAAAACTGAAGCGCTCAAGTCTGAGGCAATCAGTGACGCTCCCCCTTGTCAGGAGGGCCTTGAGGCACTTTTGCTGTGGAAGTCACACACACAGGGCTGTGGAATTCTCAGCCTGGCCAAGTTCAGCTCAGGCAGCCAGAAGCCTGCGCATTTAGTGCATGTCTAGCTCCTAGCTGCCTGACCTGAACAAGAAAAAGTTTCTGTCAGGCTGACCTTTGTTCAGCTTGACAGGCACTCTTTGTTGGGCAAAAAGGTGGGGGCTACAGCTGCTCAATTTACTTTCTGCTGTGGCAGCCACAGCCATACCCTAAGACCATGGGTGGCAAGGGCCGTGAAAGGGGTATCAAACAGTGAGCCTGGGGTAGCATCTTCTAGCCCTGCCTGCCCCTAACTGACTTTCATGGATCTGTGATGCCACTGTAACAGTCAGAGGCCTATCCTAAGGAGTGTGTCTACTTATCAGCGTAGGACAGCATGTGATCAGTGACGATGGCATTGAACTCACTCTGCGGTGAGGCTGGTTCTGGCCTGGGTTGCTACCGTGTGCGCAGCCAAGTCCCTGGCAGTACAAAAGGAATACTTTATGCAACTGTAACAACCATAGATGGCAACAAAGCAAAGCTTGCCAGAGGCTCTCCTTGTACCAACATGTTTACTGGACCTCAAGACTTATTTTTAGCTTGTAGTGCGAGGGTGCATAAGGCCATGTATAAACGCGAAGGGGAGAACTGCGGGCAGCAGGAACACATTAGTCTCATACACAATCCAAACTTCATCTGCAATCCAAACATTTCCTGTTCTAACCTATAAATTATGAATTTAGACATAACATCTTGAATAAGTTCCAAAAATTAACTATGGGAGCCTTACTTTTAAATGATACATGCCACACAGATTCCCAGTGGGAAAAGATAACATGTCCCAAGCAAGCCTCAGTGATTTATTCATCGCTATCTGCTTTTGGGGCTCAGCATTTTTAACAATGACCTCCCAATCTCACCTAAATGAATCTCACAATTACTTTAAATCTATAGAAAATACAAAAATCAACAACTGCTTTTAAAAGTGATAAAGTCCATGCTCTTATATACCTACATTTTAAATAATCTGTGACTGTAAATATGCCCACATCCCCCTTATGAAGTTAATGCAAATGTCATTGAAATACTTACCAAACAATGTTTACAAACTCAAAAAAGCGTTCATGAGTACAGGAAGTAGTACTACAGGAGTACTCTTTTACACACTCTTACATGCCTTTGTGAATTGGTCCTGAAACATCCAACTCATCTTAGTAAAAGTGTAGAGAGGGCACCGTCCTGTCTACTTGTACTAACTGGATTTGAAAATTAACCAAAGTGCAATGCCCCCACGCCTCCTGGGAGGACCAACAAGTCCACGCACCAGAGCAGAAAAAAGATGAACAAAAACATGGTGCATTTACTGTGTACTCCACTTCTGGCCCCACTATTCTGGCTAGCGTGCTCTGTCTGATCCCTGGTGTGAATCTCTAAGGGCCAGATGTATCAAGCTAAATTGCGATCGCAAAGGCTGAAATTCGCAGAATTTCAGCCTTTGCGATCGCAATTTAGCTGTGTACAATGTATGAAAGAAAAACCTACTTGCAAAATAGGGAATCGCAAAATTTGCGATTCCCTATTTTGCGCATGCATTTAAGGAATCGCAAATTGCGATTCCTTAAATGCAATTCTGGAAGCACCCAAGTTGTGCGAATTTGCCTTAAGAAATCGCAAATTACCACCAACTTCAAGTTGGTGGTAATTTGCGATTTCCTAGAAAAATGCACTTTTTTGCATTTTTCAAAGTGCCATGTGGCGCACATACATGCCCTAAGGGCATGTATGTGCGCCACATGTGCACACATGCATATTTCAGGGGTGCAACAGGGTGTCCTTTTGACACCCTTGCACCCTTGAAATTGCATTCGCAATTTGCGAGTACCTAATAGAGGCCCATAGGAATGAATGGGAAGGTATTCCTTAATTGCGATTCGCAATTTGCGAGTCACAATTAAGGAATATGTAGGTATCGCAATTATTATTGCGAAACCTATATACATTTCGTTTTGCGAGTCCTTAATAGCGAATCGCTAAAATTCGCTAATAAGGAGTCGCAAAACGGTTTGTTGATACATATGCCCCTAAGTCTTTTGAAAATCTTTGTCCTTAATTAAAGTCATGGTAGTCTCGTGCCCACAGTACAGACACCCTGCAGCTCTCTGGCTCATACTGAGGCTGACCTAAAGTGTTGTAAACAATGCTTGATGAGGGCGTGCAGAAATGCTTCTGTGCCAGCTGCTGCTCTGAGTCTGCAACTTCGCTGACTTTTGAGAACAGGGACATAAAAGCTTTGGGAAGCCCATTACATTTTGACCTCTGCTCTATTGACTATTTCCTGCAGCTACTTGGAATAAGGCCGTGAGAATGTTTCCATAACGTTTCTCAACTCATTTCACAGAAAGACCTTGGGACTTTTAATTACAATAACACATCACTTCTGGCCTGGCATTCTTGGCACAATCTCAGAATGCTCCCTGTGAGTACTGTGGCATTGTTACTGCTGGGGGCCCCAAGGCTAAACACATGAAAGGCCTCAAAGGAAAAGTAATTATCTCTAAAAATCCACTCCTTGGACATATGCACTTTATGAAAAGAGAGCACGCCATATTACCAAAATGTGAGCCTGTAATAGAACGGATGCCGATTTAGATTAAGATGCCAAGAGTTAGATCAAGTCAGTCATTTAGAGGCAATATTTACAAATCAGTTTTCAAAAACAATAAATAGCATTTAATCATTCATCCATGTGAGATTAGATGACGTGCATCTGGTAAAAAGATGGGGATGCAACAGCTAATTCCTCGGTCCCTCGCTAGGAGCATTTCCTGTAGTGGGGGAGGGACAACAATTAATAAGATACATGGCATGATAGCTCTGCTGGTTGTTCGCTTGTTGCAGAGAAACAGCCTGCAGGTCGATTCCTATCCAGCAGGGTTGACTGACTCCATGCTTCATCCTTCTGTGTATGATAGCACTACTACTCCCAAGCTTATCAATCCTTTTCTGTCTGTCCTGACAACGGATTATCACACAGAGTAGTGTGGGGGTGCTACATGTAGCTGAAGCAGGACTTTGGAACTTCCGGAACAAGAGACTATAGGGTGAGCAATGAGCACGTCTGGAACGTCCAGTCCCTTTCCTCCAAACCTATGAAAAGACATAAGAATTCAGACGGCTGAGAAGGAGCCCCACTGACAGGCTTGTAGTGACCAAAGACATTTAACAGAAGGACTTGTCCAAGATGATTAGCTGATCTGGTACTAACATACATGCCATATGGCTGCAGAGTAAAATACCTTGGGCCTCATTGAACAAGCCAAAACACCGAGATCAAAACTGCCCAGAAGCTGTGAAGATGAACGTCTGCAAAAATCGACAGAAATGCAAAATAGAGACGTTCCCCAAGCAAGCAAATAGACAATGATGTTGACGACGTTTCCAAAAGCACACCAAAGTCCAGCGACTGTGTGCCAATGACACACCCGTTAAAAAGAACATCCCTCACAGTATACTACTGAACAGCACCCCCACACTCTTAAAACCAAATGTGGTCATTAGTGCACAGACATGATCACCAAACAAACTGCAACTGATCTATATATATATATAGAGCAGATGCCGACACAGGAGCGCAATGCACACCTAAAGCAATAGCTAAAAAATGCCGGAAAACTGGTGCTGCAGTGCTATAAAAAAGATATAATACAACTGGTACACATATATATATTGTACAAAATGATTGTGGAAAAAATATTGTGCTATAAAAATATAATAGCAAAAATATTAGCCACCAAAATATGGTCAAAGTAAGTATATGTAGGTAAGAGTAGGTTTACTGTAATTAACTTTACGTATGAGTACTTGATGTATATTCACAAGGTATGTAGATTTGGAGATAAGAATAGTAAATCTATACTAACCTATATATACTTTTGGCTACAATATTTTGTCCTATCATATTTATGTCTATCATATTCTAAACTACAACCATACACATGTAAACACAGGCACATATACAAATACATACAGACAAAAAACACAGACACTCCATGTGGGCAAGCACACAAGACAATAATGCAACCACGTGGAAGACAGCTGCAAAGTGGAGCCCGCATACTGTATGGATAAGCAATTAGGGCCATGATGACACTGATCAAGCACAACAATTATACCACACAAGGTACATATAATGATCAGCAAGTGGCTGAATCCACTTAGTACACATGACCAAACAGGCTGGAGCAACTAAGATAACTTACTTCACTAAATATTGTGGCCCTGGCAGGGATTGGCTGTAGTCAACCAGGATAGGGAGTCTTCTGTTTGTGGCGATGCTGTGGAGCAAGAAGCAGACGTCCAGCAGGTTCCTGGCCTCCTATTTCTCCACTTGGTTCCAACATAGATCCAGTGTAGGGACATGAATCGCTGCTTGAGCATTCCAATGGCTGCTAGACTGTGCATCATGTTCGGTTGTGTGCCCTGTTGTACCTCTCCTGTTCCCTATTTGCTGACGTGTGTTCAGGGGTCATTACCCTTGCATTTAGGTGGTATGCCCTGTCCCCATATCTTGGTATTTGCATTCTTGCTGAGACCCCACTGGCATCCAGAAAGGTTGTGTCATGTCATTAACTTAGCATAATTTTGAGTAGGCGGCAAAGCATAGATTAGGAACAAAGTTCAACTAGATGTTGAGGGAGGCACATCTTTTGTGTGATGTATCTTTTGTGTAATGTACGCCTATCGGGTGACTTGATGGCCATAGATCTGCAATCAGTATCCCAAGAGGAGGAAGCCTCTGCTGTGAAAGCAGAAATGAAATGTAATGTGAATTGTGGTTTGAGGGAATTAGTGATTTGTACTGCCTTGCAGATTAATAAGTAGAAGGTGCCAGTGGAGCTCTGTAGGGACCCAGCATGAGATACATTTCTGGATGCGGACTATGAAAGTGAGGATGATTAGGAGGTCACTTATGATGCCCTTGTTGCATCTCAATCTTTGTATGAACTGGTGTGTGTGTGTGTGCTCAGCACTAGTATCTTTTGATTGAACCACCTATTCCTTCAAGTTGTTTTCAGATGAGTGTCTCAAGGGACACACTATTTAGTAGCATATTGTGCATTGATAGTGATGTTCAGGTGTCTCCATTCAAGTCAGGCCCTGGATACTCTACATGTCCCTGGTGCCACATAGCCTCACTTTTAGATTAGCGGTTCTTCCACTGTCTCAGAGAGAATAATGCTGTGAACAGGTGAGGGAGAACTTCACCCCATCACCACACTGGGGATATTGTGTGGTGGATGCAATATGTCTGCCTCATTCACCTGATATGTGCTTTCACAAGCTTCCATAACTATGGGCGTCACTGTGAGTGCATGCCCTACTTACTTCAAGGCTAACAAGCATGGCACTTTGTTGAAAACACAGCTTTTGAGTAGGCTTGCCATGAATGAGCATACACACTAAGGGACTGACCAAAATGTTTATTTCTACTGGGGATGGAACACAGGGCATTAGATATCTGTGTTAATATTTTGATGTCAGAAGACTGCATTAGGGTTTTGAGGTCATGAAACTACAGGGTCTAAAAATTGTATTTGTGATTTATCTTGAGACTGTGTTGGGGCACAAGGAACATTAACATTCAAGGGGTATATTTTGTTTTCTTTGGCTGAAAGGTTTTGGGGCTTGTGTAAAATCCTGGTATGGCTGTTTGCTTTCGAGCCATACTCTTTCGGATATATTGGTCTATGTTGCTGGCAGATGTAATGAAGAACAGAATCAAGCTTCTGAGAGGCAAACATTGGTGCCTCTATGATGTGTTGTTTCAGTGCTTGCAATCTTAATTGTTTAGTGGTTCAGCATTCTGCGCTTAATTTGTCCTGTAATTATATTTGGATTAACAGAACTACACATTCCACAATGCAAAGTTAAACAATAAGCTAACTAATTTTTGGACATGGGTAAACTTGGGAGCACCCTTTTAAACTGCTTCTGTGGAGCAGTGATTATTTTAGGGTATTCTGTCCACTTATGATTTTTGCAAAGTAAAGGGCTGTGTGATGTCACTTAATGCTAAGACGTAGATATCAAAGATCAAGTAATGTCTCTTCCGATGATGTCACAATATGAAAGGGCGTGCAATATAACTTCAGATAACCCTTTGTTTTTTTCTGTTTTTCTTTGTGAATTGCATTATGAAGGTTTGTTTTTGGTGGAAAGGTGGAGATCTGGCCTGGAAATCAAAATCAACCCAGGCAAAAATGCACAAGCAACCCCACATTCCAGGACAAAATTAGAACTGGGGCATAGTGGGTTTCATAGTTCGGTCATAGCAGCCTATCCACCTCTGAAAGAAGCCTCGTAGACTGTGGCCCATGGGGAAAATGCCAGTGTCAGAATGGCCAGTCGAGCCCTGGGTAGGTGTTCTAAACATGATGTGCAAAATGTAGACTTTCCTAGTAATTTATGAAGGACAGTCTTAATTTTAATAAATGACACGGAGGTGAGTGTTATGCTTCTCTAATCTTGCATTTATGTCAATAGCAGCAGTCAAGAAAACTGTAAAACTACAAACCCCATGAGGCTTAGAGACAACTAGCCCATGGGAGACAAAACGTAGCACTAATAACAGTCAATAGAATAACAGCATTACTTGCAACACTTATCTTGATTGCGAACAGTCCTCTTTTCTTGGGCAAGATGTTAAGGATAATTATTAGGCAAAGGAAATATAGCTAACACAATGGTAAACGCTAATGTAAACGTAGACAGTTCTTGGCAAAAGTCTTTAAATCTGAGTCCCAAAGTGAGAACCGGCAACTGAGAATAGGAAATGCCATGAAAATCCGAATCTGAAGGTTTCGCAGGAGATGACCAATGGCGTGCCGGAGTGTCCTTAGGTGGCCGAAGATGGTGGAGCAGGAGTAACTCTCAGGGCGAGATAACACCAAGTTAATACCATGTTGAGATGCGATAATACCTTCATCTTTAAAATAAAATTAAGACTTTCCTTCATAAATTGCTATGAAAATCTACATTGTATTGCAAGACTGGAGGCTCCTATTATGCTTGTTTAAAGCATGTTAATCGCAAGAGAAGATGCAGTATGTACGGGTTCACAATAAAATGTGCAAAAAACATTATCATTAGACCAATCAGCTGATCTCAGAATGTCCTCTAGTTGGGAACCGGCCTAGAAGGCTTTGGAGACCACAGCAATTCCCACTAAGGACATGACCCACTTGACCGAATGAGCGAGAGTAGCAGAAGAAACAGGTTTGTGGGGTTTTCTGAAAGAAACAAGGAATTGAGTGTCTGAGCACGTTACTACATCAATTGTGTTTTGTTCATACACTTTAAGACATTTTCTGACACAAAGGTTGGGTTGATCAGGAAAATAAGTGTAAAACACAGTAGTTACATTTGTTTTTGTACGTTTGTGCACTGTGAAAATAACACATGTGGGAAGAAACTGACAAGAAGAAATATCTAACCCTTTAACATCAGACAGACATTTTATTGATATTTGACATAATATCATAGTAAGTTTTGCATACAACATTTTTAGTGAAAGATCAGTATTATCAGGCCAGGATATAAATAATTTCAAAACAACATTTACATCCCACAATTGACTGTATATGGAAATAGGAGGGTTACAAAAGTTTACTCCATTTAAAAGCCGACAGACTAGCAGATGCTCTACCTCCGGTTTCCATTGATGCAAGGATGATTCGGAGAAATAGCTAACCTGTAAAGATTTATTGTTCGATAAGTCTTTCCTACACTAGCTTCCGCTGCCAGTAAATTAACAATGTAGGTTATATCTGCTGAAAAGGGGTTGAAGGGCCAAATTCACAAAAGCAAACGTACACTTTTGTGTAAGTTTACTACTTTTTGGTATTCTCAAAGGTAAATTTAGACCCAAAGTCTAACTTTACGGTATTCACAAAGGTAAGTTATAACTAGTAAAGTTAGACTTTTGGTCCAAGTTTACCTTTGTGAATACAGAATAATAATAAACTTACACAAAAGTGTAAGTTTACCTTTGTGAATCGGGCCCACTATGTTTTCCCAGACACCAGCTTGACCATAAAGACCAGGCTGATTTAGAAGCCTTGGTAGTACCTGGAGCCCAGGATTTATTGCACTCTGTAGCTTCTGGCGAAATGAACAAGAGATATTGGGAGTTCTTGCTATTTTCCAAGCAGAACAAATGAGGGAGTTGTCTAACACCAGGTTGTGAGGAAGACCCGATTGGTCCAGGACGAGGTTGGGAAAGTAAGATAGAAGGACTGGGAAGTCGACTGCTGTTTCCAGGAGTGCAGGGAACCAGAAGTGTGATTGCCAGAAGGGAACTACTATGACTAAATTACTTGTTGTCATCTGACTTGAGCCAAGACCCTGTTGATCATAAGAAAAGGAATAAAAGCGTAGTTGATCGTTTGGGACCAGTCTTGTAAGAAGGCATCTAAGGTCAAATTTAGGGGATCTGGGCACCAGCAGAAGAATTGGGGAGGTTGATAATTGAGACTGGTTGTGAAAAGATCTATTTGGAACAGTCCCCATTTACTAAGCAAAGACTTGAATACTGAAGGATGAAGCCTCCAATCACTCGAGTCACAAAAGGTAATGAGAATGCCAGTCTGCTATAGTGTTGAGATCTGGCAAATATTGTGCGTGAACTGAAATCTTGTTTAGTAGGCAGAATTCCCAAAAGCTCTTTGCCAGTTCTGCTAAAGGCTTGGATCTGGTGCCGCTGAGAAGACTGATGTACGGAACTGCAGTAATGTTGTCAATACGGAGAAGAATGGAGCAATGTACTATGTTTTTTTGCCAGACTTCAACTGCAAAAGAGCCTGCCAGCATCTCTAAACAATATATATGCAATCTGAACTACTCGAGGGACCATTCACCCCCAGTGGAGATGGGCCCACTTCGGGCGCCCCAACCTGTCCGGCTTGCATTGGATTCTAATACAAGATCAGGGGCTGACGCGAAGATGGTTCTGTCATTCCGTCTATCCACCATATAAGCTCTAGCTGAGATTCAGGATCTATTCTGATTGAGTCAGAATAAGCAAGACCCCTGTGCAAATTGGCAATTCCTCAATCTTTGGAGGGCCCGATAGTGGAAGGGACCCGGAAAAAGAGCCTGTACAGAGGAAGACAGTAGACCCACTATTCTCGCCAGGGATCTGAGAAAAATAGAAGAACTCCGAAGAGTCTGTAGAATCTCTAATTTGATGGCCTTGACTTTTGCATGAGGTAAGAGAAGCGGACGAACTGTGCTGGGAGGTGAAGCAGTGTGCTCCCACCCCTTCCTGTTTTGAAAAGGCTCCCTTGAGCCATTGAGCTGACGAGCTTGTGGAGATGCACCTGTGCGCCTGTGAGAGGTACTGAGACCTGTAAGGAATGTGGCAGCCTGCTCAGCAACCCCATATAAAATTCGTTTTTATCTCTACTGATGACGGATGAAATCCAGAAACACGTGTCTAGAGATGTACAGCACTAACCTGCACCAACTTTGGTGGAACACTCCAGTAAAATCTCAAGTAAGCACGTACCATGAACCGCATTTACCATAATGCTAAGGGGCGAACTGTGCTGGGAGGTGAAGCAGTGTGCTCCCACCCCTTCCTGTTAAGAGAAGCGTTGCGCTGGATGAATTTATCAGAAAACCTAAGAATTCCATCTGAGTTGAAGGAATTAGGATCAATTTTTCCGTGTTGATGAGAAAACCGAGATCTGAAAGAAAGAAACAAGTGAACTTGTGATTGGAGGGTATGTAAGTTTTGGCAAATTAAAAGAATATCACCTATGTAAATGATAAGTCTTATACCTTGGGATCTTCTAACATGAGTGACATCAGGCTTCATTATTTTTGTGAAAGCACAGCAGTGCCAAAGAGAGCCCGAAGGGAAGAGAGGAGAAACTATATGCTTTTCCTTGTATTGAAACTGAAGTCATTTCCTGTGATCATGATGGTTGTGACGCTAAAATAGTTACGGACGGCTTCCAATATCTTGGTATATATATCACGATCGACTCTGCAGTCTTCCATGAACGAAATCTCGTACCTCCCTTACGTCGCCTTCGAGCTGATGTGCAGCACTGGAAAACATTACCTCTCCCACTATTAGGTAGAGCTACCCTCTATAAGATGATGGCGCTTCCACGCTTTCTTTATGCCCTACAGAATACGCCACACTTGGTCCCACCTCATTACTTTCAGTCAGTTGACTCCGAGGTACGCACCCTATAACGGTACACCCCGAATCGCTCTCGCTAAGCTCACAAAAACCTGGAATGACGGCGGCATTGCCTTGCCTGCCATTAGATCCTACTATTGGGCGTCACAGTTAGTGGTCCTTAATCATTGGACGCAGCGACCCACTACAGACCCTGCATATAGGATGGACAGGCATAATATGCTTCCCGGTAATTACCTGAGGGCATTATATGGTGGGGCAAAACACGCACCCAGACACACCCCAACATCCACCACAGTTTCCCTATGGCACAAGGCAACAGCTGCTCTGGGTTGGAAAGGTAAAATCACGCAAGTCACTCCGCTGCTTGAGGCCTGTCAACTGGGTATACTGTCAAAGCAGCCGGGGTTTGACAAATGGGACCTGATTGGTCTCTCTAGGGTCGGGGACATATGGGCAAAGGGTAGGGTTGTCCCGTTTAGCGACCTGCAGAGAGACTACCAACTACAAGGGGGGGGAAACCTTTCGCTACCTTCAAGCCCATAGCACGTTACATAAAGCAATACCTAAAGGTTCAGACCTGCCGGTCTCCTCGCCCTTGGAAGACAGGCTACTGGACGATTACCTTCCAGAAAAAGCCATCTCGCTGACCTACCGTAAAATCCTCAATAACACACCTGATGCTCAAGACAGACTGCGTACAAAATGGACAGACGATATAGGGGACATAACCGACGAAGACTGGAGGGATGCCTTGGCTTCACCTCGGGAGGTGGCGATCCGTTCTCGTTTCAAACTCATACAACTTAAACTACTCCACAGAACCTACTACACTAGCTCAGTGCTTGTTAAGATGGGGATTCTTGGTTCCCCGGCCTGTCCCCGAGGATGTGGCCACACCGGTACCTATCTACACCAATGGTGGGAATGCCCTATCCTTCAGAAGTATTGGGGAAAGGTTGTATCAGCTTTGTCCCGGATTTGTCATACTCCTTTGGAAGTTTCCCCCCGGCTTTGTCTTCTAAATATCTGGGACGCTACGGATCTGTCAAGAACTAAGAGACTGTGGGTCTTGTTGGGTTGCATGGTGGCAAAGCGCAATATTGCCAGAACATGGAAGGGAGTGGTTAAGCCAAGATACACTGACTGGGAATCCGATATGGATTGGTGTATGCAGGCAGAGAGGGTTATCTATGAGAGCAGGGGATGCCCGCGTAAATGGACAAAAATATGCGGACCGTGGAACGAGAGCAGAGGTTTGCTATGTGCCCCTTTCAACGATGCTCCCTCACTGGCTTCTGATCATGAGACTCTGTAATGTTTTAACGAATAATGGGACCTACGAAGAAGATGATAGTGTTAAAGACCCAATGTAATGACTCGTCTTTTACTGCACCTCTATATTGCCAGTATTGTAAATCCTGACGACTGCACCTTATTGCATTTGTTTTGGTTTGTATTGTTTTATGTTGTTTTCTTTTCAATAAAAAAAAGATTAAAAAAATAAAAATAAATAAGTTTTTAAAAAAAGATTGATAACCGGTCTCATCTTTTTGTTTTTCGTTTGTACATAAAGGAGGGAACTGAAGAAACCTGCGTGATCTGGAGAGGAAATTGAATTGTATGTCTTTGTAAAAGCAACTCTATTTCTAGTGATATTAGATTGGACATTTCAGATTAGAATTTTGAAGGGGGTGGAAACACAGTTTGAAAAAGCATTGTGTAAAGCTCTACAGCATGACCATGTACAGTGTTTAGGATCCAGGGGTCTGATGTTATAAATAGACATTTTGTGAGAAAAAAAATCAGAGTCTGCCTCCTACAGAAAGATGGCCAGAAAGGAGATTCACCTGTTTATGTGTTGTATACGTAACTTTTTTTCCTCTGCCACAGAAACCTCTGTCTCTCTGAGGAGAAATTTGAGAATCATATTCCTGGTAGTATAAGTTGTTGGAGCCTCTAAATTGTTGATTTCGGAAGTTACAGCCGGTAAAGCGCCTCCTGTCTCTACTGGCCCTGGCAAAAACACGTTGGAAAAAGACTCATTTGAGCGACTGCTGGGCCTTGTCTTTGGAGGCAAAATTACTAATGTATTTGCTGAGTTCTTTTTATAAAGGAATCTCCAAATAACAGACCATACGCCTTAATACCTGGGCCCGTGGAAGCAAGGTTTGCGAACTTGGGGTCTAATTTTAACAAAAGACCTTTCCTTCATTCATGAGTAATGGTAGAGTTTGCGGTTCCCAACAAACAAAAAGCTCTTTTAATTCACATTGACAGATCTGCCCTGGATCAACGGTAGAGTTGTCTAGCCTAGTTGCTTGAGCTAAATCAAAAATAGGGGCCAGTGGACCTATAATGTTCAGTACATTATCCTGGCAAGTAGACCAGGCCTTGTCCACTCCTTTATGAGGATCTTTATCAAATTTTGAAAAAAAAATGTAAGCATAGTAGATCAATTGTAGGTGTGGAAGTGATATTAGAAAGCAGCGAAGGACTATGGCATTCCGATTTTAATTTGGCCCTAGTTTGTTTGCCAAGAGGCAATCGAAGTCTGGAGGCAATGCAATCACCTACGTGATCAGCAGGAAACCAGTCAGTAGAATTGGGGTGGTGTATAAGTTTGAGGTCAAACATGGGCATACCCTCTGCCTTCAAAACAGTTTTAGCCATAAAGAGATTGTAAGGGGGCGAGACCACCTTAGTCTTCTTAGCAGGAGGGGCTGAAAAGGGGTCTGTGCCTCCCAACAAATGTCATCATCCGTATCCAGATCGCCAATGTCATCATCTGTGTCAAGAATTTGGGAAATCACAATTTTTGATGATTTATCTTAAATACTTTTTACTTTGATTTGCATTTGGCAGCTGTCATAATTTTCCCCTCCTTGGAAGGAGGTCTGGGAGGAACCACATCCTCAACTGTGTGTGAGGAAGCCTCAGTAGTCACAAGAGCAACCTTAGGATTGGGAGCTGATAATTGTACATTTTTTGCCAATGGAGGAAACGCAATGGCTTTGCGCTTTCTGCTTTTACCCGCTGAAAGGGCCAAAATAGTCTTGGCCATCAGATTAATGACAGAATTTGCAATATTTTTTGTCACTTTATCCATTGAGACTGCCACAGCCTGGTTCACAGAGGACTGAATTAATTAATTTAAATTATTTTTAAAAGCTTCCCATCTTCCTCATTTTCATTTAGTATAGAGGAGCTATTTAATTCCATTGTTTGTAGTGACTAGAAATGAAACTTGGTAAAAATATGGCAAAAATGGGTTAATTTTGGACAGGGAACACGGTCTCCTCCCAATGGGCGTGTAAGCGCAGAGTGAAAGCTTGAAGAGAACAGGAAAGGGTGAAAAGCAAGGCAGCACCCCTGGGAGTGTCTGAGACTCCGCGTCAGAGCCAGCAGACACCAACAAGAGCTCCTACCAGGAAGGTTGGACAATGAACGACCTGCAACTAACGCACAAAGGCAAAGTAAAGGGAGAACAAGCACAGGAAAAGCATCTCTGGAGCTGTGACACCAAAATGGAGAATGCAGCCAGAGACGCGGTACGCGGGTCAGAAGCGCTCATGAGCACCACGAGCACCGGAGCCACTGAACAAGCAAAGCATTAAAGCAAGTACACAAACCAAGGGGCATGTAAGCAAATGAACATAATAACTGAACAGTATAATACAATATGTCGTCAATGATAATAATGCACAATACTTAAATTGACTGCGAGCAGCAAGAAAAGAAAACGGTTTGCAGTCAATATAGGTGTTATAGGTAATGCTGTTATCCTATTGGCGGTTATTAGTACTACGTTGTATCTCCCATTGGCCAGCTGTCTCTAAGACTCATGTGATTTGTAGTTTTACAGTTTTCTTTACTGCTGCTATTGAAATAACTGCAAGATTAGAGAAGCATAATAGGAGCCTCCTAAAATTCAAGATGGCAACCACAGTGTGCTTTTTTCCATCAATCCTTCGTTGATTTTGTTGTGGCTCTATGGGAGAGGAAATACGTGCATTTCCACAGAAAGTAATGGCACCCAATATCATGACCACAGGTGCAGCTGAAACACGTAGATGTTGTTAATACTCAGCCACTGCCATTGGAAATAAAGCCCCGTATGCAGCAACTGGAGTGCCGATCTCCTGGTTATCGCAACGAGTTTTGACATTTAGACGTGCTGGCACACGCGATACGACCAAGGACCACTAACCGTTTAGTGCACAGCAGCAAGCTCCGAATGAACTATTAAGCATGATTTTAATGCGAGTTAGACATGTTAAGGCCTAGTTAAATGATTCACTTTGTGTAGTTAAACATCTCAATCCATTTGTTTTGTTCCCTCACTAGAAGTGATTTTTTTGGTAGACATAAAAGACGCGGCGATAAATCTATCATAGTTTTGTCTTAGTTTAAGTAAGCTGCAATTTATGGCCGGATTGATCAATTTGTAGAGAGATCACTTCCATTACTGAAGACAGATTTTTATGCTTGCATTTAGCATGGCAATACTACCTCCTGGATGTTTGCCAAATTAGCCTTGGATTAATCAGGCTCCTAATGTTTAAGCGCCAAGAGAAAAGCACGTTTGTTTATAAAAATGGGCACTGTGGCATGGTAGGCCACACTCATTAGAATAATAACACAAACACAGAAGATGGTAGAGTCCGGGACCTCGGAGTGCCGAGGCACTGGCTTTTCTGCATATTTATTAAAGACAGGATGTAAAATGGGTTAAACCCAAAACTCCAACACTGGCAGGAAGAAAGGAACTAGCTTTACTAGTAGTGCCAGAGTCGAGCATGCACAACGCTAATTTTCTCCCGAGATTCAAAGAAAACAGTACTGAAAAATTCAGAGCAGGCCAAATAAAACAAAATACACTATTGACAGATCGGGGTTGGCCCTCAAGCAGTACTTTGGAAGGTCATATCAACCAACTTGTGAAGATGTTGCAAAGGCATGTACATATATAGTGAAGTCTCCTGAGAGCTGGATGAAGAGGGGACCTCCAGAATCACAAGTACCATAGGCAAAGGTGAGCTTGAACCTGTAGGACTCTCTCCTAATAGCTATCACCGAGTCAGTTCTAATTCGCTATTGGCATCTGAATCGTTGTCATCAGGCACCTGTGGAGAAGCACAACACTTTTGTTAAGAAAATAGTTTTGGTCACTGATTTCACCACTCTCTTGGCAGTCAATATAGTGCCTTGAATGTGTAGCACCTCCCGAGGAGATATTTCAAATGGGAGATGAAATGTACTGTCAGAGTGACTGCCCTGTACAAGCACCAAATTTCTCACACCGATGTGAGGCCAACCATCAAGCATGATGTTGAGAGCTGCTTCTCTCATTTAATTTTTTTCACCATGCCAGTATCCACCTTTCATTAGGGGGAGGAGGACTCCTACATGTGATGTAGAATCAAATCATTCACCATATTGATCCATCCATATTTGGCTGGGGGATTCTTCCCGTGGCAGCATGAGGGGTTTGCTGATATTAAATGCATTCAAGCTGCACTCCACAATTTGGCGCACTCCACATTCTATCCAGAGGCATGGTCAATTCAAATAGATTGTTCTCCTGAACCTCTCAACTTCTCTGTTGGCCATAGTGAGGTAATCTTGCAATGTTTGATATGAAACAAGTTTAAATAATCTGTAAACTCCTGACCCTGGAAGCAAGGCCCATTATCTGTATGAGGTTCTTTGATAACGCATGAGTAGTCATCATCTTTTCTATCTTGGGAATGAGTCTATCAGCTGACTATCTCCACTTCTAGATATTTTGAATGATCACTTATTATCACGAGTGGATGTTGTCCGTATGTCAGACTTCCAAAACTGGCACTCACTCTCATCCTGGATAATGGAGAAATACCTTCAAATTGTGACCTGGACTTGGCATTTATAGAGGTCCTGGTGTTGACTTCAACCTGTATGTAACATTTTGGTTGAGCACGCTTGTTGCTGTTACTGTGCTGTGCGACATACATGACATGCACTATCCTCTCACTTTTTTCATTGTCGAACATGTCGTCAGTCAGAAACTCTAGCTGAGTGAGTATGCGGATTTCAGTGTTTTGCTCACCATCGTTTTTGATAAGCACGAGAATCGACAGACTTTGGCAAAATGACTGAATTTCCTGCAGGCAAAAATATCTTCCCTTGGGCAAGTCACTCAAAGGAATATTGGTACATGGCTCTGTACTGCCTACAGATTCTATTTTATTCTGTGTGTGGTGCTGATTTGGGATGCGCACCGGATTTTATGGCCTAGTTTACTGGCTCTGCTTTTACTGGCTTGATCAAATGCGATGTCCAGGAGCTATAGAGTTCCAGTTACTGGCCCAGTGATAAAATGTCTGGTAGGGACTTGCCTGATCCCCCCCCCAGAATCTGTTGCTGCAGTTTAGTCGAGGCACACCCTTGGGGAAATTGGGCTCATATTCCCTCTGGGTAAGGTGCACATGCTGGTGAGTTCCTTCAGGCAGGCATATAATACTTTTACAGACTCCAGGGCAATATTTGGTCTGGCACCTCAGGAATCTCTCGTAGTCTGGTTTTGCTAGTGGAGCTAAATGTTAATTGAGTGCTAAATGTTAATTGAGTGCTAAATGTTAATTGAGTGCTGCAATAGCAAGCTGATAGTCAGCGTACAGTTGTCACAGCACTTATCCTGTCTAGGCTTGATTATTGCAACAGTCTCTACCTAAACATACAGGAACTCTTTCTGAATAAACTTCAGCTGTTGCAAAATGCGGCAGCGAGGTTGCTCACTGGTACACCTAAATTTGCTCCCATTACTAAGGAAATCAAAAAACTTCACTGGTTGCCTGTTAGGAAACGGGTGCGTTTCACAACTTTATGCACCGTCTACAAGGCACTTCAAGGCACAGGCCCAGATTACCTGAAACGGCAAATGCAATGGTACCTGCCCAAAAGAACTCTTCGCTCCCTTGGAGCCAAGTTGGTGATAGTACCACCCATTAAAAAAGCCTTATGGGGTGGGAGACGCTTTGTTGTTTGCGCAGCAAAGGCCTGGAATGACCTTCCATTCTATCTGAGAAATGCCACTGACCTCCTTACTTTTAGGAAGGGATTAAAAACCTGGCTCTTTAACCTGTAATGTTGTCTTCCATTTCAGTGCTCAGAAGATAGTAGCTAGCGCCAGGACACCCTTGGGTAATCGTCGCACTTTAGAAATATCTATAACATAACATAACATACTGTATTTGAAGATTCCTTCACCTACTTGATGTAGTAGCATCTGCTTCTTTTTTCCATCAGCCACATCATTGGCGGTGAAGCAAATCTCAAGATGTTTAATCCAAAGCTTCCATCTGGGGGACTGAGATGATGGCGAGCCAGATATTTGAAATGGTGTTATGGCTGGATGGCCAACATTTTTCATCATAAGTGCACTGCAGCAGACAGGATGCAGGGAGCGATTGAACTCCATGGCTAGAGCGAGAAAACAGCTGGTGGCTATTCGGTCTGCTGTTTGGCAGAGAGGGCGATTAGCTGTCATGTCGGTGTGTAGAACTTGCAATAGCATCACAACTTATATTGTATCTGCTCAAAACATCATTACACTCTCACCTTGAAATACACTATTTGGTAAAGAGACTGGTCCCCAGTCATGTGTTTCTCATCTGTAATGCAGCAGAGTGACTTCTGTATTGTACTAGTTGCGGTGGGCAGTGCTTAATTAATGCAGGTGTTTGCTGGTGCTCTGCACTGGTACTTATTTCCTATTACCGGCACATATTTATGACAGCTCACCACGTTGGTGCTGTCAGTCTATTTTTAAAAGAGTACTAGACCAGAGTGTTTAACAATTTGATATAGCAATAAAAATAATAATAATACCAGCGGGCCCAGGCCATTCTTACACATTTAGGTCACCTGGTATTGTTCAAATTGGCACATTTGTAGGAGTGTAATGGTGAGTTGGTGGTGTTAATACTGGTATTTGGCAGCTTTGGCAGGGCCTGTAGGTGATACAAGCTGCAGTGGCCTCCTGAGGAATATCTTGGGCCCTGGTACTTATATTTTTACAATTTAAGCACTGGTGGTGGCCCAATTGAATTGGTAGCAGATTAGCTATAGCATCTTTTGCAAGGGCCCAAATACGAGGCCAACTCACTCTGGAGACATATACAAGACCCCAGAGCTTGGTTCTGGTTCGTGCAAAGAGCGGTGTGGAGGTGTCAGCCTCCATTGCGCTCCTCACTAGCATGTGAACTCATCGTTGACACTAGGCACGGCTTAGCAGCAGCAACAACAGCCAAAACAATGTGAGTGCCAAAGGGCTGCATGTAGGAATCATCAATGTTGTGGGTATGACGTCAACTGGCCAGGTATACACAGGGTAAGAGCCTCCTCCAGCTATGGTCTGGCGGGGGGCAACTCACGTAGAAGGCATAATTATGAGGGTCACAACCACTTTGTTACAATTGTGGCATCGAAGACCCTCTGTTACAAAATTAACATAGACACAGAAAATGGTAGGAGTGTGTCCCTCAGAGTGCTGAGGCAACAGATTATTGTAAAGAAGTCATGGAGATTGTCAGGTCGGAAAGCAGGTTTATTGCCGCATATTAAGGCAGACCTTCCTTCAGCTTCAGCCCAACAGTAACCAAACTTCCACCATCAACACTCCAGAACGTAACCCATCTACTTAGATACCACAACATACCATACCATACTTCTCCCCCCGTAACTCAATGGCCATCAACTGCATAACAGAATGACAATATATACAAAGATAATATAGGCACTAAAAGAGAGTAAGTATGTGACAGGTGTGAAAACAGGCAGACATGAGGAACATAATAGCATAACAAAACGCTCCAACCCTCGCCTTATCACTTCTCACCAATAATAGTTGTCACTATTGAGATCCAAGGTGAACCTCAAGCTCCTCTGAATGATCCATCCTTGAACTGAAGGCCCTTCCTATGAAACATACAGTTTACCTTTTTCTATTTTTGAATTCAAACATTGAAGTCCTGTATCCTGGGAATGCTATCGCCTGTAAAGCTTTCATGGTGTACATCTGAAGGAAGTAATTCTCCTCCCAACACGTTCCTAAACTTTTTCAACCAAACCGATTTGTCAACAATGGTAAAAGGAGATCCAGAATCAGCTGCAATTTATATGTCAACGCTACCTATACTCATTTGACAAACCAGTTTGTTCCTAGAACTGGTTCTTAAATTTAATACATCACATCCAATAATTAGTATACTGTCTGCACTAACAGAATCATCACAACTGGGGAATTCTGAGTCTGATTATTCACCAATACATTTTAAAGTACTGTTTTTTCTACACATTTTGGCGAATTGAGCTACAAATCCGCAGTACGAATATCTGAATTTTCTTGCAGGACAGTTTTTGTCTCTGGCGAGGTGATCTTTACTTCCACACCTGTAACAGCTGGCTTGTTTATTTTTCTCTGAATTGTTATTGAAAGGTTTGACTGGAATATTCTTGGAGTTAATTTTTATACCCTGTGACTCGGTCTTCGATGGACGGTTAGATATAACCTTGCCAACAGTAGAAGTTCCATTTGTTTGTGATGATGATTTTTTTAAGGCTGAGTTTGCACACCTTTTATAATTTAGCTTTCTTTGCAAAGGCTAAGATTACTTTTAAGGTGGAGTTGTGCAGACTGTCTGTTTAGAAAGCAGGCTTATTGCATATTGCAGTCTATCAAGGTACATTTTCCTTCAGCTCAAGCCCAGCAGTAACTGAACTTCTACCCCAACACTCCAGAACATAACCCGTCTTCTTTTTTTTATTTCTTTTTTTAAATCTTTATTTTCAGTTTAATAGAATTAGGAAGGCATTTCGTTTACAGGTCATTCAGGATCATACATTAGGAGTTTCAGTATCACAAGTACAAACGGTCCGTGACCTGCTGGCGAGTCCTCCCTCAAATCCAAGGAGGTTCGTGGACCAAACATTATAGTGAACATTTCAACCCCCAACAAGAAAATACCATCCTCCCGCCCAGAGCTTCCGTGATAGGTAACCTTTAGAAGGCTTACATGTCGGGTCATGTCTCTCATAGAGTCGTTATCTTCGTTATAGCTCCCACAGGTTCTTATCCCACCTACTGTAGGGGTGTTCCCCTTTGCCCCCCTGGTTCTTATGTATTCGTCCCTGATCCTTCAGGTGAGGATCCCCCCTGGGAATGTGTATAGGTGAGTAGGCAATGAGTCATTTCCGCCCAAGCTGTTAAAGTCTCTTGTGCCTTCAGGTCTCTTCGTGTCTGCCTCATATGTATTTCCTCAGTCCCTGCCCATTCTATGAGATCATTCTCCCATGCATCCCTAGCCGGCGCACGGAAACTTATCCAGTGTATTGCAATTCTTCTTTTTGCAATGAGGAGGCCTAAAATAGCATATCACCTACTGAGCTTTTACTTAGGATTCCCGGGGAGAAGGCCAAACATACATACCCTCACTGTCTGTGGGATCCTCCACCCCATGGTTTCTCGCAGCTGATCCAAAATTTCTGCCCAAAAACGATGTATTACGGGGCAGTACCAAGTCATGTGTAAAAAGTCAGCCGGTTCCAAATGACACCTAGGGCACTTTGGGTGTCTGGCGTGGTATATATAATGTACAAGTTTAGGGGATAGATAGGTCATGTGTATGTAATTATATTGGATCAATTTAAAGTGGGCACTGACCGACACTCTTTTTACCCCCGTATGTATTTTGAGCCAATCCCTTTGAGAAATTGGATCATCAACATGGCGTTGCCAGGCATCCTCTATTGGGAGGGGTTGCAGCTGTTTATCAGCCCGTAATGCCCGATAAAGATGGGTTATTATTTTACGACCCCCTGCCATCTCTAGCAATGTAACCAGCGTGTGCGTGCGCTCTGGTGCCTCCAGGAAGGCAGGCCAAATTTGTCTCGCCGTTGCCGAAATCTTTGCATACTGTAGGCATTGGCCTGTACCCAGGTTAAATGATTCTAGAGCCTGTTGCATGGATAAAAATCTATCCTCGGGGTATAAGTCCAACAGCATTAAACAACCACCCTCTTGCCATTTGTCTATAGGCTGTGGGATTTGTGAAAAGGGTACTAGCATCCAAATATCCATGTCTGGGGCATATGGGGCTCTTCTAAATATGCGCCTGACCACACTCTCCCATATTCACCCTAGGTGCCGAATTATAATTATATGGGGGAGAGTCTGTGGAGTCTTAACCCCTTCATTAGGAGCTCACCCAGTTGGTAACTGTGGTGAGTACCTTCCAATAGGTTTCGTCCCCAGTTTGGCTCGCCATCCAGCCAATGAATCGCATACTGCAGTTGTGCTGCATAGTAATACAGCTCAAAGTCCGAAACTTCCATGCCTCCCTTTTCCCACTCTCGTATCAGGGTAGCTAGACTCACTCTACATCTCCTACCCTGTCAAAGAAGAAACGTGGTCAGTTTGTCGAGCTCTTCAAATACTGTTCGCGGGAACTCATAGAAGGTGTCCTGCATTAAATATAGACAGCACGAGAGTACCACCATCTTAAGAAGTGCAATTTTCACCATAAGAGATAGTTGGAGGGAGTTCCAGAATTGTATAGACGATTTTAACCCATCTATAACCCTCCCCATATTGAGATCGAAGAGTTGCTTTTCATGATGGGCAATATGAATACCTAAATATTTAAGGCTGTCTGTCTCCCATCTGAGACCAAGATCTGGCAGCGCTTCCAACTGATGGTTGGCTAGAAGGCCGAGCGGGAATAATACTGATTTTTTAGCATTTACCCGAAGTCCTGAGATCTCCCTGAATTCCCTCACTACCCCAAGTTGGGTTGGAACTGAGGCTTCCAGTTGCCGGAGGTTGACCAAGGCATCGTCTGCATACAACAAAATTATATGTTCTGTATTGCCCACGGGAATTCTCCAACCCTGGAGGGTCTGCCGAAGTTTACAGGCCAGGGGTTCAATCGCCATGACAAAAAGTAAAGGGGACATGGAACATCCCTGCCTCGTTTCCCGTTGTAAGGCTATTGTTTCTGTGACATATCGACCAGTACGGATCCTCGCATTCAGGGTTGAGTATTACAGTTTGGCCCAATTTATGTACGTGGCTCCCAATCTCGCTTTGGCCAATACCACCCATATATATTCCCAATCAAGGGAGTCAAAGGCTTGCTCAATATCCAGAAAAGCAAGCGCAAAGTTTCCCCCCGGAATAATTGGAGCAGTCATAACATGAACTAGTCATCACAGATTACGTTGCATATTTCTATTTGGAATAAATCCGGACTGATCCACATGGATCCGTCGTGGAAGGTGGGGGAGGAGGCGTGCCGCAAGCACCTGACTGAGGAGCTTAAGATCAACATTGAGCATTAATATGGGACAATATGAACTAGGTTCAAGAGGATCTTTTCCTTGTTTAGGTATCAGAGCGATCAGGGCTTCAGACATCGACTGTGGGAGTTCTCGTCGCTGGTATGCTTCAGCGAACACCTGGACTAATATGTTAATTAAAATATTTGCGGAGGTTTTATAGAACTCTGATGGGAGCCCATCCCCACCTGGTGTTTTCGCCATGGACATTAATTGTAGTGCTTGATGCAGCTCTTGCTTATCTATGGGGGCCCCCATTGCTACTTGATCTTCCTTTGAGATTGTCGGTAAGGTGAAGTGATCTAGGTAGTCCTGTCTCGCTCCCTCCCCAACTATCTGCTGCAGCCTTGCGTATACCTGATGTAAATGGGCGTCAAAGGCCAAGTTGATATTGTGTTGTGTTCTTACCACTCAACCTTCGTGATCTTGGTTAGCCAGGAATGGCTGTGGAGCGGACTCTACTCTGATCAAGCGTGCTAATATTCTACCTGCTTTATCTCCTTCCGTGTACCAGCGTTGTCTACCTTTTTTCTTGTCAAATTTTTCTAGCTAGTCCCAAAGCTCATCTAGTTTCTGACGAACCCAAGCCACTCTGTTGGGGGCGTCCCTGGGTAGCTCCTGTTCAATATCCTCTAGGATTTTTTCATGTTTCGCTAAGTCTGTTTCAAGGGTGCGACAAACCCCCACCATAGTTGATAAGCAGACTCCTCTGAGAACTACATTCATCGTATCCCACTCTATAGCTCTGGCACCTGTCGTCCCCCAGTTTTCCGTAAAATAATGAGATAGAGATGTATGTAGTGTATTTTTAAATACATAACCCATCCTCTTAGATCCATTGCTTCCTACACGAGGACTGTTGATGTAACCACTTCAGACATACCACACTTATCCGCATATTTATTAAAGTCAAACTGTAACAGGAGTTATACTAAAAACTCTAACAGTGAAAGAAGGGAAACAACAATGTTCCTACTGGGTGGTGTCATGCATGTGCAACACTATAATCCCTATTACTTTAGACTGAAACCAAGATATGAAATACACGTTTATGTCGCTTGAGCTGTCATTGGTTGCAATGTAAGTTTAAACTACACAGTCATTTATCATAAATATTATTAAATAGAGTCCCAACAATGCCACTTCCTAATTAGAGGTAAAAGGGTGAAGAAGGCGTGCTGTTGAGGTGTGCAATACTAAATCGGAATTGGAGCCCGTGTGCCTTGATCCCTACTATATATGATTAAGCTGGCAATATGGCTCAGTAAATAGTGCACTCTTTGGTGACACCTGTGGTCTGCATGCCAGTTTGTAATCCCAATCCTACTCTCAAAGTCAGTAAATTGAGGAACGATGGCACTTTGCAGCGCTTAGAAACGACTGATATGTGGTATGCCCTGTTACAGAAAATAAATTAGGATAATAAAGCAAGGGCATTAACACATCCCTACCGTTTAATAATTTCTTCCTAAGCAAATATTTCTGTCATTCATCGGTCACTACAATTACACGCTATGCAAGCTTCCATTTAATAAAACAACAATACATCAAGGGCTTTAAGTGGGATGAAAAAATTGGAGGTGGGGAGAGGGGGGTGGGGAGTCTCATCAAGGGGCCTGGCCTCTTTATGAAGGGCATGGCTTACATAGATAACTAAGTTTCTCTTCTAATAGTGGGCCACCTGGCGGTATTTTGGTTCCTCTCCGAGCTTTCTGTTATTGCATCCAGATAATATAACACAGCAACTGACATACCCCTAAAACCAGTCAGGACCATTGTTCTTTATAGTGGTTAACTGGTATAGGATACATGATTTTGTTGTAAATAATTAATACTGAAAATGTTTCAATTCTTAATATTGTGAGTCTGTGACTTAAACATTACTGGGGTCTGTGGAAGGTGTAGTGGTCTCCTGTTATGTTGCAGTCTCTGTTATAGATAATTGCCCTTTTTCTCTTCACATCTCGTTTTTCTGCATATCTTACACCTCACCTCTTTCCAATTCAGCACTCTCTTTTCACTCCCTAATGAATGGACTTCCTCACATTTCCTTCACTTCTGAACCCTCAAACACACAATGCACCCTCTCACCTGTTTGCACTGTATTTTTGTTTACCTTCGCCTTGTCAATAGTTAGACACTTGTGTACTTCCTTCACACACATTTGCAATTGCAACTGGAATACATGACCATTGCTCTGTGCCCTCTGCAGAGGCCAAGGATGTATTCTGAACACCTTTTTGACCCACTTACAGGCACTGTGAGAAACTCAACAGCCTTCCGCCTCAGCTCAGAGCTATCATTTGTGACTTTTTATATACACCTGGAGGCGACTCAGTTTAAAGTATGCACTATACAAGTGTAGTATGCTACAAGAAAAAAAAAACAGAAACACAACATCCTGGAAATAGGTAACCCTCTTTGGGAAGTCATGATTACATTAAAAAGGTAAAATATATAGGGACTGAATCACTGACATGGATTACCTTCACATTTTTTGCATTAATTGTTCAGAAATCAATCAGCGTTTTTGCCATTAACGTTAAGGACATGAATATAGTGTCACGATTCACTCCCTGTGCTCTCGTTCCCACCACCAGGGGGCCGAATTGTGGGGCTTTCCAGTATTCTAATATGCTTCCAGACACTCCCCTGTATGCATATCCTGACTTCCAGGCATTTGGACATCATTTAGGAATTGACATCCATTCCCAATCCATGCCGGGTTTTGTGGAAGCCAGTCTGCTCATGCTGGAAACTCCATTACCTATAATCCCCTGCTCACTGCTTTGTCTCCACCCCTGCAGGCCAAGGATGGGTGGAGGAATTCAGTTCACCTGTGGCTGGCTGCTGCTAGCCTGCTCACACCTGATGCGAATGAATACTGTGAGCTCTTTTAAGCCCCAACTCCCTTCAGCCCAGTGTTGGTCATTGTAGCTGTTTTCCGGTGAGACCGATCCTTGTTTCCTGAGCTTTTGATATGCCTCGATTCCTGAGCTATAGTTAATGCTTGTTCCTTGATTCCTGAGCTATAGCTATTCCTTGTGCCTGAATTAGCACTCTCTGCAGTGCTACCTTGTTTCCTGAGCTATAGCTATTCCTTGTGCTTGAATTAGCACTGCCTGCAGTGCTACCTTGTTTCCTGAGCTATAGCTATTCCTTGTGCTTGAATTAGCACTGCCTGCAGTGCTACCTTGTTTCCTGAGTTCCTGAGCTATAGCTATTCCTTGTGCCTGAATTAGCACTGCCTGCAGTGCTACCTTGTTTCCTGAGTTCCTGAGCTATAGTTATTCTTTGTTCCTGTTCCTGGGCTTCAGCTATTTCTTGTTCCTGATTTGCACTGCTTGCAGTGCTCTCTTGACTCCTTGTTTCCTGAGCTGTAGCTATTTCCTGTTTTCTTGAACCAGTACTGCCTGCAGTGCTACCTTGACTCCTGAAGCTTTAGTAATTCCCTGTTCCTGAACTAGCACTGCCTGCAGTGCTACCTTGACACCTGAAGCTTTAGTAATTCCCTGTTCCTGAACTAGCACTGCCTGCAGTGCTACCTTGACTCCTGAGCCTTAGCTCAATTCTTGTTCCTGCCCCAGCACTGCCTTCTATGCTACTTTGTTTTCTTGATTCCTGAACCTGCCCTATTCTAGTATACCCTTGTAGCCTCCCCTTCTGTGTATCCTTTTCCAGTCCCTGCCTTTCTTCCCATTTCCTTGGTTCCAGTTCTAGTTTGCTCTTTCTATTTCTGCTGTCTTGCTTCTGTTACCGTGTATGTTTGTTGCCTGCTTTCTGCCAAGTGCGCCCTGTGATTTCCTTCCTTTCCTGTTAAGCACTCCTCCTTGCTAGCTCCTTGTCTATTGTGCTTGTGTTTAGTTCTACCCCTTTGCTGTTACTGCCTTGCGTGTTCCTGTTTGATCGCCAGGATCCGTGGGCACAGCTGACTACCTAGGTGGTGTTTCTTGTTCACTGTGAGTATTGTCTTTGAGTTACTGTTATAACATCACCATAGGTATAAGCTCCACAGACCCTGCCTTTGCATACATATCCTATATGTGGGTATTTTCAGTCCGTATCTGTAACAGCAATTGTGGGTGAGGAACTTACTGAGCTTCAGTCTTATCGTGTGGAGCTCCTGAGTGCTTTACCCCACATTCCCTTTATTGTTAATGTTGTATTATATATATGTCTTGCACGTCCGTCCTGGGTGTAGTTAGTCTGAATGCTAAATTGCCTTGTGAGTGCCGTTCCTTTCTGAGTCTTAGCCATCTTGTTCCTTTGTACAGGCTTCCCCTTTGGTTCCCTTTTCTCCTCTGACTTCCTGTGTGATCCTGGGCAGCGCTGTACTCCTCTCTCTGTGTACGTTTTCTACCCCGTTCCCAGTCCTTGTCCAAGTCCCTGACTGTGTTCCCGACATAGTCCCGGACATATAGGGCCCATTCGGGGCTGTTTCAAAGTCAGTTTTTAATTACTATCAGGTCGGAGAACTGGGGGTGACCCGGCCCATTTAAAAACCAGAATACATTTATTTTTCCTCTGACTCCTAACTAGAGGTTGGCGAGCCAATGAAAGCTCGAGCCAGATGTCAGACTCTGGCTGAGCTCGAGGTCCTTTTGGACCCTCAAGCCCAAAAAGAGCTTTAAAAAGAGCTTTAATGTAGCTTTTGCCCACCACCCACGCTATGACCTAGTGCGCCAAGAATTAACGAAGATACATCCACCTTTGATATAAAACAAGAGAGGAAAATAGATACCCATCTAGTGGCTGAATGGCACAATGTAAAATCAGATAATTTAGGATTTTCCCAGCTCAACCAAACTGCGATCTTAGGTAACCACTTTATTTCACTGTGGTTCCTTTTTAGGGTTGCGCCTGGAGAGCACGTGCTAACGCATGCATCACGCTTGCGATACGCTGTTGTTAACAAACAGGGCTTAGAGTCCGCCTGTTGCTTACCATTTGTTGGCTTGAGTGGCATTCTTCTTTACAGCCTTGTAATTCGTCAAGGCAGGCCTAACATTTCAGTTCCTCTCTGTGGCGCAGGGGCCAATCACTGATTGATTCTACTTAATCAGTGCTCGCCTGCTGCTCCAGACTTGACTGATGTACTATTTTGTTGTTTTTTTTTAGCTTTTAATGCCCTGCAAACAGAAGGAGCGTGACTGGCAAAAACGTGCCCATCAAGACAAACCAAATTGCAAAGATTTATTTTCTATAGTTAACTTTCTTTTATTTTGCCATGTCTTCTTTTCTCACTTTGCACTCATGTTTTCTTTTGTTTTTGCTCGTGGTCACTGTTCTCAAAAGATGAGGATTATGTTATTGCACAGCGACATTGTTTCTTTCTTATGTGTAATTTCTGAAATGATGTTTTAACAGATAACCGTGCAGTACACCCCACTCCAATCCGCCCTGCTCCAATCTGCCCCACCTCACTTGAATCTGCCCTCAATCCAATCCACCCCAGACCAGTCCAATCCAAACCACTCACCCCAATCCACCACAGTCCAATTCCCCTAACCCACCCCACTCCAATCTGCCCCACTCCAATCCACCCCACCTCACACGAATCCATCCCACTCAATCCAATCCATCCCAGACCAGTCCAATCCACCACACTCCAATCCTCCTAACCCACCCCAATCTACCCCACCCCAATTTGCCCCATTCCAAAACAACCTGCCCCACTCCTATCCAAAACAATCTGCCCCACTCCTATCCAAAACAATCTGCCCCACTCCAATCCAAAACAATCTGCCCCACTCCAATCCAAAACAATCTGCCCCACTGCAATCCAAAACAATCTGTCCTACTCCAATCCAAAACAATCTGTCCCACTCTAATCTGCCCCGCTCCAATCGAAAACAATCTGCCCCGCTCCAATCGAAAACAATTCACCCCGCTCCAATCGAATACAATCTGCCCCACACCAATCCACTTCACCCCAATCCAATTCCCCCACACCAATCCACTTCACCCCAATCCAATTCCCCCACTCCAATCCCTTCCACCCCAATCCAATTCCCCCACTCCAATCCCTTCCACCCCAATCCAATTCCCCCACTCCAATCCCTTCCACCCCAATCCAATTCCCCCACTCCAATCCCTTCCACCCCACACCAATCCAATCCACCCCACACCAATCCAATCCACCCCAATCCAATCTACCCCACACCAATCCAATCTACCCCACACCAATCCAATCTACCCCACACCAATCCAATCTACCCCACACCAATCCACCCCACACCAATCCAATCTACCCCATTGCAAACCAATCTACTCCACTCCAATCCACCCCACTCGACTATACCGGAGTAGTGTACTACTCGCTGTAAAGCGCTTCATCTTCTCATAAGGGGTAGTAAGCGCTATAAAAATACAATTACAATAATGTTGCTCTATCTAAGAATCTAGGCCACATACAGAGTGCACTTGACAACTCACTTATCTCTTAATTCACTAAAGACATTGTTGCAAAGGCGAGGGACATGGGCCATGGATATTTTTTAATTCATTTTTAAAAACTGCCACATTTAACACGCCTCAATGCAGTGATATACTCTGATGTACTAAATTAGAACGCTTCTGTGTGTTATTTTTCGATTTGTAGCCTTTTTTTTTACATGACGTTTCTTACACAGTTTACCTCCCATTCACTTTCAACTCAGCTCACACACGGGCTTAGCTCAGCCAGACCCTCGTTTCGGCTCTGGCTCGGCTCTCCCTGGTAATTTGTTGGCTCGCCCACCTGTACTCAGCGGCGGAGTTGATGTGACGTGCACCGATTTCCTCGATTACCAGCTACACTCGATTTTGTATTAACTTTGAAAGCGGCCAGACACGCTAAAGTATTGAACAGGAACGCCAAACAAGTAACTAAATACCAGCAGTGCCCCTGCTGCATTCCAACTCGAGCTGGCGGTTTGTGCTTAGAAGGCGTTTTTCCACGGGACGTCGACCGGGTTGTTTGGTCTTGTTTTTGATTTCCTTTCGTCAGCAAACCTCGGGGCATTCTGATTGGCTAAGAGAGCCCACCGCCCCCTAACTAGAGGCTTCTTGAGGCTACTCTGTATTTCTAGGAAACCGAATGCTTCTTGCGCGTTTTCTTAGTAAGAAATCAGTGGCTAGCTGGGTGGGGGCGTGTTAGGTTGCGAGCTATTCACAACAACCGGATTTTTGTGGAATTTGGCGGAGCGCCACATACGAAACAGTTATGGAAAAGTTGTTTTGCAAAAAAGTGAAATATAGCAGTTTCCAGAGTGCACACGTACGCTAGCCTTAAACCACAGTTCGACTTATTGTCAAGACAGGACCAAAACAATAGCACGAGGAGTTTGGGATTTTTGTAATAAGTGGCAGCTCGTTCGATTCTGACTTAAAAATTAATTTATGACATTAGGAAACAGCCAATACTATTTCTTGAGCTAGTTAAATTAATTGATTTAGATGATGAGAAACTGTCATAAATCAAACGAGACTGAACTGTACTGGCCTTGGTATCAGAGCCCCTTGAGTATTTTCCCGGAACCCTCAACCTGTAATTACCGCCAGCGGTGTAAGTAATCGCCACTAGGGTGTTTATTGGATAGTGTCATCATTGGGTTGCACACCTGGGTACTCGCTTCGCCAGTTGAGTAATGCCTCCATCTGGAGGGAGAAACTCGTGGATCTGTGCAGTGAAATATAAAATTACCTTCTACACCTTAAAAAGTGAATTTTAATGTGGACAAGAGGTATAGAGGTAAGATTTAAAAGGTGAAAGTGGTGGTGATGTTTGGACATACTAACATTCCTTACCGTCACACTTAGGTGGTTGACATGTTTCGGCATTTGCTGCCCTTATGGTTACTTGGCCTTCATCAGGACCTTAGTTGTCAGATCCCTTATGTGGTTGTTCTTCGATATTTCGATAAGTACACTTTCATCACACGTCTTCGTTATTTCTGTATAACAAAGTCTTTTTTACAGTCGTGTTTTGTGCCTGTTACTTGGGTAAAAAAGGAAAGGAGTCAGAGCATACGATTTATGTGCAAACATTTTTTGATATCTGTGACTGTATTTCCAATGTGAGGCTATACTTGTTATCATGCAACTACTTCTGGTGAATGCAGGTAACACTGTCACTGCACTCTGGGGTTGCATGCACTTTTCTCCGTATTCTGGAGGTGAGCAGTTTATTAACCGTATAACGCTGGGATTGGTCCTTGCAAACAGGGTTAAAAGCCAGTCTAGGACTGGTAGGAAGGGTGAGTTAGGTCTAGGGACTCCCTTATTTTGCGTGTGGTACGGCATATTGAATACAGAATTTTACCCACCGTTGGATCACAGTTGCACCTCTTTTTTAGGTTCAGTTTGTAGGAACAGGTCGGATAGAGGTGTCCTTAAGGGCTAACTGTGGTTTGGTGTCTAAGTTTCAAAAGTTTTTTCTGTTTTTATAAATACCTCATTGTATGCAAGGGTTTTGCCTCATAGGAGTCCGGTGAGACGAGGGTCTCGTGCCAATCTATAACTAGATAGATGGATATGTAAACATCATTAATTGTAACATTAGTTCAGCTGTGTCATAGACCAGGCAGGTGCCCGCTTTTAAGCAGCCAAATGTTATTCCCCTATGTTGGGGCTGCAGTCTGTAAAACAGCAGTCTGTAAAGCAGCATTCAAGATCACACTTGGGAAGCGTATTGGCGATCGTGCCTATCTGTAAGTAGACATGTAAAGATCATTCATCACCACATTAGCTCAGCGCTGCCGCAGATCGGGCAGGTGCCTAAACCACCAAATGTTTCCACCCTATATTGGAGCTGATGTCTGTAAAACATATCGCACACTTACTTGGTCTGAAAAGGTGCCCTGGTGAATGCGTCTAAGTCGTCCTCCTCGTCCTGGAAAATGGACGTACTGGAGGTCTCCTCAGTATAAATAGGGGCATATTAATTCATAAAGTGGTTCTAATTATTTTCAGGTGGGCGCTTGGGCGTGAGGGCAGTGGAAGTGTCTAAAGAAAACTCTGTATACCGTATAATGTTTGGAAAACGGGTAAAGTGACTTGATTTGTTTTGCTCCTATTAAAATCATTGTTTTCATCACACTTCAGAAATACAAAAAGTGCTTAATTTGTGCTTTCCTAAGTGCTGAAATAATTTGATAAATGTGTATATTTCAGTGACACTTAAATGTTGTGTGATCGAAATAACCTGACATGCTACATCCTTTCCTTTCGTTTCCTCTACCCCAGCAGGATTGTCAACTAGATCACTTTTACAAAATCCTCTCACTTTACAGTCAGGGAAATAGAAGTACACTCAGGTTTCGAATAAGGAGCAATTTGTCAGAAGATATAGCCTGATGTTTGAACTTGCCTTTGAACGCACAGCAAATATGAGAAAATAAACACGCAATTTAAAGGCATTTTTATTGCTCATTCACCTTTTGAGTTCCAGCATGAATATTTCCGGGGGGGCTGCAGCACCAACAGCACCCCTACTTCCAGCACCTATGCCAGAGGGAGTTGTGGGTGACGGAGTCTCCCCTCCCCAGGAATTTCGGAAGGGTGGTTCAGGCCACTCAGGCGATAAGCTGATTGGCTAGATTGTGGGTAGGGCTAGGATAGGTTATCTGGGTGGTGGCATTCTCTTCAACTGTTACCACGCATCGAGGAAGGTCAGGAGAAGCTGTTTGTGTTTTGGACAGGCAGGTGGGGAATTGTAGGTGAGGTTAGTGAGGGTCATAGGTGGTCAGGTTAAAGCACTTTCTGGGTCACTCAAGGCTACACGGATGAGTGTTTTCTCAAGGGCAACCGCTGTGTGAGTTGTGGTGGAGTGTGCTGTATTAAGAGGTGGACCATCTGCAGAAAGCAGCCTGCATCATGTTGATGGTGGGCCACATGGTGGGAAGACTGCAGTATGCTCTGCCAGCAGCCTGGGAGCACCAGAGGCAATGACACAAGAAATTCACAAAAAAACTGATGGGTGGAATGTTTGAATTAATTTCAGCTATTGGTAATTACTCAGAGCCTTATCCTAGGCCATTTTTGTTTTGCCCACAAGGCCATCTCAGATTAGGCCCAGCCATATGCAAATTAACCTTGTTTCTGCTCTAACTGGAACAGTCTAGCCTGCACTGTCAACGCAGCTCTGAGTCGGAGCACAAAGAACCCAAGACCTGTTTTCAGCCTATTTGAGCCTCTTTAGTCAGGTGCAGTTTGGTTCCAATGAAACAGTGAGCATGAGACCACCGTCTAGGCATTCCTGTCTCCCTTAGGAAGCAAAACTACAAAAAAGTAATGGATGGAATGCCTGAATTAATCCCAGCCACTGATAATTACTTTAGCTGCATATCAGTCCATAATTTTTTTGCCCATCATGCCACCTCAGATTAGACCCAGCCGTATGCAAATCAGCCTTGGTCCTGCTCCTATAGAAAAGTTCAACCTGAACTGCCAAGCCAGGTCCAGTCTGAAACGGAATTCAAACAACCCAAAACCAGTTTCAGACTATTTGGTTCTTTTCAGTCGGGTGCATCTTGGCGTCACGGGTGGTGCCATTGGCACACAATGCAAGAGTGTGGTGCGTCACCGCAAAAATATCAACAAAGATTGCAGCACCACAAAAATATCAACAAATATGGCAGCACTCCTTGTAACATAGTAAGTGCAGGGAGGAGGAGGGTAGGAGCAGCAGGCAAGGTTTAGAGGCGCGTTATAGTGATGAAGGCACACTGAGGAAGGGGGCACTGTAGTGCATTTGGCAGGCCATTTGAGATGATGGGCAAGCCAGGAACAAGGTCCCAAAGGTTGAGGAGATTGGGTGCTAATGCAGAGATTGAGGAGCGTTTGTTGGGCAAGTCAGGTGAGACAGAGCATATTTAAGGTGAAGGGGAAGATAAGGCTGCATTAATAGGGGAGAAGATGAAAAAAAGATGGGTTTGGTTAGAGGAGGAAGGTGAAGAGGAGCTAGTGCAGGAACGGTCTAGAGCGGCTTGTGGGGTTTCAGGACGAGGTGACACTTCCATGTCGGGCGGCGCTGGAGGGCCGGTTGGCTCAATGGTGCAGAGGGAATCCAGTAACAGCCTGCAGTCCCCGGCAAAGTTTTGCACAGCTTGTGGGCGCTGGTCTGAAGTGAGGAAGAGGTCCCAGGTGACCACCCTAATAGCAATGTCAAACATAAAATGGCTTTGTGTGATGGATGGTGGGGTGGGTGATGGAGTGGTGCCTAGTGTGAGCAAGGATGCCAATGTGGGTGATGGCTGCGTTGGTGGGCTTGACGCTGGATCGGGTGAAGGCACAGCTGGATTATGACTGAGGAGAGTGATGCGGAGATGGAGAATGGAGAGATTGTAGTGCAAGAGGTGAATGTTTCAGAAGAGGTCATTATTTGGTGGTGCCAGATATGTAAGGAAAGGGGGTAAAGTTGTTAATGTGAGAGGAAGCACTAGTGTTTTCAGAGTCGGGATGATGACAGGAAAAGGAAAGCATTGGAACAGAACAACTTTTGAGAAGAATCAACGGCTATTCGGCAAGGAAAGACAAGGAACCTGACTGTTTGAGAGCAGATAGGAAAATTGGTGGGGTTCGTGAAGTGACAGGAAGAACAGCAGAAAAGGTGATCAAAATGGTTTCAGTGAAGACAAAGTAGGAGAGGTAATACAAGAGGCACCAGATGCATTAGTATCAGACTATGGTGAAGGAAACAGTGAAAAATTGAGTGGTGCAAAAATCTCTTGAAGGAGATCAGCATAATTGAGGAGGACAAAGTTGGTTTGAAACCAGAGGTTTCCAAGGACGGCAAGACAGGAGACGAGGGTGAGAAAGGTTAAAGAAAAAAAGTTGTCTTATATGTTTATTACGAAGTCTTTGTTGGGTGACACTTGTCACAAGCAACCAAAGATAAGATATGTATGGTAGAGTTTGTGGATGTGATAACGCTGATCCTTATCTTATCACTTCTAAGGATCTTCTGGTCGCCAGGATCTTTTTACCTGCTGAATAGTGTGAAGGGGAAACTCTTTTCAAGTTTACACAGTTCAATATTCCAATTACCTTAAAGACGACTGACTCCGGATTCAGTTTTGGGGTTTTATTATAGCCAAGAATAACTGCACATGCAAACACCTCAACACGAGGTTAAAGAAATAGATGGGCACTAATACAAATAGCATCCTACGCAGGAGTCTCATCCGACTCAGGATAAGAAGAATCGTTAGCTCCAAAAGTATTAGACAAGCAATGACAGCTCCTATCTCTACGTTATTCCTCATTTATCTAAACAAGCATAAACCTATTGGCTGTCCCTACTCTACTACTAAGTGGCATACCTACTTAACAGATTTCCCAGGCAAGAGTAAAAGAAAAGGTGTCAGCTGTGAAGACTTCCTAAGAAGTGCACTCACATAGTACTTTGAGCTCGATTCTAAGATGCTCCTTCCAAATCCCTCTCTGTCCTTCTCTCTGATCTCTCCTACCTCTTCTCTGCTCTCCTCCCTCGGGGCCCTGTCCCTAATACAAAACCCAAATACAATTGAACACGCCCTTGTCACGCCTCTTCGGCCGGGTCTTCCTTCTCGTACTTTTCCATTGAAACTCTTACTTCATCCACGACGGTTGTGATGACCTTGGGTCCCAGGCACCTTCTCCGCTGAAAGTATCATCCCTGCATTCCAGTGTACTCCCGTCTCAATGCCTCCCACCAACCCAACTCATGAAACAAAGAGCCAGTCTTTTACTAACGAGGCATGTGTCCTTGCACCTGCAACAGAAGATACGTTCAACAGAAACCTTCCACTGTGCTAATTAATTCTACTGTCGGTGCCCAGAGAGCCTTTCAAAGAGAACCTTCTCTGCCTACATAATAAGCTAACATAAGAACAAACAGGCCTTTCCTTAGCGTATGTTCGGTCAGGCCTTTACACAATTTAAACACACAATTCTTAGTCACTTCTATAAGCATTGGTTCATTACATTTCATATGCGAAAAGTGAACTACACGTGCAACTTAATATGGTACACGTTTAAACTACTGCATCTCGATTACACATGGCCTAACATTAATGCATTGTTGAGCACGTTTCAGTTAAGCATTACATTTGCAAATCCTAATAGCACAACTATCCTTCTATTCACTCTAATAATGTCAATTACAACTACATTAACTGACCATTCATTGATACATATCTGAATATATGCGGGTGCGAACTAACGATGATTATGATGCACCCCTACAATTTTCACAAGAACATGGCGCTCTATCAGTTCCCCCCTTTGATGACTCCTGTCATCACATTTTACTCAACTCCCTTGGAGAAAGAACCGACCTAAACAGAACTTGTTGCCATTCCTCCTTGTCTGTAATTCTCCAATCTCTTAAGCCTTTGATATTGACTGTCCTGCAGTCTGGCCATTCTCGTCTCATTTTCTCTCAGAGCTCTCTCAACTCTGCCTGCTCGATACCATTTGTATGCTTTGATCAGACCCCACAGACAAACCACACAAACCACTACAATAAGGAGAGGTCTAAGAATATAGCCAAGGAATCCCTTCCCCAAACTCGCAAACCAGCTCCCCACTTGACCAAATCCTTTGCCAACTTTCTCCCATGCTCCCTCTCCAGTCAAATCCGCTATCTTCGTGTGGATAGTAGTGATGTTACTTATATATTTCTCCAGATCCTTGCTGTGGTCTGGTATATAAATACAGCACTCTTGAACCTTCAATAATTTACAGACTCCGCCCTCTTTTGCCAATAAGACATCCAAAGCAAGGCGATTCTGTAAAACCATTGTCCTTATCGACAACATCTCTCCCTCTACAAGTACCAACGATTTTGCTGTGTTCATCGACAGTTCGTCTATCACAGTCGCCAATCTCCGGATCTTCACATCATTCAAGATCACTCCCAAACTTGGTATCATAGCTCCAAAGATATCTCCCACCACGACCCCTGCACTCGTACCTCTTCTCACTCTTGAATGCTTTCCACTTTCCATAAGTTCCAAATCCTCTGTATGGTAAATCTTTGGAAATATTATTCCCAAATAACATGTACCATACCAGTTCGCAGGCAATCTCACATAAGCATTCCTTCCACACACAAAATACACCGTAGGTATCACTTGTACAGGGCCCTGGAGAAAGTTCTTTGCTGCATCTGCCATGGTGAAAACATGGTCACATGTACTCTGTCCCACTGGGACCTTTTCATAGTAGGTCTGATAACGTCTCACACACAGCTTTCCCCTTTGCTCCTTGTCCAAGGCTATAGGGCCATAACTTCCCTTTGTTCGGTGCAATTTTTCCTCCTCGGTCCAGTCTATGGTAGAATGCCCTGTGTCTCGTGTCTGTGTTAGTTTTCTATATCTATCTTCTACCTGATCTACGAACTTTTTCTCTACATCCGATAATGAGCAGGTCAAATTATGTCGGTGGGCATATGCTGTATCCAGTTCCAGAGACGGTATGAAGAACTTCCTAAGTCTATCCTCGGACTTATAATAATCATACTTGTTCAAATGTTTATAAGCTGGGACTTCAGGAAGCACTGCATCGTAATTGGAAAATAAATACTCGAACTGATCTCTTTCATAAAACATACTAAGCAACAAACTACATGAAATTCCATACGTCAGTGGAAGATGGTGATACCTAATACCCTCATCCACTGAAGCAGGCAACTGCATACACACATAACAGTCCTTCGCATCCATCGCATCCACATACTTGTATAGCAGCTTGGCGTATGCATTAAGCTTAAAATCAGTTCTAGACAAATCTACATGCAATCTACGACTTTCTTCTATCAGCAAAGCCTTGTCAGCTCCTATGTTTCCCTCTTTTTGGCTAGGTGTGGTAGGTGTAGGAGTCCCTGGCACCCCCTGCACTGCTAGCTCATGTATTTACTGTATATGAGACTATAATTACTATGATTATAGAAACTATCACACTCCCTATTAGTATGCCTACAATCAATTTGGATCTACGATTTGGATCTCCAACCTCCATGATCTCGAAAGTTCTCAAAAGTTCTTGGTTTCAGCAATGAGCACTCAAAAGTCTCTGTCTCTCCACTCGTGACTTGCTTAACCACTCGAGCAATACTTCGAAACCTCTGGAAATCCCCTTTTCAGCTACAGTCTTATTTACATAGTCCAGAAAAAGACTTCCCTAACTCTTGTTCCTCTTCGGTGGAAAGTCCCTAAGTTTGTTCTTCTTCCACTTGGACCTAGGTTATCTTCTTCTTTAGACTTTTATTTACAACAGGTTATATTTCGTCCACGATAAGATCCTCTACAAGCGCTTCCAAAACGTGATGCAAAAGTTCAAGACGAAGTGTTACCATTTCGTGTGAATACGGCTCAAATACAAAAGACGGAAACACGAGTCGATGGAGAACCAGCTCTCGAACCTTAATCAGAAGCGGGGGATTCGGAACGGTGAGGGTCAGTATTCCTTCGACTTCGAGCCCTGGCAACAGCAGCACCACCTTCAGTACCACATTCGGGCTCTTGCTGACCACCTGCAACGACCTCAGCCTCCCCGTACTCACTACCCCCTGCATTAGTCACTGTGTAAGTCCACTCGGGGGTAGAATATCTCTTGCAAGGTACCCTTGTTCTCCTCGACCTCCTCCGACCCTCTTGAGTCTGCTCTTCATCGCTTGCTTCGGTCTCAGACGTTTCAGACACTGGAGCAAGATCTCTCTCGGGTGCCAGCCTCAGATTCAGTCGCCTCTGTCTTTCAGGCCAGGCCTCCTCGATTATGGTCGTCTTCCACCTTCCCCTTCTATACCCTGTGCACCACTTCCTTCTTCTGCTGAATCTGACTCTACTCCACCCACTGCACCACCTCTGTCTTCTGAGTCAGAGTCAATGTTCGTGTTGTCGAAACTCCCTTCTGCTTGCTCTGGTGCACATCCAGCTGCATCAGCGACCCTTACAGCTTGTCTTGTCCTCTCATGTGGCCCTGCCACATCAGCTGGATTTTCATTTACGAGAGGAGCTGTTTCTTCCGAGGGTGCTGAAACTCTGCGGATATGGGAGGCGTGCACCCAGTTCGGCAATCCTCCACACTTCACTGCTGTGTTCGTTACCAGTATCACCTGGTATGGGCCTCGCCACCGAACATCCAGACAACTCTTCCTCACGTACTTTCGGACAAGCACCCAGTCACCCGGACACAGGTCATGGCACAGATCACTCGAGGCTGGAACAGCTGCAGCTTGGACCTGCTTGGACACAGAACGGACCACATCAGATAGTCCTTTACAGTAATCGAGAATCAAGTCATCAGTGATGTTTATCAAAGCTGTAGCTGGTGCTGCTGGCAACCGCATTGCCCTCCCCATCAGGATCTCATGAGGGGACAACCCAGTTCTCCTATCTGGGACACTTCTCATGCTCATCAGCACGAGTGGCAGTGCATAAGGCCACTTCAAAGACGTTGACGAACACATTTTTGCCATCCGGGCTTTCAAAGTCCCATTAACCTGTTCCACCATCCCAGAAGCCTCTGGTCGATAACTACAATGGAGTCTCTGATCAACGTTCAATGCAGCGCAGAGTAACTTCATGATTTCACTGTGGAAGCGTTTTCCTCTATCTGATTCCAAAGAGGTAGGAATCCCGAATCTCGGGATGAGTTCCCTCAACAACAACTTAGCCACTGTGAGAGTGTCACATCTACGAGTTGGGTAAGCCTCCACCCACCGTGAGAATACACATATCAGCACCAAAATGTATCTCAACCCATTGCACTTAGGCATTTCTATGAAGTCTAACTGTATTCTATTGAAAGGCCCTCCTGACCTCCCAATATGACTCAAGGTGACTACTGTTTTCTTTCCGGCATTCATCTGCTGACACGTAACGTACCTCTGACACACTGCTTCAGCAATCGCACGAAACCGTGGGTTATACCACGTTTGTCTAAACACACGCATCATGGCATCTCTACCAAGGTGTACCGATCCATGTATCAATCTCGCCATTGGGCTCAGCAAATTTTCTGGCAACACAGCTCTCCCATCACTGGAGACCCAAACATCTACTTCCCCTCTTTCACATCCTGCTTTGACCCATCCGTTGCGTTCCTGGTCTGAGACCTCATCCTGCAGTCGCTTGAGCTCCTCCCAAGTGTCTGCCATGGCCAACATCATGTTGAGCTCGGTTCTTTCTTGGCTCTCTCCTGTGTAACCCTCTGTAAATATGCATCCTTGTTCAACACAGAAGCGGGCGACTTCGTCCGCATAATTATTTCCCAAAGACACGAAATCCTCCCCCTTCACATGTGCAGTGCACTTGACAACTGCGATTTCTTTCGTATATTGCAATGCATCTAACAGCTGTCTTACATGTTCTCCATTCCTAATGGGTGAGCCAGATGATGTCAAAAATCCCCTCTGAGACCATAACTGTCCGAAGTCATGAACCACACCAAACCCATATTGGCTATCCGTGTAAATCGTGATTCGAATACGATCAGCGGCCAGACAGGCACGAGTCAAGGCAATGATCTCAGCTACCTGCGCGGAGCGTACTCCTTCTAGGCAAGCAGCCTCAACAACCCCAGAAATGGTACATACAGCGAACGCTGCTCTCAGTTGGCCAACACGGTCTCTTAGACATGAACCATCGACGAAGAAAATTTCATCGGGGTCAGTCAGTGGTTCATCAACAATGTCGGGTCTCGGTTTGGTGCAGAGTTCAGTCACATCAAGACAATCATGGTCCGTACAATCTTCATCATCTACATTCGTTGTGGGTATTAATGTCGCAGGGTTTAAGACGGAGCACCTCTTCAGAGTCACATTCTCTGCAGCAAGTATGACTTGCTCATACCTCGTTAATCTGTTATTCGTTAGGTGCTGAGTCTTAGTCCTGGTCATCAATAATTCAACCGAGTGTGGCACATAAACAGTCAAAGGATGACCCATTACAATACTCTCACATCTTTCAATGCTGACACCTGTTGCAGCAACGGATCTTAGACATCCGGGCAACGCAGAAGCTACTGGATCTAGAGTAGCTGAAAAGTAGGCAACTGGTCTACGGACACCTCTATGATTCTGAGCTAAGACTGCTAATGCACACCCTTCTCTCTCACAACAGAACAATGAAAAAGCCTTGTTGTAATCAGGCATTCCCAGAGCTGGGGCTCTACACAACTCCTCTCTCAGTTTTAGGAATGACACCAAGCACTCCTCGTCCCATGGTACCGGATCACTCACATCCTTGTGCGTAAGCCTCTGTAAAGGCTTTGCTCTCAAAGAAAAGTTGGGAATCCACTGCCGACAATAGCCGACCATTCCCAAAAACATCCTGACTTCTCTCTGAGTGGTGGGCACTGCCATGTTCATTATCGCCTCAATTCGATCTGGTGACACCTTCCTCTTGCCTTTTTCTAATCTGTGTCCCAAGTACTGTACCTCATTTAGGCAGTACTGCAACTTGTTGGGAGACACCTTGTGCCCGTTCTCGGCTAAATGGTTCAATAAGGCTACTGTGTCTATCCTGCAAGCATCTTCCGTTTCTGAGGCGACGAGCAGATCGTCTATGTACTGCACGAGAACTGAGTTCTGCGGCAATACGAGACTCTCGAGATTCTTTTTCAGGATCTGATTAAAGATTGATGGACTTTCTGTATACCCTTGAGGGATACGACACCATGTTAACTCACGGTTTTCCGGCCTGAACGCAAAAAGAAATTGGCTTTCCTCATGGAGCGATATCGAAAAGAATGCTTGACATAAATCAATGACAGTAAACCACTCGGCTTCGCATGGAATCTGAAACAGTATCACTGATGGATTCGGTACCACTGGACAACAAGGGACAACTATCGTGTTGACCTTTCGCAGGTCTTGCACGATCCTGAACTTCCCGCTTGGCTTCTGTAGTCCCATAATAGGTGAATTACATGGGCTACCTCTAATCTCCTTCAGAATGCCTTGCTCGATGAAAGCCTCAATTACAGGCTTGATTCCTGCTATCGTTTCGGGCGACAGATTGTATTGAGGCGTTCTAGGGAAATCGGCATTCTGCTTAACCTGAATCTGCACAGGTTCAACCCCCTTGATCAATCCTATCTCTTTTCCTGTAAAATCCCACACCTCTGGTGACACAGTGTCTCTCAAGTCAGGTGGAAGTTCTTCCACGGTCACCACTGGATACAAGTCTACACACAGATGCTGATTAGCAACTTTAAAGGTAGCATCATCATCCCTTGTCTGAACCTCCACTCCCCTTGGTGTGCAATAGATAGTACAGTTTAATTTACACAATAGATCTCTTCCTAACAAGCAAACTGGAATTGTATCGCACACCACAAACTGGTGTTTAGCTTGGAAGGAGCCTATCCTCACTGGAATCGGTTCGGTCAATGGGCTAGTTATCTTTTTGTTTGCCACTCCAACAACTTGGATTGATTGTCCCGAGAGGGGTAGGTTGGGGACTACTGCTGATCTTACAGTAGACCGGGTAGCACCAGTGTCGACAAAGTGTGGTAGGATGACCATCAATGTCTGCCTCCACAAAAGGTCCTCTCTGGTCTACCTCCAAGACTGCTCCAAGAGTGCAGTCTTCCTCCCCCCTCAGGCACCGTCAGGATAACGGATCTGGACTATATTCATCATACCCTTCGAAAAGGGGCATCTGCTGGTAAGTCCGTATTCCCTGTGAGATTCTTGGTGGCTGTGGGACTTGCACTTGTGGGTTATACGTCCCCCCTTTCATTGATCTGGGCTTCATCACCGTGTTGACTACCTCCGGCGCAGGTGCCTGAACCCCTTCTACCTCCTGCTGCACCTGGTTGGCTGGGTTCAAAGGGCACTCGCGTTTCCAATGTCGAATCTGGTGACAAAGATGACACGCAGTGGTCTTCAGTGTCGCCACATCCACCCCCGTCTTTGGATCTATGGTTTCCCCTTTCCCTGGCCTTGCCCATTCTGGTTCCCTTGGTAATTTCCTTGTCTTCTTCCCAGCGTCCCTCCACTAGGCTGGATCTGAGCTGTCTGCATTTGAACGAGCATCAGCTTGTCTTTCAGCTTCTGGTGTTTCGAGTCTACTTCATCGCTACAGTACCTCGCGTACCGCAAGATTTCATCTACCGGCTTGTTCTGCCAACAGATCAAATGGTGCTGTATCATGAGGCTGACCTCCGGCCTCAATCCTAAAACAAACTTTGAGACAAACTGTCCCATATCTTTGGGGTCTAAGGCATCTAATCCACTATACTGTTTAAAAGCTTGCAAGAGCCTTTCATAATATTCATGCACTGTCTCCTTAGGTTCCTGCACAGTTCGATCTATCTTAACCCAATCAATATCTTGAGGCGAAATTTTCAGCTTCAACCATGTAATCACTTGCTCAAACTTTTTCATAACAATGGGTGACGGACCATTTGTGACAGTATCCCTTTCGGCTTCAGAGGTCGGCCATTCAACTGCAATTTTACAAGCTATCCACAAATCTCCCGACACCACTATATCAAACAAAGTGTTCAAATCCGTCCACAGCACTTTCGAGATTTTGACAAACCGCTCAACCTGTTTGTACCACTCTACAGGTTTTTCCCTCAGCCTCGGGAAGTCATTTGTGAAAGCAGCTAAGTCACCTCTACTCCACGGTACATGCACGTACCCTCCATTCTGTACTTCCCGTAAAGGAAAGTTCCCAACACCCGTCGCCCCTCCCCCCGGGGGCGGCGTTTCTCCTACACTTTTCCTTGCCAATTTCTTCTTTGACCACCTTTCTTCCCATTTGTCCAACAAATTCCATATACGCATCCCTACAATCAGATCTTTAGTATGCGTTCTTAATCCTGTGATCCTTTTCTCCTCCAATTCCTGATCACTATATTGTAACCTATGCGGTCCTTGTAACGTCTTTGTTTTATTCAGGTCCACCTCATATCTCCTAGCCAATGCTGTCAATTTCTCATGTGCGATCCTTGTTTTACGAGTCACATCTTTTGCTATGAAAAGAAGCTCGTCTGGCCCATAAATCTCTATTCTCTCTAAAGGCAGGCTCCCACTAATCATTTCGTCTACCTCTGCCTTTAATCTTACTACGTCCAGCAACCTTGCCTGTACTGCACTCTTTAGTATTTCATGACAAGCTGCGCCATTTCGCTCATCATAGTCACCACTTTGTTCTTGTGACTTGTTTTCTTCTATCGTATTCCTGTAGCTTGTTCTGGTTTCTGAAATTTCTCGTTCCCTATCGCCTGGCATTCTATCACTTTGGTTTCTTACTGATGATGTCCACATCCTCAAATCTGACTTGGACTCAAATAAGGACCTTGGTCTGACTGGTCTCTCATCCTCCTGTCTAAAAGAGGAATCTGCTGTGGCTGGTAACGGCGTGCTTGTTTCCAAGGGCTTCGGGAAATGGACCACTTGTATTCCTAAGCCATTCCCTCCAGCACTAGTTCCCTCTCCTCCTGTCGTTTGCATTACGCTTCCTTCGCTTATTCGATCTGGGTCATATACCGATACCATAGGACCAATGGTAACCGGTACCGTCAGGGAGTCTGGTAACTGCATATTCCCAGTGGAAGGCTGTGTTCCCGCTCCCTCTGTTCCTGTGGAAATTCTTCCCACTACCCTCATGTTAGTCTGATTCTGCGTCTCGCCAGTTTCTACTGCTGAAGTTGATTTTCCCTCTTCTGAATCTGGATTAAATGGAGGTGGTCTCTCTGCTAGCAACCTGTCTAACAGTCTGTCATCTGTATTACTGTCGTCCTCATCAATCCTTGTTATTTTCCCATCATTTATTAGCAGTGGGTACAACCTATCTCCTTTGATCGTTTCCACCCTCCACCTTTTCTCCAATGCATCCCACCTCGCATCTTGGAAGGCCCTGATCGATTTCTTCACCCTTTCTTGACTTTTGTCTCTTTTCCTATCATACGCTGCCCTAATCCATGCATATAATGCTTCAAACTGTGTCGGTCTAGGCAGCGGACGTAAAGAAGCCATTATAGTTTTCAGCTGGTACAGCGCTTCCAACCTGAAAGTGCCATAATGTGGGAAAGTCAATTCTCCTTCTCCTTCTGTCATTTTATGCCAATTCTCAAGCCAAATTATAGTATGCAATCCTACATTTTTAGCCATATAATGTGCCGGCGTATCCTCGGAAGGGGCTTCCTCTCCACCCCGAGTAACCACATGTCTATCACCTCTACAAAGTTCTCGTAAAACTTTAAAACATTTCATGATGACACAAATTTCCGTTCACGCGCAAGTTTTCGTTTTACTTCCTGATTTCTGTCCACCAATGCCAGCGCGGCTCACACCAACCGACCTATCACAGCGCGGCGCTGTCTGACGTCACTCTTCCTCCGCTCGCAGCAGTTCCCCTCCTTCTCAATTCACCCTTTCTCGCTCGCACGTGTCCCAATCACACTCTGAAGCAACTGTCCGTCCTATCGAACAATTACCTCTCTGACTGTGGGTTCACCAATGACCGATCAGCCTCCCGAAATTGTTGACCTCATTCTGGCAACTGTCTGTCCGCGAAACGACCGGACAATCGCCTCTAACACAATCGATAGGATTCAATCGCTCAATATTTTGCACACAGCAACCTACGACCAGCGTCGGTTATTCACACACTCACACATGTGCTCCCTATCCTCAGTGGGTTGGTCAACGATGTCTCATGACCCCCACAACCTCTGGTCAACGATCTCAATTCTGGGTGTCTTCTACACCAGAATATCTCTTCGCCCCGCGCGCGCTCACGGTCCGATCCTCAATCACACGACTCTCATTTCAACTCCGCAAGACATCACACAACAATTAAACACCGCAATCTAACAAGCGTCACCCTGTTCATACTCACTCTACCACGAACTGCTACTTCCGCCGCACTGTCACTCTCCGTCAGTTTTCAGCGACCACCGACGTCCTCCTCCTACGATCCACTGGATCACCATCACTCGGGCTCTATGGGGCAAATAATCTCTTATCCTAATTTTGGTCTCCCCTTATTATCAGAGATAACCATCCTACTCTGCTACCAACTGATAACGCTGATCCTTATCTTATCACTTCTAAGGATCTTCTGGTCGCCAGGATCTTTTTACCTGCTGAATAGTGTGAAGGGGAAACTCTTTTCAAGTTTACACAGTTCGATATTCCAATTACCTTAAAGACGACTGACTCCGGATTCAGTTTTGGGGTTTTATTATAGCCAAGAATAACTGCACATGCAAACACCTCAACACGAGGTTAAAGAAATAGATGGGCACTAATACAAATAGCATCCTACGCAGGAGTCTCATCCGACTCAGGATAAGAAGAATCGTTAGCTCCAAAAGTATTAGACAAGCAATGACAGCTCCTATCTCTACGTTATTCCTCATTTATCTAAACAAGCATAAACCTATTGGCTGTCCCTACTCTACTACTAAGTGGCATACCTACTTAACAGATTTCCCAGGCAAGAGTAAAAGAAAAGGTGTCAGCTGTGAAGACTTCCTAAGAAGTGCACTCACATAGTACTTTGAGCTCGATTCTAAGATGCTCCTTCCAAGTCCCTCTCTGTCCTCTTCTCTGCTCTCCCCTACCTCTTCTCTGCTCTCCTCCCTCGGGGCCCTGTCCCTAATACAAAACCCAAATACAATTGAACACGCCCTTGTCACGCCTCTTCGGCCGGGTCTTCCTTCTCGTACTTTTCCATCGAAACTCTTACTTCATCCAGGACGGTTGTGATGACCTTGGGTCCAGGCACCTTCTCCGCTGAAAGTATCATCCCTGCATTCCAGTGTACTCCCGTCTCAATGCCTCCCACCACCCCAACTCATGAAACAAAGAGCCAGTCTTTTACTAATGAGGCATGTGTCCTTGCACCTGCAACAGAAGATACGTTCAACAGAAACCTTCCACTGTGCTAATTAATTCTACTGTTGGTGCCCAGAGAGCCTTTCCAAGAGAACCTTCTCTGCCTACATAATAAGCTAACATAAGAACAAACAGGCCTTTCCTTAGCGTATGTTCGGTCAGGCCTTTACACAATTTAAACACACAATTCTTAGTCACTTCTACAAGCATTGGTTCATTACATTTCATATGCGAAAAGTGAACTACATGTGCAACTTAATATGGTACACGTTTAAACTACTGCATCTCGATTACACATGGCCTAACATTAATGCATTGTTGAGCACGTTTCAGTTAAGCATTACATTTGCAAATTCTAATAGCACAACTATCCTTCTATTCACTCTAATAATGTCAATTACAACTACATTAACTGACCATTCATTGATACATATCTGAATATATGCGGGTGCGAACTAACGATGATTATGATGCACCCCTACAATTTTCACAAGAACATGGCTCTCTATCAGATGTTTTCAAGTTGCTTAATCATGAGATTCAGGCCAAGGAAGGTTACAAGGAGGAAGCATAGGATCTGGTGAGGAGGTTAAGGGTGCTTTTGAGGTATATAAAATTGGACGTCAGATTTTTGATCTATAAAAGTGTGTACTGCGAACGCCATCCAGAGTGATGCGCTATGTTGCTCAAGTACATGGACATTGCGTGGAGAGCCCAGTTGGACTATGTGAGTGGCATTGCTACCGTATGATGAGGAGTTCGTAGTGTCGTAGCGATGACTCTTGACAAACAGTGGGGTCGGGTAGACAGTGGATTATGGTTACAATGGATGGCCCAATGAAGGCAATCTCATCAGTTCACAGCCTGCAGTCTACCTATTCCTATAAGCCCTTTCAAAACTGTCCCACCAAGTATGGGGTGGGAAGCGTTGGGAGAGGATCGTTGCCACCCAGAAATGGAGTGTATTGGCCATTCAACAGGGGCAGCTGCACACATCAGCAATGCAGTACCAGGCATGATTTTTCAAACTGCAACGGGAAGCAGCCCTTGGTTCAATTCCTTAAACAGATCCTAGTATCACACCCAGGACAAGAGGGTAGGGGCAGTGGAGTTCAACTTGTTAGGGAAAAGGGGGCCTACCCCAATTGATTTTGGTAAGTTAGAATATCGATCCCCTTTTTAGCCTGATAGAGAAGATGCTAAGACACTGGAGTTGTTTTTAAATCTGTTTTTATATTGAGTTATCAAGGACCTAGAAAGAGATGGTGTGTGGGGAACTTAAAAAGGACATTGCGTTGCTGGTGATGGAGAAAGTACATAAGGAAGTTCAGACAGGTAGATGGTAGGCCCTTTTGATTTTTGGCCATTTAAGGGACTCGATGATTTCACTCTGAAGAGTGGTTAATAACAAGCAGGAAGGAGAATCTCAGTTTATTGTGGCCTGAAAGTTTGGCCATTAATGATTTCATTGCCCTTGACAATAGCTGGGTACGATGCCATCAGGAGCTGCGGCGTTGGAGCTGAGTTGGCTAAAACTGACATAAAGTTAACATTTTATTTGTTTCCAGTCCATCCAGATGATTTCCAGCTCTTAGGTATGAAGCTTGAAGGGCATTTTTTTGTGGATAGAGCATTACCAATTGGGCGTTCTGTTTTATGCACATGCGTTGAAATGTTTAGCAGGTTTTTACACGGGCTTTTTAGGTTCTGGACTGGTGCTTAACAGGTAACCACTATTTAGATGATTTCTTGTTGCCGGCAGAGTCATCTGCTGAATGTGGTAGAGCACTGCACAATTTTCAGGAATCAGTGTAGGATCTCTGTGTACCCATAGGCTTTCAAGAAAACAGAGGGCCCCTCCATGTCACTCACTTTATTGGGGTAGAGTTAGGCAAGATGAAAATGGAAGTGTGTTTGCGTCAGAACAAAATTGTGAAGTTATTGGCATTGCTGGAGGAGATCTTAGTGGCCAAGAAGCTAACGTTGAGGAAGGTGAAAGCTTCTTTGGGGCACCTACATTTCGCATGAAGATGGGTCGTGCTTTTTATGGGACATTGTGTTTTTAAGGTTCTGTGCGCTTCTGCCGCATCACAAGGTGTGCTTGAATGCAGATGTAAGAGGGTATTTGAAAGTTTGAATTTGAGATTTTAACCGTGTGACAGTGTGGTTGGTGGAGGATGAATGGCTTTGGCAGGTCCAGATTTTCTCAGGCACAACAGGTTCCAGAGGTTTTGGTCTCTTTTGGGGTGGGAGACGGTGTGCTAAGCGTTGGCCACATGATTGGTTGAAGCCCAGAAAGAGTATTGTGTTTCTGGAAGTTTTTCAGCTAGTGATGGTTATGTTTTTGTGGGGGCGGGTGTTAGCCAACAGGAGAGTTATCCTTAATGCAGACATTCATACAGTGGTGTCCTTGGCCAATACTCTGAATATAAATCAGAGATGCTGGAGTTCTGAAGTTGCTAAGGATTTTCTTATTAGGTTATTTGAAGTTTAATATTGTTTTCAGAGCAAGATATGTTTCTTGGATGCACAATAATGTTGAAGACTGGTTGTCTCATTTGCAGTGGAAGAGGTTCCATGAACTTGCACCCGGAGGATCAGTACAGAGGACAGGGAAGCCACTGGAATTATGGGATCTGTGCAGGAAGCTGGCTCTGTATATACTATACCAAAATGAGGTATAGTGTGCACAGAGTCCAGTGGAACCCGAAAGGTAGGCAGAGGTAAAAGTAGATAGCACCTTACTCTCTATTTGTGGTAGTCTGGGCGAACAGTAAGGCTTTATCAGAGGGTAGTGTTAAGCATTTGTTGTACACACTCAATCAGCAAATGATGTCACACACTCAAAGACTGAACTCAGACCAATTTGATTTGTATAAAAATATTATTTAGCTATATTTATTTTCTAGAACCAAGCAAGCCTGGTATAGGTAAGTGTAAATAGTACTTTTCAAGGCAAGTTGAACAATACAAGCAAGCTGAATAAAAATGACTTCGTTACAGGTTTGTAAACACTTTGAATACAGTTGAAATTACTGTTAGATTACTTTTGATTACTTTACAGATTACTTTATGGATTACTTTTTCTACTGTGTGATATGCCTAGATATCACACTGGGACATTTCCTAGAGAAAAGGTAAGTAAAGCAGTATTTAGTAATTTGCAGTTTTTGAGTGTTTCATACAAAACCAACTCCACACTTAATTTTCAAGGAAAAATAGTCAATGTATCCCTATGGAGAAAAATGAAGTTAACGGTTTGCAGGTAAGTACAAGTTTGTGGGAGTTGGTGTTCTGGGGTTAGAACCAGGGTCCCCCCAGGGTCAAGGATGCACTCTCAAAGCACCCTCAGCGGCACTAGTGCGGCCGGGTGCAGAATGCTGAGGCCCAATCTTATCCAGTGGGGGATAGGGGACCTCCGGTTGGTGGCTGCTCACGAGCAGGCCACAAGGTTGTGGGAGCAAAGCTCCTGGTGTTAGGCTCAGGGCAAAGGGGGATCCAGTTTAGCACACAAAGTGCACCCACAGCGGCACAGGGGCGGCCGGGTGCAGGGTGCTGTTTTGGTTTCGGGTGCCCTGTTGTTTTCACTGGGGATTGCCGGTTTTGGTTTTTAGCTGCAGCTCGGTCCAGGAAGACTTTCGGGAGGAACCCACAGCTGGGCAGGTAAGTTGGAGGGCTCGGGGACGTAGGTGCACCTCAGGTTTTTTTTTCTGCAGGGCGGCTGGATGCAGGGGTGTCTTTTGAGGTCAGATTTTACCTTACCTGGCCACTCGCGGTTGGGGGGGGGTCTCCGTGCATAGGCTGCATGTGACGTCGGGAAGTCCTGGAGGGGTCAACCCATGGTGGACTCGGACTCTGGAGCGCTTGGGGACCTTGCTGGGACCGGTGGGCCACTCGGATTCGGGCTGTAGGCGTCGGGTGCAGTGGTGTTTCCAGGCATTGGGTTTCTTTGTCCTCAACAGGCTCAGAGTCTTTCTTAATGAAGGGGGTTGGGAGCACACCACTTCACCTCCCAGCACAGTTCACCCCTTAGCATTATGGTAAATGCAGTTCATGGTACATGCTTACTTGAATATTTACTGGAGTATTTCACCAAAGTTGGTGCAGGTTAGTGCTGTAAATCTCTAGACACTTGTTTCTGAATATCATCATCCGTCATGAGTAGAGATAAAAACTAATTTAATCAGGGGTTGCTGTGAAGGCTGCCACAATCCTCTCAGGTCTCAGTACTTCTCACTGGCGCGCAGGTGCATCACCAAAAGCTCGTCAGCTCAATGACTCAAGGGAGTCTTTTCAAAATGAAGGGGGTTGGGAGCACACCGCTTCACCTCCCAGCACAGTTCACCCCTTAGCATTATGGTAAATGCAGTTCATGGTACATGCTTACTTGAATATTTACTGGAGTATTTCACCAAAGTTGGTGCAGGTTAGTGCTGTAAATCTCTAGACACGTGTTTCTGGATATCATCCATCATCAGTAGAGATAAAAACGAATTTAATCAGGGGCTGCTATGAAGGCTGACACAATCCTCTCAGGTCTCAGTACCTCTCACTGGCGCGCAGGTGCATCACCAAAAGCTCGTCAGATCAATGACTCAAGGGAGTCTTTTCAAAATGAAGGGGGTTGGGAGCACACAGCTTCTTTCTTGGCTGGTTCTTCTGAACAGAGCTGCTGTTCACAGGAGATCCGGTCTTTGTTGAAGGCAGTCACTCCTCCCATGGGTTCTGGAGGTTGCTGGCTGCAGGACAAGGCGTCTTTTGGGGCACGATCTCTAGATACTGCAGACGGGCCGGTAGGGCTGGGACCAAGTTCGTTCTTCCCTGCAGTCTCCTCTGCTGTGCGTCTTCTTTCGTCCTTCTTCTTCGTAGGTTGCGGGAATCTGTCTTCTTGGTTCAGGGCTGCCCCCTAAATACTGTATTTAGGGGGCGTTTTAGGGATCTCTAGGTCAGTAGCCAATGGGCTACTGACCTTAGGGTGACTACACCCTTGGTGTGCTCACCCCACGTGGGGGAGTGGGCACAATCCCTAATCCTGATTGTAGAGTGCCAGCCATCTGCAAGATGGCGGGCACTGAAGAGTGGGCTTCACCTGGCCTCCCCACCTGAGGGGCGGGGTTGGCAGAGGTGGGCACACTTTCTGAGCTGTGCTAAGAGGGGAGACAGGAAGGAGGCCTGCTCCTGATAGCAGGAGAAGCTGGGGGTCGCATTACAAAGGCGGCAAGGCCTTTGAAGCTCCCCTGCCACAGATGGCTCTTCCTGGCCTGGGGGAGGTGTCCCACCTCCGCCCAGGAAAGGCTTTGTTTCTGGGCTCAGGGAACGAAGGCTCCCACCCCAGGGGTCCAGAAACATGTCTCGTGGTGGCAGGCTGGTGTATACCAGTCAGGGAACCCTGACCGTTTTTCAGGGGGCATCTCTAAGATGCCCTCTGAGTGTATTTTTCATTAAAGCCCATACTGACATCAGTGTGGGTTTAATGGGCTTCAAAGTTTTATACCAAACTTCCCAGTTTTCAGTAAAGCCATTATGGTGCTGCGGAGTTCGTAATGACAAACTCCCAGCACCATATACCCTTAATGGCATTACTGCACTTACAATGTCTAAGAATTGATCTAGACACTGTAGGGGAACAGGGCTCATGCACCTGTACCCTCACCACTGGTATAGTGCACCCAGCTAGAGGGGTGGCTGACCTATGCCAGGGCAGTGGGTTGTAGGCATGGCACACAGGGATGTGTGCCATGTCGACTCTTCACTTTGTTTTGCACCAAAACACACAGCCTGCAACGGCAGTGTGTGTGTATAAATGTACAGGGCCTCTAAGGGTGGCACAATAAGTGCTGCAGCCCTTAGACGCCTTCCCTGGCCACAGTGCCCTGGTACCCATGGTACCCTTTTAGAAGGGACTGACATGTGCCAGAGAGGTGCCAATTGGGGGTACAAGGTACAGTTTTGGGAAAGAACACAGGCCTCGGGAACTTGATTGGCAGGGACCCAGGGCACATCAAGTCAAAGTGCTTAAGTCGTCTGGCAAAAAGTGGGGGAGTTACTGCAACAGAAACCCAGCTTCCTACAGTCTGGGATGCTTAGGACTGTGCAGTTGGTTGAAAGATCTATTACTGTTTGTACCAAGAAAGCCTATTGACATGCATGGTGGACGTTTTTGGAAAGTGGGCACAATCTGGGAATGATGGGGTAAGACGGGATGAACTAGAGAGATGATGTGGTGCTTTTCTTTATGTCACAGATTGAGGAAGACTTTTACACAGTTATTATATAAGTTGTCTGGTATCACACTTTATGATAAGTTTTTCTGTGGCTATGAGCCTTATGCAGGAGAACGTGGATGTAGGATATTAGCTGGATGAGCCACGGAGAAAGGGAGTGTGGGCGACAAGAGAAGGTCTATAACATGCTCTTTTGGGAAGGTTAGCTGTTTGTTTACAAGAGATTTGTTTCTTGAGTTGGAAGACTTTGTTATTTGCATTATATATGATATGGTTCTCTTTTGGAGCATTCTGAATTTCAGAGTTGCAATGTGGATGAGGTGAGATGGGCTTGCAGTGTTGATGATAAATCCCAGAACAGTGTAAGGATATAGCTAAACGGAAATCAAAAACGGACTAGGTAGGTAGAAGCAGGAACTTGTCCTTTATTGAAATGGTGAGGAAGTGTACTGCTCGGTGAGAGAATGGCATATGTTTCGGCCTTGAGGGGGCCGATGTTTCTTTATCAGGGTGGGATGAAGCTGACTCAGTTTCAAGTGCTGAATGATTTGTGCATGTTGTTAATCAAGCTGGGCATTGCGGTAGAGGATACAGTATACACACTCCTTTAGGATGGGAGCTGCTACTGAAGCTACAAGGCTGCGTTTTAGTGTTTTGAAGCATGTGGATATCGTACATGAAGAAGGCAACTTGTTTAGACAGGACGGAGTGCATCTGTCTTTTTGGAGAATGAACATTAATTGACGGGGCTTCACTTGACAATAGCTGAAGTATCGGGTGAGAAGTTATGGGGTTAGTAAGTTAGGGTTTTGAAACAAGTACATAAAGATGGCAGCTTGTTTAAACAGGGAGTGCACCTGTCTTCTTTTTGGCCAAATAATAATATCTGATGGAGCTTCACTTGACAATAACTAAAGCATTGGATGAGAAGTTATGAATTTAGCATGTTGGGGTCTGGGAAAATTGGTTTGGGTACAAAGTAAGAGGGGCGGGGCAAGAACACCATTGGTTTATCCTGGTTGGCAGGGTGAAAGTAATGGGGGGGAATTATAAAATGCATGTTTATATGTACGTATGTATGTAGTATTCTATAGCATGAACCTAGCCAAGAGGCAGCAGAGCACTGTACAGGTTCAAAGACAAGTATATAGGGTTATGGATAGTTAATGCATTGTGAGGTACTGTTGTTTAGAGAGGTGACACTTCATCTCCTTCCTAACTTGGAGCAGTGTTTGGAGCGGTCCTGAGACATAAGAGTTTGTTGTTTCAGCTCCCGAGTGCATAGATGGAAAAGACCTGCAGCCTTGTTTTTTCTTTTTTACACTTCTTAGTCTGCAGTCTGATGGTGTCCTGGCTGCAGGTGTGTCGAGAACCACAAGATGGTGAGCTTGTCTGCCAAATAAGTTGGAGTGCAGGTCATGATGGCTTTGTAAATGATGCAGCTAGTTTTGAAGATGGTGTGGGCTGGCAAGTGTAGCCACCGGAATTCCTTCAAGATGGGGATGATATAGTCATATTTCTTTCCAGGCCTGCAGGAGATGTGTTGCCACATGTAGGATGCCTTTAAGTGGTGCCAGTGTGAAGTGTGGAAAGCCCTGGAGCAGGTGGTTACCATCAACCCGATGCAAGTGTACGAGGGCTTCAACAGCAGTTTTTAAATTTCTTTCTGGAAGAAACAGTGTCACATTCTTCAAAAACAAGATCTGGTTCCAGGATGCCTTTGTTTATTTGGCAATGTGTTCCTTGAGGTTGATGTTGGTGTCCAGGAGGAATACAAATGACTTGTTTTAAAGATTGGGGTTCAAAGCCATCAAGGGTCTTGTCATTTAGTGAGGCTTGTACTGTATCTTGTTTGCTTTTCTTAGCAAATAACAGGAATTCTGTCTTGAGTATGTTGAGCTTCAGGTAGGTGCTGGACATTCATGATTGATTGATTGAATGATGTTCAGGTATTGTTTGAGGTGCTAGATGTCTGAAGCAGAGGAGATTTTCAAGTAGAGTTGCATATCATTGCCATATTGGTGACTCTTTATGCTCTTATCTGCGAGTAGAGCAAAGAGCAGCTCAGAGTAGTGGTTGAAGGTGACTGGAGAGAGCATGAAACCCTGGTAGATTTCACAGGTGAAAGGAATCCTTTGGGACCGAGAGATGCCCATATAAATAAACTGGTGTTGGTTGGAAAGGTAGGTGAAGAACCAGTAAAGGACATTGCTGGTGAATCCCATTTGAGACTCGAGGGTGCCTATGAGGGTGGGATGATCAACTGTGTCAAAGGTAACTGAGAGGTCCAGCAATATCAGGAGTCAGAGGTCATCTTCATTTGTGGCCAGGAGGTCATTGTCTACGATGTATAAGATGGCGGTGTCCGTGCTGCAGGGTCATATGACGCAAAACTGGTAGTCATGCAGGATGGGTATTATTGATGTGATCTTGGAGTTGAACATAGACTACTTTATCAATAAAGTTTCAGATGAGTGGTAAGTGAGTGATGGGCAGGTAGTTGGCTAGGTCCTCAAGGACTATTGTAGGATTCTTTATGAGTGGTATAATCTGTATTGTCCTGAGAACTTCTGAGAAAATGCCTTGAGTGATGGAGGAATTGATAGTGGTAAGTAGGGCTGAGAGGCCAGAGATAGCTTTGTTGAAGGGTAAGACATCATAATCAGATGACTTGGCTTTGAGGGACTTGAATATGTTGGTGAGATTTGAAAGAGATAGAGCCCTGAAGGCTGGCCTTTGCTGGATTCAACAGGAAGGGGTGGGTTTAAGAGATGAAGCAGGCTTGTTGTCAGATCTTCTGTATTTTTTTCACTGAAGAAAAAGTTGCTAGCAATTTCACTTTCCTGTGGAGTGAGGAAGAGATGGGCCTGGCAGGGGTTCATGCCGTGGTTGATTGACTTAGAAATGTTCTGCTTCTGTTGGTGGTTTCATTGAATGTGTTGGTATAGTACTTTGCTTGGGCTGATGTGATGAGTTGTCTACGGATTATGTGGAGGAACTTCAGTATTATAAGGTCATCAAGAGTTCTGTTTTTCTTCCAATTTCTTTCTTGTCTGCGAAGGTAGCTTTTATTGTCAGCAAGGTCTTTTGAGTACTAGGGTGCTGAGGGCTTAAGCATTTAAATGCTTTAATTGGGACATGGATCTTCACATAGTTTTCCAAAAAACACTGTTGAAGTTGTTTAGAAGGGTGTTGATGTCAGATGTGGATTTGATAGGGTCAGAGATCACTTCAACTATTAGGTTGTCTGTGGAGAAGTCTTTGAACCATGCCTCTAGGATAAAGAGGGTGTCAAGCTTGTGAAAGGTGAGGCGGCCTTTGATGTCTAGTACGTGGTGTACTGTCACTTCCTAAGCAGAAGGATGATGCAAAACCAGTGCAGATGGATGATGGGGAATCCAAGAGAATCCAGTGATTTGACTTCCTGTGCAGGTGGATAATTGGAAATGAAGTCCTTTTGCTTTACTTCTGTTTTTTAAAGATGGTTTTGGTGGGAAACCAGTGATGTCACTCCCTTTGCAGGTGACTGGTGGGACATTCAGTCATGTCACTTCTTGGCACATGGATGATGGGAAATGAAGTCGTTTTGCTAGGCTTCTTCTTTTACAGATGGCTGTGGCGGAAAACCAGCAATGTCATTTCCTATTCAAATGGATCATGGGAAGTCCATTGGTGTCACTTTTTATTTATTTATTCATTTGTAGAGCGCCTGGTTACACCACCGGTGTGTCCCCGCGCTGAAGACATACTCTGGGGGGAGATAGCTGTCATCCACCTAAACTGCTATGCTGTGTAGAGCTCCTTAACCTGTACGTCTATGCGGTTTGCCTGAACAGCCATGTTTTTAGCTGTCTACGAAAACTGCTTTCGCATGGTTCTGTTCTTAGATTTAGTGGTAGGGCATTCCACATTATGGCTGCATGGTACCTGAATGAGCGAGCTCCCATTCTAGCTCTGAATATTCTCGGTACAGTGACCTGTGCCAACCCCATAGACCTTAGGTTCCGTCTTGGGATGTAGTGGGTTATTAGCTGTTGCAAATATCTAGGGCTTTTCTTTGCTAGAATACGATGGCAGTGGCACATTGCCTTAAAAGCGATTCTCTTTTCTACCGGGAGCCAATGTAAGGCTATCAATGCTTTCCTCGTATTCGCTCTTCTTGGCAGGCCCAGTACCAGCCGTGCTGCCGCACGACTTTTTGTGCAGATAAATGATGGGAAATGAAGTCCTCTTTTAGTGGGAAACCAGCAATGTCGCTTCCTGTGCAGGATGACGATGGGAAGTCCAGTGATATTGCTTCCTGTGCAGATGGATGATGGGAAACAAAGTCCTTTTGATTGGCTTGTTCTCTTGAAGATGGTTCTGCAGGAAACCAGTGACGTCAGTTCCTATGCAGATGGATGATGGGAAATATATTGATGTCGTTTTGTGTGATCTAATGATAAATCCGTTTTGTTGGGGTTATCGCAAGGGTGAATGACTCCAGATTGAGGGGATGTGATATACGTGGATTGGTGGTGGTGATGTTTTGAGCATGAAAGGGAAACAATGGGTACAGTATGAATCTGATGGAAACCAGTGTGTGAAGATTGTGTGTTTGAAGGTTTGGATAACTTTAGGGCAGGATGGTTTGCTGGTAGGAGTTTTACGGGTGGGATTTGTTAGCATTATTATATGTCTAGTGAAACAATGATTAGGCTGTAAGGCTGAGGCTGTTGCTCGAATGTGAATATGCCTTGAAAATATAAAAGACAAGAGGCGTTTGGCAAAACAGGAACAGTTGGTTTAAGTAAACACCGGGAGACCAGGCAACAGAGTCGGGGTCTGGAGACTGTCTGAAAGGACATTGGTTTCAGCCCTCATTTTATGCATTACATAAAGCGTCATAAAGTAATTTGTACATTCCTTTGGAGACAGCCATCTGGGCCTAGTCATAGGCCATAAATCTGGTCATTTGATAAGTGCAGGTGGGTCTTGACCTTTTGTGAACACAATGTGGGGCCAGTGGGTACGTGTCCAGATGTCCGGCACAGGGAGTGCTTTGCTGCGTGTAGTGTGAATGCTATGTTCTGATTTGCTGAGTGTTCCTCACATAGTGTGGTATTTGACTTTATGGTGTTTTGAGAACATCCGCCCCACCGGCCAAACGTATTTTATTGGTGCCAATCTCCTAGGACCATTGTGGTGTCGCTGCCTATCTGTGGGATCGATCTGGGTTTTTCTGTTCATGTGTTTGTCTAAGGGTTCGTGTCACCCCACCTGTGATCTGTCCATCAGTTGCTTCAGGCTTAGGTCGCAGGGCCTGCCTGACCACATACTTCTGACTCAGGGTTGAGGCGGGAAGTCATATCGGGTAAATTCAACAATGGTGATGCGAGTTCATTATTATACGTACATATATCATGATGTGCATTGATATCATATTTTCCAATATTAACAAGGCCAAATGGGTTGCATATAGCAGCACTGCAGACGTGTTCTATCAAAATAGCCTTTTCCACTTCCATAGTTGTCCAAGTGTTTTTGGTTGCTCCATACTTCCTGATTACAGGTTCTTACATTTGTTACAAGTTATTCGCATAGATTAGAGTAGCATATTTTTACCAAATGTTTATACATTTTCAAAAGTGTACAACTTTGTTAATGTTACCGCAACTTACATCTTATGCCTACTCTTCTCCTACTTTTGCATTCCCAGTCTCAATGTACTTTTTCGCATATGTATTATACTCTCTTACACTATGTTTATTCAGCTTTTATTTATTATTATGAACAACACAAATGAACAATTGTACTCCTGTGTAATCGCATATAGGGGTGCATGTCCTTTTACGACCAGCTTATATTCTGATTTTGCTTTTCGCTATTTATGCATATTTACATATGGTGTATTACTTATACAGGGGTGTGCAAATGATATAAATAAAAGGATTAATAGGGCAACAAAGCAAAACCTTGGGTTGCACACATACCAAATGGTCCGTGTCTTGGGTAACATCATGAAACCGACCCTGGCTTCTTACCAAACAGCATGTTAAATTTTTTTTATTTGGAGTCCTGCTGAAGGGCTGAAAAATCACGGACTTCCAATCCCGACTTGGAATCTATTAATGCTTGGGAGAATAAAGAGAATATTGGGTGACTGTGGTATGTCCCTGCTAATATAGTGTGCAACATATTTCAAGGATACAAATAAACTCTGTCTTTATATAATCACATTGTGGCCAATTCATAAAGGCATGTAAGAGTACATATAGCAGTCATCCTGTAGTACTGTTTTACATAATACTACAAGCCTTTCTTTATGAATTAGCCCCAAAGCAACTAAAAAGGGAATATTTAGTGAATATGTATTTAGTAAACAAGAAAAGACTATGCTCTCTTTGCACTTTTACTAAAAGGAAGTTGGATGTTTTGGGGCAGATTCACAAAGGCATGTAGGAGTATGTAAAGAGTACTCCTGCAATACCACTTCAGTGCTCATACAAATGCTTTTATGAATTGGCCCCATTATAATTTTGATTGAAGGATTTGTAACACATCCTTGCATGCTCATAATAGATGTGTTCCACAGGTATTGTAGTCCATGCACTTGGAACATCTCCAGCCCACTTTTTGAATCTACTGATATCAGCAGTTTATATCAATGTGATCTCCACCTGCGGAATATACACAGCTAAGAGCCTCTTTAGAAACATGTGTATTTCAGTATGCAACATAGTATACATAGCCTGTTCAGAACCATCAAACCTGGTTTGCAAATGCATAAGTTGGATACCAATAAATATTTGAGGTAAAATATAACTCCGTTAGCTTCTGATGATATCTGTCTAGCAATAGTGGCTAAACATTTTTATTTAAATAGTTTGTGTCACATAACAGCAATTCATGCGCTGGTCTACTTGTGACTTAATGACTTTGGATGAATGAACAATACCTTTGGAATTGTAACAGATTGGGACATATATGAAAATATTAATTCAGTGACTATTGCACTGATTGAATTTTTTGCTGGTGTTATAACCCACATATTGCCTTTTGGCCACTTTGCAGCTTTCTTTTTTAAGACAATGCGGATCAAGAAACAGAATCTACTGCAGAGGAATAGGTGAACAGAACGTTTACAACTCTTGACCAAATGATGGGTTGTGAGGGTTGAAAGGACCAGGTAGTAGTACCTGACAGTGATGTAGGCAGTGTTGAAGGCCTTGTTGAAAAGATGTGTCTTTAATGCTTTTCTGAGTCCTGGAAAATGAGGTAAGCCCTTCAGAGATGGAGTAAAGTAGTTTGAAAATCCAGGTCCTACCACGCTGATGGTTTTCCCAACCTTTCTCTGGCAGTCGAAAGACAATTGGATGACTCTCTTTGAGTAACATGATCCTAAGGTTTGCTCCAAACATAGTGGTGGACGTGTTTTAGCAGGTATTGTGGTCCCTCTTTGATATCCACTCAGAATTCAATGCATAGAATCATGAATTTAATTCTTTGCTCTAAAGTAAGCCTGTGGAGCCCGTTTACAGCCCGGCAGATATGATGCGATTGCATCAAGTTCAGACAGTCACACAATTTGGTTTTGGAGCCTCTTGAGCTTCTGAATCTCTTTCATCCAAGCACTAGTCCAGCCAGGAGAGAACGAGTGGAAAGGTGAGCTCATTTCAATGCTTTTTTATTTTTTTTTTTATTTTATTGAGTTTCAGTTATAAACAAAGAACAACCGCAATTGCTTGTCCAACATTGTTCATTCAAAAGCATTACAAGGCACACATTACTCTTGTTACCCGACATGTAAGTGCTTTACATAGGCTTTGCTATTTGCAACCAGGAGATCTGAATCTTGCTACAGCATACTCATGCAGTGCATTCGACATCGCCACTGTCCATACGTTTAGGCCACCCGGCAGTCCCCCTGCACAGTGGAGCCCGCATATATCCATGGAAGCCAGCTTTGTTGCTAGGGGTAAGCATCCAGCGAGTTCTTATGTTTGCAGCACAGTGTTTGCAAACCAGGGCGTGTTGTGCCTGTCTGGTGCCCACTATAACGCATCCCCATCTAACAAGCGGAGCCAGTATGTGAATGGGGACCAGATGTCTCTGGGGAGAGATCGGGCCTGTAATAGTTCCCAGTAGCATGTCAATTGGTCTCTGCAATATGTAACATCTGCTACCCAGGCTTTTATGGCTGGGGCCGATGCCTTTCCCCAGTGAGTGACCACCCGTCTTTCGGCCAGAAGAAGTAAAAGCGCTATGAGTCGCCGACCTGCAGTTGGAATGTCACGCACGTATCCCAGCAACGCCACAAGGGGGGTTCTCTGCAGTTTCTGGTCTGTTATGTCCTCTATGTGTTGTAGCTCCTCCACCCAGAATCCTGCTACAAGCAGACACTCCCAGGCCAGATGCAAGAAGGTTGCCTGTGGTGCCCCACATCACCATCTTTTATTGTCAGGTCGTAGACCCAGGCGGTGTAATTGAACCGGGGTGCGGTATAAAGGGACTACAAAGAAACTTCAAGAGAAACCAAGAGATTACGCAAGCAACCACATCTACAAAGGAAGTATTTCCAGGCAAGCCAGCGCCAGCCCCACCAGTGTCCTTACCAATGGACAGCCACACCGACCAGTGTCATCACCAATTGACACCGCAGCCTGGGAATACTACAGCCACAAAAAGGTACAGTGAGTTGGAGGAGTAGTTGCAGAAACATCTTGATGCCAACTACAGCACGTCAAAAAGAATCTACTTCATGGAGAAGTAGAAAAACGAAAGCAACAGGAACAAAACCAAAGAAACAAGAGTTACATGAGGACACACAACTGTGTCACTCTAAAGACATATGCCAGAAGGTCAGTATTTGAAAATGGTACAGCCATAGCGCACGGTGCAGGCCCACTGCTGTCCATCAGATCGGACAGCCCCCAAACAAGCGTGCTGTACTTCATCTCAAGAGGCTTCCACAACAAGTTGCGCCACGAATGCTGCGCATAGTGAACCTACAAGTACGACGAAAAGTCTCTTCACATACTACAGTGATCTTGCGCAGACCGAGCCTTCTTTTACAGTAAGCCAATCTCTTTGCTTCATTGGTATTGCGCAGGGTGTGTGCCTGATGGCTGCCTGCGTTGGAGTGGACCTTCACCACAATGACGCTGCCCAGATTGTGTGCTCGATTAATGCCTGCATTGGATCTGACCTCCCTACACACTGGGTTTTGAACCAGCTCCTGCAAGGAGAGGCAATCTGTGACTGTGCCTGGAAGACTGAAGACAGGTGACAAGACTTATTTGGGGGCACACAGCTGTGGTGTTTCCCGAGCCCATGCGAGCGGTGTGAGGTGAGATGCACTTTCTACGGAGATCCAGAAACATGATTGCTGACATGTTTGATGTTTTTCTGGTTCCGATTCACATCGTGAAACTGCCCGTGAGGTTGTGTTTTACACGGTTTACTGCGTTGCCAAAAGTGCTCCTATACTACTGTCAGGTGAGATTAATTTTGACTTTGTTTCTTGGTCTACGCTGAGACCTGGTGCCTCCGGTGTTTCTCAACCGCCACATGTACATTTAAACTTAACAACGCACGCGCTATTGTCAGCGCGCGGAATTACCTGTTTCTTGAAGACGCGCCGATCGCTCGTGACTCCATCCGTGAGTTTGCTTCCACGACCTATTGCCTGGCGTTGCTGAAGGACGTTTTGCTCCACAGGCGTGCAGGGAGCCACTCGGCATGGCGTGATACAGCGTGCCGCCATCTTAAATTTGGAGCAGCATGCTGTTATACTTGTTCGGTTTGCCACTTTCTGCCAACCATGCCAACCACGTTTTCGTCAATTGAAACGTTTTAAATAAAGTTAATTGAAGCTTTAGCCTTTCAGGGACACCGTCGTGGGAGCAAGAATTACATGTTTTTTTGGCTGATTGCCTGCAGCCTGTCACCGGTTGAATCACAAGGTACTTTTCTTCCTTTATCACATTATAGACGCTCTGCAGCATTTCAAGCTACGCTCTTCAGCACAAATACTCGTTTGGATGAGTAAATCTTTGGAGGTTGCTCATATGCTCATAACATGGGCAGTGTCTGGTTCATGGTGGTGGCATTCTTTTCACGAGTGCAGCGTAGGATTGCTCGAATTTGTGAAATCTTCTTTTCATCCATTTCTGTTGTGGTTAGCTGCACTTCATTATCCCTTACATGAGGGATGGCCATTTAAAAAAAATGTTACACGTGCCCCTACACAGGGGTGAACCCTTACACGGGGTGAGTGTTCCCTAACATGAGGGTTGGCCCTACGTCGGGGTAAGTTTTGGGATTTTACGTCCAATTGAAATGCCTTATTTACATTTGTACCCTTACACGAGGGTGGTCTTTTTGTTTTGGGTGCAGGGGTGGGTTCCTGCGTGCTTAAGACGCCTTGCGCCGCACAAGTTTATTTTGCACGGGTGGTCCCCTTGCGCTGCACAAGTTTTGTTGCAGGGTTTTGGCAGAGTTGTCTCTTGTAGTTTGTGGGGACTGGACATTGGGTGCAAGTGCCTTTGTACAAATCACAGGTTGTCCCTTTTGGTTCTGGGTAGGTGGTCATTACATTGTTCCCATACACGAGGGATGGTTATGGGCTAACTTTCCCATTACGTTTCACTGTTTGTTACTCCTACATGGGGATATGTAACCTCTACAAGGGGTTTGGACATGGGTTAGTTCCCATACATACACAGTGCCTTGGTTAACCCCTACGCAGGGTTTGGATGTGGGTATTTACCTCTATCACAGTTGCGCGCAGTACAATTATACATCCCTTCACGGGCGTTTCTATGGGTGACGACCCATTTACTTTTTGTTTCCCTTACTCTTGGGATTGAAGTTGCAGGGTATGCTACCTTTCGCAACTCTACGTTATGCTTTTCGGCATTTGTGTTGCCGGGTCTTTTAACCTTCTCGTTATTGCACATTATGTTACAGGGTTATTTACAATATGCTTGAACTGTATTTCTTGTAATGCTACACTTTTGCTTACGCTTCAAAATGTTTTATAATCTCTTATTAGGGAGGATGGGGGGATATTGTTGGTCAATTGTTTATTTGCTGTATCTTTACCATCCTTTCTTGCTTTAATGGTTCTTTCTCCTGCGATGTTTTGTCTTTATTGCTGCATCTGAGAGACTTGTACCATTATTCATTTTCCTGTTTATAGTTCTTGTTTGATGTTATATTATATTCATCTTTCGTTTTCTTTAAAGAAAAGGGATAATGTTATACCCTACTTAGTTGTATAACATGTACTGCAGCCCTGCTGCCTCTAGCTGCTCAGCCAGAGTGAGAGATGGTAATGGAATGTTGGTGTGACTGTGATGCGTGGAATGCCTGGGTGCCTGAGTGGATGTGTGGATGACAGTTGGAGATGGGCTGAGCAGCTAGGCAGGCTGCTCCTGGTGGGGCTGGTACCACACCAGTGCTGGCTGGTTACAAGACTGATGTAACATGGACTGATGGATGAAATAAAGACGACGTGAAAATACATCCTGGCTCCTGGTATTTACTTGCGGAGAACACAACAAAGTGTATTAGTCTAAGGTGGTAGTTCAGGGACAGTTGCTCTAGTTGGCCACAGCAGAAGGTCCATTGTTCATCTGAGATAGCAGCGTCAATGTCTGAATCCCAAGCGCGATCTAGGGGCGGTGATCGGAGATGCGCGTTGTGTGATAGAGTATGTGCGAGTAATTAATTTACCGGCCAATGTTTCAGTGAGCATATGTTCCAGCGCTGGAAGTGGCGGTGGGGCAGTGGGGAATGTGTGATGTCTTGCATGACATGCAGCCCGAAGTTGGAGGTATAGCAACGTGTCTAGTGCCGATCGCTGCGCTTCACCGCACATTTGCTGCAATGTGAGGAATTGACCATCTGGGTATAGGCACTAAATGTGTTGCACCCGTGCGCCCTGTTCCATTAACGGGGGAATTAGTGGGTTGTTGGCTAGCGGTATGGATGGTGTGTATATCACGTCCAGGTTTGCCCTCCTACAGAGTCCATCCCAAGCCCAGCTCAGTGTTTCTGTCGTGTCTATTTCTTGCCTGGGGCGTTTATAGCTCTGATATAGCGCTGTTGTTAGGGGCAGGGGGGCAACCCGGTCTATTTCAATAGCAACATGTGGTTGAAATAGTGTTGGGTGTTGCCAGAAGTGCAAGAATTGGGCCTGGGCACGATGGGCATATAGCACAAAGTCTGGGGCCCCTAGGCTGCCCTGTGCTAGCGGTAGTGTGAGAAGCTCCCAGGACGCCCTAGGCTGTTTCCCAGCAAAGACTAGCTCGACCATACTTGATTTGAGGCGCTTGAAGAATTGTGCAGTTATGGGCATGGGTATGTTTACGAAGAGATACAGCAGTTTAGGGAGAATGATCATTTTAGCAATAGCTATGCGGCCTGAGAGGGATAGAAGCAAGCCCTTCCACCTTTGGATTCTTTCTTCTATCCATGCTATTACCCTGCCATAGTTGGCCGTCCAGATCTCCTGTAGGTCCCTGCTTATCCAGACGCCCAGATATCTTGTTGGGCCGTCTGCCCAGGCTATCGGGAATTCGGTCTCGAAGGCAGCTGTGCCTTCCGTCAGCGGAAGAAGGGTAGATGTGGCCCAGTTTATGTGAATCCCCAATATACCCCCATATCGCACAAGCTCTCTAGTAACAGATGCAAAGTTAACAGCAGGGTCTATGATATAGAGAGTGAGGTCATCTGCATACATAGACACTATCAGGCCTCTGGTAGTGGAGCCTATGCCCCTATTCGCGTGGTGGTGCCTCAGTCGTGCCTCAAGCGGCTCTGTGGCGATGGCAAACAGTAGGGGGGATAGTGGGCATCCCTATCGGGTGCCCCGCGAGATTGTGATGGGATCAGATATTAGCCTGTTTACTTTAACTCTAGCGGTGGGTAAAGTAGATAAGAGTTTAATTTGCTGTATAAAGTTATGTGTCAGTCCCGACCGAGTCAGAAGTATGAAGAAGAATTTCCACTCTAAGGAGTCAAATGCCTTAGTGGCATCTAGTAGTGCAACAATCGCCGAGACATGTGGGGCGAGATAGTGCATCAGCGAAAAAATTGTCCTTAAGTTGTGGGAAGTGGAGCGGCCCGGCACAAATCCGGATTGATCCGGCCTAACAATGAGGGGGAGTAGCGGCTGCAGTCTGTTCGCCAATAATTTGGCAAATATTTTGTTATCTATATTTATTAGGGAAAGTGGGCAGTAGGAGTCGCATGACGTCGGGTCTTTGGCCGGCTTGAGCAGTGTGATAATGACTGCTATGCGCATTGATGGTGGAAGTGACCCTTTTTGTAACGCCTCTTGATATACCTCCAGCAAGCGAGGGGCCAACAGTGAAGCATACTCTTTGTAGAATGCGGAGGGAAGCCCGTCGGACCCGGGAGCCTTATCCCCAGGAAGGCTTTGGATGACTTGCTGAATGTCTTCAGCAGTGAAAGGCTCATCCATATATTCTCGGTGCTCCCTGCTCAACCGCAACAGCTCAAGCGAGTCAAGGTATCCCAATATTTCTGAGTCTAATGGGGCTGACTTTGAGGTGTATAGTTGAGTGTAGAAGTTTTTCATTGTGGCTAGAACTTCTGCTGGTGAGGGGACCGACGGCGCGTCAGGGAGATGGAGCTCAGTGACATAAGAGGAGCCCTGGGGTGGTTTTAGTAAGTTTGCCAGCGTCTTTCCAGGACGGTCCCCCTCCCCGTATCTGTGGGCCAATGCATGTTTGTGTAGGAATTTGGTTTGTCTTTCGGCCTCCTAGTGGAATGCCGTTAGTTTTTCTCGTGTTTTAGCCAGTCATTCGGGTGCTTGGGATTGGAAGTATTGACACTCCAGGTTCCGGATCTCTCTCTAGTTTCGTGAGACAATTGCGTATGTCTTTCAGAACCCCTGACTGTAGGGCTATGCAAGCCCCGCGAATCACAACTTTGAAGGCCTCCCACATTGTGCCCACTGAATCCACAGAGTCTGCGTTGTGCTCAAAGAATTCTGTGATGTTTTGCTGAATCTCTTCCCTAAACACAGCATCAAGTAGCACATTTGGGGGTAGGCGCCAGGTGAAAGGCTGTATGTATGGTTTCGGGATTTGGGACTTGATCATCAGCGGTGCGTGGTCCGACAGTGTGCGCGGATGGTGTATGGCCTCATTGGCCCAAGAGTGCATATCTCTGGACGTAAGCCAAAAATCTAATCTGGACCATGGTCCATGTTGCTGTGACACACCGGTACCCTCTCTAGCATCCAGGTGTAGTGCGCGCCATGTGTCCACAAGGTAGTGATCGTCCATGATGGTGCGAAGTGTGGCGGCCGACTGTGGATGATGAGTACGAGTTGCGCCCACCCTGCCTGCGTGTTCCGACAAAACTATATTGAAATCACCACCCCAGAGTATCGCAGAGCTTCCCAGTGCTTGGATTCCCATCCACACCTGATTAAAAAATTTGGGGTTGTCTGTATTGGGCCCATATGTATTTGCTATTGTTATTTGCTTCCCTTAAAGCCCGCCCTTCAATATAATGTAACGTCCCCGGGTCTGTTATAACTCGCTCAGTTGTCCATGGGAGATCTCTACGTATTAGGATCGCTACCCCGCGTGAGTAATTGGAGTAGGCAGATGTGTATATGATCCTCCATCTATTAGACTTCAACCTGGATTGGGTTGCATCTTTCAGGTGGGTCTCTTGTAGGAGACAAATGTCTATTTTGTGCCTGGTCAGATACGAGTGAACTATTCGCCCTTTTCTATGATCAATCAGACCATGTACGTTCCAGGTGATGCAGTTTAGTGAAGCCATGTTAGCCTGCGCGGGGTTGTCTCAGGTCTAAATCGGGGGCTAGCGGCCCGGTGAGTGACCACCTATGTGATAGGCGAGGCTTATGAGAATGTATGCCAAGGCAGTAAGCACTTATGGATCAGCGACATGTGTCTTGTGTCTTGGTGGACGTATGCAACAACAACATTTTCAACAGATCATTTTGTGGTAAGAAACAACAACAGCTTGACCCTGCCCACCCCCCTCCCACACCAACCTCCCAATTAGGTTGTTTAAGTATCCCCTGTGAGAAAGTGTCCTCTTTCTGCATGGTTGCCCCCACTTTTTGCTGAATTGCTGATGTACTTTGACTGAGTGTGCCCTGGGCTCCTGCTAACCAGGTACCCAGGGCCTATGTTCTTTCCCTAAAACTGCATTGATGCTTAAACCCAATTGGCATCTCTGGCCACAGGTCAGCCCCTGGTAAATGGTACCACAGGTACCCAGGGCACTGTGACAAGAGAAGGCCTCTAAGGGCTGCAGCACTTATTGAGCCTCCCTTAGAGGTCCTGGACCATTACACTCACACACTGCCTTTGCAGGCTGCGTGTTTTGGTACAGAACAAAGGGGCACATGCATCAAGGTAGGCTTTTGCGATTCCTGAATTGCGATTATTAAGGAATCGCAATTAAGGAATCGCAAAAGCCTATGCATGTAGGAATCGCTATAAAAATAGCGATTCCTAAACATTCCTTAATTGCGACTCGCTAATTGCGAGTCGCAATTAAGGAATACCTCCCCATTAATTCCTATGGGCCTAGAGGCCCATAGGAATGAATGGGAAGACATTCTCAATTAGCGATTCGCAATTAGAGAATCGCAAATTGAGAATGCAATTTCAAGGGTGCCAGGGTGTCAAAATGACACCCTGTTGCACCCTGAAATTGTGATGTGCACCCATGTTGCGCACACACATGCCCCAAGGGCATGTGTGTGTGTAACCTAAAACTTAAAAAATGCATTTTAGAGCATTTTTCGAAGGTTTTGCAAATTACAGACAAGTTTGATTTGTCTGTAATTTGCGGTCCCAAATAGCGAAATCGCTATTTGAAAGTGCTTCTAGCATTGCATTTAAGGAATCGCAAATTGCGATTCCTTAAATGCAATCGTAATTTAGGAATTCGCAATTAATTGCGAATTCTTAAATTGCGCATAGGAAACACTTTCATGCATCTCCAAAGGCCAATTTGCGATCGCAAACGGCCGATTTTTGCGATTCGCACCGTTTGCGATCGCAAAAACCTTTGATGCATGTGCCCCAAAGTGAAGAGTCGACATGGCACACATCTGTGTGTGTCATGCCTACAACCCAGTGCCCTGGCATAGATCAGTCACTCCTCTAGCTGGGTGCACTATACCAGTGGTGAGGGTACAGGTGCATGAGCCATGTACCCCCTACAGTGTCTAAGTCCATTCTTAGACATTGTAAGTGCAGTGCTGCCATTAAGAGTATATGGTGCTGGGAGTTTGTCATTACGAACTCCACAGCACCATAATGGCTACACTGAAAACTGAGAAGTTTGGTATCAAACTTCTCAGCACATTAAACCCACACCGATGCAAGTGTGGGATTTAATAAAAAATGCACACAGAGGGCATCTTAGATATGCCCCCTGAAAAACAACCTACCACTAGTGTCCAGGCTGAGTGGCTGCTTTCAGCTGCCACCACCAGACATGTTTCTTGACCCCTGGGTCGAGGGCCTGCTGCTCTCGGGGGCTGGAAACAATGCACATCCTGGGACGAGGTGCCAAGCCTCCTCCCCCAGGATGGGCAGGGTCCACGAAGGGGAAGCTTCAAAGGCTTGTCGCCTTTGTGAGCTTCCCCAGGCCACTTGCTGCTTTCAGCAACTTGCCCCCACTGGTTCTGACCCCCACTTTGGGCGGGAGAACCGGTGGGAAAAACAAGTGAGGAAGAGAGGTGTGCCCACCTCTGCCAACTCCACACCTCAGGTGGGGGAGGCGAGGTGAAGCACAACTCTCAGTGCCTGTCATCTTGCAGATGGGGGGACTCAGCCAACCAGGTAAAGTCTTATGCCCCGCTCCCACTGGAGGGTGGCATAATAGGGGGTGTACCCACCCCAGGGAAGGGACCCATTGGTCCCAACCTTTTACCTACCTGTAAGCAAGGTTCAGGGGTGCCCCTAAATACTAGATTTAGGGGCACCCCTGAACCTTGCTTCCTGAGACCAGAAGAAACTACAAGAAAAGAAGAAGAAAGACCGAACAGCCGTGCCGAAGCTAACAAGAGGAAGATGCCCACTGACTTGGCCCCAGCCTTACTGGCCTGCCTCCACCTCGAACCTGCTCCTGCGAAATCCCGGTGTGTCCTGCAGCCAGCAACCTCGAAAACCCCGGAGGACCTGCCTGCCTTAAACCACAAAGACTGTGTCTCCCGTGAACACCGGATTTGTTCATCTCCAACCTCTGGCTCCGGCCAGACACCGCAAATCCGCACCACTCGGCACCCGCCGTCCACGGCTCTTGTGGGCAAACACCACGAGGAGCTCTCCACGGCGATCCTAACCCGAGATCCGGCGACCCCTGACCTGCCTCAAACCTCCAGCCGACGCCTGCAGCCTAAATCCGGAAGGTCCCCCCAACCCCGACCAGGAGCTGGTAAGAAGATCTGACCCTAAAAGGCACCCCTGCACCCGACGCCCCACGGCCTTGGGTGGCCCAACTGACGGTGCCTAACCAACCCCCAACTTCCCAACTTACCCCTCGAAGTGGAGGTTGCACCCAGAAGACCTTCATACCCAAGCCTGCAGTGCCTTTGCAATCCGGAGGTTCCCCATTGCAAACAACAGGGCGCCCGACGTCGAAACAGCACCCTGCACCCGGCCGCCCTAGTGCCACTGAGGGTGCACCTTTGGTGCTACTTTGTTTCCCCATTTGCCCTGAGCTAAAGTCTAGGGGCCCGATTCACAGAACTAACTTAAGACAAAATCCTAAACTTACTACCATTTTGGTATTCACAGAAGGCACTTACTCATTTTGGTATTCACAGAAGGCACTTACTCACTCATTTTGAGTAACTTACTCATTTTGAGTAACTTACTCTTTTTGAGTAACTTACACATTTTGTGTAACTTACTCATTTTGGTATTCACAGAAGGCACTTACTCATTGATGAGTAAGTGCCTTCTGTGAATACCAAAATGAGTAAGTTACACAAAATGAGTAAGTTACTCAAAATGAGTGAGTAAGTGCCTTCTGTGAATACCAAAATGAGTAAGTGCCTTCTGTGAATACCAAAATGGTAGTAAGTTTAGGATTTTGTCTTAAGTTAGTTCTGTGAATCGGGCCCTAGGAGCTTTGCTCCCACAACCAAGTGGCCTGCTCGTCAGCAGCCGCCAACCGGAGGCCCCCTATCCCCCATTGGATAACATTGGGCCTCGGCACTCTGCACCTGGCCGCCCTAGTGCTGCTGAGGGTGTAACGAGAGTGCATCCCTGACCCTGGGGGACCCCTGAGTCTTCCCCCCAGAACCACAACTCCCACTACCAAATACTTACACTAAAACCGATAACACTATTTTCCTCCATAGGATAACATTGAGTGTGGAGTTTGAAAACCTAAAGAAATTCTTTAAAATTGTACTATCTAACAAAAACGCTTTTACTTACCTGTTTACAGGAAATGTCCCAGTGTAGTATCCAAGTATACTACACTGAGTAAGAAAAGTAATCTAAAAAGTAACTTACCTGGTATTTTACTGAAAAGCCCATTCAAGCCTATGTACTGTATTTACAAAGCATTGCATTTCTCTTCAACAATACTGTAAGTCAAAACAAAGTGCATATACAATTACAATTCAAACTGTTTACAAACTGCATTACTACTGTAAAGTATTTATTGCTTACCTGTGCCAGGCTTGCTTGGTTCTAGAAAATAAAATAACTAAAAGAATATTTTTATACAAAAGCAATTGGTCTGAAGTTCAGTCTTTGAGTGTGTGAATTTATTTGCTGACTGAGTGTGTACAACAAATGCTTAACACTGTCCTCTGATACTGCCTTACTGCTCGACCACACTACCACAAATAGAGAGTGAGGTGCTATCTAACTTTACCTCTGCCTACCTTTGGGGTTCCACTGGACTCTGTGCACACTATACCTCACTTTGGTATTGTATATACAGAGCCAGCTTCCTACATCCCCCCATTACTCCCCAACAAAACAGTACTTTCAAAATAGCCAGAAGGCTACAAGGGAATTATCCCGTGGGGAACGAGGAGTTGCCGGCGGACAACCCTGCCAGTCAACGCTGGGTGGCCGAGCCATGAAGTGACTCGTATTGTGATTTTACACCGTCTATATAAACAGGAGTTATTGAGACAGCATTTTGGCAATGTGGTAAAAGGCTCAACATGTACTGTGGTTAGGCCGCACTTGAAACATTATATGGGAAGAGCCCTTGTCAAGAGTGTCTAGTGTGTTGATGAAAACAAACCGTGCCAAAGTCCCGAGACAGCACGCTCAGTCATTTTCACTCAGTTGGCCTTCCAGCGATGTGCCACCCACTGGCTTCGGGGCTTTTCGTGACTTTCCCGCCTGCTTGGCAAATTTCAGCACAGCTCTTGCATCCGTGAATATGAGAGATTTGCCTTTGGATTGCACTCGTAGCTTAGCTGGATACAAAAGAGCGTATTTGGTTCCTGACTGTTGGAGCAGTTTCTTGGCTGGAACGAATTCCCTACGTGCCACCTGGACCATCTGAGTGAAGTTCGGATACAGGGATATTGTGTTGCCCTGATACTGAATGGAGCCAAGCTCGCGGGCCATCCTCAGAACTGTGTCCCGGTCACGATAGTTTAGAAGGCAGGCCAGAATTGGACGCGGCTGTGCCCCGACCGGTGGCTTGGGGCCGAGAGAGCGATGCGCCTGCTCGACGAGAAACATGCTAGAGAGTTCACTACCGAAGAGGTCGCTCAACATGGTCTCCACATACTTCTCTATATTTGGTATGTTGGTCGTCTCTGGGATTCCAGTGATTCTAAGTGGGGGCCCATAAACAAAAAGTGTGGTTAAAAACATTATAGTTATCTTAATCGTGTTTTTAATGTTAAAGGTAACTATATGATATTAAAATCAAGTGACGGTATGTGGGGAATTAATGTCCCCTATCCGTTATGTGAGAGGTCAACATGTTTCTGCCTTAATGGCCCGCTTGGGTCCAGGGCATTCGTCAGGACCTAAAAAGAACATAGAGGCTCCGTTCTTACCAGCTAGTGGTAAGAGTAAACCACTGTGTGGGCGTGAGCACTGCCACACTCCACAACTTGATGGCCTCTAATTTCAAGCCCTAGATACCAATGCTACTTGCCCCATGGGAGGAGGGGAAACCCCTGTAGTCAAACCTGCATCAAGGGAAATTTCCCATGTGGATCCTAGGCGACTGCTCCCGGTCCTCCCTGATGGGAGCAGTCGCCTAGGATCCACATGGGAAATTTCCCTTGATGCAGGTTTGACTACAGGGGTTTCCCCTCCCCTCCTCCCATGGGGCAAGTAGCATTGGTATCTAGGGCTTGAAATTAGAGGCCATCAAGTTGTGGAGTGTGGCAGTGCTCACGCCCACACAGTGGTTTACTCTTACCACTAGCTGGTAAGAACGGAGCCCTCTATGTTCTTTTTAGGTCCTGACGAATGCCCTGGACCCAAGCGGCCATTAAGGCAGAAACATGTTGACCTCTCACATAACGGATAGGGACATTAATTCCCCACATACCGTCACTTGATTTTAATATCATATAGTTACCTTTAACATTAAAAACACGATTAAGATAACTATAATGTTTTTTAACCACACTTTTGTTTATGGGCCCCACTTAGTTTAGAAGTGCATCCCTGTCGTCAGGTGTATGCCCGCCCTCCATCAAACCAAGGTTTTAGAGGGCGAGGACTGGTCAATGATGAAGCATGACACCAGGTGGTGTGTGAGACCAGTCCGTTACTTTTTGTGAGATGCCTTCACTTACAAATACATCCCAAACCTCGTAGTGGCAATTCAGTTAGGAGCAGCTTTTTGTGGTTAGACTGTTAGTGTTGGAGGCTGCTAGCTCCTAAGACCCCGTGCCTCTCGTTCCCTTCTCCACACAACGTGGGGCTTTTGTGGTTATTGTGATTCCAGTGATTCTAACATTATTGCGTCTGGATCTGGCTTCTAAATCCTCGTTTTTTGCCTTTATTAGATTTAGTACCTTGTCCATCTGCAGCAGCTGCTCTTGTGTTTCGACTTGTCGGTCATCCGAGTCAGATACTCTGGTTTTAAGGGCATCTATTCGGGTTTCATGCTTTTCAACCCGCTGGGTCAGCTGGTCCATGTGAGCCGCAAGAGAGCCTAGCTTGGAGTCAATTGCCAAAAGACTGGCTTTCACGTCTTTTAGCATGGATCAAAGTTCATCTTCTTGTGTTGTGTTCATCTCGACTTCTCCCGCGTTAGGGGCAGCTGTGGACCCACTCTCTAGTTGACGTGTTGTTCTCTTGTCAAATGCCAGTTTCGGCTAATTGATGTCAGCTTTGCCCATAGCTGTGTTGTCTGACGGGCAGGACGCTGGGTAGGCAGGTGCTCAGAGGCCCAAAGTCGCAATATTCCCCCTGCAGTAGTACAAGTGGTCTCGGGGTAGGCCCCGACAGCTCAGATCAAACCACTAGGCCTCAGAGTGTCTCACCGTCCCATTGGAGAGAGCAGGAAGAGCATGGATCGTCGGGGAAGGAGATCCGGACGTGGACGCAGCGACAGGAGGGACCGGACACAGAACCACGGAGGAGTGCGTTGGCCTAACAGGAGAAGACTGCGGTGGAGGCTCGCTACCAGAGCACACAAAGGCGGAAGTATCCGGACGTCCCAGAGGAGGAGAGGACGCCCCGATACCCACTGCTGCGGTCCAGGAGGACCGTGGCTCCAGGCAAGTGCACTGGGTACAACTATTAAGGAAACTGACGGGGCGGGAAGGAATGAAGGAGCCTGAGTAAAGAAAAGGGGGGGGCACCACTATTGATCGTTCCCTCACACCTTTTCCCTCACCCTGGTGACATCTCTCAGGCTGGTGACGGTAGCACTTACAAAGACCGACAACTTCTATAAACTGACCTTAGTTTTGTTCTGTTCTTTGTTTCCTCATCTTCCCTGGGACGGTGGGACCACCCCTACAACCAAGAGAACCTGGAGGAACGGGAACCCAAGGCGAAGGCTTTCTACGGGAACAAGAAATACTAGAGACATTCTCCCCCCTCTCCCATGCAAGACTTTTCCCAGAACTACTTTTGGTTTTGTTACTTTGTCCTTTGACCTTGGACGTCTTTATTTGGCTAATAAACTCCTTTAGGCGTGAACTGTCTTGTCCCTTAATCACCAATTACCTAGCTTTCTTTTATGGAAACTTCTGTGTGACACCCAAGAGAACCCCTTCAAGGCCCAGAACATACAACAGGCCCAATACAGGCATAGGCACCTCTTTGCAGGTCAGAATTCCCAGCAAAGAAGGTCAGGGGAGCTGTTGGTGAAGTCTTTGTGCCCCTGAGACTTCAGAACAGGAGGCAAGCTCTACTTCAAGCCCTTGGAGATCTTCTTCAAGCAGAATACACAGCACACAGCAAAGTCTTTGTCCTCTCCTTGGCAGAAACAGCCACTGCAAGCCAACCCTAGACAGCACACAGCAAAGGGGCAGTACTTCTCCTTCAGCTTTCCCAGCTTTTCTCCTTGGCAGAGGTTCCTCTTGAGTCCAGAAGTATTCTAAGGTTCTGGGGTCTGGGCCCCAATATTTATATTCCATTTCTCTTTGTTCTCTTGCGTCAGAGAGGCGCTGTGCTCAGTCAAAACCAGTTCTGTCCTCTCTGGTCCAGTTCCCCAGCAGGAGGTGGAGACAGCATTGTGTAAGGCAGACCAGGCCAATTCAGGTGCAAGGAAATCTCCTCCCCCTACTCTAAATGCCACCCAGGTCTATTCAGCCTCCTCCAGGTGAGCCCGCCGTGTACTTTGCTATGTGGGTTCCGAGATTTGGGCAGGATTATTTCAGATGTTGAGGCTCGGCTGGCAGAGCCCTCTTAATGAGCGGCCATCTTGCTGCTCGGATTGGCCACGGCCCCCCCCCCCCAAGCTCATTTCAATGCTTACTATGGAAGATGAAAAGAACTCCTTTCATTGGTTGTACATTTTCACTTCTACTATTTCTATTACTGCCTCACCTTTAATTTGCCCTATTTTTACTTTTACCACCTGTCTATATAATTGAAACTGTACTTACTTTGTTCCCTTTACTTCAACATACCTTCACTGTGTTTGCTATTTATAAACGGTACCATAATTAGAATCATTTCCATAATATTTCTAATTTATATACATTCTGTTTCATTAATATTTACCATAACCCTAAATGTAAATTCCATTCTCAATTTGAAGTAATCATTTACTTCATTCTAACCCTAACCTCATCTCTAAATTAAATTACATTATGTTTTATTATAATCAATACTAACTGTACCCTAACCATATTTTGCATATTATATTTAATCACAAAAATAATAAGTGTTTTGATGTCCTGATGCTAACTCAAGCGCTATAAATAATTAAATTACATTACAAAATTAATTCAAATTAAATTAACTTGAATTAAATTAATTCTTACCCTAAATTAAATCAAATCACATTGTAATAATTATAAACCTTTTTCTAACCCTAATGCTTACCCTAAATGTATGTTTCATTAAGTACAGTTATTTTTATTTATTTTTATTATTTCAAAACTAAGATAAACCCTAATTGTAATTGTTTTGATTTTCGGCAAAGGAAGTATATTAAACATAATAATGTAATTTCAACACTATTTCTTAGTTATTTTGTAGTAACGAGGTCTACGTAGGTAGGATGTAATTCAAGTAGGTTTATTAAAGAAGGTTACAAGTTCTGAGGAGCAGCCCCACCAGGAGCAGCCTGCCTGCTGCTCAGCCCATTCTCAACTGTCACTTCACCTCACAGGCTCCCAACATTCCGAAGCGCATCATCACTCCAACATTCCATGCAGCACACAGCACAAACACACTGGCTGAGCAGGAGGTGAAAATGGCATAACATTAACATGGACAGGATACTACATATCCCCCTTTCTTATACAACAGAAGCAATAGTCCAATACCTGAATGTGATATAACAATAAGAACCCAAAAGAGGAATAACAGAGAGATCCACAGAAGCAACAGAAGAAGTAAAGAAGATGAGGACAGATAGGAACGAGCGAAGAGATAGGTGGAGGAAAACTAAGAGGAAGCAATAAATGGAAATGACCCATACTCTCCAACAACGAATTACAAAAGAGAAGAAAACAGTAAAAATGTCAAAGAAACAACAAGTTAGCAGAAACACATAGACGCACCAAAGACTACCCCCAAACACACCCACTGGCCAGGCACTCAAGCAAGGAAGGAAAGACAAGGCACGACACGACCTAAACACCAGCCTTACACACAGACACACAAAGAAGAGAAAGACGGATCTCCTCCTAAACCAGGAAGAAATAGAATGAAGCAACAATGAGGGAAAGGCTGGGGACAAGGAAGACTAACAACCAATGTAGTCCAGATACCAAGGATGAAAAGAATATGTGACATCACGAGGAGAACTGGACAAGAGAGAAAACAGAGAAGATGAGAAGCAAATACAATGCGTATAACTCATCCTCCCCCATTTTCAAATTGACAATATAATAATATAAGAATAACGTTGCATTTTCAAATAGACAATGTAACATAGTATAAAAATTACATTGCGAGAAAATAACAGCAAATGGGACAGAGACCCATAAAATGATAGCTCGTGTAAGGACAACCTCCGTGTAGAGGTCACATACTGTGAAATGTAGTAATGGGACTATGACCCATAAAACACACCCTGAGTGAGGGTAAAAGTGTAAGAGAAGATGGGAATAAAACCCATAACCTACCCCTGAACGTAAGGGCGTATGATAATGTGAATGGGACTGGCCCCAAACAGACACACCCTGTGTGAGGGTAACAATGTACGAGAGGATGGGACAGAAACCCATGACCTACCCTGAGACGTAAGGGAGGTAGATACTGTAAATGGGACTGAACCCATAGCCTATCCCCAAACATAGGGATGGTTAGCTAATTTAAATGGGACTAAAACCCATACAATAATAAGCTAACGAGAATGGGACTGAGACCCATGAGCAGGTACCCTGAGAGAAGGGTAGACAAAATGAACCCGTAAAGATGGGAGAAACCCCCATGTACTGTAAGGAAGCGGGGAAGGCACCCATTCCCATCCCTAATGTAAGGGAGCGTAAAGTGTAATGAACACATAGGAAATACACAAATGAAACCATGAATGTGTATGGCATGACAGGAAGTAGCAACGTGTTTGAACGAATCCCACCATACAATGCCATGTAGTATAGCTGGTGAGCAAACAAGTCCCTCGAAGTAATGTTACGAAAACGTCAACTTAAATGCATCTGGAGAATTTGGAGCCAATAATGAAATAGGCTTCATAATGCAAAAAGCGATAGCGACTGTGTAATAAAATACTACGGACCACTCTGGTGGGAGAACGTTCAATTGCATAGCGCCGATGAACCTTTGGCAGAAATCCTTACAGTTGCACACGTTATGCATACAGCAGATGAAAAGCATGCTGTAAAACGATACTTGCGCTGGCCGCCTGACTTCTTCATGCACCACGCGGTGCATAGCAAGCAAAAGAGGGTGAGGGAAGGAGGTGGTGGCTGATTAGCGAGTATGCCTGAAAACGGGCCACGCAGAGGTTACCTGCGTGCACCCACTTTTAGGAAGTTCCCAGCTCCTCTCACCTCAAGGAATAGATGGCGGTGGACTCAGGCAGGATACTGTCTCTTCTGAACGGGCATACAAAGTTGTTGGAGTCCTCAGATATGGAAGGCTCACAGTGCCTTCACCTTCGTGCCGATAGCGCTGCCTGCTTCCCTCTCAATTGGCAGAGTTACTTGGAGCTCAGAGGATCTTCAGCAAAGAAAAACATATGGTGGCACGCACAGTACTATGTGGCGGATGGCTCACCGCGTGCTCGGGCGCCAAATAGTGACAGGAAGGAATCTGACAAGAGGAAGAACACGACATCACGGAGGATCCTCGAGGGACGCGCGCGGCATCAGAAATGAGGTGAGATGCGCACGCTATAACGGTAAAACCGTTAGAAGGCATGGATTCAAACCGCAAAGCAGCAGTTTAAAGGCTAATCAGCAAACAGGTCTCAGATGACGAAAACAATAATTGTCACAAACTGACTCACCAGCACTGTTCCGCTCAGCATAACGTAAGCTTACAATAAGGCGCCACAACTTTCTTGCAATGCCAGGTAGAAAGTCAGTCACAACTTTGCTCTATGTGACAGGCACGATCCAAGACTGCTCGTTGGAAATGTCTCGAGCAAGACGTTATCTTGAGGTAACACTAAGACGTTGAAGAGACGTGTAAAAACCCACACTCGTGTAACCTCAACATTGTAGATATTATTCCTTCTCAGTAGGAGGAAATGTTCACTAGCTCTGAAGGGTTGTAATACTTGAACTCTCACAGATTGACATAGAAGCATAACTCAATGACTTCCATAAACTCATCTTTTGCTCTGTTGAGCTACGTGTCACCCATACATCAAAGCACCGTAGAGGCTGGTTGTAGCCAACAGCAAACACACCATAGGAGACAGGATTCCTTTGCCCTGGATCAATTGCTGTTGAAGATAGTGGGATGAGGCCATTCTTCCCATCCTTGTTGACAAGCAATATATTGGTGGGCTTGATGATAGGATCAGTACTAGTAAATTCAAAGTCCAAAGAAAGTAAACCAGATGAGCACAGCACGCCTGGGCTAGGGCTGTCAGATGGTGATGACACTGGTGGGGCTGAAAGGCATAGTGTTGCATCGATACTTGATTCTTGTAGACTTCTTTGTTTTTCTATGAAGGACTTGTTTCTTCCTTGTTAACATCTTTGTTGTTCTGTGTAGAACATCCATGTATCTTGTTCGCAGTTGAACCTTTGCTGTGGATACCTCCTCTTGTTCTTTATGTTGCCTGTGACTGTCCATTCTGTATATTGTTTCATCTTCAGGTCCTCTTATGTTCACCAGGTCCCTGAGATCCGCTTGTACGTAGGTAGTCACCAACTCGTCGCCAAAATAATGTAGTAACGAGGTCTACGTAGGTAGGATGTAGTTCAAGTAGGTTTATTAAATAAGATTACAAGTTCTGAGGAGCAGCCCCACCAGGAGCAGCCTGCCTGCTGCTCAGCCCATTCTCAACTGTCACTTCACCTCACAGGCTCCCAACATTCCGAAGCGCATCATCACTCCAACATTCCATGCAGCACACAGCACAAACACACTGGCTGAGCAGGAGATGAAAATGGCATAACATTAACATGGACAGGATACTACATATTTTTATTAAAGTATTTATTTACATTATTGCAAACAATTACCCTGAGTATAAAAAAGTACTTTAATATCAAATTATAGTACCCTGAAAAGTAATTTTTTTCTGGTGCTTTGAGGATATGTAGAATTCAGTAAATGCAAAAATTGAAGGTGCTGTTAAAGTAATTACAGGGAAGTAAATGTTAGTAGAAGTAAAGGTGAAAAGTAAAGGTCAAGCACCTTTGCAACATTGTTTACTGGAAGTTGGTGTCTTTGGTGATGTTGAGGGTGCAAGCTGCTGCTCAAAAGAAAGGTCCCAATTGAACCAGATCACAAGCTTTTTTCTTTCTGTGCTGGTCACGAGATTGCACCCATTCCCCTCCCCCCCCCACCCAATTAAGATCTTTTTTTTGCTCCACTGAGGTACCAAGACATGGTCACATTGTTCCCCATTATTCCCCAAGGGCAAAAGATTTTAAAAGATCCAATCTACAGGAAAAAGTTGAGAAACCAAAAGTTGACAGGATTTTTTCTCGGACACATAATGTTCAGTAAATGTTTAGCAAACTGTATTCCCACTTCCTGATTTTGCCAGGGGGACTTTGCAAAATGATGGACCTGCACCATTATGAATAACTGCTCCTCCCCCTTAACGTATCGTGACATTTTGTGACCACAGAAGACGCTTAATGCACTCGCACTCCTCTGTGCTTGCCATTGTCTGATCATCTCAGTGATACTGACAGCTTTCTCTCCATTGTCATGGAATCTGGGGAGCACTGAGAAGTTGGACAGCCAGTGTGGCTGTGCTGAAGTGTTGGCATCTCGAGTGCAAATTGCGGTGTGTCCATCACTGGTGGCCGAGTTAAGCCAAGATGAGCCACGTCCAGTCGAGTTGGAGAAAAAGCAAAACAACTCGGAATTCCAAACACGTCGACAGCAGTCATTGTCCGTGTTAGAAATAGGTGTCTCTAGTTGGCAATGGTTAGCACCTTTGTCCAAGTAGGGACCCTTCTTCCTAGTCAGGGTAAGGGGGATACACTTCTAAAATAACCACTGGTCATCCCCTTGGTAACTTGGCACGAGCATACAGGCTTATCTCAGAGGCAGTGAGTAAAGCATTTGTGCACACATACACTAATACAGTGAAAATACTAGAAATGGACACCACACCAGTTTAGAAACAATAAGTAATCTTTATCTAAACCAAACAAGACCAAAACGACAAAAATCCACAATACAGTTATCAAGATATGACATTTAAAAGGTAAAAATTGTTCTGTCCATAGCAGACTATAGATGCAACACTTTCAACACAAAGTACCTTGGATGCGTCAAAATCATAAACAAAAACAGCCGCAGGGAAGGTGATGCGTCGGTTCCTTACACCCAGGGAAGGTGATGCGTCTGTTCCTTACTCCAGGGGAGGTGATACGCCAGTTCCTTACTGCTATGCAGAGGAGGTGATGCGTCAGGTCCTTACTGAAGAGGAGGTGATGCGTCGGTTTCTTACTGTGCGGGGAGGTGATGCGTCGGTTTCTTACTGCGGACCCAGCGTTGATGTAGACTTGGTGCCCCGGTGCGATGCGTGGGGATCGGGGATGCGGCGGTTCTCGATGCGACGGCAACGGCACAGCGTTGTTCTCTCCAGCCGCGGTCCCACGATGCGTTGGTTCTTGCAGACGCACCCAAGGGCCTGCGTTGGAATCGGTGCAGTGATTTTGGACTTCGGAAATCGGTACACGGGATTCGGCGTGCAGCAATTTCTCCGGCCGCGGGCAGGCGCTGCTTCGGTTTCTTCAGCAGCACAGCAGGGCTGCGTCGGAAACGGGTGTGGATGCATCGCGCTTCTTTAGTTGCGTCTCTTCTCCAGTTCCCAGCAGCAGGAACAACCTCCAGAGGCCCGGCATAGGCACCTCTTTGCAGGTCAGAACTCCCAGCAAAGAAGGTCAGGGGAGCTGGTGGTGAAGTCTTTGTGCCCCTGAGACTTCAGAACAGGAGGCAAGCTCTACTTCAAGCCCTTGGAGATCTTCTTCAAGCAGAATACACAGCACACAGCAAAGTCTTTGTCCTCTCCTTGGCAGAAACAGCCGCTGCAAGCCAACCCTAGACAGCACACAGCAAAGGGGCAGTACTTCTCCTTCAGCTTTCCCAGCTTTTCTCCTTAGCAGAGGTTCCTCTTGAGTCCAGAAGTATTCAAAGGTTCTGCGGTCTGGGCCCCAATATTTATATTCCATTTCTCTTTGTTCTCTTGCGTCAGAGAGGCGCTGTGCTCAGTCAAAACCAGTTCTGTCCTCTCTGGTCCAGTTTCCCAGCAGGAGGTGGAGACAGCATTGTGTAAGGCAGACCAGGCCAATTCAGGTGCAAGGAAATCTCCTCCCCCTACTCTAAATGCCACCCAGGTCTATTCAGCCTCCTCCAGGTGAGCCCGCCGTGTACTTTGCTATGTGGGTTCCGAGATTTGGGCAGGATTATTTCGGATGTTGAGGCTCGGCCGGCAGAGCCCTCTTAATGAGCGGCCATCTTGCTGCTCGGATTGGGCACGCCCCCCCCCCCAAGCTCATTTCAATGCTTACTATGGAAGATGAAAAGAACTCCTTTCATTGGTTGTACATTTTCACTTCTACTATTTCTATTACTGCCTCACCTTTAATTTGCCCTATTTTTACTTTTACCACCTGTCTATATAATTGAAACTGTACTTACTTTGTTCCCTTTACTTCAACATACCTTCACTGTGTTCGCTATTCATAAACGGTACCATAATTAGAATCATTTCCATAATATTTCTAATTTATATACATTCTGTTTCATTAATATTTACCCTAACCCTAAATGTAAATTCCATTCTCAATTTGAAGTAATCATTTACTTCATTCTAACACTAACCCTAACCTCATCTCTAAATTAAATTACATTATGTTTTATTATAATCAATACTAACTGTACCCTAACCATATTTTGCATATTATATTTAATCACAAAAATAATAAGTGTTTTGATGTCCTGATGCTAACTCAAGCGCTATAAATAATTAAATTACATTACAAAATTAATTCAAATTAAATTAACTTGAATTAAATTAATTCTTACCCTAAATTAAATCAAATCACATTGTAATAATTATAAACCTTTTTCTAACCCTAATGCTTACCCTAAATTTATGTTTCATTAAGTACAGTTATTTTATTTATTTGTATTATTTCAAAACTAAGATAAACCCTAATTGTAATTGTTTTGATTTTCGGCAAAGGAAGTATATTAAACATAATAATGTAATTTCAACACTATTTCTTAATTATTTTGTAGTAACGAGGTCTACGTAGGTAGGATGTAGTTCAAGTAGGTTTATTAAAGAAGGTTACAAGTTCTGAGGAGCAGCCCCACCAGGAGCAGCCTGCCTGCTGCTCAGCCCATTCTCAACTGTCACTTCACCTCACAGGCTCCCAACATTCCGAAGCGCATCATCACTCCAACATTCCATGCAGCACACAGCACAAACACACTGGCTGAGCAGGAGGTGAAAATGGCATAACATTAACATGGACAGGATACTACATATCCCCCTTTCTTATACAACAGAAGCAATAGTCCAATACCTGAATGTGATATAACAATAAGAACCCAAAAGAGGAATAACAGAGAGATCCACAGAAGCAACAGAAGAAGTAAAGAAGATGAGGACAGATAGGAACGAGCGAAGAGATAGGTGGAGGAAAACTAAGAGGAAGCAATAAATGGAAATGACCCATACTCTCCAACAACGAATTACAAAAGAGAAGAAAACAGTAAAAAGGCCAAAGAAACCACAAGTTAGCAGAAAGACATAGACGCACCAAAGACTACCCCCAAACACACCCACTGGCCAGGCAGGCAAGCAAGGAAGGAAAGACAAGGCACTACACGACCTAAACACCAGCCTTACACACAGACACACAAAGAAGAGAAAGACGGATCTCCTACTAAACCAGGAAGAAATAGAATGAAGCAACAATGAGGGAAAGGCTGGGGACAAGGAAGACTAACAACCAATGTAGTCCAGATACCAAGGATGAAAAGAATATGTGACATCACGAGGAGAACTGGACAAGAGAGAAAACAGAGAAGATGAGAAGCAAATACAATGAGTATAACTCATCCTCCCCCATTTTCAAATTGACAATATAATAATATAAGAATAACGTTACGTTTTCAAATAGACAATGTAACATAGTATAAGAATAACATTGCGAGAAAATAACAGCAAATGGGACAGAGACCCATAAAATGATAGCTCGTGTAAGGACAACCTCCGTGTAGAGGTCACATACTGTGAAATGTAGTAATGGGACTATGACCCATAAAACACACCCTGAGTGAGGGTAAAAGTGTAAGAGAAGATGGGAATAAAACCCATAACCTACCCCTGAACGTAAGGGCGTATGATAATGTGAATGGGACTGGCCCCAAACAGACACACCCTGTGTGAGGGTAACAATGTACGAGAGGATGGGACAGAAACCCATGACCTACCCTGAGACGTAAGGGAGGTAGATACTGTAAATGGGACTGAACCCATAGCCTATCCCCAAACATAGGGATGGTTAGCTAATTTAAATGGGACTAAAACCCATACAATAATAAGCTAACGAGAATGGGACTGAGACCCATGAGCAGGTACCCTGAGAGAAGGGTAGACAAAATGAACCCGTAAAGATGGGAGAAACACCGATGTACTGTAAGGAAGCGGGGAAGGCACCCATTCCCATCCCTAATGTAAGGGAGCGTAAAGTGTAATGAACACATAGGAAATACACAAATGAAACCATGAATGTGTATGGCATGACAGGAAGTAGCAAAGTGTTTGAACGAATCCCACCATACAATGCAATGTAGTATAGCTGGTGAGCAAACAAGTCCCTCGAAGTAATTTTACGAACACGTCAACTTAAATGCATCTGGAGAATTTGGAGCCAATAATGAAATAGGTTTCATAATGGAAAAAGCGATAGCGACTGTGTAATAAAATACTACGGACCACTGTGGTGGGAGAACGTTCAATTGCATAGCGGCGATGAACCTTTGGCAGAAATCCTTACAGTTGCACACGTTATGCATACAGCAGATGAAAAGCATGCTGTAAAACGATACTTGCGCTGGCCGCCTGACTTCTTCATGCACCACGCGGTGCATAGCAAGCAAAAGAGGGTGAGGGAAGGAGGTGGTGGCTGATTAGCGAGTATGCCTGAAAACGGGCCACGCAGAGGTTACCTGTGTGCGCCCACTTTTAGGAAGTTCCCTGCTCCTCTCACCTCAAGGAATAGATGGCGGTGGACTCAGGCAGGATACTGTCTCTTCTGAACGGGCATACAAAGTTGTTGGAGTCCTCAGATATGGAAGGCTCACAGTGCCTTCACCATCGTGCCGATAGCGCTGCCTGCTTCCCTTTCAATTGGCAGAGTTACTTGGAGCTAAGAGGATCTTCAGCAAAGAAAAACATATGGTGGCACGCACAGTACGATGTGGCGGATGGCTCACCGCATGCTCGGGCGCCAAATAGTGACAGGAAGGAATCTGACAAGAGGAAGACCACGACGCCACGGAGGATCCTCGAGGGACGCGCACGGCATCAGAAATGAGGTGAGATGCGCACGCTATAACGGTAAAACTGTTAGAAGGCATGGATTCAAACCGCAAAGCAGCAGTTTAACGGCTAATCCGCAAACAGGTCTCAGATGACGAAAACAATAATTGTCACAAACTGACTCACCAGCACTGTTCCGCTCAGCATAACGTAAGCTTACAATAAGGTGCCACAACTTTCTTGCAATGCCAGGTAGAAAGTCAGTCTCAACTTTGCTCTATGTGACAGGCACGATCCAAGACTGCTTGTTGGAAATGTCTCGAGCAAGACGTTATCTTGAGGTAACACTAAGACGTTGAAGAGACGTGTAAAAACCCACACTCGTGTAACCTCAACATTGTAGATATTATTCCTTCTCAGTAGGAGGCAACAGCTGTGAGAGGAAATGTTCACTAATTCTGAAGGGTTGTAATACTTGAACTCTCACAGATTGAATAGAAGCATAACTCAATGACTTCCATAAACTCATCTTTTGCTCTGTTGAGCTACGTGTCACCCATACATCGAAACACCGTAGAGGCTGGTTGTAGCCAACAGCAAACACACCATAGGAGACAGGATTCCTTTGCCCTGGATCAATTGCTGTTGAAGATAGTGGGATGAGGCCATTCTTCCCATCCTTGTTGACAAGCAATATATTGGTGGGCTTGATGATAGGATCACTACTAGTAAATTCTAAGTCCAAAGAAAGTAAACCAGATGAGCACAGCACGCCTGGGCTAGGGCTGTCAGATGGTGATGACACAGGTGGGGCTCAAAGGCATAGTGTTGCATCGATACTTGATTCTTGTAGTCTTCTTTGCTTTTCTATGAAGGACTTGTTTCTTCCTTGTTAACATCTTTGTTGTTCTGTGTAGAACATCCATGTATCTTGTTCGCAGTTGAACCTTTCCTGTGGATACCTCCTCTTGTTCTTTATGTTGCCTGTGACTGTCCATTCTGTATATTGTTTCATCTTCAGGTCCTCTTATGTTCACCAGGTCCCTGAGATCCGCTTGTACGTAGGTAGTCACCAACTCGTCGCCAAAATAATGTAGTAACGAGGTCTACATAGGTAGGATGTAGTTCAAGTAGGTTTATTAAAGAACGTTACAAGTTCTGAAGAGCAGCCCCACCAGGAGCAGCCTGCCTGCTGCTCAGCCCATTCTCAACTGTCACTTCACCTCACAGGCTCCCAACATTCCGAAGCGCATCATCACTCCAACATTCCATGCAGCACACGGCACAAGCACACTGGCTGAGCAGGAGGTGAAAATGGCATAACATTAACATGGACAGGATACTACATATTTTTATTAAAGTATTTATTTACATTATTGCAAACAATTACCCTGAATATAAAAAAGTACTTTAATATCAAATTATAGTACCCTGAAAAGTAATTTTTTCTGGTGCTTTGAGCAAACGTAGAATTCAGTAAATGCAAAAATTGAAGGTGCTGTTAAAGTAATTACAGGGAAGTAAATGTTAGTAGAAGTAAAGGTGAAAAGTAAAGGTCAGGCACCTTTGCAACATTGTTTACTGGAAGTTGGTGTCTTTGGTGATGTTGATGGTGCAAGCTGCTGCTCAAAAGAAAGGTCCCAATTGAACCAGATCACAAGCTTTTTTCTTTCTGTGCTGGTCACGAGATTGCACCCATTCCCTTTTCGCCCCCACCCGATTAAGATCTTTTTTTTGCTCCACTGAGGTACCAAGACATGGTCACATTGTTCCCCATTATTCCCCAAGGGCAAAAGATTTTAAAAGATCCAATCTACAGGAAAAAGTTGAGAAACCAAAAGTTGACATGATTTTTCCTCGGACACATAATGTTCAGTAAATGTTTAGCAAACTGTATTCCCACTTCCTGATTTTGCCAGGGGGACTTTGCAAAATGATGGACCTGCACCATTATGAATAACTGCTCCTCCCCCTTAACGTATCGTGACATTTTGTGACCACAGAAGACGCTTAATGCACTCGCACTCCTCTGTGCTTGCCATTGTCTGGTCATCTCAGTGATACTGACAGCTTTCTCTCCATTGTCATGGAATCTGCGGAGCACTGAGAAGTGGGACAGCCAGTGTGGCTGTGCTGAAGTGTTGGCATCTCGAGTGCAACTTGCGGTGTGTCCATCACTGGTGGTCGAGTTAAGCCAAGATGAGCCACGTCCAGTCGAGTTGGAGAAAAAGCGAAACAACTCGGAATTCCAAACACGTCGACAGCAGTCATTGTCCGTGTTAGAAATAGGTGTCTCTAGTTGGCAATGGTTAGCACCTTTGTCCAAGTAGGGACCCTTCTTCCTAGTCAGGGTAAGGGGGATACACTTCTAAAACAACCACTGGTCACCCCCTTGGTAACTTGGCATGAGCATACAGGCTTATCTCAAAGGCAGTGAGTAAAGCATTTGTGCACACATACAGTAATACAGTGAAAACACTACAAATGGACACCACACCAGTTTAGAAACAATAAGTAATCTTTATCTAAACCAAACAAGACCAAAACGACAAAAATCCACAATACAGTTATCAAGATATGACGTTTAAAAGGTAAAAATAGTTCTGTCCATAGCAGACTATAGATGCAACACTTTCAACACAAAGTACCTTGGATGCGTCAAAATCATAAACAAAAACAGCCACAGGGAAGGTGATGCGTCAGTTCCTTACACCCAGGGAAGGTGATGCGTCTGTTCCTTACTCCAGGGGAGGTGATACGCCGGTTCCTTACTGCTATGCAGAGGAGGTGATGCGTCAGGTCCTTACTGAAGAGGAGGTGATGCGTTGGTTTCTTTCTGTGCGGGGAGGTGATGCGTCGGTTTCTTACTGCGGACCCAGCGTTGATGTAGACTTGGTGCCCCGGTGCGATGCGTGGGGATCGGGGATGCGGCGGTTCTCGAAGCGACGGCAACGGCACAGCGTTGGTCTCTCCAGCCGCGGTCCCACGATGCGTTGGTTCTTGCAGACGCACCCAAGGGCCTGCGTTGGAATCGGTGCAGTGATTTTGGACTTCGGAAATCGGTACACGGGATTCGGCGTGCGGCGATTTCTCCGGCCGCGGGCAGGTGCTGCTTCGGTTTCTTCAGCAGCACAGCGGGGATGCGTCGGAAAAGGGTGTGGATGCATCACGCTTCTTTAGTTGCGTCTCTTCTCCAGTTCCCAGCAGCAGGAACAACCTCCAGAGGCCCAATACAGGCATAGGCACCCCTTTGCAGGTCATAACTCCCAGCAAGGAAGGTCAGGGGAGCTGGTGGTGAAGTCTTTGTGCCCCTGAGACTTCAGAACAGGAGGCAAGCTCTACTTCAAGCCCTTGGAGATCTTCTTCAAGCAGAATACACAGCACACAGCAAAGTCTTTGTCCTCTCCTTGGCAGAAACAGCCACTGCAAGCCAACCCTAGACAGCACACACAAAGGGGCAGTACTTCTCCTTCAGCTTTCCCAGCTTTTCTCCTTGGCAGAGGTTCCTCGTGAGTCCAGAAGTTTTCTAAGGTTCTGGGCCCCAATACTTATATTCCATTTCTCTTTGTTCTCTTGCGTCAGAGAGGCGCTGTGCTCAGTCAAAACCAGTTCTGTCCTCTCTGGTCCAGTTTCCCAGCAGGAGGTGGAGACAGCATTGTGTAAGGCAGACCATGCCAATTCAGATGCAAGGAAATCTCCTCCCCCTACTCTAAATGCCGCCCAGGTCTATTCAGCCCAGCCCTGACTCATCCAGGAAAGGCAGGACACACCTCGACCCACCCAGTGGCTGTCTGAAGAGAAGGCACATCCCCAGCCCCTGTCACTCCAAAGCCAGACAGTCAATCCACAAACCCAGCAAAGGCACACAGGATGGCTAAGCAAGAAAATAACTACTTTCTAAAAGTGGTATTTTCAAACACACAATATAAAAATCATCTTTACTAAAAGATGCATTTTTATAATCTGAGTTCAGACTTACTAAACTCCATCTTTCCTATCTTGTCTCAATGGTAAGTTATACTTCTAAGATGTTATAAATAAACTCCCATTCTATCCTGTGGGACAGATAGCCTTTCAATAGTGAAAAACGAAATACACTGTATTTCACTATCAGGACAAGCCATACACATCAGTACATGTCCTATCTTTCACATACACTGCACCCTGCCCACAGGGGTACCTTGGGCATGCCTTAGGGGTGACTCACATGTAATAAAATGGAAGGTTAGGGCCTGGGAAGTGGGGGCACTTGCCAGGACAACACGGCAGTAGAGACTGCGTGCAGACACTGCAGTGGTAGGACCCCTTTAAAAAGGCTGCTTGTGTGAGTGGCACAATCAGTACTGCAGGCCCACTAGCAGCATTTGACTTACAGGCCCTGGGCACACACAGTGCACTGTACTAGGGACTTAGTAGTAAGTCAAACAAGCCAATCATGGAATCACCAATCCATATTCATAATTCACAGAGGGACCACTTGCACTTTGGCACTGATCAGCAGTGGCAAAGTGCCCAAAGCATCTAGGCATAGGCACAAAGACTGGGTAAAACCACGCCAATGATGCCAGGTCTAACAGTCAGTAATTTTCCCTTTTTTATTACGCAGACATTTTCTCGCTTGTGTATTGAGCCACTCGGCCCCACTTGAAGGTGACCTCATCATGTATGTACCGCTATGGCTGAGCAAAGCTGAGGTTCTTGGTACAGGGAACCCCAAGAGTACTACCAGTAATATAGTAGAGGAGGAGGAGTGGTGAAGGGCAATAGAATATATAACCAATTTTCATGGGAAATGCAGGTCTTTTCTAGGGCAGCCACATTTTCCAGAACTAAACCCTGGCTGCCAAGGGGATCGCTGCTAGCACAACAACCTGGGAAGTGTGTTGAAACTTACTATGATTTCCCTCATACTCTGGTTTACTAACTGTTAGACCTGTCAGCCTTAAGGTGGTCTTCCCCCAAACCTCTTGCTAGCTTGCCTCCAATGTTGCTGAATTTGTTTTTGTTGGCCTTAGGACTCTGTGCACGTTACCACTGCTAACTAGTGCTAAAGTGCTTGTGCTCACTCCCCTAAACATGGTTTGATTGATATATATTTCTAATTGGCATATTTGATTTACTTGTAAGTCCCTTGTAGAATGGTATACCATATATCCAGGGCCAGTAAATTAAATGCTACCAGTGGGCCTGCAGCACTACTTGCTTGTGACACCCACCTAGTAGCCCTAAAAAACTTATCCCAGGCCTGCCATTGCAGCCTGAATGCAGTGTTACACTTCCATGTTGACTTGGCATTTAAAACCCTTGCCAAGCCTTGACTCCCCTTTTGTCACATATATGTCATCCCTAAGGTAGGCCCTAGTTATCCCATAGGGCAGGGTGCTATGTACTTAAAAGTTAGGATATGTGCTTATAAATTTTAAATGTCCTGGTAATAAAAAAAATCCTAGACTCTTTTTTCACTACTGTGAGGCCTACTGCTCTCATAGGGTAACATTGAGGATTCCTTATTACATTTAATAAGCTGTAATTCCTAACTGAGAGGAGGTAGCTTTGTCGTGTTTTAATACCTATGGAATGATAATGATAAATCCTCTTTAAACAAAGTCCGATTTATTGCTACTATTTTGAAAATGACACTTTTAGAAAGGCAAGCATTTTCCTGCTCTTAGCCATTTGGTGTCTACTGCTTGTCTCCGATCACTTGTCTGGGGTGGGTGACAGTTGGGCTTTGTGTATTCCCTCTAGACAGCCACACACAATGGGAGCTTAGGTGTGACTTGATGGGCCATCCTGGGAGGATGGGAGGGAGTAGATGGGTACAGCCTCACACTTACACCTGAATAGGCTGTGTCCTGTCCCCACACAAAGGGCTGCATACCCCCCTGTAGTGAGTCTGGAGCCAGGGCAGGAAGGGAGGACCTCTTTACACTTCAAAGATCCTTCTTTGAAGTCTCCACCACTTCAAAGGCACAAAGGGGATAAGTACTGGTCCTCTGACACCACCACTTCAGTACACTTCCGATGCTGAAGGAGTGCCACTCTCCTGGATTGCTGCTCTGGAAAATTGCCTGCCTTGCTGTGTTGCCCTACTGCCTGCTGCTCTCTCTTGCCTGGGTGATAAAGATTGGACCTACATCACTTGAACCCAGAGTGACTCCAAGGGCTGGCTGACTGGCCTCCTGATCTGAAGTCTCAAGGACATAGAAGACTTCCAACCACCCTGCTCCTTGACCATTGGAAGTGGGCCTAAGGTGCTAGCTCCAGCGGAACCGACACATCCTCTGCTGCTAGAGCAGAATCAATGCTTCGCAGCTGTTGCAGGAACAGTACCGTCGCATTGCCCTCAGAACCAGTATATCGCCTTTTGAACCACCGCTTCGAGGCCAATGCATCGCCGCCACTGGGTGGAGAAGATTGACGTATTACCTCTACTGCGTGCAGAAACCCAGCTCATCGCTTTCAAAAGCGCTACATCTCAGAACTAGCACATCGCATTCAGAACCGACGCATCGTCGCTGTTGCGTGGAAAAAAATCGTCACATCACATTGACTGCGGAATCAACACCGATACATCGTTTAGGTGCACCCCACATCTTATTTGTTGCAACCAGGATTAAGGTACTTTTGTTCAGCAGGCCTCACGGGGTCCCTGTATCCGGCCCACGCTAACACTAACAAAAACAAACTAGAAATATAAAAGAGATTGCTACCTCTGGCATAGGAAAAGCAGTATTCTCCCCTATTGTTTGAAGGATTAATGCTGTACGGGAATAATGTGACAGTTTTCTCTTTTCTTCCCTATTCCCCTCATCATGAACTCAACTCAACTTGATCCCAGGTTTTCGTAATATAATTTCATACCTGAGTTGAGGCCCTGCTCATTGGTACAAGAAGGCTGTGGTCTACTGTGACCAATTCCACAAGACAGAGAATAACCATCCCCTACCTATCATATCTGTATAGAAGGGGAACTGCTGGTCCACTTGTTGTTCTGGTTGCAAGTTCTCTTTGATCAAGGAGGAGGTGTCCACAGAGTAACCAGAGAACTGCTGTGCCTTCAGAGCATGTGTCTGCTGACAACCAGCTTTCCAGAGGTGAGGGGAGATCACCTAGAGTCTGATATGAAAGGAGGAACTGTGTACCCGTCCTGAAGCACCTGGAAGACTCCTGCATGAGAAGAAGAGTAAAGGAGCAAATCTGAAAGAGACTGTAGTTATAGATTCCTTACCTTAGAATTCCTTACCTTAGAATTACCCCCAGGAGTCAGACTGGATCCAGAGAAAATTTTTCAAAGCAGTACCCATGCGCGTCGGTAGGTGGCGTCAGTAGACTCCGTGTCCGCCGTCGGCTTTATGGTCGCCGGGATGACGTCGTGGTGTCTACTTAGATGCGGCCCCTGCGCGCTGACGTCAGTTCTTCCTTATCCGCGACAGCCAGCGCAGATCCGGAGAGAGCAGTGCCCTCAGTCACTTTTTGACTAACTCTTTTTCGACTATTTGTCAACATCTTTTTGAGTCTCTCGACTTCTGGTGCACGAGGGATATCTAACCGTCGACCCTGCTTCAAACCTTATGACAATATGTCAAAAACAAAATCCCTTTGTGTTTCTCATAAGCACACTATATACCACACCGATCTCACATACACTCTAATCACCATCAATGGAATTGAAAACCAGAAAAGTATAATACAAAATATCTTTATTGACAGGATCCTTATTCAATTTTATTAAAAATATATTATTTATAGATTCTTTTCCTTTTTAAAAAAAACATAAAATAACAGTATTAAAAACAACACATATTCAAAATTCATGGGAGAATACAACAAAAATTATATAATAACAATAGACTCCTGTCACAAGTTGATGTCGGTGACCGATCCGCACCTCATGTGCCTTTGGTGCCTGGAGCGCGACCACGACCCAAAGTCGTGCTCCGACTGCCGGGCCCTGAACCTGAAGTCTTTGCGGGAGCGGTCCCGAAAGCTTTTGGAGGCCCGACAGTGTGCTCCGCGCCGCTCGAGGTCCCAGTCGAGGGGAAGGTCGCGGGACCGGTCGCGGAGCCATCACCATTCGTCATCGAAGTCTTCGCACTCATCGGGAAAGTCGAAGCACAAGAAGAAGGCGAAGAAGCACTGCCGCTCTTCGCCTTCTCCCCATCCGTAGGCCGATACGACATGGGACCCGGAGCATCGTCGCTCTCCGGCTCCATCTTCGGAGCCCGCTGGGACGGCTCCGCGCTTCCCTCCCTTTCCCAGAGCCGGAGCGTCCCCTGCCCAGCTTCGTCAGTTCTACGGAGCGCTGCACAGCATTTTTGGGCAGCCCGACTCCGCAGGCGTGTCTTCGGGCCCCACAGACTCGGCTGGGGGCCCCAGGCCTTCGATGCCGGCGGCTCTGGCGCCGCAGGACCCCCATGGATCCAGGCCTGGATCCACATCGGTGCCGGTCGACCTCACGTTACCTTCCCCGGCGCCGATTCTAGTGACGACGCCCCCGGCGCCGGTTGTGCCCCCAACAGGCGTCGACCCCAGCCTCACCCCCGATATGGACACAGCGCCGGACCAACGTCGGTACCGGCACCGGAGGGTACTTTTGTCCCACTGTTCTTTCCTGGCGTTCCCTATCGCCCTGACTGGCAGCCAGAGGAGGGTGGGGAGGACTGGGAGGGGTCTGGTGTCCCTCTGACTGACCAACTTGAGGAGCCGGACTGGTGAGAAGAGTTGGGTGATGCCAGTGGTTTGGATACCTCCCCAGACCTTGGCATGCTGTCTCCCCCTACCGTGGCCATGGAGAAGGGAGAAACCTACGCTGTGGTGTTGCGTAGGGCAGCTGAGGCCTTGGGCCTTGAGCTTCCTACGGTGGCAGTCAGGACTAACCGCCTGACTGAGGTGCTTCAGCCAGCAGCGGCCTCTTCGGAGCCCCTGCTGCCGTTCAATGAGGCCCTCACAGACATCCTTCTGGGCACTTGGTCCAAGCCCAGCACAGGGGCTCCTGTGGATAAGATGATTGCCCGATACCACTGCCCTGCCCCAGGCGACCCACTTTTCCTCTCCCAACACCCTACCCCCGAGAGCTTGGTAGTACAAGCCTCTACCTCCAAAGGCGCGTTCCCTACTGCTCCCCCAGATAGGGAATCCAAGAAGCTGGACCATCTTGGGAAGAAGATGTTTTCTTCCGCCAGCTTAGGACTGCAGTTGGTGAACACCTCATGTCTCTTGGGCCGTTACACCCACTCTGTGCTGTGTGGGACATGGTTGCTCAAGTGATGCCACAGTGCCCGGAGGAGACCCGGCCGTCCTCTCCCGTGTGGTCGCAGAGGGTAGAGACGCAGCAAAGTTCGCCATCCGATGTGGGCTGGATACCGCCGACTCGCTGGGTAGAACGATTTCTACGTCAGTAGTCCTGAGGCGCTACGCCTGGCTGAGATCCACTGGCTTCTCAGGGGATGTCCAATCGACCCTTTTGGACATGCCCTTTGATGGCTGTTGCCTGTTCGGCAACAAGGCAGACAATGCGCTCGAGCGCTTCAAGGACTCTAGGGCTACATCCAGAACCTTGGGCCTCACTGCCACCTCTCATTCTGTGCAGTCTGCCTTTCGCCCCTTTCGTGGCTACGGAAGGGGTGCCCCACCTCATTCCACCCAGGGCCACAGGCCTGCGCAAGTTACCCAACCTCTACGCGGCCGGGGACGTGGGACCCAGCGACGTGGGTCTGGGGGCCAGCGGGCGGGCCAGTCCACCAATATCCCCTTTGGAGCAGCCTCCAAACCTTCCTAGTCTGACCTTGCAGGGCCACCAGTTGCCAGTGGGCGGCAGGATCCGCCATCACCTCCCCCACTGGCGCACCATCACGTTGGACAAGTGGGTTTTGCAAATAGTCCGAAGGGCCTACTCCCTCCCCTTCAAGACTACCCTTCCCTCCATGCCACCAACATTCCACCGCATGTCGGAGGATCACTTGGCCCTTCTCCGTCAGGAAGTTATGACTCTCTTGGCCAAGGGTGCCATCGAACGCGTCCCTGTGCCAGAAGTAGATCATGGTTGCTATTCTCACTACTTTCTGGTACCCAAGAAGGACAAAGGCCTGCATCCTATCTTAGACCTCAGGGACGTCAACCGCTTCCTCCGCAAGGAGAAGTTCAAAATGCTAACCTTAGCTCAGATCTTGTCAGCCCTCGACCCTGGAGACTGGATGGTAGCGTTGGACTTGCAGGACGCTTATTTTCACATTCCCGTCCTGCCTGCCCACTGGCGTTATCTACGGTTCACGGTAGGCAAAGAGCATTTTCAGGTTACCGTGCTCCCCTTCGGCCTTACCAGCGCCCCTCGGGTGTTCATGAATGCGATGGCGGTGGTCGCAGCTCACCTGTGCAGATCAGGGATTCCAGTCTTCCCTTATCTCGACGACTGGCTGCTGAAGGCGGGCTCACCCCAGGCTGTCGTCTCCCACCTCCAGACTACAGCGGACCTCCTGCATTCGCTGGGGTTCACTATCAACGTGCCGAAGTCGCACTTGCTTCCCTCTCAGAAGCTCCTTTTCATCGGAGCAGTTCTGGATACAGCGCAGTTTTGGGCTTATCCTCCCGAGCCGCATGTCCGGGATATTTGGGCTATGATACTGATGTTTCAGCCTCTATCCCGGGTCTCGGTGAGAATGACCCTGAGGCTGCTGGGCCTCATGGCCTCCTGCATCCTGCTGGTGGATCATGCCAGATGGCATATGCGGGCTCTGCAGTGGGACCTGAAGTTCCAGTGGGCGCAGCATCAGGGGAATCTTTCCGATGTCGTCCAGATCACGGAGGGGGCTGCAAGTCAGTTGCAGTGGTGGCTCACGAACCAGGATTGGGTCAACGGCAGATCCCTCTCCCTTCCCCAACCAGACTCCACAGTAGTGACGGATGCGTCACTCCTGGGATGGGGCGGCCACATGGGAGAGGCAGAGATCAGAGGCCTCTGGTCTCTGGCGGAGTCCAGGCTCCGCATCAACCTTCTGGAGCTCCGGGCGATTCGTCTTGCACTGAAGGCATTCCTTTCTTCTGTCAAGGGAAGAGTAGTGCAGGTGTTCACGGACAACACCACCGCCATGTGGTACTGCAACAAACAGGGCGGGGAGGGGTCGAGGACCCTATGTCAAGAGGCTCTTCGCCTTCAGACATGGGTGGAACATCAGGGCATGTCTCTGGTGGTTCAACACCTGGCAGGTTCCATGAATGCCAGGTCAGATGAATTCAGCCGCCGGTGCATGATGGATCATGAATGGCGTCTTCACTTGGAGGTGGTGCAAGGTCTCTTTCAGCAGTGGGGAGAGCCTTGGTTAGATCTATTTGCCACCGAAGAGAACGCGCAATGTCAGCAGTTCTGCGTGTTGGAGTTTCCAAGGCGGCACTCGCTAGGCAACGCTTTTTGTTGCGAGTGGAGTTGCGGCCTCCTGTACGCCTGTACGCCTTTCCGTCTGTACCACTTCTACCTAGAGTGCTGAAGAAGATCAAGCGCCACCGGGCCCAAGTCATTCTTGTGGCTCCGGACTGGGCGCGAAGAGTCTGGTACCCCGAGCTCTTGAGCATGGCCATCGATCCTCCTATCAGACTGCCTCTTCGGGAAGATCTTCTGTCGCAGCAGCAGGGGACGGTCCTCCACCCGAACCTGTCCAGCCTCCACCTCCTTGCGTGGCGAATGAGCGGCGACAGTTGACAGCTTTCGACCTTCCTCCCGAAGTCTGTAATGTATTCTTGGCAGCCAGGCGTCCCTCCACTAAAACAGTATACGCCTGTAGATGGAACTAATTTGTGGCATGGTGCACAGTAAAGGCTGTGGATCCCCTTTCTGCCCCTCTTTCAGAGGTTCTCCTCTTCGTTCTTTCTTTGGCCCAGCAGGGCTATGCTCTGGGCACTCTTAAAGGCTATCTTTCGGCCATTGTGGCCGTTCTTCGCCTTCCAGATCAACCTTCTCTTTTCAAGTCCCCAATATTTAACAGATTTCTGAAGGGCATTACTCATCTCTTTCCTCCTTCTTCTTTCGTAATGCCCCAGTGGGATTTGAACCTTGTCCTTACGTATCTTATGTGTGCTCCCTTTGAGCCACTGCATAATTGTCCTCTTCTTCTTCTTATCTTGAAGACCGCTTTTGTACTTGCCCTCACCTCTGCTCACAGGGTGAGTGAGCTTCAGGCTCTTTCCTCCAAGCCTCCTTTTCTTGCAGATCATCCAGACAAAGTGGTCCTTCGCACTAGACCCTCTTTTCTGCCCAAAGTGGTTACCTCTTTCCACATAGGTCAGACCATCACATTGCCCACCTTCTTCCCACCTCTGCACCCTTCCAAAGATGAGGAAAGACTCCACCGTCTGGACCCAAAACATGCGCTGCCTTTCTACCTTGACCGCACAAAAGACTTCCGGGTGGACGATCAACTCTTCGTGGGTTACGTGGGCGCCAAGAAAGGTCGGGCAGTGCATAAACATACCATCTCTCGATGGGTTGTCCTATGCATTAAAATCTGCTATTCTTTAGCTAAAAAGGAACCTTTGGTAGGACTGCGTGCCCACTCTACCAGGGCGACGGCAGCCACTACTGCTTTGGGACTTGGAGTCCCCTTACTTGACATCTGTCAGGCAGCCAAGTGGGCATCCTTGCACAAGTTTACCAGGCATTACTGTCTGGACACCCAAGTCCGGAGAGGCGGCTTTTTCGGCTGTTCTGTTCTCCAGGGCTTCCTGGTGTGAACTTGGTTCGCAGACCCACCTCCGGGGTTGGCATTGCTGGGGTATCTATTCTAAGGTAAGGAATCTATAACTACAGTCTCTTTCAGATGAACAAGTTACTTACCTTCGGTAACAATGTATCTGTAAGAGATATATGTAGTTATAGATTCCGTACCGCCCCACCCATCCTCCCCGTTCTGCGAACTGACTTCTAGGGATAGGGACTCCCTTACAGGGCCCTAGTTTTGTGCACCAGTGGTCAGTGTCTTGCATGGCTCTGCGCTTCTGGCGTGGAAAGTCATGTCAGAACTGACGTCAGCACGCAGGGGTGGCGTCTAAGTAGACACCGCAACATCATCCCGGCGACCACGACGCCGACGACGGACGCGGAGTCAACCAACGCTACCTACCGACCCGCAAGGGTACTACTACGAAAAAATTTCTCCGGATCCAGTCTGACGCCTGGGGGTAATTCTAAGGTAAGGAATTCTAAGGTAAGGAATCTATAACTACATATGTCTCTTACAGATACATCGTTACCGAAGGTAAGTAACTTGTTCGTCAACCCTGTAAGAGGAGCCAATTGCCAGCATGGACATGAGGAAGCTGATCCCAGACATACAGTCCATGCACAAGAGACTCCAAAAAACATGACTGGCATGCTCCCAACCCTGACCTAGTCACTCTTCCTGAAGCTGCTAGCTCATCACACTTGTCTGAAGTGTGCCCAAACTGACTCAAAAGCATGTAGCTGATAGCACTTGCCCCAAGACTACGCAAATTAACCTAAATGCTGTTAGCCTGTGGCATTTGCCCAAGCATGCCTGAGCAAACATTGACATTGTGACCCTGAGTGTGGCTTGCCCGAGGCTCTGACCTGAAGTGCGCCCAATTGGACTGTCCCAGCCACCAAGTAAACTGTAAGCACCCAACTGCTGCAAGTCAGAATTGTGAGTACTGCTAAGAGGCCTCGACCCCGGGACCTGCCCAGCTGTGCAGTCTGTTTGACAACCAGCATGTCTGGCATCGGAACTGCACCTCTGCCAAAGTAGAGGACCCTGAGGTGAACCTTGAGCTCTGGCAACCACCAGTTCACAGTGAGCCTGGATTAGAGCCTGCAGTTTTCAAAGACAGCTAGCAATACCAACACCATCTGTTCCTGGGATGGGAGCTGGGCTCGGATTCACCAATGAGTGTTGCACCGTTCATGAAGGAGTGAAAGGACGAGAATTGAAGTGCACTGCGGCCTGAGTCATGGTTTAGGCAGTTGGCCTATAAAAGACTGAGAAACTGAGTGCACTGTTCTGCCTTAGTGGAGTACCACTAAACCTGTGCTTGGGACCGACCACACACTGCCCTAAGCCACTGAAGATGAGTGAGAGGGCTAACATTTGAAGTACCCTTTCTTTAGGTCCCTGCGTCAATGACTCAGAGTACCTGCATCTTGCAGTGTGTAGTATTTTGTTTTAAAGTGCATTGAAGTACTTTCTTTATAATACAAATAAAGACAAGCACTGGGTTGAACAATCACTTATTTCACTCTTGATGCTGGTGATTGTAGGCTGAGCTTGCTGCACCCCACACCAACCTCCCTGAGAAACCTGTGACTCCTTTCCATCACTACCAATGAGAGTGAAGTGTTGAAAGAGTTGCACCTTGCCCAGTTTGCATAGCCACAGTAGGATTGACCCCGGAGCATCAGAGCAAAATGACTCCAACCCCCATAGCTGAGGCCTCAAAACACCTCTTTGCCTTATGGACCCCTGCATAGGGTCTGACAACAATTATTTCTCAGACAAAGAAAATAACCTTAGGAAATCAAGACTTTATTTGGCTTTCTTCAACTACTTGATAATAGCACCATGTTACTACCTACACAGTTACAAGATTGAGAAACCTTTCTTTTAGACCTTTTTAATGTTTTCTCTTCTAGTTATAGTATATTGTACAACCTAATCATCAAAACTACAATAATATGAAGCCTTCATCGCCGTAGAAAAAGGAAACCACTGAAAAATGCTGAAATTAGTGGGTAAACCATAAAACTGATATCTTGCTTGAGAAGGAATATGTCAAAGTATGTAGAAGCCTGGGTTGAACTCCATGAATCAATCAATGCAAATGATTTGTGTGAATTTTGGTCCTTGTTAGTTAGGCCTTGGCACTGCATGTCATAAAAAACGTGATTACTATATTTCATAAAACAAGTGGAAAACCTTTCTTAACTAATTATATGCGAAAGGCCAATTTTCTACTTATACAGAAATCAAATGGCAACAAGGAGTACTTTCAATTACTCAAGCAGACGTCCTGGAATTAATAAAAGGTTATATATCTTTGTGTTTCCCTGGTCCTAATGAGATCTCAGTTGGTATATTTAAGTCGAACTCAACTGGCATTTTAAGCCCTATGTTTGACAATATTTTTCTAAGTGGCCAAATTTGAGCCTCATGAAAGGATTCAGTTATACGGCAATTGATAAAGCCAGGACAGAAACCACAACCAAACATCTATTAATGAATTGCCTTACTAGACTCAGATGACACATTATTTGCCAAATTGTATACTTGCTGAGCAACCCCCTCCAAATGGATTTCAGACAAAGTGATAAATTCTCCCAAACAGGTTTCAGATCTCACTGTTCTACCATTGATAACATAGTCTTATCGACATTGGCAAACACTGCAATTCAGAATAAGGGCAAGAGACCTTGCCTCCTATATAGTCTATTCAATGACCCTTGATAAAGTGGATGAATGCAGTTTAACTATGTTGTAAACGGCATTCATTAAGTGTTGATAACAAATCTATTACACTTTCTAATGAGTCACAAGAAAAAACCTGGGTTCAGGTCAAATAAATGGACGGCTCGGGCTTTAAACCAAGAATCCCAATGACAAATTGTTTAAAACAAGGCTGCAGAGACTTTTGCTCATTCTAATGGATACCCTCCAAAGCTTGGATGAGAAAAGAGTAGCCAACTAGCAAACACAGATAATTTGGTCATTTTGTCCTTGACCGAAATGGGCCTTCAGCGACAGTTAAACCAGAAAAGTTCAACGACAGTTAAACCAGTAAAATTCAGCTAGAGTTAAACCAGGAAATTGATTACATTGATTCAAATTGGTTAACAGTTATCCTTAAAAAAACTAAACGTATGTCATTTGGATAACCTAAAGCAAGTTGTCATTGGATCTTAGAGCCACTACATTCCAGAACAAATTTCCATAAAACATGATATAATAATTTGAATGCCTAACCTAAGTACACCAGAAACTTCATCTATTATACCCAACACTAAGAAGCTGAACATGTCATACTCAGGGCAACATTAGAGGGTGCTGCTTTCATAGGGTAGAGTTGTCCACAACACCCTTCCAAACAACATCATTTCCAGGGGCATGGCTTTCTGGGGTCAAATGGGCCAGCGTGCAAGAAGCTGGACTCTTTTTCATTACTTTGAAAAACGCTTCTCTCATCCATTATTTGTCAACTTTTGGCACAAGAATGCCAAAAGTTGACAAATAATGTGGGGGATAGAGCGGTGTTCAATGCTCTAGGGGCTTGGGGGCACTCGCACTTCTGATTTAAAATAGCTTTTATAACCTTTTAATCTTTTTAAGAAAACGTATTTTTCTGTGTGTGGGGGATAGAGCTGTGTTTAATGCTCTAGGGGCTTGGGGGCACTCGCATTTCCGCATTACTCATCGCCGGGTCAGCAGTCTAGTGGCTGGGCCCGGCGCAGCTTGATTACGATAAAATGCACACTGTGACGCGACCGCGCAGCGGAGGCGCGCAGCGGGCGCACCGAAGGCGCGCCTAAGGCAAGCCCGTCTGCGCCTGTCCGCGCACGGCCGGGTCTAGGGGCCAGGACCCCTGCATCTCCTCCCTCAACCCAATATATCTATACCAGTCCCCAGCTAAAGAAACTAAACGAAGCGCCTGGGACCAGCTGTGGTCATCCATTCCCCCCGGATAAACTCCCCAAACAATGCCCATATTGTAAGCTCGACCTCACTCCCACTAGGTTACGACACACCTCACCCAAGACACAATTCAGAATATTACTCCTTAACTGCAGGTCCCTGCCGAAACATACTGCAGAGATCTGGATGCTCCTTAAAGACTATGACCCCGATGTGCTGTTCCTTACGGAAACCTGGCTCAGTTCCAGCTCGGAGCCCGATATTGTGCAAGCACTCCCTCCTGGCTTTGTGATGCAAAGAACAGATCGGTCAACAGGTAGAGGTGGCGGGATCGCCTTTATTTATAAAGAACAGTTCATCTGCCGCCTATTAGGGAACCCTCTGGAAGACTGCGAGAACGCCCATTTTATTATTGAATTTTCTCCCCTCCTCTCATTTACAGGCATTCTTGCCTATCGGCCCCCCGGAGCGATCGGAACCTTCAATAAATCCCTTCTCGAGGCGACGGTTAACCTTGCCAGCTCGGCGGCTAACTTTACGATCCTTGGAGATTTTAATCTCCATTTTGATGATCCGGGAGTTGTAAATGCACTCGAGCTGGCCAGAGACCTTACGTCTCTTCAACTTCACCAAAAAATCAAACATGCTACCCATACTAAAGGACACCTTCTCGACCCGGTGGACTCCAATCTAGATGACCTTAAAGGGACCGACATCACCCCACTCCCATGGTCGGATCACTTTTTGGTAACCCTTTCTTGGTCACCTCAGACTATTAGACCCAGGACTCAATCTACTTGGGCTCTCGGTCGTCCATGGAACAAGCTCCCCTTGGAAAAATGGTCCCAGGAACTGGAAAGGACTAAACCTATTCTGAATCCAGACCCAACCAAAGCTAACGATGATTTTTGTAGTTGGATTGAGGAGTCACTTAACTCCGTCTTTCCAAAGACAAGGATAAAAAAGACCGTTGGGCCCCACAACTCTCCTTTCTTTTCTCCTGAATTGCGCACCCTAAAGCAGCGCTGTAAGGTTAAGGAAAGACAGTGGAGGAAAGATTTCCTACCTGGAAAAAAGCTGGACTATAGGGCAGCTATCCTCGCCTATAAAGCAGAACTAAGAAGAGCACAGGCCTCCTATTATGAGGGTAGGATTCTATCTGCTGCCAATTCACCCAAAGAGACTTTTTCCATCATCAAAAAATTACTCAAAGCCCCCGCACCACGAACAGCCCCTGACCCTTCTGGGCAACGGTGTAACAAACTAGCTGAGTATTTCACCACCAAGGTTCAGCATATCTTGGACTCCCTCCCATGTAAGGAGGATGAAGGCAACCCCTTGTGTGGACAGACTAACTCTTACTCTGGCCCCCCTGAACATATGCTTGAGGCCTTTCCCCTTCTGTCCCGGGAAACGTTTCTCACCTTGTTGTCATTGGTAAAGAGCGGTTCCCCTAATGATCCAGCCCCTCTTAATATTCTGAAACAGGTCACCTCTATTATAGCCCCCAATATGACAAATCTGATCAATGCTTCATTGTCTACGGGAACAGTCCCCATTAAATGGAAAGGAGCCATGGTAAAAGCCCTACTTAAGAAGCCCAATTTGTATCCAGCAGACCTGGGCAACTATCGTCCCATATCCCTCCTGCCTGCAATAAGTAAGATAGCCGAGAAATATGTTAATCAGATCCTCTCCAGATTTCTTGAAACACACAACTTGCTCCACTCTTCTCAAACAGGGTTTCGACCACGCCAGAGTACCGAAACGGCACTCTTAGCAGTGGTAGAGGAAAGCAAGAAAATTCTTGACTCGGGAGGTGCTGCAGCCATACTACTCCTAGACCTGAGCGCCGCATTTGACACGGTGAACCATTTGATCCTGATCCGGTGTCTCAAGAGTCTAGGAGTGGATGGCATGGTACTTCAATGGCTATCCTCCTTTTTGGAGGGTAGAACCTTCCAGGTATTTGAAGAGAATACTGCATCTAAACCCTACCCCCCTGTTGAGTGGGGTACCACAGGGCTCGTCCCTTATCCCCACGCTTTTTAATGTGTATATGGCCCCTCTGGCAGCCATTGTAGCCCCTTATGGAATCCGGATGGTAACCTATGCCGATGACACGCAACTGGTGGTGGGGCTCAACCAAGCTGACCAAAAACTCATGCCCTCTATACCTGTCTAGAGGACATCTCAAGATGGATGGATGCATCCCAGCTTAAGCTCAATGGAGGAAAAACGGAGATTATGCTAATGGGCAATACTATGAGTTTTAAGGGTAGCTCCTTTTGGCCTCCCTGCATGGGTCCAGCCCCGGACCCAAAGTCAGAAATTAAGAGCCTGGGTATATGGTTGGACCAAGACATGAGCTTTAGGACGCAGGCTAGGAGGACGGCAGGCCTCTGCTATGGCCTACTTAGAATGGCCCGAAAAGTTCTGCCCCTCCTCCAACCTCAGGCCAAAAGAGTACTGGTCCAATCACTCATACTCTCTAGATTGGACTATGGGAATGTTTTGTATTTAGGCGCCCCCATTTCAGTAGTCGCCAAACTTCAATCGGTTCAAAACAGCGCCGCCAGACTACTAACTGGAACTAACAACAGACAATCCGCAAAACCCGCTCTTCGTTCCCTCCACTGGCTCCCAGTACAGGAACGCATTAGATTTAAAGCCCTATGTCTGGCACACAAGTCTATGCAGGGGATAGGGCCACCTATTAATTCAACTATGATTTGCCCTTATAAAGTAAGCAGGAATCTCCGGTCAAATAACCTGTATCTAGCAGAGATTCCGAGGATCAAGCGGTCCAGAAGTGGTGGTCGGCTGTTTTCTTATAACGCCTCCAAACTCTGGAATGCCTTGCCCCTACACCTTCGCACAGTCTCCAACCATCTGGCTTTTCGTAAACAATTAAAGACAGCACTGTTTCCTTAGTTCTCTGTTCTCCTCTGTGTCAGTTTCATAGCGCTTGGACGCTTAAGGGTATCCATGCGCTCTATAAATGTCTTTCCATTCCATTCCATTTGTTAGTACTGCCTCCTTTTCTTAGCCAGTGGTGCAAGGCTTTGTAGATCCTAAAGCATCTAGGAGTGGCAAAACCTCTGCAATGGCCATGAGAGGCCTGCAGGGTGTTACCATGGCAGTGTTTGAGGCAGTACCCGGGGATAAATGGGACAGTACTCATTATTCCTTCAGGGTAGTTGGTGTTGCTTCATCTAACATGAGCCTCTTGTACCATGGGTCTGGAATCAGCCAACACCATGTGGCTGATCAATGTGCAGCATATTTCATCCCCTTCCTAGCTAACCTGGATCTCAATAAGTTAGTCCATGGGTACTCACAAACTTTCTCCCGGGGGCCAAATTTACAGTGTGGTTTGTGGCCGAGGGCCGCACCGGTGGGGGCGGGGTCAGTGGGTGAGGGGGCGGGGCTAGAGCAAAAAAAAAACTGTGACCATGAGGTTGAACAAAGGCCCCTGCAGCGGATGCCTTCGTCCACTGAGCCACCAGACCCTGCATACACACATCTCTCTCTCTCTCTCTCCCTCTCTCTCTCCCTCCCTCTCTCTCTGTCTCCCTCCCTCTATCTCTCTCCCTCTCTCTCTCCCTCTGTCTCACTCACTGTCTGTCTCCCTCTCTCTCTGTCTCCCTCCCTCTCTCTGTCTCCCTCCCTCCCTCTCTCTCTGTCTCCCTCTCCCTCTCTCCCTCTCTCTCCCTCTCTCTCCCTCCCTCTCCCTCCCTCTCTCTCCCTCTCTCTCCCTCTGTCTCCCTCCCTCTGTCTCCCTCTGTCTCCCTCTGTCTCCCTCTGTCTCCCTCCCTCTGTCTCCCTCTCTCTCCCTCTCTCTCCCTCTGTCTCCCTCCGTCTGTCTCCCTCTGTCTGTCTCCCTCCCTCCCTCTCTCTGTCTCCCTCCCTCTCTCTCTCTCTCTCCCTCCCTCTCTCTATCTCTCTCCCTCTCTCTCTCTGTCTCCCTCTGTCTCCCTCTCTCTCCCTCTGTCTCCCTCTCTCTCCCTCTGTCTCCCTCTCTCACCCTCTCTCTGTCTCCCTCCCTCTCTCTGTCTCCCTCTCTCTGTCTCCCTCTCTGTCTCCCTCTCTCTGTCTCCCTCTCTCTGTCTCCCTCCCTCTTTCTGTCTCCCTCCCTCTCTCTGTCTCCCTCCCTCTCTCTGTCTCCCTCCCTCTCTCTGTCTCCCTCTCCCTCCCTCCCTCCCTCCCTCTGTCTCCCTCCGTCTGTCTCCCTCCGTCTGTCTCCCTCTGTCTGTCGCCCTCTGTCTGTCGCCCTCCTCCCTCTGTCTGTCTCCCTCTCTCTCTCTCTGTCTCCCTCTCTCTCTGTCTCCCTCTGTCTGTCTCTCTCCCTCTGTCTCTCTCCCTCTCTCTGTCTCCCTCTCTCTCTCTCCCTCTCTGTCTCCCTCTCTCTCTGTCTCCCTCTCTCTCTGTCTCCCTCTCTCTCTGTCTCCCTCTCTCTCTGTCTCCCTCTCTCTCCGTCTCCCTCTGTCTCCCTCTCCCTCTGTCTCCCTCTCCATCTCTCTGCCACTCTGTCTCTGTCTGTCTCTGCCTCTATCTGTCTGTCTGTCCCTGTCCCTGTCTCTGCCTCTATTTGTCTCTGTCTGTCCCTGTCTCTGTCTGTCCCTGTCTGTCCCTGTCTCTGTCTCCCTCCCTCTGTCTCCCTCTCCGTCTCTCTGTCTATGCCTCTATCTGTCTGCCCCTGTCCCTGTGTCTGCCTCTATCTATCTCTGTCTGTCCCTGTCTCGGTCTGTCCCTGTCTCTGTCTGTCTCTGCCTCTATCTGTCCCTGCCTCTATCTGTCCCTGCCTCTATCTGTCCCTGCCTCTATCTGTCCCTGCCTCTATCTGTCCCTGCCTCTGTCTCTCTCTCTGTCTCTATCGCTGTCTGTCCCTGTCTGTCTCTGCCTCTGTCTCTGCCTCTGTCTCTGTCTGTCCCTGCCTCTATCTCTCTCTCTGTCTCTATCGCTGTCTGTCTCTGCCTGTCTCTGTCTCTATCTGTCTCTGCCTCTATCTGTCCCTGCCTCTATCTCTCTCTCTGTCTCTATCGCTGTCTGTCTCTGTCTCGGTCTGTCTCTGCCTCTATCTGTCTCTATCTGTCTCTGCCTCTGTCAGTCTGTCCCTGTCTCTGCCTCTATCTGTCTCTGCCTCTATCTCTCTCTGTCTCTATCGCTGTCTGTCTATCTCTGTCTCTATCTCTATCTGTTTCTATCTCTATCTGTCTCGGGCAGTGCACACGTACTGTGTCTACACGTCCCCGTCACCAGCCCCCCCACTGCCCCCTCTCCCTGTGTAATGTAAAAGCCAGCTCGTTTTCTCCTGGAAAAGACCACTTTCAGCTTCAGCCTCCCCCCCCCCTCGTGTGTGTCAGCCCGGGCTGAGACAGCTTCCCGGGCACACACAGCCGCACCCCAGTACTTCACAGGTCTTTAAAAGACCAAGGGGCATATTAACAACGAGGCGATAAGCAATTATCGCCGCTTTAGCGTCCGTTTTCGGACGGAAAGCGGCGATAATTCTATCGCCTAATCAGCAAGGTCACGCTATCGCGTGAATCCTTGCACTATCGCCCTTTCCCCCAACGCCCATCCTGGCATCTCTAATGAGATGCAAAGTGGGCGTTACTGAGCGTACCCGGATGGGCTACGTTGCAAATATCACCGATGTTCACATCGCGATATTTACAAGGCAGCCCACAGGATTATAGCAGACGTTAGATTTTGGCGAAAACGGTCGTTTTCGCCAAAATCTAACGTCTGCTATAATCCTGACTTACCTATGTTAGGCATAGGAGGTGGATTCTGCTGATACGACCACAGGGTCGTATCAGCAAGGTTATCGCCCTTTTGCAGGGAACATCGCTGGAAAACCAGCGATGTTCCCTGCAGAAGGGCGATAACCTCGCTATCTCTGGAATTTTTATCGCCCTGGAGTAACGCGTTGTTAATAACGCGCTACCAGGGCGATAAATGCCAGAGATAGCCTGCGATAATATAATTATCGCTAAGCACGGCCAGCGATAATTATCGCTGGCCGTTGTTAATATGCCCCCATTTACTTGTTAACGAGGCTTTGTTGTATTTCGCCTCTTCTTAGCCCCTGCATCTCCACTCTGACTATCCTGGAATCGCCCGGCCCCCATAGAGCAGAGTGAGTCCGCGCTGCAAACACAGGTACGATGTCTGCAAGGTCCGCGGGCCGCGAAGGAAGGCTTGCCTGGCCGCTGGCGGCCCGCGGGCCATACTATGAGTACCCGTGAGTTAGTCCAAACTTGCGTTTAAATACAGTTAGTTTATTCGACAACATAGTTATTACTTGCAATCAAATAGTGTGTAGTTTCCCTTATTTCACCTTGTCTATGATGTAGCAACGCTATATCCACATGGCCACCTAAGAGCCCAGATTCTTTCAGCAGTGGAGTCTGCAAATGTCTTTTTTCTTTTCGCCATGGCATTTATGCTAGCTTGCCTCTACCACCTTTGTGAATTGTGCAGATAAGCAACACATTTATTTTGCCTCAGGGTGATGACTGTGACTGGCAGAACTTCCTATTTGCTAGAGATAGTCATGCAGCAAGAGTTACAATAGAGAAGTAGGAACGTGTTGCCTAATACAGGAGTTTCTTACTTGATGAATTCAGTCTATAATTACCTTGTCCAACTGTTCTGCCCCGGGGAACCTATGAATGACGCTATGTGTTGTTTGTTTTGTATTCTGAGTATTGCAGCCAGGATTACCGTCAACAACAATGTTTCAACACTTCCGTTTGACGTTGGGTTCAGTCTTTATTAGCTCTGCTCTTCACGATACACAACCCCATTTTTGAAGGTAAGTAAACATTTTACCTTGTGAGGAAAGGAGAGGCGTCCACTCAGAAGTTACTGCTGATGTACGCATAATATTTGGTGCGTTCTAAAGTTGTTATTTTGATCCTGGTATACTGCCACTCGTGATTGCTTCAAATACGAGAAATACGTTTCGGTATCATCAAATCAAAATTCATCAGCATCCTGTATATTTATATCAAATCTGTCATATGGGTTATCCTCCCCATTTGTCGCTTTCCAGATATTTAGAAAATTTTATTGGAGGTAGGACTGTGTCAATTAATTATCCTGGAATTTGTTTAAAACATATTTTTCCTAGGCCAACCCAACATGTGTTTCTCTCTTGGAAGCATATTTTCCAAGGCTTAAAAAAATAAATAAAGAGAATTGGTTTTATATTTTTGTTGTATCTCACGGATTTATGATAATTACACGTTCGCTGAAAAGAGGTATGTTTGAACATTTGTTTGGCAAGCACTAAATGGCCCATACAAACAATGTCATGCTTTTTGAGGATTTGACGAGCCTTGATTGTGTTTACAGTTATTTCCAGTCAGTAACTAAAGTAAAATGTTGTGTCTTAAAACATATTGAGATATCATCTGCTACTAATAGAACTCTCATGCATGGAAACTTAGAACCCAATGCACTAACGATACCACTTTATATTTATCTGCAAGATGTTTCTCTGTGCATCAGCTTTATTAAACTGGAATTTTTACCCTGGTACCTTCATTGATGGATGATTGTAAATTAATTTGTTTTGTAAAACACCATCCATTTCATGTTAGGCTTTTGTCACTGCTTCTTGCTGAGGTGTGAATACTGGAACTAAACCAGAACAATTTTCTTTCCTTCCTTTTTCTTTTTTTGTCCATAAATGTATGAAGAGTTTTATTTTTCGTCTTCTTAGACTTTCTTTGCACCCTTTGTTGTATGCAACATAACAGATACAACTATAAACAGATAATATTTGTTTCGTTTTTGATCCTCGTAAAAGATTTTTTCAAGAGTGAAACAGATTGTTACCATTCTCTTGGGAATATATATTTTATTAAATATTTAAAACAAATCAGGAACATTAATTGACACAGTTCTACTCTTAGAGAATATTGCCTATATATTTGGCAAAAAGCATTTGGAGCAGGGCAATAAAGTCAAACATTTATAAGTTTGAGAGACTGGACAAAGACAGGATTGGGGCATATTATCAAGAAACGGCGTTAAAATTATCGCCGTTTTAGCTGCAGGAAACTGCCGCTAAAACGGCGATAATGGGCTTGCTAATATGCGTTATAGAATTCAATAGAAGCCCAGGTTAGATGTGCAGGACATCTAACCTGGGCTTCTATTGGAATTCTATAGCGCATATTACCAAGCCCATTATCGCCGTTTTAGCGGCAGTTTCCTGCCGCTAAAACGGCGATAATTTTAACGAGGTTCTTGCTAATATGCCCCTGTGTTTTTAAGGAAAGACAAACAGTGTCTCAGTCTCTGACAACACAGTAACAGCAAGTCATTTACAGAATGTTATACAAACAAACTCTGCACAATAAATTACTGGTTCTGTCATGTTCAAACATCCTTAAATAAATGCCTAAATTAATGCTATTTCTACTGGGATTGATTTATCTGATATGGCCATTGTGGGGGATTTTAGATGATATGAGTGATTAGCCTTAAATTAGTAATTTGATGGATCCATCGATTAGTAATTTTATGGATGCAACGTGGGGCAGTATAAAGAGAGGTCCTAAAACTTACATTGTTTTAGACTATTCAAAAAGGTATTTTGCGGTATGTAAAGTAGTATCCCTGTAGTATTCTTTTAAGTATTCTTACATGCCTTGTTGAATTGACCCCAAAACATTTTATTGTGATTAAAATGGAAACATTCAGGTAATATTCATATTTATTTATTACAAATAGAAATAACTGTGGCTTCTTTGCACTTTATTAATAGAGAGTAAATTACTCTGTTGCCATGGAGGAAGGACTGCCCGCCAGATTTATAAATGACTGGCAGGTAGGCGGTCATTTAAAAAAGCATTGCTAGGAACCACTGTGATGGAAGTTCCTGTCAATGCATTTTACTCTCTTCTACTGGGCTTCATCAGCAGGATGCAGCCCTGGAGCAAAGAGTATTTCATTTTTCTTTTCAAAAGGATAAAAAAAGAAACTGGATTTTCTTTTTGATAATAAAAAATATAATGATCCTCTCGCCATGGGAGTCTTCTCCCATTCTACTCCCAATGCGTGGGGAGAATTACAATGATTTTACTGTTTCCAGATTTTACATGGCAGTGAGAAACAGTAAACAATGACTACATGTCCACCCACCCCAATTGGGTGGACGGACATTCAGCCATTTCTTCGACAGCCCTTGGGAGTAAGGGCCATCGGGGATTAATCACGGCAGAAACAAAGTAGTCTCCGCCGTGATTAACCCTAAGGTCTGCCTGCATATAAATGTGGCGGTGGACCACTATATTGGCGGGGAGGAAACTCGATCGCCGTTGCCATGAAGTATCTCTCCACCAATTTATAAATCAAGCCCATTGTCATTTTGCCACGTACGTCTCACAGGATAACTCGCCAAACCGAGACTGACTCTGTTGGCATCCAAGTTCCCGCCCATGAGACAAAACAAAATCCTAAGGAGCCTTAGTTCAAATAAACCTGAAGGAGATAGTATCAGCATTCACCCCAAAGGCAACAAGGGCTCCAGGGAATAAAATGCAATCAAAGAGTCCAATACCCTATGGACGATCTATACTGCCTAACCTGTTGCCAGGCCCTGCGCCTAGATGACCGTGGGTACCAAATCCCCCCACCACCCCCACAGGCAGCCAACCCCCCACCCTGTGCGACCATCAGACATGCACAGTGTGGTATTGGCTGCAGGGCCTGGCCTGGTTCATAGAAACTGTTACTGTTCATGAGGGAGGGGGGGGGGTGTCATGTTGCATACAGATTCTGTTTAATGCTTGTTATGGGGTTATTGTAATTGGTAATATGAAATACATTCCTAGAGTATATGTGGACAATTTCATTAAGACATAGGAAATATTTATACTCGTGTGAAGACAATTATGCTGTTCAAGTAGAGCTATGTAGACAACTGTTTCCAAGGTGTTTTACAATTATAAATGAGTATAATTTCATGTTTTACAGTGGCTATATCATTCTGTTAATGTGTTGTGATGGCTACTCTGCACACCCAGACCTCTCTAAGTCACTTGCTTGGAACAGTCTACTGGTCAACACTACTATGAGTTTAACAAAGCAGAGGTGCTGTGGTTTCACTAAGATTGTTCACAATCATACCCTTGCACATGGGATACGTTTTTGTAAATGATTTATATAATGTAATGAATCACAAAGAGAAAAAGCGTAGAAATGCATCAACAAATGTACGGGAAAATACAGACGAATAATTGATTATCATAATTGTAGGGTTTGTGGGAAGGGTATCAACACTTCACCTTGAACTGGCTGGGAAATCTGATAGCAGATATAACAAACTATAACCCTCTAGTATCTATATCATGGACTGTCCACCTAGAGAAAGACACTGTATACAATGTGAGTTCACTCTGCCTACGACCACACGCCTTATGACTAACTGCACTAGTCATTAGAGGGAAGAACGTCTCTGCTGCTTGAATATCTGCCTTTGTAATTCAGAAGAGATTTCTCTCCACTATTTTCCCTTTATCAATTGTCACTGTAAGGACAGCTGATTTAGCGATCACTCTTTATAATGTAGGAGGTCCATATGTGTGTCTCAAGAAACACACAATACAATGTGCTAATCAGTCCTGGTGTACCCTGCCGCATCATCTAGATAACAATACAGAATCTCAGATGTTGCTTGTATTGAGTGTAGTGAGACACTTCAGAGACTGGAAGGGAAGTGGAGGGGGATTGGAAGCAAGTCTCTTACAGATGTGAAAGGAGAGATGAAAAGGCCTGCTAAACAATGGCCAGTCAGAGGTCTAAACACAGAGATCATGTGTCCTCAATACAGCCACACACACACACACACACACACACACTTTGCTAATAATTGTCAAATAGAGTAAATTAAGACAGTGTGAAATAAACATAAGCTACAACATTTGCAGAAGGAGGGCTTCATACCACTTCCAGGATGATGAAAGTTCCAAAGGCATAGTTGTTATATACATATTTACTCAGATACTCCTCCTACTCAGGTCTCCGAAGACCATCAACCTTCTTTTGCTGGGTTCCTTAATGGTGCACCTCCTCCGTGTCCTCAAACTGAAGTGTACATGCATAATGGATGAGCGTGCATCATTTCTACCACAGACTACAGCCATCTCAAAGGATTTTGTTTCTTTTGGTCAATTACCTAGTTCTCTGGTGTGTCCAAAAAGAAGCTGAGCGAATCCGTTTTTCGCAGTCATACTCTTGTTGATTCTTCCGATATTTGCATGTCATATATTCTGGGCGGTCCCCCAACTTATTCCAGCTGAACTGATTTAGTGAAACTCCTATCCCGCAATAAATGTCCATCGTACTGATAGAGGTGGAAAGAGGATGTGGCTTAACGGCTAGAGTGGCCGACTTTGAAGCTGGGGAACCCTCCTGTGCCTCAAATGAATGTGTCCTTCTGTAATGCAACTGGTGCTCATGCAAAGTGCTCTGATATCTTCTGGTCGAGTTTGCACTATATAAAACTGCAAAAAAACAAATAGATAAAGTTGTCCTGCGCATATAGTATGCATTGCCACACTTAGGGCGATGTTGTGCTTGGAAACATACAGTTTTGGCTCCTTTCTCCCTAGCAGTTACACTAAAGAGTTATAGTTGGCATTCTTAGACTTTTCCGACCTGAGTATGAGCCACAGGTCGAGACAATGCATCCGTGGCCTCTCCTTTGTTGGTTCCCTTGGGCCTCAGTGTGCCTCCTCCCACAGCATAATCTATGCACTTCACCTTAACCAGTTCAAACACTGAACCTCTTGGCCATCACTTGAAGGCCTCATTTCAGCATTTCCCTCCAGGATTGGTTTAGAGATCACAACCGATAGTGCATTTGCTTTAGTTTTACTTATGTGAAGACTATTCAATGTAAGGCAGTCAGCCAGGCAGCCATGGCGTGCAATGCAAACTCACAGACTGAGATGCCAATGTGGAGGAAAGAGCAAAAGTCAGAGGCTTGAGGGCAGGCATAGTTGTGAGGGTCAACTGACTTTTTGCATAATTGTCCTCATGTTAAAAAAACCTATCCTTTTTGCCCAACAGTTTATTTTTTATTCATCTGGACATAGTACTTTTAATAGGATTGGATGGCAATACCCAGGTTTATGTTCTATATTCCCTGATGTCTGCCAGTGGGCCATCACAAAGTTGAAGTGAAACCAATAACGTTTTCAGGATGGATTAAGCTGGATTAAGCTGGATTTAAGATACTGTCTCCCAAGTATATATTTCTTATGTCACACTCCTATTTGAAGGAGACGATTGTCGATGACGTACCTGGGGGCACTTTTCTTGGTCAGTAGATTTTTGCTGCAATTTGTGTTGGAAGCAACCCTCTCACTGAGTTGCCTACCTTTAGAAACAAGCAATCTTTCTGCCCTTATGCAGTTTAGAAAGGCCCAGCATACGTATTTGCTTGTGTAGGTTACCAGTGTTACTGATTCATTGATTTTCTTGCTGTTCACCTAACAGAAGAATATAAGAGCTTCCACATTGTAGAGAGGAGAGCGGTGGCATTTTTTTATTTGATGCTGACCTGCTCCTCACTCACCTCTTCTTTCTGTGGTCAAATACAGATTAATTTTCTAATGACAATGTAGCAGATCCCTCGTCCCACCCCAATTGGCTACTGCTGTAAATGTTCTTATAATTCCATAATATCATCATGAGCAATTGTCATATACACCTCGAAAGATGTAGGCCCTGATTAATAGTTCCAGGAAGCCTGAGGTTAGTACCAGATTTCCCAGGGAGGGTGGCAATTCATTAGCAGAAACTAGAGAAGGTGACTGTAAACTATTCTTCAAATGTGGAAATCCAGCTTAATAGAATTTGTTTTTTAAAGATATTATTTATTAGCATTTCTCAAGTAAGACATATTAAGAAACAATTACATAAAAAAGAGACATCTCCAGCCAAATCCTAGATAATTTAGGCAGGCAGATACAGGAGGAATGGAAAAGCTTGTCATAATGTGTCAAGAATCGTGAAACTAAACAGGACTCTACTATTCAGATAGTATGTGCTGTGCAAAAAGGAGGTGTAAAATCAGCTAATCAGCTGGTTACTGGAGACAAAATTTTATCTTGGAGATCCTTCTGGTGAAAATGATGTCTTAAGATGGCGCCTACCTTGACTGAAGGTTACCGCTCTAGCGGTTCATTTGCTGAGGCTCGAGAGCAGCGGAGCAGTGTGAAGTGCGCGCGCAGCCTGACTAGTGGCGCATTTCACTGAAGTTTCCTCATGGAGCAGCAGCTTTCCTTGACATGGCGCGGCTAGAGTAGTATTTAGGGATAGTTTGCGTTGCACATATTCGGCGGATTAGTATAGGGATTTATTTCTTGCTGCATGTCTAAAAAGTCACGTGAGTCATCTCCTGGATTTAAAAATTCAGTTCGAACTGTCAGAGAATACATTTCCATAAGGCAATACGAAGAGTGAAGTGAAAACACCAGAGATTTCCTGTGACTCCTTGTTATTCCGGTCACGCAAGTATTATCAGAGAAAGAATTACAGACTTGTGATATAGTGATATGTTAAGCATTTCTAAGGAATCCTAATTACTTGAGCATTTCTAATTTATGCAACACGAACTTGTGAGACATCTAATGTGATAATCGAATACAAGAACCAATTTATTTATTTATTTATTGGATTTGTAGAGCGCATGGCTGCCCGGGGGCTTCCCAGCGCTAAAGAGACTTCTGACAGTGAAGAGCTGACCGGCACCTAATTATTGTGGGAAAAGCCAGGTTTTCAACTTTTTCCTGAAAACAATTTCATTTGGGGCTACTCTGATTTGCAGTGGGAGGGCATTCCATAGCTTAGATGTCAGATGGGCGAAATATCTGCCGCCCCATCTGGCTCTTTTAATTCTGGTAGTCTTAAGGAGCTGTTGCTGGGAAGATCTAAGATTTCTAGATGGGGTGTACCTAGATATCAAGTTCCTCAGTTTCTCAGGTCCAGAGTTATTGATAGCTGTTAGAACTGGGGGTCTCTAGCTGGCAATGGTATACACCTTTGTCCAAATAGGGACCCTTGCTTCTAAGTCAGGGAAAGGGGATTACACCCTGGATAACCCCTGCTCACCCCCTTGGTAGCTTGGCACGAGCAGGCAGGCTTATCTAAGAGGCAGTGTGTTAAGCATTTGTGAACACATACAGTAATATAGTGAAAACACTACAGATGGACACCACACAGGTTTTATAAAAATAAGTATTCTTTATATAGACTTATCACAAGACCACAAACGACAAAAATCCACAATACTGTACTCAAAATACTCTTAAAAGATGGTGAAGTTACTTAGTTCAAGTTGATGATAAATGCGACACAGTTCTCACAAACAGTACCTTGATGTGTAACGCAAAATAAACAAAAGGCTCGCAGGGAAGGAGATGCGTCGGTTTCCGTACTTCGGGGGATGCGATGCGTCGCGCCTCAATGCTTGCGCAGAGTAGGGGACGTGTCCGTTCCTTACCGGAGGGGAGTAGATGCGTTGATTCTCGTGCTGCGTTCCGGTTGCGATGCGCAAGATGGCGCAAGATGGCGCAGCGATGCGACACTCAGGTTGGGATGCGATACGATGGCGCCCTTGATGCAACGATGTGAAGACGATGCGTGCACGCCGAAGGCCGTGCGGCGAACTCTGTACCTTTGGAGCCGCGACAGGCCCTGTGACACGCCTCTCCGGTGATGCGACGGCGACCCTTGCGGTAGCGACACGCTTCTCCGGTGATGCGACACTCAGCGGCTGTTGATGAAGACACGCTTCTCTGGTGATGCGGCGGCAGCCTCTGCGGCGGCGACACGCTTCTCCGGCGATGCGACGGCAACAGCTACGATGGCGACACGCTTCTTCTCGTTGCGTCGCGCTTCCAGCTCCCAGCGACACGCAGGTTTCAGCAGACAGTATCCCCAGCAAGGGAATTCAGGAGGGAGCTGGTGGTGAAGTCTTTTGGCCCTGAGACTTCAGCAGGAGGCAAGCACAAATTCAAGCCCTTGGAGTAATATTCTGCAAGATGATGAAAGTTCTTTAAAAGTTCCTTCTCCTTTCCTTGGCAATGAAGAAACCACTGCAGGCCAACCCAGCAAACAGCACACTTGGCAGAGGGGCAGTCCAACTCCTGCAGCTTCCTTGGTTCTTCTCCTTGGCAAAAGGGTCGTCTTGTTGTTCCAGAAGTGAACTAAAGTTCTTGGGTCTGGGTCCCGATATTTATACTACTTTTCTCTTTGTTCTCTGAAGGCAGAGAGGCCTTTGCCTAGTCAAAACCAGTTCTGGTCAGTCTTGGAGCACTTTGTTGACAAGACTCCTTCTTTCCTTTCACAGTGTAGGCCAGGGACATCAGACACACCACAGGAGGTGGAGCCAGCATTGTGGAGGGAAGGCACAGCCCTATTCAGGTCCCAGGTGCAACTCCTCCCTCCTATCTGCATGCAGATCTCTCTATTCAGCCCTGTGATGACTCACCCTGTCTCCTGGCAGCCCCCAGCCCCTGTCACTCAAACTCCAGACAAGGAATACACAACCTCGCAGAGGCAGGCTTGGATAGTTAGGCAAGAAAATACCCACTTTCTAAAAGTGGTATTTTCAAACACAGAATGTTAAAACCAACTTCACTAAAATATGTATTTTATCATTCTGAGTTCAGGCATACTAAACTCGAATTTCTACCTGGTTCCCTGAGTCAGTTAGGATTATAAAATGTAATAATCTAACTGCCCATTCTGGCCTATGGGGAACAGGTAGCCTTGCAATAGTGAAAAACGAAAATGGCTGTAATTCACTATTAGGACATGCCACACACATCAGGGCAGGTCCTACCTTTTACTTACAATGCACCCTGCCCTAGGGCCTACCTTAGGGGTGACTAATATGCAGAAAAGGAAAGGTTTAGGGACTGGTAAGTGGGTGCACTTACCAAGTCGACATGGCAGTCAGACTGCACACAGGCTCTGCAATGGCAGGTCTGAGACACACTTTACAAGCTGCTTCTGTGGGTGGCACAACCAGTGCTGCAAGCCCACCAGCAGCATTTGATTTACAAGCCCTGGGCACACCTGGTGCACTATACTAGGGGCTGACAAGTAAATCAAATGATCCAATCATGGAGTCACTAATCAATGCATCAATTTACCATAGGGAGCACTTGCACTGTGGCACTGAATAGCAGTGGCACAGTGCCCAAAGCATCTAAAACCAGCAAACAGATCAAAAACAGAGGAGGCAATCAGAAAAAAATGGAAGGGAGACTCACGCCAATGATACCAGGTCAAACACGTGTCCCCTCCAGCTGAAATGTGGGGAGAACTACCCTTCCCCTAGGGAGTACTCTTCACTAAGGCGGAAAAATCTGGACAGACCATCATAATTGGCGTGTTCTGTACCAGGGCGGTGTTCCACCGTGAAGTCCATACCCTGTAGGGAAATGGACCACCTCAACAACTTTGGGTTCTCACCCCTCATCTGCATCAGCCATCTGAGGGGCCTGTGGTCGGTCTGAACCAGGAAGTGAGTCCCAAACAAGTATGGTCTCAATTTCTTCAGTGCCCAGACCACAGCAAATGCCTCACGCTCAATTGCACTCCACCTCTGTTCCCGTGGCAGTAACCTCCTACTGATGAAGGCTACAGGTTGGTCTAGGCCTTCCTCATTAATCTGTGATAGAACAGCCCCCACACCATGCTCTGAAGCGTCCGTTTGAACAATGAATTCTTTCGAGAAGTTGGGCGCCTGAAGCACGGGTGCTGTGCACATGGCAGTCTTCAGGGCGTCAAAAGCCTTCTGACAGGTGTCAGTCCAGTTCACTTTCTTGGGCTGCTTCCTGGAAGTCAGCTCAGTCAAGGGTGCAACAATGTTGCCATACCCCTTGACAAACCTCCTGTAGTACCCCGTGAGTCCTAAAAGGCTCTCACCTGTGTCTGAGTCTTTGGGGGTTCCCATGCCAGGATGGTATCAATCTTGGGTTGTAGGGGCGCCACCTGGCCGCTTCCTACCTGGTGCCCCAAGTACACCACAGAACCCTGCCCAATCTGGCACTTACTCGCCTTGATTGTGAGGCCTGCCTTCCGCAGCGCCATCAACACTTCCCAGAGGTGGCGCAGATGTTCTTCCCAAGTGGAACTAAACACCGCAATGTCATCCAGGTAGGCGGCACTGAAATCTTCCAGTCCGTCCAATACCTGGTTGACCAACCTTTGAAAGGTGGCAGGAGCATTCTTCATCCCAAAGGACATAACCCGGAATTGGTAGTGCCCATCTGGTGTGGAGAATGCTGACCTCTCCTTGGCCCCATCAGTTAAGGCAATCTGCCAGTACCCAGATGTCAAATCAAACGTGCTGAGGTACCGGGCAGCTCCCAACCGATCAATGAGCTCATCAGCTCTGGGGATGGGGGGCGCGTCAGTCCTGGTGACTGAATTGAGTCCTTGGTAGTCCACACAGAACCGGAGTTCGGGTGTGGCACCAGGCGCGGCAGCCTTTGGGACCAAAACCACTGGGCTGGCCAAAGGACTGTTAGAGGACTCAATCACCCCTAAGGCAAACATCTTGGAGACCTCCTCCTTAATGTAAGCTCTGACCCTGTCAGTCACTCTGTAAGCCTTGTGCTTCACAGGAGGACTGTCCCCAGTGTCCACATCATGGACGCACCACTCAGTGACACTAGGAACCAGGGAGAACAAATCAGGGAATTGCCCCAGCAGTTGGCGACAATCTTGCTGCTGTTCAGGGGTCAGTGTGGCAGAGAGGCCAACACCATCCACTGACCCATCTTGCTCCGCTGCAGACAGGAGATCAGGAAGAGGCTCAGTCTCCTCCTCCATTCCATCATCTGTCGCTAGGAGCATGCCCACCTCGGACCTTTCTAAGTGGGGCTTCAGGCGGTTAACATGCAGGACCCGCAAAGGGTTCCTGGGAGACCGCAAGTTCACCAGATAGGTGACATCACTCTTGCACTCCACCACCTCAAATGGACCGGTCCACCTGTCCTGGAGCGCACAGGGCTCCACAGGGGCCATGACCCAAACTTTCTGTCCAGGCTGAAGCTCAATCAGAGTGGCATTCTGATCGTACCACCGCTTCATCTCTTCCTTGCTGGCTTCCAGGTTCGCCTGAGCGAGTTCTCTGAAACGCCGAGTCTGGTTCCTGAAGGCCAGCATGTAGCTATATACATCCTGGGGAGGTTTCCTGGGAGATTGCTCCCAGCCTTCCTTGACCAGACTCAAAGGTCCTCTTACCGGGTGACCATACAGCAGCTCAAAGGGGCTGAACCCTAAGGACTTCTGAGGCACCTCACGGTAAGCAAACAACAGGCATGGCAAGAGGACGTCCCACTTACGCCTCATAGGTTCCTCAAGACCCATAATCATGCCCTTAAGGGTCCGGTTGAATCTCTCAACCAGCCCATTACCTTGGGGGTGGTAAGGAGTGGTGAACTTATAGGTAACACCACACTCCTTCCACAGGGACTTCATATACTTAGATATGAAGTTGGTACCACGGTCTGACACCACCTCTCGGGGGAACCCCACACGGGAAAAACCCCCCATCAGTGCATGTCCCACCACGGGGGCCGTCACTGTCCTGAGAGGGATGGCTTCCGGTTACCGGATAGCATGGTCCACCAAGACCAGGATAAACCTGTTGCCCATGGCTGTCTTGGGGTCCAGTGGCCCCACAATATCAATGCCCACCAGTTCAAAGGGGGTACTGACTACAGGGAAAGGTTGGAGAGGAGCCTTGTGCTTCCTTCCACTTTTCCCACTTGCCTGGCAAGTTTGGCAGGTCCTACAATGAGTATCTGAACTCTTGCGCATCTGGGGCCAATGAAAATGGGAAACAAGCCTTTCAAAGGTCTTGTTCTGCCCCAGATGTCCAGCTAAAGGAACGTCATGAGCCAAACCCAGTAGGAAGGCTCTAAAGCGCTGGGGTACCACCAGCACACGGGCTGACCCAGGCTCAGCAACCTTAGGCTCGCTATACAGGAGGTCGTTCTCCCAGTAGATCCAATGTGATCACCTGCTGCCTGGTTTGTGGCCTGTTGCCTCAAACCCTCAAGAGAAGGGCACTTCCTTTGCTCCTCACAAAATTCCTCCCTGGAGGGACCTCCTTCTTGCTGCCAATGGGTCAGCTCAGGCAGGTCTCCCAGTTCAGCAACTTGTTCCCCTGTAGGTTCCAGGGCATCCCCCTCAAGGTCTGCCTCCTCCTGGACCGTGGGAACTATGGGGGCTGGTTTCCCGCGCCCCTACCTCTTCTCTTTAAGGCAGGGGTCTGGGCCATATTTTCAGGCTCCAGAACCTCTTGATCACCCTTACTGGCTGCCATGGATCGAGTGGTTACACACGCCCACTCAGGCAGACCCAACATCTCTAAATGAGACCTTCTCTCCACCTTAGCCCAAGGGGAGTCCTCTAAATCATTGCCCAACAGACAGTCAACAGGCATGACTGGCCTCACAGCAACTTGGAGAGTACCTGAGACCCCCCCCCCACTCAAAGGGAACTTGAGCCACCTCACACTGGCTCTGTGAGTTGTCTGCAGCAACAACAGGGAAGAATGCATGGGGGACAACCTGCTCTTTGGACACCAACCGACAACTGACAGCTGTCACACTTGCACCGGTGTCTCTTAGAGCTTCCACCCTATGGCCATTGATGGTCACCCACTGCCTGTACTTTTTAGTGTTATCAGGCAGCTGAGTTTTAGGGACCATCTCAAAGTCTCCTAATGAGACAAGGGACATCTCTGCGGGATCCCACCCACCTTGGGCACCCATCTCCCCCCCCCAGGGCTACACTGGCAATCTGACGGGGTGGTGCACGGGGTGGTGCTTTGGGATCTCTCATGGGACATTGAGGATCATACCAACGGTGGCCCAATTGACCACACGCAAAACATTTACAGGGGCCCCTCTGAACAGGTTTACCTGTCGGGGCCTCTTGCTTCTTCTCGGGGAGGCTGGGAACCCTTCCCTTGGGAATTACTTTGGGGCCCTTTTTGGAACTCCCTTTGTTTACCCTTGTCCCCCCCACTCTTCTGCTGGGGACCCTGCCCACCTTTGGCGGAGTCTCCCACATGACCCTTGTGGACCCGGGTGCTTACCCAGCGGTCCGCCTCCTCAGCAAGTTTCCTAGGGTTAGTGAACTTGCTATCAATAAGGTGCTGGCGTAGCTCTGGAAAACAGTTAGCAGACAAGTGCTCCCATGCAAATAAATCATAGAGAGCTTCAAAAGTATCTACTTGGCTACCCTTCACCCAACCATCCATAGCTCTGCAAAAGAAAGACTGATATTCCACCCAGGTAGTTGCCTCCAGTTTCTTACAATTTCTGAACCTCTGTCAATAGAGTTCTGGGGTCAAACCATACCTTGTCATCAGGGCTTCCTTCATATGGGCATAAGACATCCTATTCTCACTGGGCAGGTTTAACAAGGTATCCCTCCCATCACTCACAAAGCGGCCCCACAACCCTGCTCCCCAATCCTTCTCAGGGACCCGGTGGGCCAACATTGCTATCTCATAGGCTGCAAACCACTGCCCAATATCTTCCTGTCTGTGAAACTCTTTGATGACATCTTTGGGAATATAAACTTTACTTTCTGCAGGCACAGATGGTGTGCTGCCACCATAGGGGTTGATTCCTAAGCCCTGCGCTTTCAGCTCCAACTCCCTCAACATTCTCTCATGTTCCAACCTCATTTTCTCTCTTTCCAAGGTCACCCTGCTATTTTCTAGGTCCCTCTGACCCTCCATTTTGAGCCTTGCCATCTCCAGCTTGTGCACCCTATTTCTCTCCCTGTCCTCCAACTCTCTTTGGGACAGGCCTTTGGAAGAGACACTACTGCCAGGCGGGGTCGGTGCCCCTGCCCTGATTGGAACAAATGAACCATCCATGTGCCCCTCTGCATCCCCAACTGGCTCCACCACCAGTCCAGGGTCATTTCTTGCTTCTACCCAGGCCCTCAGTGCCTTTTGGTACTCCTCCTTCTTGGAGATACCTTGGGTAGCAACTTTCAATTTTTTGCAAAGGTGCTTGAGCTGTTTCAAATTGTAGGTTTCCACCCTTTCTTCCTCCAGCTCCAGATCCATAGAGGCAATAGATGCTGGTCTGCTCATGGCAGTAAGACTTGGCAGTTCTCAGAAAAAATAACAGTCCAAGGAAAAACAATTCTACCAAAAAGGTATGTGGTTTAGGATTATAAAATGTAATAATCTAACTGCCCATTCTGGCCTATGGGGAACAGGTAGCCTTGCAATAGTGAAAAACGAAAATGGCTGTAATTCACTATTAGGACATGCCACACACATCAGGGCAGGTCCTACCTTTTACTTACAATGCACCCTGCCCTAGGGCCTACCTTAGGGGTGACTAATATGCAGAAAAGGGAAGGTTTAGGGACTGGTAAGTGGGTGCACTTACCAAGTCGACATGGCAGTCAGACTGCACACAGGCTCTGCAATGGCAGGTCTGAGACACACTTTACAAGCTGCTTCTGTGGGTGGCACAACCAGTGCTGCAAGCCCACCAGCAGCATTTGATTTACAAGCCCTGGGCACACCTGGTGCACTATACTAGGGGCTGACAAGTAAATCAAATGATCCAATCATGGAGTCACTAATCAATGCATCAATTTACCATAGGGAGCACTTGCACTGTGGCACTGAATAGCAGTGGCACAGTGCCCAAAGCATCTAAAACCAGCAAACAGATCAAAAACAGAGGAGGCAATCCGAAAAAAATGGAAGGGAGACTCACGCCAATGATACCAGGTCTAACAATAGCTTTACAAGCTATGCAGAGAGTTTTAAACTAAACTCTAGCCTCGATAGGCAGCCAGTGGAGCTGTTTAAGTGCTTCCTTAGCAGAGATGCGGTTGGGGATTTTTAACAGGAGTCTGGCGGCTGTATTTTGTACCACTTGCAGTCTCCTAGTGACATACTTAGGTGAGGCCAGATAGAGCGAATATCCATAGTCCAGACGTGAGTTGAGGAGGGATTGTATCACCGTCTTCCTCAGGTGCTCCGGGATTGCATCAATGATTTTCCTTAACATTTTAAGTAGGGCAAAACATAACCCTGAGAGTTTCCTGGATTGACAATCCAGAGTTAGTGAGTCTTCCAGCCAAATTCATAGGTTTTTTATAGCGGGTTTAGGGATAGGAAGATCTCCCATACATTTAGGCCAATGTATAAGGGGTGAGTGGATGCCTGGGTCTCCAAGCAACATGAGCTCCATTTTCTCCCGCCATTCAGCTTCAAGCAGCTGTTTGACATCCATCTCACCACTTTCTCCAGACAAGCAGGTAGTTGGTTTTCGCTAGATTCTGAGCAGTTAGAAAAAGATACCACTAGCTGGGTGTCATCGGCGTATGACACCACTGATATTCCATGTTCCTGCACCACCTCAGCCAGCTGCCGGACATAAATATTAAACAAAGTCGGACTGAGGGACGAGCCCTGCGGGATGCCACATGTGGTAGGGAGGTGCTCTGAGACGCAGTCCCCTTCCATCACCTGGAAGGATCTGTTCTTCAGGAAGGAGGAGAGCCACTCCAAGGCTTTTCCCTGAATACCCACTTCCCCCAATCTAACTTTTAAAGTAGCATGATCTACAGTGTCGAAGGCGGCACTGAGGTCCAGCAGGAGGATGGCGGCAGACCGATCCTCATCAAGTGTGCATTTTAACTCCTCCGTAACTGTGAGTAAAGCTGACTCGGTACTATATGTAGCTCGAACTCCCATCTGAGAAGGATGGAAGGTGCCATTAGACTCCAGGAAGTTAGACGGAGAATGGTTAACATGCTTCTCCAGGAGTTTGCCTAGGTATGGTAAAAGGGAAATGGGACGGAGATTATTCAGGATAGTAGGATCAAGATTAGGCTTCTTTTGGAGTGGCTTGATGATAGAGTGCTTCCAAACTTTTGGGACTAGAGCCGAGTCTAGAGAGAGATTGAGAAGTTCAGTCACAGAGGGTAGAAGAGTGTCCAATGCATCCACTAGGAGACGAGGAGGCGCTGGGTCCAACGGGGAGCCCGATTTGGTTGTCCTGATCAAATATCGGACCCTTTCTTCCTCTAGTCTAGGGAAATGGGCTAGTAAAGAGGTAGGGGATGATTTCACCATTATTGCAGTGGTAGGTTCCCTGTTTTTAGGGAATTGATCGTATAGTTCTGTCACCTTGTTAGAAAAATAGGCTGCGATATCATTGCATCTTTTAATAGAAGTGAGGGGAGCACTGGTATTATCATGTGGATTGGTCAAGGTTTTTACTACTTTAAACAGTTCCTTAGGACAGTTTGCTGCCCGGGCTATTTTTTCTTCATAAAATTTGGTTTGGGCTGTCTTCATTTCATTATGGTATGATCTGATTAACAACTTGTAGTCAGATTTAAGGATAGGGTCATAGTTTTTCCTCCAGCCTCTCTCTAATTTTTTGCATTGTTTTTTCAGTACAAGGAGCTGCTCATTATACCATGGAGTGATTTTGGAATGAGGTTTGCTGTTAAAAGTTCTTTTCGGTGCGCAGATATTAGCAGATTGGGTAATCCAATGTTCCCACTGCTGGTATTTCTCGTCTATATTCCCGGAGAGAGTAGGGGAATTTTTCTTGAGGGTGGTCTGCCATGTTTTAAGGTCCACTTTAGACCAACTCCTCTTAGTGATGCTTTGTGCTAGGGGTTTTTGCGCTTGCAGCGGCTTGGGTATGGTGAAGATGATTAAAGAGTGATCTGACCAAGGTACATTTATTCTTAGAATAAGGAAAAAGAAAACACTCCCAGAACTCAGATAGGGTTCTGACTTTTAAGAACAGAAGAGGAGCAAAGGCCAAGTCTAAAAGGGGTATGCACATATTTAATAATAAGATAATACACTACTTGAAGTTTCTAGTGCTCAAGTTAGAAGTGAGGTAATGTTTTTGCTTGTTTTACAGTGTACAAATGATCTCCTCGAAAAAGATAGTTTCACAAGGAGCCTGATAAGGAGACTTGTAGCAGCCCCAAGAATTAGACGAGGCAGTCTCTTCTTTATCTCCCCTTCCCCTTTCCCCCCTTGGAGTCTCCTTGAATCTCGTTTAGTCATTACAGAGATTTGAGGGGTTTCGAGAGAGGCATTAGGTACAAGCGTCTTTTTGCTCCCATGAAGACTGGGATTTAAAAGGTACGCCTCTGACATAATGGTGCCACATGTAGTCAACAAAACGGTGTACAAAAAAAAGAGGATAGAAACCTCTTGTGCAATGGTACAGGGAGGGCAAAGGTCCTCACGTAGTTCAAGTCATTCCACCACATTGTCCTCAATACCCCCTCCATCCGAAGAAGAGTGATCACTTGCAAGTTCTGGTGTGCAAAGTCGCTCAGTAAGCACGCCCAGATCCCCAGGTCCTCTTCAGCCCTCAGGTGTACCTATTCTGCCACTGCCCTTTCTACCACAACCACTCCCCAACGATCCTCGCTGGGGCCCAAGGGGCCCATCCATGCAATTGCCACCCGTGGTTTTGCAAGAAGCAGCGTCAAGAGTAGGAACTGAAATGCCATTTTGCAATCTCAGGGGCAGCGGATATCACCCAGCAGACATACCGTAGACATGCCATCCACAGGCATCTGCACTATAGGTCTCACAAGCGCTAACACATTTAACCAGAAAGCATTTACTATTTGACATTCCCGTGCCCGACATCTAGGACAGTCCCCCGGCTTACTGGGGTCCATTCTATGCAATTGCACCTTAATAGAAATTAACAATTGGAAATGGAAATCGAATCGAATGTTGTGTAACAACTACAACAGACTGTCCTTCAGGATCTCATGCATACACCACTAACATCCTCAAGTCCCCTAAATCACACAAATCCACTGAAATTTAATTCTCCAGCTGAGGTACTAATGGCCAACACAATTCCTGCAACAGATAACACCCAAAATATCCCGCATCCAAATAGCATGCAACCATTTCCCCCCACACCCTGTGAAAAAATTCCCACTGGAACCTTGTTCAAATGCTTTATCCACGAAAGAAGCACAGAATGGATTGGCTTCATTGTAAACTTGATGTGAAGCACTGGTTGATGTACCTGCCTGTGTTTAAATAGAATGTGCTACCGCAAAGGTTGGCAAGCATGCACAATGGATGTTGAATGGGATGAGCCATGTGATGTGTGAGCCCAAAAAAAAGAGCTTTGCCAGCACACAACAGGGACAGGTCTGAAGTGGACATGAACATCCCTATGCCACCATCTCTAGTCCATGTCGAGAAGTAGCTAAAACACCAGATGGCCAACTAGCTTTTCCTGTATATTGCTGTTGTGAACCATACCCCATGGAGTAGCATCCCCTATTTTCTGACCCTATGCCCCCCCCCCAAAAAAAACCTTCAATCAGTCTAAAATGCAGGGCTCCACCTTATTCGTCCCTCAAATGAACCTGGAGGAGCCTCAGTGACCAATAAATCATAGTCCAGGAGGGCCCCCCCCACAAGATCAATGATCAAAGGCTCCAGCTGCAGATTAATTTGTCTGCAGAACATGAAGCCAACACGTGGCTCTGTGAAATGCTCGTCCTTAAATTCCCTCAAACACCCGCCACCCCAAAATCTTTTTAGAGAGAGGAGTTGGTTCAGGCTTACCCAGTGATGGGTAGTATTGGACCCTTAGGATAGGCAGAGCTCGGAGGCCAGTGCACTACAATGAATTTGCGCTGCTTCAATTTCCCCCTCCTTTGGGCCAATGCACCGAGGCCTAAAGCAACACTGGCACAGGGCGGGTGCAAGCAAGGAAGGGTGGAAACAGACATAACGGAAGTTCAGTTTGCCTCTCACCAAATGTAAAGGCTGCTTGGGAGCCACTATAGGCGTTAATTGATGGAAGTCACTGGAAGCTTCATGGTGACAACAATTTATTCTTTTTGAGCTGTAATGTAAGGGTGTTATCAGCTTAGTTCTGCATTGCATCCTTTTAATGGACACATAAAATGTTGGCACTTGGTATAGTCTGGTTAGTATTACTAAAATACTTTGAAAACACTTGTTTTAACTTAAACCCTAAATAGTTTTGCTTCAGCTTTTCTTATACTTTGTGTAATACAATTTTAAAATAACGAGTTACATGTTCACAGCGCTTTCTGTTACTGTCTGGGACCTAATAGCGCTATAGAACCTAGAAGAACGGACGAAATCTATGCACGGCGGTGCTTTTTTCAGAAACCACACAGTCGATCTCTTTACGAATTTGTTCTCATTACAGAGCTTCTTTAGCCTCCTTGAAACGTGCTTGGTTTAAAAAGTGCGTTGCTGGCTGCGCGGGAACTTGTTTTTACAGCTTGTTTTGTTTCTCTTCGGGACATCAGTAGGCCAAACACAGCCAGGCCTTTCTGTGCTAGTGTTCCCATGGCTTTGGGATGGGAGAAGCCCCTTGAAGAATAACGTCCAGTGTCTTCGAGTGTTTGGCCGGAGTCCCAGTCAGCACGTGCACGTCAGCTCCTAATAGGTTACTGCCCGTTCTATGAGATGTTGTTGTTCAGCGCTGTGAATAGCTCATTGTTTTCGTTTTTCAAATCGGACACCAGAGCAGCTTTACTACACGCAATTTCGTAACGTCATTTGCGTAGCATGTAGATACGTTGTGGACAACAGGACTACAAAATCTGTACTTTACAATGAGAACGGTGTAGTGGAATCTATACAGGGCCCCTATGCAAGAAAATGGTGTGTGTCCGCATTACCACTTGTGCAGTGGCACGAGGGCCCAGGTGCCCACTGCACCCCTGTTATGACTGTCTTTTACTGCCGTTGTGAGGGACAGGCCGACTTTTTGCCATTCAGGCCGATGGCACCCTTGTCACTGTCAGTAGGAAAGATACAATGTGCCATAGTGCTTTCCACCTGTTTCCAGGACTTGGTCAGCAGGTGCTTTAGTGACAATGAGAGACCGTCCATTTTCACAACTGTACTGATGGAGAGCGTGAGCCAGGCCAACAGCTGATGAGAAGCAGGCTTGTCTGGTGAGCAAGTGTGAACAGTTTCATCATTTCTTCAATGAGCCCCTCTCACCGCAGGCCTTGTGATAAAGACGTGGGTGGGCCCATGCCTGGGAGGGCTGTCTTCAATAAGAACAGCGCTGGTGTACTGATGTGTTCAAGGTAACAGGAGCTGTGGCATCCAGGAGTGGGTGATGAGGGATGGCTGGACCACTGCCATAGAGAAGGCTGGCGATGACAGTTCAGCAAACTGTTTTCTTTGATATGGAGTGAACTGGGTGTCAGAAGGACCAGTGTCCTGGGTTTTTAACAAAGGGGAATCAGAAAAAAAGTGGAAAAGCACAAAAAGGCAAAACAAAAGGTGTTTTTTCAATAGCAACATTAGGGATGAGATGAGTGGCTGATATATTGTGATCAGTTCTATAAAATATACATTGAGTTAGCTTCGCCTCCTCTCAGAGGAGTATTACACTCTCACATCATGCTATTGGCTGTTTTGTGTATCATTCCATATCTTGAGTGCTTATATTGCAAGCAGGAGGGGCTATTTTAGATCAGAAAAATACAGTGAATTATCACAGATTTAGGTTTTATACAAAGCAATCACTTTTTTGTGTTTTCTTGAATATATTAGGCTTTTTAAATGTTTTTGTCAGGACTCAAGTGTGTATCATTAGCATTGTTACTTTTCCCACAACCATTAATACTATTTCCAGCACCATTACATCTACACCTTTTTTACAGCGGTGACGCTATGACAACATGAACTGGAGGAATAGGAGTCACTTTATTTTTAGTGAGAAGACGCGACTCCTGTAAGGCTCTGACACCTCCAACTGCTCTCTCAGCCATCCAATCCCCATATTCCACCCCAACATTCTCAACCCAGCTGTTGCATGAGCAGTAGCAGTCTACTCAGAATATAACACATCCCCTTTTCCCATGAAACACTAGACTTTAGAAATATCTTTGGAACCTTATGATGACATGAAAATTACTATTATGCAAAACTACAGTTGTACAAAATTACATTGAGTCAAATAGACTTGAAAAATATCTTTGGAACCTTACAACACCATGAAAATACTATAATGCAAAACTACATTTCAACTCTTCACCATACATAACATAAATATGAACATTTGAGGAACGAATTCTATTTCTAAGCACATACATAATCCTCCAATCTCTTGGGTTTCCTACTTAGACGAGTAGGGCTTTCCCTCTGCTTTATGTTCCCTAAAGAAACATCAGTCTTATTGGATGCAAATGAATCATGCCACAAATGTTCCTTTTCACTACACAGAGTAACTTTCACCGTGTTCCACCACTTTCCATCAGAAATTCTCACTTTGTTACCCCTCTCATCTTCCACTTCCTTGGGATTAGACAACCCTTTTTTGCATATTCCTCCAGGACATACTCTCACATACATTGCCTTTCACAATTATCCTATTACTTTTCCTTATCTTCTCATTATGCCTTTGAGCATATAGACTCTGATACTTCTTCACTTTATCTTCAAGTATCATGCTATCCACACTTCACGCTTAGTCCTTTCCATCCAAGCAGGTACAACATCAGTGCACTGTACTGTCCCTTTCACCGAAAAAATGGCGTCTTATTAGTGACAGTCCTATAACTCCACAACAGGTTTTGCACTTGCAGTCTATAACACAAATTACCAAACACCGCTGAACATTTGACATCAATACACAATTGAACGTTTGATCAAGTCATTCTCACGATTATAGTACACAGCTGTCCTGTGATGTTTAATAGCCCATTTCTTAAGGAACTATTCAAAGTCTACCGAAGTGAATTGTCGACCATTATCTGATACCACTACACAGGGGCAACCATCTCTCCTAAAAATTCTTTTGCAGAAGGAAATCACGTTGGATCATTTAACCTCTCTTATACAAGCTACCTCAGTTCACTTGGATAAGTAATCTACCATCACAATGGCATATCTGCCCTCTTGACTCAGACAATCAGGTAACCTTTTCCATCCCCTTCATGGAAATGAAAAGGGAATAATTGGTGTTTCTTGCACTGCACATACAAGATACACAATCTAGAACAAATCCTTCAATTTGCCTATCCGTGGCCTGGTCCCAGAAATCTGCGCACACTTTCCTTTTTATGACTGAAATGCCACCATGTCCTTCATGCAACACTGCTAGCAGTCTCTGGCGCAAATTCATTGGAACCACCAATCTATCATACCTTCTTACAATGCCATCAACTATGAAAAGTTCTTCCCATATATGCTTGGGCTCATTCAAACACTCCACCTTCCTAGCTGGTTTGTATGGGTAACAACTTGTTGGACTTGGCCCTTTTTGCAGGGTCATCCCTGAATTTTTGCCTTCCTCCTAGTTTTGTTTCTGACCTGTTGTTGGCTGTTTATGACTCTGGGCACTTTACCACTGCTGATCAGTGCTAAAGTGCATATGCTCTCTATGGTAAATTGATGTATGGATTAGTGACTCCATGATTGGATGATTGGTTTACTTGTCAGTCCCTAGTACAGTGCACTGAGTGTGCCCAGGGCTGGTAAATCCAATGCTGCTGGTGGGCTTGCAGCACTGGTTGCAGCTTGTAAAGTGTGTCTCAGGCCTGCCATTGCAGAGCCTGTGTGCAGCCTAGGGCTGCCATGTCGACTTGGTGAGTGCACCCACTTACCAGTCCCTAAACCTTCCCTTTTCTTCATATCAGACACCCCTATGGTAGGCCCAAGGCCAGGGTGCATTGTAAGTATAAGGTAGGGCATACCCTGGTGTGTGTGGCATGTCCTAATAGTGAATTACAGCCATTTTCGTTTTTCACTATTGCAAGGCTACCTGCTCCCCATAGGCCAGAATGAGAAGTTTGATTATTACAGCTTATAATCCTAACTGACCCAGGGAACATGGTAGAAAAACGAATTTAGTATGCCTGAACTCAGAATGATAAAAAACATCTTTTAGTCAAGTTGGTTTTAACATTCTGTGTTTGAAAATACCCCTTTTAGAAAGTAGGTATTTTCTTGCCTAACTATCCAAGCCTGCCTCTGCTATGTTGTGTATTCCTTGTCTGGGTTTGTGAGTGACAGGGGCTGGGGGACTCCAGGAGACAGGGTGAGTCAGCACAGGGCTGAATAGAGAGATCTGCATGGAGATAGGTGGGAGGAGTTGCACCTGGGACCTGAATAGGGCTGTGCCTTCCCTCCACAATGCTGGCTCCACCTCCTGTGGTGTGTCTGATGTCCCTGGCCTACTCTGTGAAAGGAAAGAAGGAGTCCTGTAAACAAAGTGCTCCAGGACTGACCAGAACTGGTTTTGGACTAGGCAAAGGCCTCTCTGCCTTCAGAGAACAAAGAGAAAAGGTGTATAAAAAGGGGTCCCAGACCCATAGGAAATTAGATCACTTTTGGGAAACAAGAAGAAACCTTTGCTGAGGAGCGGAACCAAGAAGAAACTGAGGAGAAGACTATCCCTAAGCTAGAGGGATCTGCCTGCAGTGGTTGCCTGACTGCCAAAGAAAGGAGAAGGGAACTTTGCGTGTACTTTCATCAACTTGTGAAGGATCTCCAAGGGCTTGATTTAAGAGCTTGCCTCCTGCTGAAGTCTCAGGGACAACAGACTTCACCACCAGCTCCCCAAGAGTCTTTCTGTAAAATGCCTGCTGCTGAGCTGGACTTTCTGAGGGACTGCGTGTCGCAAGGAGCTGGAAGCACGACTCAAGACGAAGAAGCGTGTCGCCGCCGCTGCTTATCGCATCGCCGGAGAAGAGTGTCGACGTCGCATCAGACGCCGGCGCATCCCCGAAGAAGCGCGCCGCTGACACCCTCGCATCCTTCGAAGCGCCTCGCAGCACCGGAGAAAAGTGTCGCCGTCGCATCCCCGGGGCAGAGCATCGACCTCGCATCAGATGCCGACGCATCGCAACACGAGGCGCCCCGCATCCCAGGGGAAGATCGTCGACCTCGCATCAGACGCCGTCGCATCGCCAGGGAAGCGTGTCGCAGGGCCTGTCGCGGCTCCAAAGATTCATCGAAATCGCCGCACGGCCGTCGGGCGTGCACGCATCACCCCTTCGTTGTTGCACCAGCAAGAAGACGCCATTTTGTTTCTTTGCACCAGATCTTCATCGCATCCCGGCGCTGCTTGTCGCATCGCCACAGAAGCGCAGTAAGAAACCGATGCATCACCTCCCCACGCCGAGAAGAACCGACGCATCACTGTCCCCTGCTCATCAGTAGGGAACCAACGCATCACCGTTCTTGCGTGTAAGGAACCGACGCATCACCTTCCCTGCACAACATTTTGTTGTATCGCGTTACGCATCTCAGGTACATTGAACGCAAAGTGTCGCATTTCCATCTTAAGAGACTTAAGCTAATTCTACCATCTTTAAAGTACAGTATTGTGGATTATTTTTGTCGTTTGTGGTCTTGTGTTAAATCTATATAAAAGATACTTATTTTTAATATACATCTGGTGTGGTGTCCATCTGTAGTGTTGTCACTTGATTACTGTATGTGTTCACAAATGCTTTACACACTGCCTCTGAACTAAGTCTGTCTGCTCGTGCCAAGCTACCAAGATTGGTGAGCAGGGGTTATTTCAGGAGTGTACCCCCTTACCCTGACTAGACGCAAGAGTCCCTATTTGGTCAAAGGTACCTACCTCTGCCAACTAGAGACCCCCAAATCTAACACAACTTAATCAGACTCTGCAACTCCTCATCCTCTAAAACTGACTTTTACCAATCCCCTTCACTAATGGCATCCTTACAAGTCTTGGACACCTAGGTCACTACCCACTCATCATCATCCTTAAAGGTATCATCGTGCAATGGTAATCATGATAAACAATCGGCATTGCTATTTTTGGCACCTGGGATGTACTTAATGGTAAATGTAAATTCTTGCAGCCAATACAACCACAGTGCAATGCGTCATGTACCCTTTTGTGGTAAATAAGTCTATCAGTGGTCTAAGATCAGTGTGCAACTCAAAGCGTGTTCCCCAATCAAAGGTTCTAAAATGCTGCACACACCACCAGCAGGCTGACAACTTCTTTTTGATTGTGTAAGAAGTGCTTTCTGCTCCCTTCAAGGTACGTGACGAAAGGCCACCACTCTTTCACGCCCCTATCCCACTTATATCAACACAGCTCCCGAGCCATAGTTGCTTGCATCAGTTTCAATAATGGTATCATCACTGGGATCAAATGACTTCAAAACCACAACATTGACAATGGACTCTTTACTAACTCAAATGCTTGTTGACAGGATTTGGACCACAGCAATGCTACTCCTTTTTCATCAAGACATATAACACATCAACCTTCTCAGAAAAATGATCTTTGAACTTGGAGTGATACTCTGCTAAGCCTAAGAAGGAAAGTAGTTGGTCCTTATCCTTAAGTGAAGGTGCTTTTTTCGATGGCCTCCACCACGCTATATTTAGATTTCACTCCCTCATAAGGCAATGCATGACCCAAATATTTCACTTCTTTCACACCCAAATTTGCACTTTTCGAACTCGATTGTCAGTCCAGCTTGTTCCATCTTTTCTAACACACACTAGTGTTGCATCATGTCTCTTTTTATTCACACACCAAACTAACACATCATCTTGGAAGACCAATACATTAGATATCCCTTGAATTATGCCCTCCATGATGTGTTGAAATACAGCAGATGCCCCTACCAGTGTCACAAAAGATGTCAAGTCCCTTGATTCAGGATGTAGTTTCATCTCGAGGAACACTTGAGAAACGACTCCAGAAACGCTGGTGATCCACAAGGAACCTCGCTGACAGAGCCACTCACAAAGCAGCCCTCAGCAACTACCACCTACGCATCAAGTAAGGTAAGAAAGCAGCCATCATAGCCAGCATCAATACAGCAGCCAACCACACGAAAGAACTTTTCAAGATAGTCAAGGAATTCCCCAACTTGGCAGCCACAGAAAACACAATCTACCCCTCCCAAGAACTCTGCAACACCCTCTCGAGCTACTTCCACAGCAAGATTGCCACCATCTACAACAACTTTGACCCCCAACCCACTGCCCTCAACCTCAACAGCCTCGGCCAACCAGCTCACACCAGCCGAATGATCACCTCATGGTCACCACACAGACTACCTCGGCCATCTTGTCATCTATCCACTCATGGCCATCCACCGACCCCTGCTCTCACCATCTTTTTAACCTTGTAAACAACTGAATCCGCACAGAACTCACCAGCATCATCAACACCTGGATCCCCACAGCAGCCTTACTAGACAGATGGAAACATGCGGCGGTCAGACCCCTCCTAAAGAAAGCCTCTTCCGATCCCACCGAACTCAAAAATTACCGACAGATCTTCCTTCTCCTGTACCCTACCAAAGTAATCGATAAGGCCATCAACCAATAGCTCACCGAGTACCTGGAATAAAACCACCTGCTCGAGGCCTCCCAATCAGGATTCTGTGCCAACCACAGCACTGAGCTTGCACTGATCGCAGCCACAGCCAACATCAGAACCCTCCTCGGCTGCAGGGAGATGGTGGCCCTAATCCTCCTTGATCCCTCTGCTGCATTCGACACTGTATCCCACAACACCCTCATCGACAGACTCCAAAGCATCGGCATACAGCAAAACGCCCTCAAGTGGATCGTCTCCTTCCCTACAGGACACACACAGAGCATCTGGCTGCCTCCCTTCACCTCCAAACCCAAGGACATCATATGCGGTGTACCCCAAGGATCATCCCTCAGCCACACTCTGTTCAACATCTACATGACCCCCCTCGCAGACATCATCAGATCCCACGGACTCAACATAATCTCCTGTGCAGACAACACGCAACTCATCCTTTCGCTGACCAAGGACCTCTCCACCACCAGAACAAACGTCCGAGACGGCATGACCAACTTAGCCAACCGGATGAGAACCAACTGCCTTAAACTTAACTCTGACAAGACAGAAGTACTGGTCTTCGGGAAAAACACTTCCATCTGGGACCACAGCTGGAACCCAGCAGAACTCGGACCCACATCCGTGCAACAGACCATGCATGCAACCTTGGCATCCCCGTCGACTGCGAACTGACCATGAAACAACAAGTCAACATAGTCACCTCTTCGTGCTTCTGCACCCTCCGCAGAATCTTCAGATGGATCCCAGTCAACACCAGAAAGACCATCACTCAGGCGCTCGTCACCAGCTGGCTCAACTACGGCAATGCACTCTACGCTGGCATCTCCATCCAGCTCCTCAAAAAACTCCAGACCATACAGAACACCGCAGCAAGACTCATCCTGGACCTCCCCAAACTGACCCACATCAACCCACACCTCAGAAACCTCCACTGGCTACCTATCCAGAAGAGATGTCAGTTCAAGATCCTCATGCATGCCTACAAAGCCCTACATGATCAAGGACTGGCCTAAATCAACCACCTACTGAGCTTCCATCTACCCACAAGACACCTGCGTTCCTCCTCACTTGCCCTTGCACACACCCCCTGCATCCGTCGCAGCTGGAGCGGGGGACGCTCCTTTTCCTACATCACTGCCAAGACCTGGAATGCCCTCCCCCTACATCTTCAATCAGCCCCCTTCTTAGCGGACTTCAGAAAGGGACTCAAGACCTGGCTTTTTGACAGAGACCTCGCACCCCAACTCCCATATACCCCAAGGGGGGACAGTTGATGCGCTCTATAAATGTTGATTGATTGAACGATTGATTAATCTGATGGTAAGCACTATATAGATCCAGTGTAGTAAAACACCTGGCTTCTCTCACATTCATCAACATTTCAATTACACGAGGAAGAGAATGCCGGTCCACCCATATGCTCTCATTTAGATCCCTCACAGCCATACACATTTGCAGCTTTCTATTAGCTTTTTATGCCAACACTGTGGGACCAAGCCATTCTGATGACTCAATGGGTTCAATTACTCCATTATCACACAACTGCTCCAATTCATTTTTCATTTGTACACATAAAGTAAGTGGAACATTCCGCACCTTGTGTATTTTAGGCAACACCCCCTCTTTTAGTTTTATCCGATGTGCAAATTTCTGCAAACATCCCAATTTATCTGCAAACAAATCACTAAATCAGAACTCCATTTGACTAATTCCTTCTGAACAGTAAGGAACACTTGGTCGGGGTGATTAGGCTAAAATGTTATACCTAGTGCCCTTTTTTCTTTCCTCCCCAATAATGTCTTTCCCTTTTTGAACCACATAAACTTTGTCCATTGCCTTCTTATCCTGGGATTCTAAATCGGCTGTAAAATAGCCAATGACTGGTAATTTGACTCCACAGTAACCTTCTGGATTCAATTAACAATTGCTCAGATTTTCCCAAACACTTTTATCAATTAAGGTGTATGGAGAACACAAATCTGCCCACATTTGCATCACCTTACTATTCATCTTCACCATACATTTTGGAGGACGATACGTTTCACTGGTCAAATTAACACCCACATCTTGTGATTTTATGCCAGATACCACAAGAACTTAAACATCCTCCTCATCAGTAACACTGCAGTCCCGAGTTTTCACTTCCTTCTCATTCACAACATTGATTGTGCATTTTTCACGAACAAATGCACTCATCTTACACACTCAGGAAAAATGTCGTACCGTTTTGCATTTGTAGCACCTGACTTTGGAAGCTGGACAAACCTCTGATTCTGCCGTTTGCCTCGTACTCCCACACCACATCTGTAACATGTTCTCTTTTTTAATCGTTCTCTTATAACTTCGACCAGGTGTACAATAGCCATTGAGCTGAAAGGGCTTTTAGCCCCCCCCCCCCCATCAGCTGCTGTGACTGGGCTGGCACCGCTTGGCTGGGGCTGTCAGCTTTGCCGGGCCAGGTCAGACACTGCAAAGGGTTCTGCTCGCCTCCTAAGCATCTTTGCAGCGGCACAGCTTGCTTTTTTGTTTTCTCCACTTAAGGTGTCCTTTGCCTCCCCCTATTGTTTCTCTTTCGTGGAGAATGTGGCCATTACACAGGTGTGAAAGTTACAGTAGGGAATAAAAGCTGCTGTCCTCAGCTCTCCCCCCACGCACAAATGGAAAGCAGGAGTCCTTTGTAACACTCCTAGAGCAACAATCTTCACTGTCTGCCAATAAATCATCCAGTGGCGGCTGGTGACATTTGAAAGTGGTGAGGCATAACATTGTCGTACTGCACTGCGGCGAGCGAGCGTAGCGAGCTAGCTCGAACAACCTACGAGGCGTTTGGGGGGGTTTCCCCCCCCAAGAAAATTTTGAAAAAAGAGTGGACAAACGGTGCATTTTTAAGCAAATTTGAGGAAGCAGGAAGGTTAATAAAACAATTAGTGCTGGGCCTAATAAACATAGATCGGTCACTGCACCTCCCCTCCCCTCACTTCACACAGCTTTGCTCTTGTACCTTCACCCAGCTCCACAGAGACCCATGCTCACTCACAGGTGTACACACACTTCTCTACTGGGGATTGCCAAGTAGACAGACAAATACACAACTAACAAGCAGACACATCTCAGTCTTGAAACTGTAAAGCAGAGACACCCAAACGGATCTTATAATAGGAATTATAATGCAGACAAATAGACAGACACTCAGCCTCCTCCCCCTTCCATCTCAAATGTTCAAGCTTGTACCTCTGAAACACCACGCTGCATTCTAAAAGCCAGGAAGTAGTTAGGGGTATGAGGCATTAAAATATGTTTAAATAAATACAACCATTACTTTTCCATCAACATATTGCACGTTTTATAAAATGGTGCACTGTTAAACAGTCAATACAGGTACAACCCTTTAAGTCTGCCTAATTCCTGCCCATTCTCTGCTACAGGGTTATACCAAATCACTCCACAACCACTGGCAAATATGAAACATTATGCGATTGTATCAGGATCACACCTTGCATCAATGGGGAACTGAGATTGTGTCGATGTACAACTTGTTAGCCAAGCCAAGACGGACCTCCAAAGAGCAGAAAGACTCTGCATCCTGCTGCAAAATGCAGATTAATAAGACAATAAGCCCCGACGCACCAACACCGAAAACTAACCTGAAGGTGGAGAAACGCTAACTCCAGTTGTGGATTCAAAAGCCTGCGTTTGATACACAAACGTGCTTTCTTTCGTAACACCCCCACTCTCCCTTCCCCACCCACCTCCGATTCATACGGGGTCAGTGCATTATCCATGAGCCATGGTAGACACTTGAAACTGCCTCTAGAGCATGCCTGGATCAAATAATTCCCTTCTGTGTTGTAGATCATCTATGCTGCGTAAACATGGGACAGTTTTAAACTTGGGTTGAACAACCTGCAAAAATTCTAAAAGGTTGCTTGGAAATCACAATGTTCAGTAGCACAAAAATCCCCCAATCATTAAGTACAATAAAACACGTTGTTTCATGCCATGAAGAATGAAAGAAACAGTTTATTTTAGCGTGATTGGAAGAAAACAATACCCTGATGTGAAGCACGGGGTTTTTTCCAGTGCAGGCGGGGGATGTCTGTGGCGGCTGCGGATGATTTGGCAGCACCGTGAGTAGGTGTTGCTGAAGTGATGAATAATCGATTACTACGGATCAGCAGGATCTCTGATTATACAGCACGAGCCCACCCCTCAGCTCTGCAGAGAAATGCTGTGGGCAGGACATCCTCAGGGAAGGTGGGGGAGACTGACAGCCGCTGTCAGGCGGGACCGCAGAGGTGGGCCGTCGGGGTGCCAGGGTGGGTGCGCCGGGGCCACAGCTCCGACGGAAAGGTGCCCCCCGTCCCCCCGCCAGGGAAAGGAGAGAAGAGGTGGGGGAGGGATAAATGAGAATAATGACCATGGGGAAGACAGCGGCATGGGACGGACTGGGCTGCAATACTGCCATCAGGCAACTCGGGCGTGACTCAAACCCCCGGCAGTGGTGAAGTGAGATGTCACACGCCCGCATGTGCCCCCGGGGATCTGTGGTGAGGTGGGTCGCATGGAGCGCTGACTCTGGCCTCAAGGGGGGGCCCTCGCAACAGTAAGCAGCCAGGCTAAAAAACGCATGGCCTGCATGCCACAGGAGATGAGACGGCCCCAGGGCAACTATCCAAGACAAAGGAGGAGGCCGACCCTAGAGGGTCAAAGACACAGGCCTGGACACAGCCTCCTCCTAGGCGCTAGAACTTGCAGCTGCATGTGGCCCACAGGACTCCTGAGGTGAGATGGATTCCCTAGGTGACACCTCTGATAAACACAAAAGAAAGCTATCCTCTCCCTTGCACAGTGCAGCAACGTTGAGGCCAAACAACAGATTGTTGCAGAAATGAAGTCTGCTGAAAACCTGTGTGTTAGTCAGCATGTTGGCTGTGTGGAATGGTAAAGTGAGTGCCTCTAGCACGCATTGAGAAGCCGAAGGAGTGCTGTGTTGGTGACGACGCTGGTACAGGTATGAAAGTAGTAAAATGAAAACATACGTGCTGCATTCAGCAGAAGTGCAAGATGTAATTACTGGGCTCCTTGGAACTTTCCATTCGATGGATTGACGTCACTGGGTGCGTGTGTGTTAGAGGCAGTAAAAATGATGAGCCAACAGTGATTGTTGGCATTTCATTTTTCATTTGTGTCATAGTGCACTGCAAACACGCTGTGTATATTTTTTACTGCGTAATATTGCTCTAATCAAGCACACAACACATATTCGCGCCCTTAACACTGAGCTTTGCCTATTCGCGGCATGCTTGAATGTCTGCCTCATATACTCGTGTTTTTCGTTATTTGGGGTATTTCTCTAGAGCCGTCCTTGCTTTCTCAAATATGCTTAAAAAAAGCACAATTTGCCCAATCATTTTTCCTAATTTTCTCCCCCCAATCCCTCCTTATAGCAGTCGGGCACTCATCCAGATTAGAACGTTTATGCCACCAATTCAAATGTCACCAGCCGCTACTGCTTGCACTACTTAAGAAACGGCCGCTGCCAGCTCCGGGGCCCACTTTCAAACTGATCATTGCTGTGGACCACATACCTCCAATGCCTGCCCCCCCAGTGATATGCTGAAGGTAGGAGGCACACCAGGGCAAGATAGACCGCTTTGCGCTGCTGGGGAGGGGCATCCTGAAACAGCGGGGACTACACCCGCAGCACTGATGGCCCCACCAACAGAGCTTTTGCCACACTCTGAAATACTCTAGGCCATTAAAGATTTGAGCGAGGTGCTGGAGTCCAGGATAGAGGGGGATAGGGTTAGATGTCACCCTCAGTTTAACGCGGCACCGCAAACATGAAATGGATCTAAATATGCTTGATTTCAAGGGGCGTTTCAATTTAAAATGTGTATCCCAAAGGCTTAAAATCAAAGTATAAATAACAGAGAAACAGCAAAGAAAAACAAAGTAAAGCTGTGACAGTCGCAATACTCGCGGGGGGGTCGTGCGGGGGTAAAAATAAAGTAAAACTTACCTGACCGGGCGGGTCCGCACAGCCTCTGCTGTCTGCTCCTGGGCCGGGGTCCGGTGCGTTGGCGCCTTCAACGTCTTCTGCGTGAGTGGCTGGCAACCCCTCTCAGCCAATCCAGACACTGCTCCAGCAGCGCCAGGATTGGCTGAGGGCAGGGATACTCCCTGCCCATTAGGAGACCGGGGGCTGCGCATGAAGCAACGCTCGGTCTCTTAAGGGGAAGGCTAGTGCGCATGTTCAGGCTGATCGTAAAAAATGATCAGCCCAAAAACGAACATGCGCACTATTGCGCTGTCACTCAACCCTGAGAGTGCTGCCGCAGCCCCACCCCCTTCAGCGTCCGTGTTCTACTTCTGACGCTAATTCCAATCAGGAGTCCTGATTGCTGCAATTAGCGTCAGAAGTAGAACGATTTCTAAATGGGGCCATGGCATTAGTGGACGCACCGCCACTGCAATCATCGAGTCCAATTGATGGCCTTATGCTGTATGCATAAGTGCCTCTTTCAAACAAGGCCCTTGTATCTGAGACATCTTGGGACTTATTTACCAGCCCTTTGCGCTGCCGGTGCGTCACTTTTTCCCATATTATAAGTGTTGTACCGGAAGCGCAAATAAGCCCCCTTGTGTCTTGAGATACACCCAAACGTTCCCTCGGTTCAAGCCATCTAGACTAGGCAATGGTTCCGATAGTCTAGAAAACTCGTCAAGGTGGTGAGGCTTTTGTGTTTTTAGGACCTAAGCTCTGGAACGCCTTGCCACAGATGATAAGAAACTGTAAAACACTCACAGCTTTTTGTAAGCTTCTTAAAACCTGATTGTTCTTACCTGTCTAATTCTTATACCGATTTCAATGAGTATTGTGCGGCATTGCGCGGCGGATGATGATGTTGTGAGGAGGCTAGCTCTGGGAAACCTTTCTTAAGGTAGCCATGCGCTTTACAAATTACAATATAATAATAATAATAATAATAACAACAAAAGCGAGACATTAAGTCCCATCACAGGGCTAATACAGCGGTATGGCTGAAGGATTTATGATTTCAAAGTAGAAAGGATTGAACTCAGAACAGTGCATGCCATCAAAACACCAATATCAGAAGCAGTTTGTTTTATTTTTAAAATATGAGCTAACCACTCATAATGTGCAGAGTGGAAAAAGAAATATTGCATCATGACTTAAGGAGTTTGAAGCACTATACGAATGCAATTGTAAAACATAAACAAATATGCACCTGTATGGCATATGTGCCTTCTACAGGAATCTAAAATTCAAGCTCTACTTTCAGCAGGGACATTACTGCTTTTCATCCTTCAGGCACTGATACAATGGGCAAAACTATAGAACATTTACAGTCCTGCAAAACTGTAAAATATCATGAAGAAAGTGCTGTACTGAACACAAGTTATATAATTTGTCAAATTAAAAACTGTTTTCTAGAAAAGTTAAGGCTGTATACTACAACATCCATAAATTAAAAGTCTCAAAAGTATTAAAAGGCGTCAGTTCCTTGCTTTTGAAAATCAAAGCCCTTTACAAGTACCTTAATTTTTCCTAACTAATGGATAGTATTGTCGTGTTGCAAAGTAATGATGGCCATTCTCAATTAGATATGGGTTCTGTGTTTTTTATTTAAAAGCACCATAATTGATGCACTTCAAAATCTTTACAATATGAATTCATAAAGTGTTGTAGTGTACACCAGTGTGCCCTTAACTCGGGAGTAAAACTTTGCAATAAGTGACTTTCAGTGGCTAAGGCCTTGATTACAATTGGCCCAGCTAATTCTGATATCTGCTGTAACTCCTGTTACGCCACATATCGAAATTAGAAGTCTTGCGGCAAGAACCACAATCTCTCAATTTTCCATAGGTACATTTCAGCAAGAAAACCTGTTGAAATTTAACAGGGAAAATGCAGATTTGGTGTGTAAAGTTCTAAAATCTGGATGTAATGCCACTTTTATTGGAGAAGACTTACAATTGATGCTATTTATCACACCCGATAAATTCAGATCTCCGATGTGTCAGATTTTGTCACAAGGGAGGAGGCAGTCACCTCCTGGGTATTCATAATCAGAACCTAAGTAGAGTTATGTAGTCTGAATGTGTCCTTTTTCATGTTAATTTCTAAGAGGATATATGCCTGCAATATTATTTTTCCTGAATGACAATGGCTTTTCGATGGTCTGTTTACTTCATACACATTTAGTTACCTGATGCTGTGTCAGTATTGTAATAATTCAAATTTTATTCTGTGAATGTACATTCACTGATCTAAATGTATATTCTTTTGTGCAATTGTACATTCATAGGGTCAGAACTACTTTGTATAAATGTTCATTTATTATAATGCATCTGCATTTGCTTTTCTGAAAGAACACTATAATTAGAGCAAATGCACATCCGATTAGACCCAGTTTGACATGTAACAAATAGAATGCATTGTGTTGTGGTTGCTTTATTATATAGTGCTATGCCTCTGATGTGGCCCTGAAGCACTTCTTAGTGGATGGGTAGCTAGCCTCTCCTATGGTTGTGCTTTGTTGGTAGAGTGCAGGTTTATATGGTAACCTGGATGAAAGCAGTATTGCTGTTAGCCCTCATTGACTGCTCTTGTCTTGACACAGCACATATGTAGACGCACTTATGTGTGGAGTGAGGTGAAGATAAGTGAAAAAATGTAGTCACTAACACTTGTACACACCACTGTTGTGCTTGGTTGTTAGACCGTGGGTTTATAGTGTGACCTAAGGGAAGACAGTTTGGTGTGGGGCATGATGACTAGAGGGGTGCTCATATCATGTTGCAGCAATTTAGCACATGCACTTAAGCTTTAAGCTAAGCCAAGAGGAGTGAGATATGCTAATATGTACCATCTACGAGGGGAGGAGGAATGAGCTTTGTGGATAAAGCAAGTCTTACCCTAGACATTGACGTTACCCTAGTCACAGCAACATGTATCTGGCCACAGACATCTCGCCAAAAGGTAGAGAACAAAGGAAAATCATAAATGAAGAGAGCAGATCAGGACAGGAGAGGGAAAGAGGTCGAGTTCAGGGTGAAGGGTGATAATGAGAAGTTTGGGGATGGCAGAGAGAGAGCTAGTTAGAAATAAGGGCAGAGATAGCTGGTCAAGCCAAAGAGAGCCCCTGGCAAGCAGGAATTGACATAGGTCCTGATTTAGAGCTTGGCGCACAGGGTTACTCCCTCACAAACGTGACAGATATCCCGTTCGCCGTATTACAATTCCATTATATCCTATGGAACTTGAAATGCGGCAAACAGGATATACGTCACATTTGTGACAGAGTAACCCGGACACCAAACTCTAAATCAGACCAAGAGTATCTCAAGGCAGACCTTTCATGAGCACCCATGTAAATGTAAGTAGCGCAGCTACTCACCCTTACGGGTCTCAAGGCGCTGGGGGCCGTAGTGGAAATTAAGTGAGCTATTGCCCAGAGTCACATGGTGCTGAGCTGAGCTGCCGCCGGAGCCGGGGATCGAACTGTGAACGCTGTGCTACAAAGTCAGCTGCCCTGGCCGCTGCACCACACCTCTCCACTGTAATATGTAAATGTAATAATTACATTTAGCTGACGAGGGGACAGAAGGGAAAGCTGGAGGGAGAAATTGGCTGATATGAGAACAGAAGCTAACAGGGTTAAAGATGTTATTATATGTTATGTGTATTTGTATAGCACATGACTTGCCAGGATGGTATTGTATTGCTGACGCAGGGCTAAGCCTGGGTTGGACCTACATGAAGAGCCATGTCTTCAGTTTCTTGTGGAATTCAATAACATATCAGGTGACTCTTATGTGCCGGGAGATGTCATTCCAGGGCCTAGGAGTGAGGTAGGAGAAGGCACAATCCCCGCATCTGATTCAGCATTATTTGGGCGGGGTGAGTAGGAGTCCGGTTGAGCGGAGGTGTTTGGTAGGTTTGTGGAAGCTTATACGGTTGTTGAGGTATGTGGGGTCAATGTTGTGTAAGGCTTTGTATGTGTGCATGAGGAGTTTGAAGAGTGCTTGTTTCTGGATTGAGAGCCATTGGAGCTCTTTGACGTGTGGGTTGATGTGATTGCGAGGTGGGAGGTAGAGTTGACGATGTTGTCTGTAACAATGTTTTAAGGGGCAGGGGAGAGAAGGCGAGGTTAGCAGGAGAGGGAGTGCTTTAAATAAGTAATACGAAGTGTAGGTCCTTTCTGTCTTGAAGTAAATAGTTCCAGCTCAGACAAGACAGTACTATACCTCTGAAAATTAAATGAGGGTGGGGTTAGATTTGCATGGCCTTTCTATTGTGCCCAATTTCCTGACTACCACAACAGACTAGATACTACTTTGTCTACAACCTAGTATTTTTCCCCACACTATTATTACTCCTGTTATTAATGTTACTCCTGTTAGTTGTTCTGAGATAGCCTCATGCTCCTGTTGGACGCCAGTCTCATGCATTCACACTTCTTTACAGAGTTACCTTCTCATGCAACTTCTTTATATTCTGCCAATAGAAGTCTTATTTCAACCTCCCTTTGCTTTGGACAAGAATCTACACCAATATACTGACATTGCTATCTACATAAACCAACTTCAGTTATTCTTTATGCACCGTTGCCAAATATTTTCATGAAAGGTATTACTATTTTATAATTTGCTCCTGCCAGCATTCATGGGTACGTTCCACGTTTGGGTGTCAGTTCTTTACTGCCATGGGTGTTCATTCACTAAAATGCCAGAAGTTGTTGAAGTGACTTCACCCACCTATCACAGCCAATGACAGCACAGGTTGACCATTTGGCAGGCATCTGGCTCTTCAGCATCTAGGTATTTGCTGCCTATTGTCTTGGTGGAGGGAAAACAGTGTAAACTAAATAAAATAAATGAACAGGGCTTTTAGAGTGCTGTTTAGTCTTTGATCCTGCCACTACCATCATGAACCCTGAGACAATGGGTAGCAAGGGCAGTGCTACAGGTACCAAATGGGAAATTAGAGACAGTAACTGCTACACCTGGTAAACCCTAATGGAATTCCATGTGTGGTGTTTGGTTAGCATGGATAATCCTTCTTGCATGCTATTTCAGCAGATCTTTGCAAACATGGGTTGCGTTTCAGGATATATGCCTACCAAGCATTTCAAAACCAAGAATATTTAATGGAGTTATATCAATACCAATAAATACATTTTCAAAATTCTATGTGTTTCAGAGCATGAGCATGAGGCATCCCCTGCCAGACAGCAAGAGAGGTTTTTTTATGTCAACATTTTATACCCCATATAACATAACATTATGTGTGGAGGTAAATATCACATAGATATGACAATAACTAAAGAAATGTGCTTAAACTGCACTTTTACTACTAATTTTCCAAAACTTCCTTTAGGGAAGAATGCTCAAATACCTGCTTAAAGGTGTGTGTTTTAAGTCCTATTAGGTTGATGCAACCTGTCCAGCGTGTTTGAAATATGTCATGCCGTTAATTGACACATAAAGTAGAACATAAAATTCTAAATCGTGCTAGGTCTACCAGCCCAACTTATAATTAAGGCTCCCTGTTTTCCATTTTTACAGATTTTTACAAATAAATACAGACAGAAAAAAAATAATTTTCTTGTCTGTATTTATTTTTAAAGGTGGATAAAAACGGAAATTGGGTTGCTCTTTGAGTAATTCTAAATATTGTCTGCCAGGCCAATCGATGTGTGGATTAATAGATAAGGGGGTTAAAAAAGAAAGTAATTTTAGTAAAGAGGCTTTAACAGCAGTAGATATGCACATGGTTGATATTGAAATTTGATTATTTTCATATAAGTGCACTGATTTATCTTCTGCAGGTGTTCACAGCATTGAAACCTGGCAGACATTCAAGCATGAATGCATATTTACTGGTTAAATAAGTGTGGAAATATACTAATTTCAGCGTAATTTTTCCACAAAACCCAAAATAAATATGGATAAATACAGATAAAATTAGCAAAAAATGTATATGGATAAATTCAAGACGGAAATGGCAAAAAAATAAATACCATAAAACCGGGAGCCCTACTAATAATAAATGGAAACATTTGCCATTAATTGTGCTATAATTCATCGTGAACCCCAAAACCCCTAAAAATTATATCAAATTCTGTTATGCTGAAAATAATGTTTCATTGCCAGTGTGCTTTAAAAGCCTATTTTTCGTCAAATGGACCAGATAAATGACTGCCCCGTACACATAATTTGTACCTGGTTATAATGCTGCCTACACCCCACTGATTGACATTTTAGCCATCCCCCCAAAGTTTAAGTTTAGATGCGCCCTTGACTTCGGCTCATTTTTGCTTGCAAATTCATTGTATGCCTTTTGTGTAACATTTTGTAGCACATTCACATCATTCACTTTACATTGCTCCACCTAATTCTTTTACATAGCGGGAAGTGTCTTCCATGGGTCTTTCTAAACTGATTAATTTCTCTAATGTAGGATCCTTCAGTCCTAACAGCTTGTCTTGAATTTTAAAGTTACTTGTTCTTTTGATAATCTGATCTCTTTTAATGTGTTCTTGTAGATCCCTGATCCTACATAATACAGACATTCTCCTTAAGATTGCCACGTACTGTTCAATTGTCTCTCCAGGTAATTGGGCTCGGGAAAAAAACTTGTGTCTCCCAACCACCTCACTTTCCTGCCATAATTCTCTCTTGGCACACAAAATTTCATCATCTGACCCTTCATCTGCCTCAGACCGAGCATTCACATTTCTACCTAGGCATAGATATTGTCTTAAGCACTTTCCAGTCCTCCCAAATCATGGTTCTCCTAGTTCCTGTGGAAATGGGGGAGAAGACACACGTTGAAGTTGCCATTTTAGCTTACGTACAGCTTCCAACCAATCAGGTCAGAAGCTTCCTACCAATCTGGACTCTCCTGCAGCATGTGCTTCGCCCACCAGGAGGAGCGTGGCTTCAGTATCCTGGGATGGTCGAGAATACTTTGGGTCAGATGCGCTGCCCCCCGCTCTCTAATTCAGTGTGGGTAAATGCTGTGCGGAATTCCAGTCCTGCTACAAGCATGCTGAATTCCGGCCACACACAATAATTGATGGCTGCCCCTCATAATCTAGTTGCTAGATGTGTTCCCCTCACACAGCGTGGCCTCCATCCTGCATGCTGCTGCATGTCATCCTAGCCATCCAAGGTGTACGCAACACTCCTAGATTCCTTGCGATCCTTGAAAATTCTAACCGTTTGATTTGGCTGGTGGAAACCTAAACTATATTTAAGGCTCCCTTACTGTAAATTTAAGTCTATGGGCAATTCTCTATTCCTTTTGATTCCTTTTGCCTGTCCACCAACACAGGGCCGTAGTGATTCACCAGCAGATAACGGTGTACAGGGGTCATATTGGAATCTCCTCATCTCTGTCAGGTCTAGTTATCAACCTTGTCACATGCCACGATACACCAATCCTATCCTTGTCACCAGTTTTACAGTGGTGACACAATGACAAAATGAACTGGTGGAATAGAGTCATTTTATTTAAGTAAGAAGACATGACCCCTGGCGGGCTACGTCAGCTTCATTTGCCCTCTCACCTCACCAGCCTTCCAATCCCAACATTCCACCCCAGCATTCTCACCACAGCTGGAGCAGGACCCATGCCAGTCTTCATAGAATATAATAACCTCCATTACCAATATTACCCAGCGCCATTTCTACCACCACCACTATTATCACCATTGCCACAATTGCCATCACCACCTCCACTATTACCATCACCCACTTTACCACTATACTTACCAACAGCACTTTTATCACCACTAGTCCCCCCATCATTTAAGCATGTCTGTGTTTGCACGCTTTACCCAAAGAAAGCCAGACCTATTGGCTTTGTCAATGCTTGTTATTCTATCTTGCCTGTTTTTCGGTGTCCATATCAGAGTTTTACAGGATAGCAACTATTAAATCATACCTGGTTGTGGTTAATATATGTGTTCAACATTTGAAGTGCTCGTGTTTACTCTAAATGACAGGGAGAGTCAGCATATCGTTTTCGATTTTCCAATTGTAAAGTTTAACGTGTAGTAGCTTATTAGTAAAATTTTTAGTAGAGTGGGTCAAATGGTCTTGCCGGAGGAATGTATTATAGAAAGATTTACTCCAGGGGGAAATAAAATTATTTTGTGCAATGATTGTTGCTTTTGTAATAGAAAGCAAACAAATTGAGTTTGTTGTCAAGACACACCAGCCTTTCCGGTTTAAACAATTAGCTCTAATCTGTGGTATCTTGGGGGTGGAACAGTGTAATGTGGAACCTTGTAGATTCTACTAGTTGTTGATGTATAGTTAGTGTAATGTTAAAGGGGCAGTTGGTGTTAGGACACAGTTGGAGGTGGAGCTGTGGATGGAGCTTTTATATGGAGTAAACTTATACTATTTAGTCAACTGCGTCAACCTCTCTTTTATTGAGTACGACCACATTTTGGCAACAAGCGGATAAGAGATGAATTTATGCTATGATGCAATAATGATAAAGTCAGAGAAGAACTGTGGTCATGAGATGATCCATCATTAACAGAAATAATAAATTTGGCCAAAAGATTGTAACATAGTTTAGCATGTGTGGAAGTAATTATAAGAAATTGTACTGAAAGTGGAACTAGCAGTGCAATGTCTTCAATCAATATGTTACACACTGTGGTGAAAGAACCAGATGAGAAATTTTCAAATGGTCAAAGCAAAGTTAAGCAGGTCAAAGGGAAATGTTTCAGATGTGGGGTTGTAGGACATATGGCTAATGACAAGAAATGTCTAGGGTGGAAGATAACTTGTAAACTATGTTTTTGGAAGTAATACATGAGTAAGTGTTGTAGGAGTTAGAACAGTGATGGGAAAGTGAATTAGATAATGGATGATGAGGAGGAATGTGAAGAAATAATACTAGAAGTGACTGGTAAACAAGGTAATGGAACAATTGATGAATTGATGGTACAAGGACAGAAAGTAAGGATGTTGTTTGACTCGTGAGAAAAACTGACTATCATTTCACAAGAAGTATTTCAGAATAATATTAAGAATAAAGTAAAACTGTTATAATAGACATTAGAATTACTGGTTATGGTGGAGAGCCCATAAAGTTGGTGGGATATTTTGAGGGTGTGTTGGAGTGCTTGGGTAGATTGGCTGCAAGGAAGATTTATGTTGCAACTAAAGGAGGTGCGGTGATAAGCTGGTTCCATCATGATTTAGGAACCATGCTGGATCTTAATTCAGACCCACCTACTAGAATAAGAGACTGCATGGACTTGAAAGTGGTTAAACATGACCATGATCCAAAAAGTGATAAAGTCTAGAAGTGTGTTTTGCAAAACATTTCCAGAAATATTTAGTAATTCATTAGGTTCTTTCAAGGGGTATGTATATAAAATCAAAATCAAAGAAGGTTCCGGTCCCGTGGTGAGCAAGATGAGAGAAACGTTCCTTTTGAGGTTAAGGAAGCAGTTCTCAAAGAATTAGGAAATTTAGAAGCTGCAGGAATGATTGAAAAGGTGGAAGGAACTGAATGGTTGTCTCCAGTGGTGATAGTGCGGAAACAGAGTGGGGAGATCAGATTATGTGTGGACTTGAGGGGTTTGACCAAGGCTGTGTAAAAGACAGATTTCCCATACCTGGGATCAATGATTTTGTGTGTATGCTGGGTGATGCAAGATGGGTTTCTATGCTAGACCAAGGGACCGATTACGATGTGGTTAGGAAAGCATTCCCACCTAGGGCCCGATTACGATGCGGTTAGGAAGGCCTCCTAACAGCATTTGCTCCTTCCGAATCGGATCGGGAACGTGTCTTCCCGACCGAGGGCCAGATTATGATGCGGTTATGAACATAGGCTCCCATAGAAGTCAATGGGAGTCCAACCAAATCATATCTGGAAGCATCCTGATGCATCATTCGAGTCGGTTGGAAACCATTTCCAAACCGATTCGATCAGGAAGATTTCCTAACCGCATCTTAATCGGGCCCTTAGTCTCTGCGTATCATCAAATTAGGTTGCATGAGTAATCCGTGGATCTCTTGGCAATAATTACAATTAATGAGACGCATCAATTCAGAAAGATGCCGTTTGGGTTGGTCTCTGCAACCTCAGTTTTCCAAAGAGCAATGGACAGTATGTTGGAATATTTGTCAGGGGTGAAAGTGTACCAGGATGATATTTTAATTTTTGGGAACACTTCAAAAGAATATGATGAAAGAGTTTGTGTGGTTTTGGGAAGGTTACTCTATAAAGGTTTGACTCTCAAAGTTAATAAATGTAAATTTTATACTGGACTTTCTTGGTCATATGTTATCCAGGAACGGGTTGAGAACCAAGTAGGAGCTTTTTCAAAGCATCAGTTTAATGCCTGTTCCACAAAACAAGGAAGAGTTAGCATCTTTCTTGGCATTAGTGGAATTCTATAGTAAATTGATTGAGAAGTTTTCAGAAAAGACGTTTGTGATGAGGAGTTTAGTAAGAAAGAATTTTGAATTCGAGTGGGATAAGAAGTGTGGAGATGAATTTTTGTGGTTGAAAGGAGAACTACAGCATGTACAAAATGTGAAACGTTACTGTCCAGAATTTGAAAATGTGATATGTACGGATGCAAGCATGAAAGGGCTGAGTACGACTTTCTTTCAAAGATGAGGTGGAGTTGAAAGAACTGTGACTTTTATTTCACGTACCCTTAAACCAGCTGAAATCAGGTACTCAGTTATTGAAAGGAAAGCGCTTGCAGTCTTCTGGACAGTGAAGATATTTAAAAAAATTGTATGTGGTAAGAGTTCACAGTAAGAACGGACCATAAGCCATTAAAGGAGGTATTCATGAGAAAAGGAGCGGTAAATATTTCCAGTAGAATTGCGAAGTGGGTAATGGCGTTACAAGAATTTGATTTTCAGGTTATCCATTTGCCTGGGAAAAGTAATGGAGCTGTGGATTGTTTGTCTAGGATGGTCTGTGTAGGTGATGTGGAAGAGGATGAGGAAATAGATGATGAAAAGGTGAACAAGCTGTGGAGAGGGAGAAGTAGAAGAAAGAAGTCTGTGAAGATAGGGTGTTGCAAAATGTGATGATGAAGATGGAAATGGTTGGGGAGAGAAGAAATTGACGGACAAGGATGTGAAGCCTATTTGGTGCATTAAGTATGAGTTGTCATTGGATGAAGGTATGGCGCTCAGAGAAACCAGGTTGATTCCTCCAGAATTGATACAGAAGAAATTGGTTTGTATGGCTCATGAGGGTCATCAAGGCATTACCAGAACTAAGGACTGGTTACATTTGAGTTACTGGTGGCTGGTGATCGATAAGAAGATAGAGTGAGAAGTGAGGGAGTACATGGAATATTGTTTGAGTGATAAAGTAGGTAAGTCCATGGTAATTTGAGAACTACCTAAGAGAGCTTGGGATGAGATTGCTGTGGATATAATGGGACCAATGAGTGGAATGGCACAAGGAAAGTTCATTATTGTGCTGGTAGATCTGTTTTCAAAATGACCAGAAGTAAAAGTAGTGAATGATGTCAGCTCTGCGAAAAGGGCAGAGTTTTTTTCAGAAGTCTTAACAAGAGAAGCTTCGCCAGGGTCTGTGTTAACAGATAATGGAATGCAGTTTGTATCAAGAGAGTAATTTTCCTAAAGAGAGAGGCATTAAATACAAGAAGTCTGGTCTTTATCACAGAAACTAATGGCATGGTGAAAAGACTAAACCAAATGATTAAAGGGGCTATACAGGTAGCAAGAAATGCTGGAAAAGACTGTAAAAAGGAACTTAAGAACTATTGGAAGCTTACAGGCTTACTACTCATAGAACCACTGATAGAACTCCTTTTGAATTGTTCAGAGGGAGGAGAGCTAATTCCATGTGGTCACCGTCTTGGTCAAATGAATGTAAGGGGAACAAAGTATGTGTTGAATATGAAGTATGGAAGAGCAGAGAGAAGAGGAAATTGGAAGAAAGGAAAAGGAATACAGACGAGAGGAAAGCAGTTAAGACCGTGCATGTTGAAGATGGTGATGTTGTGAAGGTCAGGGCTCCTGTTACTCATGAACAGTATTCTGAGTACAGCAAGCCTCTGAAGGTCATGAAAGTATTTCAAAATGCAGGGAAAATAGAAGATGGTTGTATTTGGAACTTCAATAGAGTTGCAAAGGTTACACATGGACTTGGTCAAAAAATACATGAAGAAATTGTGGAAGAAATAAGGCAGAAGCAACAAAGAGGATGGAATAGAAACCGGAGATGCCCAGAAAGATTCAAAGATTTTGTTATTTATAAATGAATTGTTTAGTGTATAGTCTTATGTTATTTTGTGTTGTAAGTTGTTTTTATGTTTGGTGTAGAAAGGGAGATGGGTGTCATATTGGGGTGGAACAGTGAAATGTGGAACCCTGTAGATTCTATTAGTTGTTGATGTATAGTTAGTGGAATGTTACAGGGCCAGTTGGTGTTGGGACACAGTTGGAGGTGGAGCTGTGGATGGAGCTTTTATATGGAGTAAACATATCATTAAGTTAACTGCATCTACCTCTCTTTTATTGGAGTACCACCACATCATCGTTATCACACGAGTAAAAAAAGTGTTACAGAATGGATTTACTCTAGTTTTTTTACTGCTCTAAAATTGTATGTAAAATATCTCCAGCTAATGTTAGAGCAAAACCTCTTTTTAACGTTCCTTTTTGGGCAACCAGCAAAATAGACCCAACCATCTATTATATCCAGTACAATTGCATGTATAATGGGATCTTACTGTTGAATATTTCTATGTCTAGACTTTGTGATACAGTTACGGTAGTTCTTTCTGATTGGGAAAGACCTTTTATTTTCACAATTTCCTTTGACTCCTAGATTCCAATGGTGAGGAATCATGGTTGGATCCGAAACATATGGACATTTAACCTCAATGTGAGTGCTCTGCTTGCTACACATGTTTTTCATGTTCTAGATACAGTTTATGTTGTTGAGCTTTAACTCCTTGCTGCCTTGGTATCATGTTATTTTATATTTACTTATAAGGTGTGCTTCAAAGGTGCAACTGAAACTGTTCTCTGGGGATGTTTATCTATATGGTGTGTTTCTGTGGTGCAACTGGAGCTGACCTCTGGTGATGATTGTAGGAGCGATTATAGTGTGGAGATGGTTGAGGGGAGAATGTTCTCCTTCTGGAATTTATGGGAATCATTTAAGTTTGGGCACACAGCCTGCTAGCCTGCCACATCAGCTGATGCGATGGCCTCCAATCCCCTGTTGAAGGCTTGTTTAGAGATCGCTGTGCAGGCACTAGTCTAGTGCAGGCAGAGAACTTTGCTGAACAGATACCATGTTTATCATGCTTGCTTGGAAGAGTTTTTGGTTTTTCAAAAACGAAAAATCAACGGCTCCCTGCCCGCTGAGACCATTAATTGATTTCTCTGCCCAGGGCTGCCATACATAGTTGCCACTCCCCAAATAGAGCAGGGCGACAGTCACTATAAATGTAAATGGAAAATGTAAATCCGTATTTGTAAAGTGCGAACTACTCACCCTTACGGGTCTCAAGGCGCTGGGGGCCGTCGTGGAAATTAAGTGAGCTATTGCCCAGAGTCACACGGTGCTGAGCTGAGCTGCCGCCGAAGCCAGGGATTGAACCGTGAGCCCTGGGCTCCGAAGTCAGCTGCCCTGGCCGCTGCACCACACCACACTATGACCTGATGGTGCCTGTGGTGGACTGGTCATCAGGTCAGAGGTTTATGATGACTGAGCCAGGTGAGATCTCTGGGAACCCTGAGGTTTCCCCTGAGTGGGGCAGGGTCACAAGATGAGTGGTTGATGATGCATTTTCTGTTTCTTGATAAATGTCCCCAGCTGCCAAACTTTAGGTGACACCCTATGTACTTTGCAGTACTTTTAGCTGTTAAGAGCAAGGATGATTCATTTTACAATTACAGAATTTCTATGGCGTGTGTTCAGCTCTATTAGTCCATAACTGAACTTGGCGAGTCTCTCGTAGATATATATTCCCTAATATGGATGTGAACAAATTTGAGGGAAGACAGTAGTCAGGAAGCAATAGTGTAACTTGATTTGTTGTTATGGTAGGACTTGGCCTTAGAATGCTCAATATATATAGCTTAATTAACATAAGATTAATTGGAGATGGACTGAAAGTCAAAGTAAAGAATTTTTGTAGAGTGATTGTTCAATTTTCTACTGGCAGCACCCATTAGCCTTCTTATGTTCTGCTTGTACACAAAGATACTTGTGATCATATTAGGTGACCCTAAAGACAGATTTACCAAATGTGATACAGTCATTCTTCTAAAATCTTTAATGGATAGCAAAACAAAAAAGGGATCTCATAGTCAGGGGATTGGCCAGTAGGCATCTTTCCTAGGTGTGTTCTGCCAAAATATTGTTTCAAAAATATCGGAAGACACAAATATCATGTCAAAAATATCAGGAGACAGAATATAGAAGGTAATAATATTTTTTTTCAGGTACTTTATAACTTTTTTAACATAGTTGAATGTAACATCGTTTTTAGGTATTTTGTTGTGTTTCATCAGTTTTTCTTTTGTAAGTTATTATTTGTTTGATGTTCAGTGTGTCATTTTTTAGTATTGTTTATTTATTTTGATTTGGTAATATATTTAATGATTTATTTCATTTTATTTGAATGTATCTATTGGCAGGTTGTTGGGTTTATTGGGAATAGGGTAGGACGTTTTTAATATTTAATTTTAAACATTTATAATGTTTTTTTATTTTTTATTTGTTCATTTGAGTGGTAATTATGTAAATTATTTTAACACTGCATTATCTAATACATAAAAGATAATTGTAATTAACATGGTAATTAATTGTCATTTTCAATTGATTATTTAGATAATTGATTTTCTTAACAAATTAAGTGATTTTAGTTTTGTGTATATTAATTTATTGTAATTTTAAAAAAAATGTATTATTAACTAAATGAATGTGTAGTGTTAATTCATTTCAAGTATTATTTTAATTTGTTTTTGTGGGTGTTGAATCTTTGGGGTAGTGTGTAGGGGACTGTTTTAAATTGTTATATCATTTTTAATGTTTGTTTTTATTGGTAAATATTCTTTTCATTTTATTTTTATTGTTTTTATATATAATTTTTGTAATGTTGAAAAATGATATATTTTAAATATTATTTTATTGTAATAGTTTTGAGTATATACGTTTTTCTGTCTTCTACAATATCCCTATTTATGTTGGAATGGGAATAGTAAATTTGAGCCCTCTAGAGACCAAGACTTTCCTTACTGTTGCTTACGTTGGACTGGGTATAGTAAAGACGGCTCCTTCCAAAGCCCAACCCTTTCCCTCCTTTCGCTCTGGTTGTAGTGGGAATAGTAAATCTGACACCCTCCAGGGTCCACCCCTTTCCTGACTGTTGTTTATGTTGGAGTGGGAATAGTAAATCTGATCCCTTCAAAGTCCAACACTTTTGCTGCTGTTGCTTATGTTGGAGTGGGAAATTTAAATCTGACCCCTCCAAAGTTCAATACTTTCCCTACTGTTGCCCAAGTTGGAGTGGGAATCGTAAATTTGACCCCCCCCAAACGCCAACACTTTCCCTACTGTTGCTTACGTTGGAGTGGGAATAGTAAATCAGACCTTCAAAATCCAACACTTTCCCTGCTGTTGTTCAGGTGTGAGTGGGAATAGTATTTCTGACCCCTCCATAGTCCACACTTTCTCTACTGTTGCGTACATTGGAGTGTGAAATTGTAAATCTAACTCCTACAAAGTCCAACACTTTTCTTACTGTTGTGTAATATGGAGTGGGAATAGTAAATTTGACCCTTACAATTTTTATGTGAATTTTTTGTTTTTAATTTCTTTAAGATGAATTTTTTGTGATTTCATGTTAAAAGGTATTTTAATTTATTTTCAATTATGTATTTGTAAACAATATAATTTTTTATAAATTATTTTATTCTTTTTTATATGTATACATTTAATTATGTGTATATGGTGTTTTAATTACTGGTAATTATTGTTAGTATTTTTATTTTATTATTAATGTTTATTTATCATTTTAATTATTTATAGTGTGTTTATTTTTGTACATTTAATTTAATGCATATTTTTATTACTATTTTTCATTATTATTACTATTATTATATTATATAAAAAATATTTTAATTTTATGTTTTTATGTTATAATGCTTTTTATTATATTTTTAGATGTAATATACACAAATATAAATGAAAAATACATATATTTTTCAAAGTTAATATATTGCTGAATATTTAAATTTCAATATACTTATCTATTTTGTGACAACATTTTAGTCTTCTATATATTTGAAGGCAATATTATGTCCATTACATACAAAGTATAGGAAGACAACAGGTTGATAATAGAGTGGGGGTGCTCAGATCAGTGAGTCCAAAAGTCAAATAGAAGTATAAAAAATATATAAATCTTTATTTTCAACTTGTTAAAATTTCAGCAAATAGAGACACTCAGCCAACGCGTCTCTTTCCCACACTGGGAACTTCATCAGGGCAATGAAAGAGTAACGCTAGGATGTACCATCTTGAGAATAGAAAATGCCAATGTGACATGAGCCATGGGTGTTGACCAATATAAATCCAAGTTTCAAAGAGGCATCAAATATTAGCCTGTTTGAGAATATAGTCACAAGGTTCAAGGTCACAGAGAAATATATATACGTTTGGGTACGCTGGAGCAAAACCAAATACCCAGCAGGTGTGATAAATCCTGCCTGGGAATGTCGTAACATAGAATAGTCCAAGGACTATTCTACGTTACGACATTCCCAGGCAGGATTTATTAAGTTGAAAATAAAGATTTATATATTTTTTATACTACTATTTGACTTTTGGACTCACTGATCTGCGCACCCCCACTCTATTATCAACGTTTTGGATCTGGAACACAGGAACGCCAAACAGCGGCTGGCGTAGGGGATGACTGCGCAGTAACATTACTAATTGGAACTGGCGTGAGGTGCGGAACTTGAGGTCCGCCGTTGTTTCTTTGGACATTTATAGGAAGACAATAGTTTTGTGCTCAATATTGTTTGGGTGATATTTTTGCATTTCAATATTTTGCATCTGATATTTCTTCAGACAGCCTCCCAGGGTGCATCAGTAATTCAACAGCGAACAGTAATCTGTCAATGATCTGGACCTAGTAATGAGATGTTAAAAGGAGTAATTCCTCAAAACTTTTAAGGAATGGGAATCAAGTTTAGGGTATTCTCTGTCTCAGGAGCCAACAAGGGGGGTGGAGGGTGCTATGTAAAAATACCATAATGTCAGTTTGGGCATTGCTATGTTGCCATCTCCTCAAGCAAATACAAAAATATATGAACTACCTCAGGGACAAAAATCGAAATAATGTACTCTCCCTAACAAAAACAAATTGTTGTGTTTAATGCTGTCAGTAGGAAACTAGCTTTTTGTTGCATTAGCCCCCCACCCCCCAACACACACACTTTTTGCCTGGTATCTGATGCAACTTTGACTGAAAGTGTACTGGGTTCCTGCTAACCAGGTACTCAGTACCAGTGTTCTTTCCCTAAACTGTAACATTGTTCTACAATTGGCACCCCTTTAGGGTTCCTGTAAGTCCCTAGTAAGTGGTAACTCTGGTACCTAGGGCCGTTGAACTAAAGAGGGTCCCTAATGGCTGCAGCATGAATTGTGCCACTGTAAGAGGCCTCTCACCAATCTCATGCAAACTGCCTTTGCAGCCTGCGTGTCTTGGTGCAGAGGAAAACGAAGAGTCAACATGGCACACAACCCTGTGTGCCATGCCTGCAAAACACTGCATGTGGTATAGGTAAGTCAACCCTACAGCAGGCCTTACAGCCCAAAGACAGGGTGCACTATACCCATATGTGGGCATAACTGCGGTAGTGGATGTGTCCCTGTGATATCTAAGTTCACCCTTAGATACCACAAGTGCACAGGGAAACCATACCGAGTACATGGACTTTTTTACTCGTCATTACGCGTTTGCCAGCTACATGATGGCTTCACTGAGCCCCAAAGTGTTTGGTACCAAACACCCCTTCTTGATAAACCCACACTGGTGCCAGTGCTAGATTTATCAATAAATGAACCCAGAGGGCACCTAAGAGGTGCCCTCTGAAACTCTACTGAATCCTAGTGTGTTCACTGACTGGATTCGACCAGCCAGCCACCCTAGACAAGTTTCTGACCCCCTGAGGTGACAGCCTTCGCTCTGGGAGGTCAGGAACAAAGCCTGCTCTGAGCGGAAGTGTCCACACCTCGTCCAAGCAGGAACTGCGTTCCAGGGCGGGAAGCTTCAAAAGCCCTGCCGCCTTTGTTATGTGACCCAGGTCTCTCCAGATAGTGGAGATGCCCACGCCCCTGTCCTGACCCGTTTTTGGCGGGTAGACAGGCGGCAAAATTAGTAAGATTAGGAGGTGTGCCCACCTCAAGCCAACACCACCCCTAAGGTTGACTAGTTGATGTGGACCCCACTTTTCAGAATCCTCCATCTTGTTTGGGCGGAATTAGCATTCTAGGGTCAGGGTTATGCCCACTTCCCACAGGAAATGGTCATATAGAGGGTGTAGACACCCTAAAGGTGTGGAGCCCATTGGCTACTACCTGTCACTGCCCTTAATGCCCCTAAATTGAGTATTTAGATGGCACCCCTAAACCCAAGAACTCAGATTCGATGGATAAAGAGAAGAAGAATGAAGAAGAGTCATTGCCTGGTGAGAACAGCAGATGAGCGGGGAACTTTTGGCACCAAAACCTGCCTGCTCGCAACTCTCTTGACAGTCATGTCAGAGTGACTCTTCCTGCAAGCTGGAGAACTACCAAAGCTTTGGGAAGCCTGCCAGCACTTCGAAAATTGCCTACAGTCTCCCTTGGAGTAGAGGAGCCACCAAGCAGAGTCCGGTCCATCGCCTTGCAGCTCCCCGGCCCGACCGACGCCACAGATGACCAGGAGAAGGTACTTGTGCTCTGGGAGGTCAGATCTATCTCCCCACTGAGTGTGAAGACACTAGGACCAACAGGAGCCGTGCAGCACCAACCCACAGGGTACAGGACGCCCTGCACCAAACACCAACAGTGAAAGTCTAGTCTGGATTCCCATTGCAGCACGACCGAGCAGCGGTCGAGGGACGTCAGCATCACTGAGACCCACTTCGTGAGTGGCCCTGCTGTCCTGATTTTGCCCCTGCCAGCTGTTTGCTTCAAACGACAAGGAGCATTTTTGCGCACCAGCCCAGCCGCCCTAACCACTCTGCATCCGAGCCGCCCAGCCTGTGCCCCCTTGCTCCTAAACACCTTGCAACCTAAGCCCCCATTTAGGAGCTCTCTGACTTGTCCCCGAGTCCCCCTGTGCAGCCTGTTTCCAGGTTGCCCCCCCTTCGCTGTAGATTGCCCACCCTACAACCACACCAGCACCGTGCTTCTGGTAAAACCTGGGCAGTTCCGAAGAACTGCTGTAGTACTTTGGACCTTGGCCCACTACAACTCCGAACCCTGAAGGTGAAACCCTGAAACTGACTGTACCTACCTTTATGCATCTCTGACTTTTCCTCAAATAAGATTCCATTTTGTGTAAAAGCGCACAGGTTTGAACGTTTTACTTACCTGTGAAAATTTCTAACAGAAACAGTACTTACCTTTCAATGAAGTTTTTGGTTTTGAAACAGTTATAATAAGAAGTGCTCTTTTTCTAATTTGGTCTCAGATTTATTCTTTGAGTGTGTGTCTCATTTTTGCCTCTGTGAGTACAAGAAATGTTTAGTACTACCCTCTGATGAGCCTAACCGCTAGCCCACACTACCACAAAAGAGAGCGTTAGTATTATCTTCTGTAGCCTCTGTAAGCCAATTGGGGACCCACTGGACTCTCTACAAAGTGTACTTCTCTTTAGTGCACTATATAGAGAATCAGGTTCCTACACTGTCCACTTCAATACACAACTGGATAAAAAAAAAAAAAAATGGTTAGTTCCTACTTACATAGTTGTTCAATCAATCAATCAATCACGGCATTTATAGAGCGCGCTACTCACCCGGGAGGGTCTCAAGGCGCTGGGGGAGGGGGTAAGTTACTGCTCGAACAGCCAGGTCTTGAGCTGCTTCCTGAAGGAGAGATGGTCCTGGGTTCGCCGAAGGTGAGTGGGGAGGGAGTTCCAGGTCTTGGCTGCCAGGTAGGAGAAGGATCTTCCTCCGGCGGTGGTTCTGCGGATGCGTGGTACGGTGGCGAGGGCGTGGCTGGTTGATCGTAGCTGGCGGGTGGGCGTGTAGAAGGTCATGCGGTCGTTGAGGTACTTTGGGCCCAGGTCGTGGAGGGCCTTGTGTGCGTGGATGAGGAGTCTGAACGTGATTCTCTTGCTGACGGGGAGCCAGTGCAGGTCTTTCAGGTGTCCGGTGATGTGGCTGTGTCGGGGGATGTCCAGGATGAGTCGTGCGGAGGCGTTCTGGATGCGCTGGAGTCTTTTTTGAAGTTTGGCTGTGGTTCCGGCGTAGAGGGTGTTCCCATAGTCCAGTCGGCTGGTGACGAGTGCCTGGGTGACGGTCTTCCTGGTTTCAGTGGGGATCCATCTGAAGATCTTGCGGAGCATGCGCAGGGTGTTGAAGCACGAAGATGAGACGGCGTTGACTTGAAAGATGTTAGTGTCCTAGATACTACTCATGTAATTTGGAAAGGGTGGAAGCATTTCATTCTCTTTATAGAGCGTACTGCAAAATGATTTGTTTCAACTTGCTTCTAATTGTTGACACATAAGACAAGGAGACACCATAAAATGATTTTCTTTGGATCATGCAGTCTAGCCAAACGAGGAACTCCCAGATCTTCTGGTTTCAGGGTCTGCAATTTATTCACTGTGAATGCCACATCTGCTGACCCTACAATGGCATTCTCAGGCCTACCTGCCTCGCCATGGCTCTTTTGGTTTTTCAGGCAGGATGTGTGTCTCCTCAGGAGAGAAGGCCCCAGGATCAAGTCTCTTGGGTGAAACTTGAGTTCTGCTTCATGCATGGTGTTTTCTTGAGATAGTATGGTAAAAAAGGCTTTTGCAGATTTATGGCACACAATTTTACAATCTCTCTTTCTAACCAATGTATATATAATCTGATTGACCTTGGGCATATATTGGATCTCGTTGACATGACTGTGAAAACTATGCCACCTAGCGCTGGTTCAACTTTATCTGCCCTAAATTGAGTTTTCCTTCCTAGTTCACTTGGCACTCTGTGAGCTGACTAAAAGTGCTAAGTGTTTCCCTTAGACTTTTTAACAGGCGAGCAGAGTCTTAAAGTGTAGCCAACTCAAGTAAGTGGGAGGCTATTTACCTGTCATATTAATCATTCTGGGCCTGATTCACCAAGGTAAACTTACACTATTGTGTAAGATTAAGAATGTTTACTAGTCACAAAGGTATTTTACTAGTAGCATCTTTACGAATGCAGTCTCCGCAAATAAAAAGATAGGACTGTCCTCATGCGTAGTACATTATCATTCATGACACTGGATGTTATAATTTTTTCCTTCCCTCCTTTTTGTAAAAACTTTTTTTTTGTTGTAAAATTGATATACCTCTTGAATTCTTCTTTTTGATGAGGTATGTGTGGTAACCAATCCTGTGTATGAATAATATTATTTCTGCTATTTTTGTGGTTGACATTAGGATCGCTTGCTCCATTTTTAGAATTTCTTTTGGCATCCCACCTTATCCTTGTGTGTTTTTATAACTTTTATTGTTTAGTTTGTTACTGGGTTCACTTTTTCCATTGACCGAAACTGTTTTGGCATCCCAGCTGTTAGACCTGTCAGCCTCCTGTTTTTGCCGAATTCATTTCTTTTTGCCTTAGAACTCTGCACACTTTACCACTGCTAACCAGTACTAAAGTGCTTGTACTCTCTACTTTAAACATGGTAAAAGTGACTTACACCCAATTAGCATATTTAATTTACTTGTAAGTCCCTAGTAAACTGGTACTGCATGTACACAGGGCCGGTAAATTAAATTCAACTAGTGGACCTGCAGCACTTATTGTGCCACCCACTTAAATAGCCCTTTGAACATGTCTCAGGCCTGCCATTGCAGCTTGTGTCTGCCATTTTAAACTGCCATTTCGACTTGGCAAAATAAACCTTTGGCCGGGCCTAAACCTTCCTTTTTCATACATATAAGTCACCCTTAAGGTAGGCCCTAAACAGCCAATAGGGCAGGTTGCAGTATATTTAAAAAGTTGGACATGTACTTTTAACTTTTACATTTCCTGGTAGTGAAAAACAGGACCCCGCAGTTCTTCGGAACCACTGCTGCACGACGCCGCCTCAACACAGGACCTTGCATCGTAGACCCGCAGCTCCTCGGAATTGCCACTGCATGACACATCCTCTACACAGGACCTCACATCACAGCTCCTCAGAACTGCTGCTGCACGACTCATCCTCAATGTAGGACCTCGCACCACAGCCCGCAGCTCATTGGAACCACAGCTGAGCAACACATCCTCTACACTGGATCTTGCAACACCCCCCAACCAGGAGTTAATGTACTTTGTTCAGAGGGCCTAACTTGGTCCCTGTATCCGGCCTGCACTCTACTGCAGTTGGTCTGAACTTCTGATTTTGTGGCTGTGTGGTGCGACCAGATAGCCACAGTTGGCGCTTTGTGCTTTTAAGCACTATTTCTACTCAGATGTTTAAAACTGCATATCTCCAGTTCTACTAATTTGAGTTTTTGTTATTTTGGTGTCAAATAATGTATAAAATGTTACTCTATTTTTCTAAATTGATGTAGCATTTCTCTTGTGTTGTCTTTTTACTTTATTACTGTTTGAAGTGCTACATAAATACTTTACACATTGCCTCTAAGTTAAGCCTGACTTCTTTTGTGCCAAACTACCAGAGGGTTGAGCACAGGTTAATTTAGGGTTTGCTTGTTTTTCACTCTGACAAGAATTGTGGTTGCTGCTTGAGTAGGGTTTCACCCCCCTCAAACATTAACGCAATTGCCAAAACCAGCTTATCTTTGTGTGTCTTTATTATCATTAACTTTGCTGGTTACTCTGTCACTGGGCTCACTCCTTCAATTGTCAGAAGCTGCTTTGGCATCCCAGCATGTACCTGATACACTTGTCAATTTCTGGTCGTTTCAGGTGGCTTAGAGCACTGGATCTCATCAGCCCTCTTGGGAGTATGTTTTTGGCTCCCCCGCCTCCGTGTGCTCATTGGTGTGGAGCTGCATTGGTTTCCAATATGTGGTCTAGTGGTGCGTGTGTCACCCTTGGCCTAAAATGCTCACTAGCGCCAGCTATCTTGGGAGTATGTCCTTCCCTCCCCTTGCCTCCGCCTGCACATCGGCGTGGAGATGCAGCACTTTACTTATCTATGCGCGGCCCATCGACACGCGTTCCAAAACACTGTGGTAGGGACAGAGAAACTGTTGATGCATTCTAGTTATGAGGCATCTATTGCCCCTTGTTATTCCATTACGTTTGTGAGAGTTTTTCCCTTGGTTAGTGAAATTGTGCATTTTATTTATTCCCTTCAGCACTCTATCTGGATGCAACTACTAACGAATTTCTCCTGAGCTATTTTTGCACATCCTTTGGTGAGTGCAGCTTACTGTCTCTCCACATTTTATACAGAAGAAAACATTTGATTAATTGATCAGCCTTGGGCTGACTTTATTAATTTACGTTTTTGCTTCACCTTCCAGGTTTAGCCCGGATGTTTAGCCTTGGGTTGTACATCAAGTTATTTCCATTCAGTGATCTTACGAGAAAAGAAAACTCAGTGAGGCTTTTTTCTTCCCCTCTTTTGTGAATTTGCCTCTTACTGGCCTATGTTACCTCTAGGCTTTTGATTAAGATATCCTTATTATATTTCAGGATTTCTCCCTGATTTAATTATAAACATCATTACTAAACAATGGGGGAACCCAGAAAAACCCCACAGGACCTGGGTATGTAGTAGTAAAAAAACAATTGGTCCCAAAGGGATTACTTTAACATTAATAGTACACAAAATATAGAAAACAGACACTCAAAATTTGCAAAACTTGTTGGATTTTATTATACGTTTGATCATAAATATATTTTTCTTTTGCAGACGTTTATCATGCGTTTGATCATAAATATATTTTTCTTTTGCAGACGTTCTAATAAGTTGACCAAAAGTGAGTAGGAAAGTGATTGAAAGAAGTGCTCATGAACGAAATCAAGTAAAAGACAAAGATTATACTTAAAATCGATATATACAAATTCAAATGAAGAAGGCCTATCCGGAACTGCCTTGTAATACTGATTTACAACATCTTCTTTAGCAACTTATGTCATTGACATAGAGATAAGACAAGAATCTTATTTACGGTATAGGTAATAGATATGTGTCGACGTTTCGACCCCAAGCGGAAGGTAGGCCAATTAAATCCTTAGTAAGGGGTCTTCATCAGGACAGGGTGAAGAGCAACCTGTGTAATAAATGAAATAGGGGAGATCAAATCAATTCCCTGATCTTACGAGTGTCTGTGCGGAGTACTATAAGTGGTGGAATGACTCACCTAAAGGACACCAGTCAAGAACTGGTGGTGGGCCTCATGTACAGGGCCAGCCGGCTCCTGGGGGCCAATAGATCAGTATTGCCAAAACCAAAGTCCACAAGGATCCAGCCGCTAGACATGCTGGAAAAATAAGGCATGCCCATTAGCCCACCGTAAGAATTTTTTTAAATACTGTAGAAACGTAGGGTGAGGGGGACTCACCTCTATAAGGTGCTATTTGTGACCCTTTACTCCTGTGTGTGTTTTGAAATAAAAAATATATGTTTTGTATTCATGAATGAAGAAAGTGAATCCAACAAAACCATTTTTTTGTGATACTAGTGGGCCTGCAGCACTTATTGTGCCACCCAGTTAAGTACCCTTTTTAAACATATCTCAGGGCTGCCATTACAGCCTGTGCATGCAGTTTTAAACTGCCATTTCGACCTGGCAATATAAACCTTTTGCCAGGCCTAAACCTTCCTTTCTAATACATGTCACCCCTATGGTAGCCTCTAAACATATAAAAAGTTGGACATGTACTTTTAAGTTTTACATGCCCTGGTAGTGAAAAGCTCTCAATTTGTATTTCACTACTTTGAGGCCTACCTCTCTCATAGGATAACATTGGGTTACCTCATTACATTTAATAAGTGATAACTTTTGTTTAGGAGGAGGAAGGATTGTCATGTTTGGCGTCTGTGGAATTGTAATTCAAAACCCTCTTTAATGGAAAAGTCGGCTGTTAAATCACAATTCTGAAAATGCCACTTTTAGAAAGTTGGAATTTTCTTGTCCTAACCATTTGGTGCCTGCATCCTGTATCCTGGGTCGCATGACTAGGTGTAGTTGGTAGTTGGTCATTGTATATTCCTCCCAGACAGTATCACATTAGAGGGATTGGGTGTTGGTAGGATAGGCCATTCTGACTCTGTAGAATCGTGATTTTATTTACACATAAGTCACTTATTCACCTATGTCACTCACTGCGTTGTCTGCACTATTGTCACAAATAAGTTTATTGTGTTGTGATTGATAAAGTAAAGTGTATATAAAGAGAATACCTGTGATCAAATGTTCATAAAAGAGGCATGGTTGTATGGATTATAACTGAAATTGACTCTCTAATTGATTGACATATGCAAGTGCAAACTGAGATTGGGTAACGTGAAATTATATATTACGGTTACCCCCTGAAAAGAGTCCCACAGCACCAGTGTGCTTTAGACTTTGGTTGGCACAGGCATGGTACAGCCAGCAGCTAATGGCACACTTATGATCCCCTTGCTAGGACTTCCTAAATAGACTTGGTTCTAGAAACAGATGTAAATCTCCCAATTTCAGGTTAGGTGCATCCTGATCCAGGTGAAAGTCCACACCTGGCACACATTCACATTGATGATGGTTTGTTGTAGAGCGGCTGCCTCACAGATTGTTAGAATCTAGAAGGATCCATGTTTGGAGGCACACATTAAACTTAAAATGCGTAGACTCCAGGCAAAATTACGCTAACATGTCAGATGAGGAAAAACATGCCAGGTAAAAAATGCTCAAGAGTTGAAAAAGCCAAAATGCTATGTAAATATAGGCTCTAGCATATAAAAAAACAAGCATCCAACTCACTGTTATCTGCCACCAAGTCAGGGGGTGGATCATTCAAGTTAGCTCACGTCAGAACTAATATGAAATGACAGTACATTTTAGTGTTTCCTGAGGTCTTTGAAATGTTTTTGGGAATTAAGTCTACTACAAGATTGTGTGCCAACGAGCACACTTCAATTTTCAGCTTTCAAATGCTCCAACTTTCTCTAGAAAGTAGGAAGTTAAAGAAAGTACTGTTTACATATTGGGCTGTTCTCCTGCCAACACATCTGCAAATATATGCAAGGACAAAGTTCACAGCACGTTTTGTAATATAATTTACAACCTTTTTTGACAGCGTTCAGAAGCCTAAAGCATTTAGTAGACTTGGCTCCAAGAAGCTGTCAATCAGTGAGCAACATTTTGAAGCCCGAGCGATAAATAAACGAAACCCTCATGGCTTCACGAGGAGCTCTGGCACACTTTTAATCACATTTCCATCAAGTAGCAGAGATTTAATCATTTTGCAAAAATGAACATGGTTCCATTTGGCACTTTGATGGATGGTAACCTCCACAACCATTTCCCATTGTGAAATGTAGGCCTCTTGCGTACATTGATCACATCAGGTTTGTAGAGCCTTTTCATTGAAGGTGTCTAGGTTGTTGTGCCTCCCTAGGCAAGCTTGAGTTTAAAAAACACTCTTTCACACCAGTGCTTTAAATGGGCCGGTACTGTCAGGTACTGAGTATCTGCACTTCTTTTTTTTGAGAGAGTGAGTACCTGCACTTCTCAGCAGATGTGCAATGCTTTTCATTGGTAAGTAACAGCACTTCTCAGAAGCATGTAGGTACTGTGGTATAGGATACCTGCACTTCTATTTTTCCATTTCAAAAGCAGTTTCACATTTGAGCCCTCTCTCATCTGCCCATCTCCAGTAAAGGGGAAGCACTATCAGTTCTGATCAGCTGAAATGATGTGATGTCAAGTTCCAATCTGGAAAGTTTACACAGAGTTCCCAACCTTGGTCTTTTGCTGAATGTGGTTGAGTGTGCCTCACTTGGGTACTCAGACATTGTAGAGGTAGCGGGCAGACAACTGGGCACGGCACATGAAGGTGAGTACAGACACAAACTAGCTTTTTACAATATATAATGACCAACAAACAATTAAACAAGAGAGAATTTTTTTGTAAATTTGTTTATTAAGTTTTCTGTGAAGAATAATACAACTAGCAGTGCAGCTCAAAACGTTTATGTACAGACATTCTTATTTATCAATTTGCAGTAGGTGTCAAGTTTGAGCAGGAGGGCCTCAAGATAAACCATGGAAAGAGGAGGGGCAAGATCTCTCAAAACAAGAGATAATTTTACCTAAACCAAGTGGGTTAGAGAACAACCCATGACAATGACACTGTAAGCGTTAAACATACACAACAATTTCTAGGCCACTGTCAGTCCAGAACTGCACTTCCACAAAGTCAGGACCATGGCGGCAAAGATAGCGCACCTAGCAGATGCTATAGTTGAAGTTAAGTTCTTAAGGGGAAGTGGAGCTACTATAAAGAGCTGTGAGTCCTTGGCTCTGCAGTAAGAGGAGTCTTGATGACCTGGGGGCCTGCACTGTGGTTGCTGGTAATGGATGGTTGGCTTCTAAAATCATCCGTCAAGTGGGATTGTGGAAAGGTAGTTGGGCCACAAGTGGTGTCTTGAGCAGGATGACACTGCCACACCTGGGGTCATGGGAATATGTAGTATGTGTGGCATCATTTCTATCAGACGAGCAAAGGTAAAACAAGATCCACTTACAATAAAGTAAGCAGCTGCGTCACATTGAATGTTTCCCTTGATTCTATAGCATTTTTGCATTTCAGCAAATACATTATGTCCTGTGTCACATTGTCATTTCCTTTCTCATTGTCCTCCCTGATCAGACACTCTTCTGCAATCCATCTTCCATACAGCCGCCCAACTAATCACCAGAGAAAGGACCTTTGACCACATCGCCCCTACGATCAGAAATCTCCACTATGTCCCATCAGCAGCACTCATAAAACGCATATGCGAGTGCATCATTTTCAAGGCCTTACACACGCAAAGCTGTTATCTAGGAAAAAACCTCCTTTAGTACCACCCACATCACAACCAACTAATCCTGGAACTACTCAAAATCAGGAATGAAAAAAAACAAGACAAAAAGCCTTTACCTCCTTTACTACTTCCCTCTGGAATGCACCTCTTTCAATCAAAAGCAGCAGTACCCCCTAATCTTCGGAAAAGAGAGTGGTACACTACTCCTCTCACTATATCTTTCCCATCTAGCCCTCTCCTTCAAGGAGCCACATAGTAGATAATGTAAATTATGTCATCTTGTAATGTATCATGTCATGTGAGTTATATCTGACTGTGATGTGACATGCTCCTCCTCTACTTTTTTAAATGTCCATCCATGCTCCTCTAACCTGCACCAGGTGAAAAGTAATGCCAAGCAACAGCTACTATCAGGGCTATGTCTGCACTATGTAATCATCCCCAAATAATCTAAAGGTCATGTGGGAGGTACCCCCAAATAAACATTATTAAAAAATGTTTATCTATGAAGGAAGGTGGTACATTCAGGATCTGGAATTACATCCTGATACAGATCTGACAAACTCCTCCATTTGTGGGAGGAAGTGAAACCTTCTCTGTTCAAGGAAAAGCTCATCTATATATAAACATATCTGTGGCAGCCAACCTCAGAGATTACAAAAAGAGACACTCCACCTTTTGTTAGTAAGTTGGGCTTGCCTCACCCTCAGTGCTTAATTTGAGCTGGTGGGGCCCACCAGCACTCATGTTTGGTCCTTTGAGCCAGATAAAATACCTTTGTAGGCTGAAGTTGGAACTGCATCATCAAAACCGCAGTTGCCTCTCCCAATTATTAGATAACAATGTGTAAATCTATTCTTGGTGTTAACTGATAGTATATCTAGAACTAAATTGAAGTTAAAATGGATGCCTCTAGTATATCTAGAACTAAATTGAAGTTAAAATGGATGTCTCTAATGCCAGTCCACAGTATGGAACTATATTTAACATCTTGATTTCCAAGTCCAATATGTCTGACATGAGTCTATACCTACTCTCTTACCTCTGGTTGTTATCCTCAGTGCCTCACATCTGCCATTGTTCTTCTTTTACTCAAGAAGATCTTAGCCGATCCATCCAATCCAGCAAATTATCGCCCAGTCTGACAACTCTACTTCTTTTCTACAATCCTGCAACTAGTTGCATCATCTAATTTCTAACCACCCATAATGTAATCAACATTGTTCAATCTTTGCTCACTACTCTGAGCATCACAAAGAAAACAACTGGTTTTCTACTTATCTGTTTGATAAAACTTTCTGTCTGACAGTACTCTACACTTTCAGGTCCTACCCATTTGTCAAAACAAAATAGAAGGCCCAACACTCTCACCTGCTACCTATTACCCTATTTGAAACTTCTCTCTAAGTACGGGGAGTCTTACACTTGTGAGGATAGGGCCAACAATATTTCTTATATATTTAAGAATGCACGTGTTCGTTTACATCAAACTTTCATTTATTTTTTACATATTTTCATGTCCAGTTACCATCTGCTCACAGACTTCAAAAACATTATAATTAGCATCTTGTAAGATCAGAGCTTGGTATGCTTTTTTTTCTTCTTTCGGGTAAACTCCAATATCATGTCTTCCAAAAGTTACTCAATTCAAGGCATAGCACCCATGTCCAGTATGTTGATTGGTCATCCTTTTATGAGTGATTTTTAATAGTCTTTTTTTGTTGACTACCAAAGTTATCAAATGATTGATTGTGATTGGAAATGATGTTATTAGGTGATTCACAAGTTCTCCTATTTTGAAAATCAGCCAACACGTGTTTTGCCCTTTAAAGGCTGGCTCGCCTGGGGCTTTTTCAAGGTTTTTAATTCAAACAAAAAAATTTGTCGCATAACGGTTCAATTTCATATAATATCTTAATGTGAAATCCCCTCATGATGAACAAAAAATGAACTAAAGTAAGTTTCACCATGTGTTTCCCTTTACCCTGGTGTAGTTTAAGGTTAAAAAAGGTGATTGTGAGCACCAATATTACTCATACTATTATATTAATAGGGACAAAGAAGTTTATTTTGCATGCTATTAATTTAAGGTCATTACCATTGGTGCACTGGCATGCTCTTAGCAGTTTTTATGATAATATCTTTATAGAAATGTTACTTGTCATACATTAAGGTGCATGTCTCATATATGAGAAAGAGTAGTCAGATTTAATAGTTTTTATTGTATATGCAGTTACCTTTGTTGACTGTTGGGGTCTAAATACTCTCCTTTTCATGAGGAATGACCTGTAGTTAAAGCAGTCTATTGCAATTGTCCAGCAATAGTCATATTGTTAGAAATTGGGGTCTCTAGTTGGCAGAGGTAGGTACCTTTGTCCAAATAGGGGCCCTTGCTTCTAGTCAGGGTAAGGGGGATACACTCCTAAAATAACCCCTGCGCACCCCCTGGGTAGCTTGGCACTAGCAGACAAGCTTATCTCAGAGGCAGTGTGTAAAGCATTTGTGAACACATACAGTAATACAGTGAAAACACTACAAATGGACACCACACCAGTTTAGAAAAATAAGTAATCTTTTTCTAAACCAAAACAAGACCAAACGACAAACAAAATCCACAATACAGTTATCAAGATATCCTTAAAAATAGGTTATTCACTCAAATAAAGTTTGTAGCAACAAATAACTCCACCTGGAGTTATAACGACGTCGTGACAGATGAAAATCCCAAAGTACGGCACCGAGCGCGAGGTGCGCGGCGTCGGGCCCGGAGTCAAGCAGACCCACAAAGAACAGTACCTTGGAATTGATGAAAGCAAAGACGGTGCACGGCGTCGGGGAGGTGATGCTTCGTTGGCGCCTGCGGCGTCGGTACCTTACGACCCCAGGGGAGGTGATGCCTCTGTTCCTTACTGCAGCGCAGGGGAGGTGAGACATCGGTTCCTTACTGTGTCGGGGAGGTGACGTCACGAATGGCGGCGAGGTGTCGGTTCCTTACGACGGTGCGATGTCGATGGATTCGGGAGTCACCCACGTCGAGGATCGGCTCCGTGTTGATGAAGCACCGGCGTTGCTGAAGTCAGGGCTGCGGTGCGAGTCGGGACGGTGCGTCGTGGACGTCATGAGAGGTGTCCTCGGCTCCAGTGCAGGCAGCGGCCTCGAGGACGGCTTCGGAGTCGATGCGGCACGGCGTCAGCAGGCGTCGGGCCTACGGTGCAAGTCGGGGTGGTGCATCGTGCTCTTCACGAGCAGTGCCCATGGCTTCGGTGCAGGTTACGGCGTTGCTCGCCGGTGTCAGTGTTGTAATTTCCTTCTGTAGCAGCTGAAACAGCAGTTCCAGATGCAGAGAGACAGAAGGGATGAAGTCTTTGTGCCCAGGAGGAAAGCTCAGTTTCAAGCCCTTGGAGATCTTCTCAAGATAACAAAGCAAACAGCAAAGTCCTTTTCTCCTTTCCTTGGCAGCAAGCAGCCACTGCAGGCCAACCCCAGACAGCAAACACCACAGGGGCAGTATTCCTTCTCAGCTTCTCCGGCTCTTCTCCTTGGCAAAGGTCTTTCTTGATTCCCAGAAGTGATCTAAAAGTCTGGGGTCTGGGCCCCTCTTTTTATACACCAAAATCCTTTGTTCTCTGAAGGCAGAGAGTGTCTGTACCTGGCCAAAACCATTTCTGTCCTCGCTGGTGCAGCTTCCTGGTAGGCGGTGGAGAAAGCATTGTTGAAGGCAGACCAGGCCCATTCAGGTGAAAAGGAAATCTCCTCCCCCTACTCTAAATGCAGCCCAGGTCCATTCTTCCCAGCCCTGACTCATCAGACTTCTGGAGCCACTGCCCCTCTCCAGCCCCTGTCATCCAAAAGCCAGACATGCAATACACAAACCTAGCAGAGGCACACTGGATGGTTAGGCAAGAAAATACTTACTTTCTAAAAGTGGTATTTTCAAACACAGAATGAAAAAGTCACCCTCACTAAAAGATGCACTTTAACATTCTGAGTTCAGGCATACTAAACTTTATTTTTCTCCCTTGTTCCTTGCGCCAGTTATGTTTATAATATGTTATAAACAAACTCCCCATTCTGTCCTATGGGAACAGGTAGCCTTGCAATAGTGAAAAACCGAATTGGTAGTATTTCACTATCAGGACATGCCACACACACCAGGGCATGTCCTACCTTTTACATATATTGCACCCTGCCCACAGGGGTACCTTGGGCCTACCTTAGAGGTGGCTAACATGTAGAAAAGGGAAGGTTTAGGGACTGGCAAGTGTGTGCACTGGCCAAGTCGACATGGCATGGCAGTCCCAGACTGCACACAGGCTCTGCAATGGCAGGCCAGAGTTACATTTTACAGGCTGCTTCTGTGGGTGGCACAATCAGTGCTGCAGCCCACTAGCAGCATTTGATTTACAGGCCCTGAGCACACACTGCACTATACTAGGGTCTGACAAGTAAATCAAATATGCCAATCATGGAATCACTAATCCATAACAACAATTTACAAAGGGAGCACTTGCACTTTGGCACTGAACAGCAGTGGCAAAGTGCCCAAAGCATCTAGACCAGCAAAACGGAGTCCAACACACAGCAAAAACACAGGAGGCAACAGCAAAAAATGTAAGGGAGACCCACGCCAATGGTGCCAGGTCTAACACATATCATTATTACTTCAAAATTATTTATTGTATTCATAATGAGCGTGGGTCCGCAATAATGCTCCACAGAATGTAAACTAAAGATAACTTAGTTACTAACAACGCTAGAATATTTAAGCACCTACTCTAGTCTAAGAAGTAATTTGTTAAAGAACCCAGAGGGTTCAGAGGATCTTTTACTTGACTTTTCCTTGGTTGAATCCTAATCTCAGTCACTGCGGTCCGACTGATTGCCACGAGTCCTGTACACTATTGGCTCGACAGCATTTCAGATCGGTGTCTTTTTATGTTCTCAAAAAGACAGAGGTCCATCTGCCATGTTATTGTTACCATTTAAATGTTGGCTGCCATGTTTTCATGGTGAATTTAATATTGTTTAATTAAAATTCAGTCGAATAAATTTAGTTTAGTGGGATATTGAGATATGAGATCAAGCCACCTTTTGAGCATTCCTTTTATGATATTGATCATTTTACATTTTTTTTAAATTTCATTTTTACCCTAATTACTTATCAGGGAAAGAGTCTTTTATGTTGATGGTTGGATATTTTTTCCCTTAATTGTGGTTTTATTACCTATGGCTCATCCCTCAGTAATGTAGTTCTCCTACACCTATTCCAAAAATACTTGATTATGTGATACATCCTATCTAGATTATTCTTAGATTTATTCTATTGGTCTGTTGAGGAAATATTCTTCCTTTTAATAATTGTTTGAGTGATGTTCAATATCGTTATCATTCATCATGGAATAGTTTTATACTTATACCGCTATTAAAGATTTTTTCTTTTGGAAATATGCCCAGATTACAGTTGTTTCAACTAACATGATAGTATTCCAACCATTCATTATATGTCTTACACATATAAAGTAGCATACACATCATACACAACAGTTGAATATTGCAGTAGCTACAAAAAATATTAATACATATATATGACATATTACTTAGGGGCTCATTATGATGGCGGGAAGACCGCCACCGCCGGGCCGGCGGTGGCGATCCTCCCGCCATCAAAATTAGATTTACCCACCGCCAAATTAGGATGGCGGTGGGAATCACAAAGGTTCCGTAGCGGACGGAGGACCATCCCCATGGTTCCGCAAGGCGGTCCTTTTCCGCCCGCCTCGCGGAACCCGGAACCAGGGCAACATTGCGGGGGTGTCGTCCAGGCACCGCCGTAGTGATTATGATATGCCCTTCAGCCTGTCTTTTTGCGGCGGATATCCCGCCGCAAAAAGACAGGCGGAGACTGGCTTTGGGGGCCCGTTGCGGGCCCCCTCTAAGGGGGGTGCACTGGGGGGGTACCCATGGTACCCCCCTGCAGTTCCATGCACCAAGTGGCAGGCACCGCGTGGTGCCTGCCACGTGGTGCAGGGAAATGCTGTGCATGCTCTTTTAGCATTGCGGACGGTGCTGCAGCCAGCAGCACCGTCCGCAATGTTAAAAGGCCAGGATGTGCCCGCCAGTATGGCAGGCGCATCCTAATTGCACTGGTGGGACCGCCGCACGTCTTGCGGGCGGTCCCATCACCGTTATGATGGCGGGCGAACTGATGTCCGCCCGCCGTCATAATGAGCCCCTTAGTTCCTGGGTCCTGGAAAATAAAGAGTTGCTTTTAATAGAATTGCCCTAAGTGATGGTCGGACAATTACTACCAATCAATGTTCACAATGCTTTCAAGAGAGCCAAAATTGGAGCTCCGTATCTTTATATAATCCTTGATTGACAGTGTTGAATTTTAGAATAAGTTTGCTTTCACGTTTCCATAGGTTCAGTTCTAAATTACCCCCTCTCTGTTGTGGTTTCAATTTCTGTAATCCACAAATAGCAAATGTGCGTTGGTTAGGGTTATTTACTTCATAATGTTCAACCAGTGATAATTTCTTGTCAGACTTACGAATATTACGAAAATGTTCCTGTATCCTTTATTTAAGCGGTCTGATGGTACTCCTAATGTAGTTCATGTTACATGGACAGATGATATTGTATATTACGTAAGTACTATCACAGTTGATCTACTGATTAATTTTGTGTTGTTGACCATTTATTTGAACTTGTGTTGTTTTATGTTTTCCTAATATGCAAATAGAACAATTTCTGAAGGTAAAGAAGCCCGTTGGTTTGTCTAAAAAGGTCCATTTGTCCTTCTTCTGGTCTTGAAAAAAAAGTTTGACATCATTTTTGTTTGAGATTTGGGGGGTCTCTTAAAGCTAAAGTGGTTAAAAGAATGAATCTTTGCCTCGATAGTTGGGATATTCGTCAGTTGTGACCAATGTTTACGCAGTATTTTCCTGATATGTTGGTGTCCATTGTGATACTAGGTAATAAACCGTTTATCTTGTTCTTTCTTTTTTTATAGGTTTCTGTTTGTTTTGAAGGAGTAGTCCTCTATCCAATTTTCCAATTTCATTAAAAGATTTATGTAGAATGCATTTTTTATATCCTCTTACTTCTAGCCTTTAGGTAATCTCATTTGATTTTATTACAAGATCCATATGCTTGCTGCAATTCCTTTTTACTCACTGATATTCCCCTTTTGGAATGTTCAGGATAGTGGTCTGTGGGTGACAATTAGTTGCATACAAGATTGAATTAGCTGCTGTCAGTTTTCGTTGGCTTTTACTATGTAGTTTTGAGTCTTCAATATATAGGGCCTTATTACGATGTTGAGACACCGTATCGGTATGGGAACCACCCGACCATGGGTTGGCGGTTCTTCATACCTTATTACGATGCGACCGCACATGGTACCGTCGCATACTCCCATTTCCCTATGGGAGCTTGTGCTGCGGCCATAAACCGGCCATAGCACAAGCTGCCATATAGAAATGGGAGACTCTGTTCATCCCTGCACCGCGTGGCAGGCACCTCAGGGTGCCTGCCACACGGTGCAGGGATTGACAGGGGGGGCACCATAGGTTCCCCTCGGCCCCCAACCGGAGGCCGCAGGATGAAGAGGGCCCTACTGGGGGCCCCCAATGTCACTTTCCGACAGGCTTTCCATGTCGGAAAGTCCGACATGGAAAGCCTGTCGGAAACCAACATCGTAATCCCTACGGCGGACACACCGTCCATAGGGATTACGTGCCTGTCTCCGACTGGCCGACGGGCTCCATGAGCCCGTCGGAATCCAGCCAGAATGACTGGCCGGTTTCAGTTTCGACCACCTGCATTGTAATTCGGCGGTCGAAACTGAAATGCAATGAGGCTCGGAAAGCCTCCAACCTGTGGTCGGAGGCTTGCCGACCCTCATCGTAATCGGGCCCAGAGTGCTAAATCCAGGAATTCAATTTCTTGTTGGGAAATTCTTGATGTTACTGTAATTTCCCATTCATTAGCCAAGAACTGATCAATATATATTTTTAGTTCCATTGGTGATCCCTGCTATATGAGTAAAATATCGTCAATGTACCTGCCCCAGAAAATAATGTTATTAGTGTAGTCCCCAAACCTATCATTCCAAAGCCAGTATTTTCAACTTTGCCTATGAAGAGGCAGGCATACACGGAAGCAAATCTTGCTCCCGTTACAGCCCCTTGTCATTGTAAGTAGCTATTCCCATTGAACAGGAAGAAATAATCATGATATGTCTTTCCAGAAGGTGTGCAGATATTTTGACCAATGCTTTTTTGACTGCATCAAGTCCGTCTTGGTGTTTAATAGATGTAATAGATGTATACCGAATGATAACATCTACAGTAGCTAGCACATAGTCTGTGTGCCAGGCCATGTTATTCAATTTCTCAAAAATGTCCTCTGATATACGAGGGTAAGTCTTTCATTAATGGTTGCAAATCCCCATCAATAAATTCTCCTAGTCGTGAGCAAATTGAGTCAATTCCAGCAATAATTGGCTTACCTTTTGAAGGGAAGCCTGGTTTATGTATTTTAGGTAGTACACACATTGTTGATACTACTGGGTCTTGCTGCTAATTAAAACCCTTGGGGGGTTTTAAAAAAGAAAATTAAACCCATTTTAAAGTTTACTTTGCACACTGTGATTACTATGATTACTGTGGCCGTGCTCAGAGTCACTCGCCACATTTTATGACTAGAACTGCCATTTTGGGAGTAGCAGTCAAGTCGGCAGTCCTCTGAAGTCCGACCCCGCTACATAAGGCACTCCGGGGCGCAGAGACACACGCCAGTAAACTAACACTCATTATTCTTTTACTTTTCCTCTCATCTTGCTGCTAATCAGAACCCTTGGGTTTAAAAAAACCAACTTTTAACCTATTTTAAAGTTTGCTTGTGTAGGGAGGGAGCAGGGGCCATTTTTATTTACCGTATTTTGTTCACTGTGATTACTGTGATTACTGTGGCCGTGTTCAGAGCCACTCGCCGCATTTCTCAACCGGCTACATAAGGCACTCAAGATCACAGATGCGCAGAGACACACCCCGGTAAACTAGCGTTCATTATTCTTTTACTATACCTCTCATCTTGATGCTAATCAGAACCCTTGTGGTGTTTTTAAAAAACTTTGAACCCATTTTAAAATGTACTTGTGAAGGGCGGGGGCAAGGGCCATTTTTACTTGTCTGGCTTTGCACACTGTGATTACTGTGGCCATTTTTAGAGCCACTTGCCGCATTTCTCAACTAGAACCGCCATTTGGGGGTAGCAGTCTATTCGGCAGTCCTCTGAAGTCCGGCCCCACTGCATAAGGCACTCTGGGGCGCGGACGAGCATACACACACACACCCGTAAACTAGCGCTCATTATTCTTTTACTTTACCTCTCATCTTGCTGCTAATCAGAACCCTTGGGGTTTTTAGAAAAAAACTTTTAAACTATTTTAAAGTTTACCTGTGGAAAGCGGGGGCAGGGACCGTTTTTAGTTACAGCATTTTGCACACTTTGATTACTGTGGCTGTGTTCAGAGCCACTTGCTGCATTTCTTGACTAGAACCACCATTTTTGGGATAGCGGTCTAGTCAGCAGTCCTCTGAAGTCCTCTGAAGTCCGGCCCCTTTAGAGGTGGTGTCCTCTTTCTAAGTGTGTTGCAGAATGCAGCACACGTAGAAAGAGAAATATTTGGAGAAATAAACATATCATATCGGGAAGGCTTATATTTTTGATGCATTCCCTCATTAACTTGTCTTAGTAAATCTGGAAATGTGCCAAAATACATGGCTGGATGCATGGGAACACCCACTCCCCACCAATGTAATGCCTTCCCAGCGCAAAGTAAGTCAAGGCAGCGACTTGCGCAGCCTTCCCTTACTACAGATTTACCAAGCCACGCAGGACACCCAAGGTGGCCTTGTGTGGCTTGGTAAATCTAGCCTACGGATTGCGGTCCCCTTGGCCAGCCTGCATGATGCAAGGGCAACACAATTGTTTGATAAATATGGCCCTAAGTGTACGTAAATAGACCTAAACCAGCTAATTCTCTGTCAATGGAGAATCTACCATTTTACGGTTAGAGTTATATTGCAAATCCTTTTTCTTTGCCTTTTTCCTCCAATTGAAAATGGTTTTCCAGGTGAAAGTATTCTTTCTTCTGCATCCCTAGAAAATTGAGTGTATTGTGGGTACTATTTACACCCAATTTACCATGTTGATACGCAAACTACAAGTGGCAAAATATTAGAAATGTTGGTAAATATCCACAGAATCTCAACTTTATGGGTGTTCACTACCTTCTTCATGGCCATACTCTGTCACAGTATGCCATTGTTCCCAGACCGAACCTTAAATGTATGACCGATGAAAATCTGCTACACTTGTGATTTTCCATAAGCACTGGAGTAAATGTCCAGAGTTCCAAATCCCCTGAATCAAGATCTGCCAATAGCACCAGTAGAAGAAACAGTTGGACTTCTAAGTTCAGCTTACATGCACAATAAGTGTTGTGAATCAGGCCATATCAGTGCTTAATTTGGGCCGGTGGTTTCCGGTGCAGGGCACCAGCACTTATTTTTGTGGGCTGGCCCTAATTTATCTCCACTAGATGTTTACCCAGGGCAAAAGAGGAAAAAAAATTAAAAAGGGGAAAGACGGAGGAAGAGAAAGACATAAACACCGTCACAAAGGGAGAAAGCAGGGACATGCATAAGTGTGATAAATGTGAATGTGGTGTATGTTAGTGAATTAAAGATGAATGAGGTGGATTTAAAAGTACACAACCTTGGAATTCCGTGCGCACACATTTCATTGCACCAGCCGCGTGTTGCAGAGCAGAGCTTTGAGCACCGGCACCATTCATTTACAAATCAAGCACTGGGCCATATGAGTTTTAAGGAGACAATAGCCATTGATGTGCAGATTCCCACATTCTTTGATGAGGGATAACTCTAGGGCTTATGTTTGTGTAATTCAAAGGTTTTTTTGGAAAACAGTTAAGAGAAACCTCCTCTTGATGTTTTACGAATACAACCTGCAGACACTGAATGGCAAATATTTGTCTTACTTACAGTTAATGTGTAGCTATTGCAGAAAAACAAAATCACATAAACCATCAGTTCAACACGTGTTTGGCCCTGAAGGAATAATTCACACATTACTACTTGAGGCATTTTCTTTTTTGTGAACATACATATGGTAATTACAGGACACGTGTTTGTTAGCTAAGAGGGAGAACAGTGGATAATCTCCTACAAAGTTTGGTTTAGAGTAAAAGCCAAATTAATGAGGAATCTCGGGTTTAGCCCTGGTAGCTTTGGTTTGAGCAACAGAACTTCTCTCACAGAAAATGCTTTTGAAATATTTGAGCAGTAATGAAACTAAAATCAAAGTTAAGAAATAAAACAGATAAAATTCCCAGATCAAATTAGTAAAAAGAATAAATATTTAGCGCCCGATTTAAAGTTTTGAGTACCAAGAAATGTTAGAGACGTGTGCCAGACACTACAGTTCCTATCAATGAGTTAAAAGTTTGATAAGCAGTACCGTCAAAAGACTGTACCATCCACCAGAATTCGAAATTTGTTTTTCCAAAAACAAAATCCCAAAGCAGGATTTTATTTTTGAATAAATAAAAACGAATTAGTTTTCTCCCATGGTATGGGGGTAATTTAAACATTTTTACTGTCAGGTTTTTCACAGCAGTAAGGGAGAGTAAAACTGGCCATACGACCACCCACTCTAAATCTGGTGGCCCGTCCAATGACCAAACCTCTGATAGCCCAACAGAGTAAAGGCCATCAAACGAGTATTTCAGCAAGGGGGATGGAGTAGTCTCCATCGCTGGCATGCTTAAGGTCCGTCCGACTGTAAATCAAGTGGATGGAAATTTAGTTTGGCGTAGAGCGTACTCTGTCGGCATTGTGACAGAATACTCTCTTCGCCAAACTCGAAACCAGCCCCTTAATTACTTAAATAACATCAAAATGACAAAAATCAATTAAGGTGCTCAGTAGTCATGTATGAACTTTCAAAGAAAATATCAAAAAATGAATATGAAAGTAGTGGTAGCAAAACTACGATGTGAGTCAACGATACATGGTTGATGTGGACTTAGACACTCATGGCGGCTGGCTGGTGAAAGTCAGGTCATGCACAGACTATAGGTTTGACCCGGTTAAGTACTTTGGAGGACATAAAATCTCTAATTTCCAAATTTACTAAGAGTTTAATATCTCCTTTCTGCATGAATGCTCCAATTATTGAAAGGTAGCAACATATCATATATGTTATCTTAATAGAATTTGAGCGCATAGCTGCCCCAGCAACGGGGCTTCCCAGTGCTTCCCACAGCAGAAGAGGCATCATACACCATAGAGAGGCAATAGGGGGTGAAGAAGAGCCTAGATTGCAAAGAGACCCGTTTTAAGCTGTTTCCTGGAGCAAAGATGATAAAGCGTATCCTTAATTTGGGAGACAAACTGTTCCAGAGGGCCGGGGCCAAAACCTGCTTTCTTTTGAACTGAGGAATCACCATGTAGTAACTCGTTTCTATGCCTCTGTTTGGTGGGTTGGAATGTGGAATCTTAGGAATGTAATTAGAATGTATAGAATGGTTAACTCTGGAATGTGTCACCTCATTCTGAGGTTGTCCTGTTGCGGTGCTGCATGCACTTTGTACGGAGCTACCAAATAAAGCAGATTAATCATCAACACCTTCTAAGTGTGATTACTACACTTAATTTGGCGACGAGCGGTCTGTTTCCAGTACCCCATGAGAAGAAGAAATCACCGCATCATTGAGACGGAGCCCTGCGCTTGAAGAACACTTCTGGCCATTGGAGTTCAAGAAGAGGCAAAGAATTGCACCGAGTGACTGCGAGTGCATTTTTGGACTGTGCCTTGCGTATCGGTGGTGCGACGGATACTTCACCATACAAAAACTAAGTAAGTGAAATCCTCTTTGGGTAACACTTACCAACGGTCATCTCTAACTGTCAGCCATTCGTTTGAATCCCGCATTGCCGATTCGAGCCCTCCGCGAGTCCTGGATTCTGTGCGCGTTCCTCTATTGTCACGGAGGTGAATTCTGGGAACGTGTTCATAAACACAGAAACTGGACTAACTTCATCGACGTCACTACGTTGTTAAGCACGCACGGAGGCCATTTTGAGCTAATTAACATACTTTGGTAGTTTAAGGACGCTCCGTGACCCTCTTCATCCGGAAGTCAGCATTTCGCAAAGGAGCTCTCTTGATGCCACTGCTCATTTTTCCTGATATGACGGTATTTACTGTTATCAGTTACATTGTTTGAGACTTACTCACAAGGTGCATGCAGCGCTATTTGTACTGTGTTCAATTTTTGGGCACCATTTACGTGAAGTTTTTATAAGGACATTGCGCTTTACTGTACTGTATGTTTAGCTAGATTATACTTACCCTGTTCAATCTCTGGCATCACTTACCTGGAACTGTTTCAGAGCATTGTTACCTTCACTCTAGTTAGTGGTTGCTAATTCGATTTACGCTTATTCTGGCACTCTGTTTCACTGCCTATTTTTAAGTAATAATGTCTCTTGTCGCAAAGAATACATCCACCACTGGAACCAGCGCTGCAGGGGATGGAAATTTTTCTGCCATGCACATTAACTCTCCGAAGGAATTTTTATCAACACCTGGAGAACCTGTGGTTACTTGGAGTGACAGGAAGGAGTATTTTCTTAATTATATTGCCAACATGGAAGACATCAGTGGAAGTTTCTCCCCTGAAAGAAAAAAAAGGATTTTAATGTATTCTTTGGGTCCTGAAGGTTTACGTATTTACAATGAGTTGCAAAAGCAAGAGATACTTGGGGGTGATATGGATGTTTTTAAAGCAGCCATTTTGGATCTTGATGATCATTTTTCTCCTTCTGTGTGCATAGCTGTCACAAGACACACTTTCTTTCACCGGAAACAAGAAAAACATGAGGCAATTGAAGAGCATGTCTCTGCGTTAAAAAAATTAGCGAGTAAGTGTAGATTTGCACAGTTGCACGATGAGTTCATCCGAGACCAAGTTGTCATGTATACTAGGAATAAAAACATGCAAGATAAATTATGGGTGGAAGGCGAAGGGTGTTTGAAGGATATTGTTGCTATGGTGAAAAAAGCGGAACTCTCAGAACGTTGTGCAAAAGCTACACTTTCTCAGGATAAGAAGGAATCAGAGATTGTAGGGAAGATTTTGGAAAACAGGTCGGGGCAAAAAGGGTACCGTGACTTTAAAGTTGATAAAAAGAAAGGAGACTATGTTGAACAAAAGAAAAGTGGCAACTTGGTTTGTTACAGATGTGGTAGTTATTCGCACTCCGCTAGATATGAAAGATGTCCAGCCAAATCTGCAAAGTGTATGGAATGTGGGTTAATTGGGCATTTTTCTAGAGTGTGTAGACGGAAGTCTAAAAAAAAACTTAAAGGGAAAGTTGCTTGTGTACAAGAAGGGGAGGATGAGAGTTTTTCAAGCTCTAGTGAGGATGAGGTACATGTCAAATATGTTCAAAAGAAGAAAGTAGTACTTAACATTACTGATGAATCGTCCTCGAAACCCTTATGCTTAATTTCCCTGGGTGGTATTACTGTTCAACTTGCTGCGGACTCAGGGTCTCCGTTTACAATTGTTTCCCGTGAGGTTTGGAAAAATCACTTCACAAAGAATATTGGGGAGTGGTTAGAACCAAATGACATTTCTCCTGAGAGTTTTACAGGGGAAAAAATTGACATGTTGGGATATAGGACATTAATCTTTCGCTTCAAGGAAAGACATGCAATTGGGAAACTGTATATAGCCAAGGAAGGACCATCAGTGTTAGGATGGAAAGATCAAAATCCTTAAACATTATACTTGATCCTAACAGCAAGGAACAAGTTTTGGTGTCATGTGAAGGAGAGGACACTAGGAAGTGGGTTTTACAGGAATTTCCAGAGGTTTTTGCGGGTGGTATGGGTATACTCAAAGGTTTTACGCACCATATTCGATTAAAAGATAGTGCAATTCCCAAGGTACACAAAGCTAGGAATATCCCTTTTATAGTCAGAGACGAAGTCAAGTGTGAGTTGGAGAAATTGTTAAAATCCAACGTTATTGAACCGGTGGAAGCAGCTGAATGGGTTTCTCCATTGGTTGTTGCCCGAAAATCCAATGGGAAGGCTCGTTTGTGTGTTCACTTAAGGTATCTCAACAACAATATTCTGGTGGATCAGTTCCCACTTCCCAGAATTGACGAGATGTTATCGTTAACACGTAACGCTAAGTGGTTTTCCACCTTGGACCTGTCCGCTGCTTACCACCAAGTTGTATTGGATAATGGAAGCAGACATTTGACCACTTTCTGTGCACCGTTTGGATGTTATAGATTTAAACGCATGCCTTTTGGGTTGGCATCAGCCGCTGCAGTTTTTCAGAGGTTGATGTCAAAATTGTTTGGGCACATTCCTGAGGTGGTGTTCTTTCAGGACGACATTTTGATTATGGGAAAAGACAGGATACATCATGATGCCATTCTTAGAGAGGTTCTTGCTATTCTCAGGGACAATGGTTTAGTTGCTGAAGGTAGCAAATGCAAATTTGCTGAAAATTCTGTTACGTACTTGGGGCATGAGATCTGTGACACAGGCATTAAACCCAAAAGCAAATTAGTGGAGGCCATTGTCAATGCTCCAGCGCCTAAATCGAAGGATGAACTTAGATCTTTTTTGGGTTTAGCTGAATTTTATTCGAAATTTGTCAACCACTTTTCCCAGAATACGTACGAAATGCGTTTACTTATGAAAAACAAAGCTACCTTTTTATGGAATGAAGTTTGTCAGAAGTCTTTTGAAGACATAAAAAAAGCCATCTCCGGTGCTCCTACATTACAAGGATTTAATCCTTTTGCTAATACATTTGTCACCACTGATGCCAGTGGTACTGGTTTAGGGGTGTATTATCACAACTCTCAGAGCATGGTAAAGAAGTTGTTGTGGCCTTTGCATCACGTTCTTTGTCTCCCACGGAGGAGAAATACTCTGTGATAGAACGAGAAATGTTGGCATGTGTTTGGGCCATGGAACATTTCAGGAAGTTCATTTGGGGAAAAAATTTTATTTTGCGTTCTGATCACAAACCATTAACCAAATTGCTTACAACAGAAGGTCTTTCGAGAGCCTCAGCAAGAATTGCTAGAATGTCAATGAGACTGCAAGATTTTGTGTATGAAGTACAATATGTTCCTGGGGCTAAAAATGTCATTGCTGATTTTCTCAGTAGACTTTCATTGCCCCTAAAAGAAATTGACAATGACCCTTGGAGTGATTTTTGTGTGGCTAGTGTGTTTTCTGACACTGCAGGTTTACGTAAGAGTGAATGGGAAGAAGAGTACAAAAAAGATGAAAGTTTACTGTCCGTAAGAAAGTGGATCACCAATGGTTGGTCCAATGATTGCAAGGCCAAACCTGAATTGAGAGCTTTTTGGGAGGTACGGGATGAATTAAGTGTGGATGGTGAGTTTGTTTGTAGGGGTGAAAAGATTATTCCGCCTAAAGGATTGAGACAAAGGATTGTTTCTATTGGTCATGAGGGACATCCCGGTGTGTCTCGTACTAAGAGAAACATCAAGGCGTTGTACTGGTGGCCCAAAGTTGATGTGGAAATAGAAAGGTTTGTACGTGCTTGTGTAAACTGTGAATGCGCGGACAAGACTCAAAAAACTCTCAACCCTCCCATGTCTTCTCTTGGTTGTCCCAATTTGCCTTGGGAAGAGGTTGCTTTAGACATTATGGGACCTTTGTTGTGGCAAGATGGCGTTACCAAGTACATTTTGGTTTTGGTTGACCTTTTTTCGAGGTGGATTGAAGTTGAAGTTGTCAAGAAAGTTGACACCGAAAATGTTATTAGTTTTCTGGAAAAGTGCTTCTTAAGAGAGGGTTTCCCAGCGTCCATCTTAACGGACAACGGGGTTCAATTTAAATCGGACATGATGAAAACGTTTATGGGATATACGGGTATTGAACAAAGATTTACAGCCTTATATCATCCAAGAGGTAACTCTGTTGTGGAGAGAGTGAACAGAGTATTAAAAGGTGTATTACAGTTGGCTTGCAAGGGAAATAAGAATTGGAATGATGAATTAGACAAGTTGATTTGGTCGTACAGAGTAACTGTCCATGACACTGTTGGTGAAAGTCCTTTTGGACTAATGCGTGGTAGATTTCCTCATTGTAGAATTAATCCAGGATGGATGGGTAGAAGTAAAAAGTACAATTGGGATTGCGAGCAAGTTAGGGAGTGCATTACTAACTCTCAATGTAAGAACAAATGTTATTTTGATGCCAAGCATGGTACCAAAGAAGTGTTTATTAAAGTGGGGCAACTTGTCAGAGTCAAGTGTGGAAAGAAGCTTGGCAAATTACACTCTCGATTTTTTGAGCCTAGGGCGGTAACAAAAGTCATGCGCAATACTGTCGAACTGGATGATGGTAGTGTCCATCATATGAGTCGTATCTCCATTTCTGGTGATTCTGTTGTCAGGAATGAAAGTGGTGCGAAAGTGGAAAGAACCAATTACTGGTGGATGGATGCTTTACCGTTTTTTGAAAGGAGGAAAGACATGGTTAAGGACCCATGTTCACATTTTCTTGAGGTTGTTCCACAAGGCGTGTCTAGCGCACCAGGACCAGAGGTTGGATCTAGTACAGCTGTACCAGAGATTGGATGTAGTACTGAAGGTCACCCTGTGACTGAATGTGAAGATCATTTGGATATGGGGGAACCTTGTGTGGGTAATTCTGTTTTGACTGAAGAGGCCAGTGTGAAGGAGAGATCCAGCAAATGCGGCAGACGTATTATAACTCCTAGGAAATTGGAGGAGTTTGTTCGTTATTGATTTTATTTGTTTTCATTGAATTTGTAAAGAAAGGGGATGTGTAGTAACTCGTTTCTATGCCTCTGTTTGGTGGGTTGGAATGTGGAATCTTAGGAATGTAATTAGAATGTATAGAATGGTTAACTCTGGAATGTGTCACCTCATTCTGAGGTTGTCCTGTTGCGGTGCTGCATGCACTTTGTACGGAGCTACCAAATAAAGCAGATTAATCATCAACACCTTCTAAGTGTGATTACTACACACCACCAGGTATAAATCGACTGAAAAAAGCGTTCTGGTTGGATGATAGGGTTGCAAGAATCCTGAAGAATGGAGCTCCTGAAGCATTCATAATGTGCGCAGTTCTAAGAACTTTAAATTCTATGCGTTTCTTAACGAACAGCTAGTGGAGTTTCTGAAGGAGGCTAGAGGTGGGGCAGAACTTATGGAGGGAGAACAGTAATTGAGCAGCTGCAGTTTGGACTAACTGCAGCTTCCGTAAAACCGATTTCTTACCAACTAGATACAAGATGTTGCAATAATCCAGGAGCAACAGGATAAGAGATTGAATGATCAACTGCCGAAAGTGAGGTAGGAAAAAAACTGATAATGGGTTTGAATCCCCTTAGAAGGCCAAAGCAAGTGCCTGCAAGAGTTCTCACATGGGTCTCAAAGGTAAAGGTCTCCTCCAACCAATTACCTACGTTTTTATAGATGATTTAGATGATGGAGGGGGCCCCAGGGATTTTCAGCTACCAATGGTCTCCCCAAATCTGGGTGTGCTTTCCAAACAACAGGATCTTTATAGGCAGTTATTTTCCATTCAGCTGATCACTGCCAGCATACACTTCTGAAAATTAACAATGTCTTTGGAAGCATCAGCAGAGAATGAGACGATATGTTGAGTATCATCCACGTACAAGACTATGGAAATCCCAAAGGGCTTTACAATCTCTGCCAGAGGCCTGAGATATATATTAGAAAGAATAAGGCTCAACGATGAGCACTGTGGGACCCCGTGCTCCAATGATCTGTGCGAGGAAGAAAAAGATAGAGAAATAACTTGAATAAGCAATTGCTAAGCAAGGCGGCAAACCAAGAGAGGGCTGTGCCGCTAATGCCTTTATTGCAGAAGCGCCTTATGCGATACAGTATCGAAGGCACCACTTAAGTCCAGAAGAATAAGGGCAGAGGAGCCGCCTTCGTGTGCTGCTTTCCGGAGTGTCTCTATTACAGCCAAGAGAGCAGACTCTGAACTGTGGTAAGACCTAAAACCATTTTAAGATATATCCAGAATATGGTTGACCTCTAAGAACTCAGCACGGAGATTGTTGGCATCAGGAGTATTTCTTCATGTTCTGTGGGTTCACTAATCCCATCGTCCATGTCTTTTTATTGAGGGTCCTTTTTCCACCTATATCTTGTATTTATTCAGTGTATCAGTACCCCAGAGATATCTGCTAACCGACTGCTCTAAATGCGGATCATAAGTAGGGTTCCATCCTCCTTGTAGAGAAGAAGGCGATGTCGGTCTCCTGGGTGCTCCAGTCTGTCCCCTCCATATCAGGTAAATTATGTGCATATCCTCCCTTCTATCACCCTGAGGATATTCCCCTGACCTGACTGTAGAGAAAGAGAAGGTACATCACTCTCTTCCTCGCTGCTCCTGCCAGGCACTCTCTTCTCTGTATGTGCTCTTTTATAGGTTTACTGGCCTAAGAGGCCCCCTCCCTGTGCTGCCACCCTTTTCTCTTTCACATTCCATCTCTTGCTCCTGAGATTGGATCAAGAGGCAAGTAGCCCTTTCCCCATTATAAGGAAACTTCTCTCATGTTCCTGGAGAAGATGATGGTATTAAGAAATACTTTGGAGTGGTCTGCTGGATTTAGTTTTATTTCAATTGTATCCATCTTAAAGGGATGAAAGGGCTGACTCCCTGTTCCACTGTTTCCCACTGCCACACCTGCCCTGGGCAAAAGGCAAAAGGACAACGGCTACATGAGCAGCTGTGATACCTCTCATTAGAAATGTCTCTGGATATCTTGTCTTGTTTTGTAAAAATGGGCATTGATTGGAGTGGCGCTTTTCTCACTGCGGGGTGGATTTTTCATGTGTCACATAAAACACTTCTGGCAGTACTTTGTAACATGAGCATAATTAGCTGGCCAGATAACTGTTGTAAAATCAATTGTTTTAAATTTTTGCCCATTGCTTTCCCCACGTCAAGTGGGTATGAGCCCGTGTTAAGACTGTGGTTTGGGGAAGTAGCTTCGGGTGTTTGTGGAACCGCCTGGTAAATTAATACTTTTTTGCTGGAGGAAATATGGAAATGCTGGAGGTTTATCTTAATCACTCTTTTCCCTAGCTTGTGAGATCGCATGAGGCTTCTGTAGAGGTTGTCATTTGATTCAGCCACCAATCTATGGGGCTTGTCCCTTTTTGTGTAGCCAATAATAATTGCCTTTTTTTCTTTCTGGTTTCCTCTATGGTTGTGGCTTATTTTCACCCGGGGTCCTGTTCCTGTCAAAGGACCTTTTTCTGAATGAAACAGAGCTTCATTCACCATTTATCTGAAGTTCTAAAAAACATCTGCCTGAAGAAGGATATGTCTGTCTGTCCCTAGTGCATTGTGATGGTTAATTATCAGGTATGGGGGGCTGATGAGGTTTGACATATTTGCCACTAATTGCATGAGGTACCATTCACAACAAGTACTTATGTCCGTGTTATCAATAAATTAACCCCTGACAAGCAGAACGGCCAGCGGCGGCTGCTACCTGTTTGCAGCAGTGGGGCGGGGTGGAGTTGGGGAATAGGTAAAAAAAAGATCACTGACCTCCTGGCCGGCCGGCTGGCTGGCCGCCGCCTCTCCTACATTCTCTTCCTGGCTTCTTGGGGAGACAGGATGAAGGAAGCACCAGGGCTCCCAGGCTCCCTGCAGCCAACCACACACAGCGTTGTGATTGGTCTGAGCGCTGTGACACAGAGGGGTGGGCATGTTCTCCATGCAGGCTATAATGCAGCCTGCATGGAGAACACGGTATGTGCGCATGAGTGTTTTGGGCGGCCCAAGAGTGCCGGCCAAGCACTCATTCTCACATAGGGAGTGCAAACCACTCCTCCCCCTGCTCTGAGAGCAGCCCCGCCCCACAAACACGCCGCAACGGGGAAAACTAAAATAATAATAACCTAGGTTATTATCATTTTATTTTTCCTTTTTTTTACTCTGCAAAAAGCAGTGGGGCGACGCTTCTCTGCCTTAGCGGAGAAGCCGCCTCTGACAATGGCTGCTCCAGGCTGTTGTCAGGGAAAGCAAAGCTTGCATGCTAAAAGAAATCCTTCAGCCAGCATTGCATGAAAACAAAGTCATCCCACCACTGATGTTTGCACCCCTCCCGTGGCTAGCTCCTGGTCCTGGAGACACGTTCTGCATCACACCTAACCCATGTGTGAGCCGTTCTGCCTTCTCCACCTCACAGCTGGAATTTCAAGCCGGTGAGCAGACACCTTCTGAAGCCTATGAGCAGACATCTCCACCTGGGGAGATGAGGATAGGGTCTGATGAGGGATAACTCTAGGGCTTAAGTTTGTGTAATTCAAACGTCTTCTTAGAAAAAAATGAAGAAACACTTCCTGTTGATGTTTTACCAATACAACCTGCAGAAACTGAATAGCAAATATTTGTTGTACTTACTTTTAATGTGTAGCTGTTGTAAAAAAACAAAATCACCCAAACCATGAGTTAAAAATGTGTATGGCCCTGAAGGAATAATTCACACATTACTACTTGAGGTATTTTCTTTTTTGTGAGCATACATATGGTAATTGCAGGAAACTTGAGGGTGCAGGAAACTGGTGGTGAGGAAACCCTCTGTTGCCGGGAGGGGAGACTCATTCCTGCTGAGGAGAAAAGGAACAGAAGTCCCCAATTTTGGGGTGAGGAGAACCGGTGATGCTGGGAGGAGAGGCTCATTAATCCAAAAGAGGAAAGGAACAAAGGTACCGATTCTTGGGTTGAGGGGACCCCCTGATGCTGGAAAGCGAGACTGATTGTTCCGTAGGAGAAAAGGAACAAAAGTCTTGGAAATTGGGGTGGGAGGAGGGACTGCTGGCTGCGACTGTGAAAGTACAATCTCCTCTGATCCTTAGTCACTGGTACCTTTCCAGCTCACATTGCTTTGCAGCCTGATAATTATGGTCCTGAGTTTTCAACAAGACAAACAAAATTGCAAGTATCCTTATGCAAATAACAAGAGGGACAGCTTGGCCTTGTGCACCTGCCATGGGGCAAGCTGAGCTCTCTGGGAGGATCTTCAGCCAGCAATGCTTTCAAATCATGTCGATTTGCAATATGATATTTGTAGCCCTACATTTTTCAGGGGGAAAGAGAACTACAAGTGGCAGAATGGAGAATGCTGCAAAGAAGTGAGTCCAGGCTGGCTGGATACCTTAGTTCAGGCCTGTGCCTGCCTGATGCCAATTCTGTCTGATGACGAGCTGAACCTCAGAACTTTCTGCCACTCCCATAATTACAGGGAATTTTGTTAAACAAAAAGTTAAAACTACACAAAATCTTTAGGGTGCTGTACAACCCTGATCTGAAGGGCGCTGTAAAGCCATTGAAAATGCCTGCAAAATATTAGACATTTACTATTTATATCCCACACCACAAACTGAATTGCCTCTTGGAGCTTTAGTTATAAGTGATACTATCAAATTCACTAGTGCTCAGGGATGGGAAAAGATGCAGTTAGAGCTGAACACATTACTTGAAGTAAGTGTTGTGCCTCCCTTCCTTTCAGCTCAAGGTATCACCCATTCTGGAATCATCCTCAACCCACAAACATCCCCATTCAGATAATCTGGATTTCGCCATAGACATCAATGGCAACAGCTTTCTACCAATTCTTCACCACTCTCTCAGCAGTGGTTCTCCTCCACTGACTTCGGTGGCATCATCCTTCAAACAATGGTTCACCCTCATTAAAATCTGCAGTGTTACCCTGCAGCCAACCTCAAATCCCGGAGCAGTAGTTCAGCCCCGGGATCTCAACATCATTTGGTTATATCCAATGACTTTCAGGTTCAGCTCCATTTTGCCAGGTCCATTAAGGGCAAAATATTTCTTATGCTAGACCACAATGGTATGCAGCACACTTTTAGGGTTGACCCTAAAGTCGTACATTGAATGGCAAAATAATGTAGATGTGTTTCTCTGGAATAACTTGGCAACTCCAAGCAGTTGAAAAAGAAAACAAAGTACAAGTACAATTTTAATGCACGGTCAAACAACAGGTTTCTACCTCAAATCATGTAAAAAACAGAATCAATCACTCAGCCGGCTTTTACACTGCCAACTGGTACTGGTAAGAATCCTTCTGCCAGCATTTGAACTGACCCGCTGTTCGTGGTACAGGCTCTGAGCTGCTACCTGCAGAGCATGTGACCCCATATAGTCTCATAGATGGACCAGTCAGAGTGCAGACTGTACACACACTACACCTTTAGACACTAGGACTGTCAATGAACCATCACTGTGTTGTTTCCTACCCTTGTCTGCTCCTGGTTGCTCTTTACTCCCAGCTGACCGCTCTCCCAAATCCACTTCCAGCTCCAGCTTTCTCTCTTTCTCTCTACATGGCTTTCTTGGAATGGTATTTTGTACTTTATTGTTGATCTACCATTCCAGGAAGGCTTCAGTTTGCACCTAAATGACATGTTTACATGCAGCATGGCTTTATTTTGTAGAATAATAATAAAGAACGGAATGCCATTTCAAATGGCCGCCGACAGCTTTGTAACTTTGCCAATGCTTGCACCACAATTGTACAAGAATTGAGGAAGCCAAAACTGCCATGCCGCAGGTGGCCATATTTGACAGCGAAATAAACACCAAACAGTGGCACAACGAATGCGGCAACTGGGAACCTATTGAACTTGGCAGTGCTTGTTTTTTTGCATAGTCACCCGTGCCTCTGCACTACAAGCACCAGTGGCCATCCTTCAAGGGCTTCAACACTTTGATATTGCCCTTCTTTTGATCAGTACCATATATTTACAAATGCCTCCTATCTTATTTCCAGTTTCATTATTTTTGATATAGGATATTGCCTGATTTCAATATTTCTGGTTCGTGACAACATTTTCAATACAGCACTTTTATTGCAGCTTTAAGTGTTCCTTAGGATGCTAAACTGGTGATGGTCATTTTCATTTTCAACCTCGAATAAATACCTGACAATTATTATTATTATTTTGAGTTTTATATAGCGCTGGCTTGACCCGAAGGTATCAGAGCGCTTTACATGTTATGTGATAACGTTTACAAGAGATAAATGAAGGGATTCATAAGAGCCATAGTTGAACAATACAGCAGGAAGTGGTTATAAAGTAACACAAGTATAACACAAGGACGCATTGAGGAATGGCATTGGCAACTCATTGAGGCCTATATCAATCACTAGAATTTGTTTGACAAAAGTGTAATCTCCAGAAATACTGGTTTACTGATATTTCACGCAATTTCTGTTTTAAATTCAAGTACAATGATTGCGTGATTCTATGTCAGGACCTGAGGCGAGGATTATGCTTTACTTTCTCCACTTTATTAACAGCAGCCTTCAAAGCCAACACTAACAAAAAACTAACATTCCCATAAACACTTAGGAATGTCCCAACAACAATAGAGTTCATCATAGAGACTGTCCGTTGTCTCCACCAATCAGGAAGCACCAGGTAGGTCATAGTCCCTTGTTAGTGGTTGTCCCTCCTCTTTCTTCGCTGCTCGCAGCCTAAGATAAGTGTACTCCATTTCCTCAGTGTATTTTGCATATAAGGTGTACTTATACTGTTGATTTTCTGTGGTTTGCACGCTGTACGCATTATAATAACTACTGTATAATTAGCCCCGCTTTGTATGCTGGTGACTGTTTTGTTAACCTTTGTCGCTACGCGGTATTTTATTTGTGAGCGCTGACGCGTCTTTCACCTTGGTGTGCGCTTTTATGTGCGCATGTTTACAGCCTGTCTTCTGAAAAGGCTGAGAATTTTCCCTTTTGCCGCGACTCCAGTTCGGAGGCCGGCTGGCCGCGGGAGTGCGTTTTCCGCTCCTCCGCGGCCGTTCCTCCATGTGGTGCGGCTTCCGGTGGGGACCTCCCACCGCCTGAGGGCGCCTAACTGGCGTCTCTCTACTGCGGCGCGCGCCTCGCATTCCGCGTGTTTCTAACAGCGAGGCAGCAGCGCCGCAGGGAGCCTTGACAGTCTGGGAGGTACGCCCGCTTGTCAGCGGGTGGGTAACAGATTATTTTTTACGGAGGTGACGCCCGTGAGGGTCGGTAGGGTTTTAACCCTTCATTATTTGCTTACGCTCTGTGGAGTCTGTATTGGGCGACCCTAAACCTCCATTTTTGTTGGGACCTCCCCCAGACGTGCCCTCTAATATTGCACCAGGGCTGCAGGGTCCCGGGTTTGACCCCATTAACACGCGGTTCACCCCGCCAATAATTAGGCTGACACCCAGCCTCCCTTAATAGGCACAACCTGCCTTTCAGTATAGATTTACAGGTTCATTTGGCCTGTCATATCATAACAAGTTGTACTCTTGGGTATATTGGGCATATCCTGCCTCCCTAATCTTGGTTCTACCTACTTGTTATATATATCTACCCTTGAGTTTTGCATTCGCCAGCCCTAAAACATGTCCCACAATATGGAGACCATGTATGATGATCAAGGGGAAGAGATGGACCCCCTTAGCGATCTCCCGATTACTTTTATGATGCGGTGGATGCATCTACCACAGGGCTGTGGCAGGGGCAATGTCTCTCTTGGAGGAGCACCTTTCGTGCCAGATCGCGCAAGCCTGCGACAGGTTGGCGGGCGCCATTCCAAACGCCCCACAGGCTGTTCCACCCCCTCCTCCTGATTCCCAGCCACCTCCTGCAAAACGCCCACGCGAAGTGGGAGTAGATTTGGACGCCTTTGCCAGGCTGAAGCAGGCATTTTTGGCCAGCACAGTTCTCCCGGCGACCCCTTCCAATCCAGTGGATGCGAACACGGACGGTAACAATGGGGACACGGATGACGATGCTGGTCCCTCCCGCCCCTGGCGTCCTTCTTCCCAACCCCCCCCCCCAGAATGATCAGGGCATATGTGGGGATATACTGGACCCTGACGAGATCCTTCACTCAAGGTCTTCCGATTGGGCTCCGTCTGACAAGGTGGCGCAGTACGTGGCAATCCGCATTCGGAAGCCTCTGGAGAAGAAGGCTCGCAATTGCCTCCGGGCGGAGTGCCCCCGCCCTTCACTGGACGGCAAGGTCGCCCTTACTCCAGACATTGATCCATGAATGGCTTCATTTTTACAAAAATTCGTTAAGGATCCTCGTAAGGGCATTGATAGATCTTGGCGAGCTTGCCAAGACAAGCTGCTAGATACCCTGGGGCCGCTTACAAAGATATTGGATATGGCGGAGGAGGCAAAGTCCTCGGGCTCCCTCATATCTCCTGACAACCTTTCATCCAGGGCACAACGTGCCGTGGTCTTTTTGGGCAATGCTAATTGTGCCTTGTCCACCGAGCGACGCAGGTCCCTCCTGATAAAGGTGGACCCCAAGCTTGGGGACCTCGCGGACTCGGAGGCGGGTCCCGTTGCGCAGGGTGGGCTGTTCGGAGACCCATTTATTAAAGAACTGGGGAAGTTCATAAATACCTTTACTTCCCTGGACAAGGCACAGTCTTCGATTTAAAAAAGTGTTCCACGCACAGGTTTTCAGGGGGGCCGGTCGAGGAAGGGGCCGCTCGACCGGCCGCAATAATCAATACACGCACAGAGGTCAAGGCTCCCATCAAGGCCGATATCAAGAACAAACCAGATTTGGCAATGTCTACCCGACCAGAGGGCGACGCGGCAAACACAGAGGAGGCAGAGGCGCCGGCGGCTCCAATAATTCCGGTGATTGTCCTCCCTTCTTCCCTGTTAAAGGTAGGGGGCCGTCTGGCGAATTTTTTCCAGGTCTGGACTTCCATCGTGGGGGACGCCTGGGTACTCGAGACAATCCGAGGGTTTCGGATAGAGTTTTACGGGACTTCCTTCCAACCTGTGGCCCCTCGACCCATCTATTTCTCCGCAGCAGACGCTGCATTAGTATCTCAGGAGGTGCATGCTTCGTCAGCAACCTGCTTTTGGTCGACAAGGCGGACGGCGGTCAGCGTCCAGTCATAAATTTACAGGAGTTCAACAAGTGGTTGGTCTACCGCCACTTCAAGATGGAGGGAATCCATCTCCTTTGGGACATTCTGAGGCCAGGCGATTGGATGGTGCGCCTGGACCTCAAGGACGCCTATCTCTCGATTCCCATTTTTCCCCCTCACAGGTGTTTCCTCCAGTTTGTATGGGAGGGCAGGACATACGAATTCGCCACTCTCCCCTTCGGACTGTCGTCGGCCCCGTGGTGTTTCACCAAGGTTCTCCGACCTGTGGTGGAACACTTACGGGCAAAGGGGATGAGACTCAACGTCTACCTCGACGATATCCTGATAATGTCCCAATGCCCTCAAGCACTCTCGCGACAGCTGCAGACGGCGGTAAACCTCCTGCAAGGATTGGGGTTCATGATCAACGAGACCAAATCCTCTCTGGTACCATCCCAGAAGGTGATTTTTCTAGGTTTCTTGATAGACTCCGTCGAGTCTACTCTCAGCCTGCCTTCCAGGAAGGTCACGAAAATCCGTCACGAACTGCGGCGGGCTCTACTGAAATCACACATCTCTCTCAGGCAGGTGGCATGCATTGTGGGACTCCTATCCTCATCGATTCAGGACATTCTCCCAGGGCCGTTGCACTATCATGCCCTCCAATGCCTGAAAGCCTTCCACCTTCGGAAATGTCTGGCGTACTCCCAAAAAGTGCCTTTAACACAAGAAGCCAAGGAAGAACTCAATTGGTGGCTCACCAACATGGAGGCCTGGAATAGACGAGCAATCTTCGGCTCCGCTCCAGATTTTGTTATAGAATCCGACGCCAGCAGATCAGGTTGGGGAGCAAGGTGTCGCGAGTTCACTATAGGAGGTGTGTGGTCTCCTCTAGAACAACGTTTACATATCAATTGCTTGGAACTCCTGGCGGGCTCTGTCGCAATTCAATGTTGGACCAAGGATTCGATCCAATCATGTGTCCTTCTCAAGATGGACAATGTGTCCGCGGTGCGTTACATCAACCGACTGGGGGGCACGCGGTCGAAAGCTCTCGCCGACCTTGCGGCCAATTTTTGGCAGTATTGCCTGGACCGTCAAATCTCGGTCACGGCGGAGTACCTACCTGGTCAGGACAGTCAAGCAGCGGACTTCCAGTCACATCACTTTCACGATGTGAGTCTGTGGAAGTTGCACCCGGGAGTGTTTGCGGACCTCCAAGCCAAGTGGGGCCCCTTCACAGTGGACCTCTTTGCCTCCCGCTTGGATCACCAGCTACCCAGGTTCTTCAGCTGGAGACCAGACCCGCTGGCGGAGAACACGGATGCTTTCCTCCAGGACTGGAGGGAGGAGAAGGGCTATGCCTTTCGACCCTTTGCGATGATCACCAGGGTTTCTGCCCAAGTCCGGCGCCAGCGGGCGGACGTAGTGATAATAACACCGATCTGGAGATCACAAGTCTGGTTTCCAGTTTTACTGGAACCTTTTTGGGATTTTCCAATCCCTCTCCCCCGGTTTCCAGCCCTCCTTCTCAATCCGGATCTGCAACCTCATCCGCTCATCATGCAGGGGTCTCTAGCGCTCATGGCATGGAGGATTACAGGGGACGATGGTCGGTCCCAGCCTTTCGGGAGCGGCAGAGAGGTTCATGTCCAAGGCCTGGGCAGACAGTACGGTTAAAAGATACAAATCCACCTGGAGACGGTGGTCTCATTGGTGTTTGCGACTGGATCTCGATCCGGTGGCAGCAGATGTGATTCACATCTTGAACTTCTTAGCGTCCCTAGCGGAGGAGGGTCTGGCCTACAGATCGATTAATACCTTTTGATCGGCCATTTCGGCAGGTCACTCAGTAGTGGATGACTCCCCAGTGGGTGAGCATCCACTGGTCTGTCAACTCCTATGGGGAATAAGACTTTCCTTACCTCCTGAGCCCTGGTATTCTGCCCTTTGGGACGTCAACCAAGTTCTTAACCTGTTCCTCTCTTGGCAGCCCAATAGATTCCTATCCAGAAAGGAACTGTCATCGAAACTGGCCATGCTCCTATGCCTGATCTATTGTAGACGGGTATCGGATGTAAGAGCTCTTGACATTTCGGACAGGATTTTTTCTCCCTCAGGAGTAACTTTCATTATCCGTAGACGGACCAAATGTGGAACGAAGTCTATCTCGTATCCTGCATTTCCGGATTCGCCCAAGTTATGCGTGGTGTCTTGCCTCAAGGCATATGAGGAGATGTCGGAAGAATTCCGCCCTCCGGGCGAATGCCAACTCCTTATTGCATTGAGGAAGCCCCACAGGGCGGTTTCCTCCCCCACTATTGCTCGGTGGGTGTGAGGGGTTATGCAGGAGGCAGGCATTGACCTGTGCAAATTTGGTGCTCATTCAACCAGAGGAGCGATGGCCTCGAAGGCGTTTTCTCTTGGGCCCCGTCTTGAGGATATCATGAATGCTGCTGATAGGTCTTCGGACTCCACCTTTAAATGGTTTTATTTCAAACCGGTTCTGCAGATGGCACACTTGGTGGTGAGTAAGCTTTAACCTAGCATAATCCTCGCCTCCGGTCCTGACATAGAATGAAAAATTTCCTAGCTATCGTAACGAAAAGTTTCAATTCTATTAAGGACGCGGAGGCTAGGATTATCCCTCCCAGGATTCAAGTAGGCTTGAAAACCTCCTCACCCTTGTTGTGCAGTAAGTAAATTCTTTACAAGTTACCAAATCTTGTTGTGATGTTTAATGTGGCTATCTAAGTACATGATTGCTGGTTTCCTTTGCAGGGATAATCCTTAGACACGGTCGTGTTTTAAAATTTGTGTCTCGTTGCAGGAATGGACGCAAACAAACGAGATTCATGAGGTGCCGGATGAGGCTGATCTCGCGCGACGAAAGAGGAGGGACAAGCACTAACAAGGGACTATGACCTACCTGGTGCTTCCTGATTGGTGGAGACGACGGACAGTCTATATGATGAACTCTATTGTTGTTGGGACATTCCTAAGTGTTCATGGGAATGTTCGTTTTTTGTTGGTGTTGACTTTGAAGGCTGCTGTTAATAAAGTGAAGAAAGTAAAGCATAATCCTCGCCTCCGCGTCCTTAATAGAATTGAAACTTTCCGTTACGATAGCTAGGAAATTTTTCATTCTTGCTTGCAAGATTATGGGTTTGAACAAAAGATTTGTTTGAGCTGTGAAACTAGATGTGTGCTGTGGATGCATGTGCTGCGCTGGAAACGTTCACCCGTTTTCACCTCAAGGATGGTGGGGGCCCCAGTCAAAAGATATTTTGAGGGGCCCTGTACAGAATAAATTTGACTTGTATTGCCCATTTCAAGCCCACCCGATGCTAATCATACTAAATTGTATGTTAAATTTAAACAAGGTCTTACAAAAATAGTTGAAATGTGTCTTGCCTGGGTTCCCGAAGATCCTTAACATGACACTGGTTTTGAGAGACAAAGCTAGAGGCAATGGTAGGCAGTGAGGGACAGAGGTTTAGAAAGAAAAATGTAATAGAAAGAGGTCAAATAGATAGAAAGTTCAGTTTCCCAGTGAGCCCCTTGGAAGGTGGGAGTCCTGGGCAATTGCCCACTTTATCCATGCCTTAAAACTTCTCTGACAATGTTATAGACAATACATTAAGCGTCCATATCAAGCGGCTCTTGTACACAGAACATATCTCACTTAGGATTCTCACGCAGATGACCACGTACAAGTAATACATGCAAAATGTATATTTTTTTCATGAATTACCCTTCTTACACATAGAGAAATAACATGTTCTGGCACCTTTATTGTTGCATACATCATATTTGGATAGTTTTGAGGTGACACGTCTCCAATGATAGTTCTGCCATAACGATGCTCCATACCTCATAATTAGACAGTTGTGCGGTAACAACTCTCCAACTATTGTGCTGCTCTCACTGTAATTTTAGTAGCAACAATAACTCACACTAGGCCTCATTGATATGGCACTGATGTGTCCTTTCAAACAATCACAGCAACACAAAAGCAAAGTGTGTTAACCGATTTCAGCACGAGAAAGACCTCAATCTATGAATCCACAATTTTCCAAGTCAGTTGGAGCTCCAATCCACGCGAAATCATTACTGCAGATGTGCCCAAACTATTCTTTTTCGTAGAAGGGTTATTTGCATGCCATTGTGCAAACTGCAGTGTAGGCAGCCAGCATGCAAAGGCCAGAATCTACTGCCAGCCTCTTTCACAATGTGAGGTAAACAGTGGCAGTTCGGTAACGTTGTCAGGGGAGCTGGGCAGTCACAACAGATCTGTACACAGAGGCTGTGCACCATTAGAGGACTGAAAAAACCGGTTTAGCCCGGAGCTGGAGAAGCCTTTCAAAATGAACCTAACTCTTGCAAGAACGCAGCAGGTGCCTTGCAGCATGGTAAGAGTTAAACAGGCGCTATGCTCTTTGAAGACTCGTGGCCTTTTGCCAAAGTCAGCGGTGCCCCCCACCGTGAACAATGGCATGGTGGGTAATATTCTGCAGGGAATGTTCAATAGCAAAGGCAGCTCAGTTTCATACTCTTGCGAAACTAGTGTTATGTACAAATGTTCGGATGGCGATTGAATTTTACATAAACCGTATTTCTTTCTGGAGCAAATGCACATAATAATAAAAATCAACGGGCTAGCAAATCGAGTTACCTCTTTGAAAATGTACATGTGTTTCGTTTTGGAGGTGTGGTCAGAACCAGTAGAAGGTGCTTTCCTTTAACTCTAAGGGTTAAATCAATTTCAGTGCAAACTAGTATTGCCACTTTCGGGGGAAACTATGTAGGGTATAAACGTATGAAGATCTGAGAACTGTGGATCTACATCAGACTTTGCTTACTTGATAAAACAAAACGCTGCACTCTCCTAATAAATACATACAAAATAAATGTATGAGCACTGAGACGTTATTGGTAAAAAAAAAAACCTGTTGTTATTTAAGTGTGTTTAATTGAGAAAATCAATTGTGTGGTCAGGTTCCTAAGGGCATAATATTGGTTGGAGGCACGTGACTGAATGTCTTTAAATGTATGGGGGTGGAAATATGTTATGTTAGGAAATTTGTAAAGCGCAACGGTTACCCTAGGGTGTCCTGGCGCTAGCCACCATCCTAATACTACATACTTCATACTTTGCACCCAGTTATAGATCAAACAGCCATGTTTTTAAGGCCTTCCTGAAGACCAATAAATCATTAGAATTCCTCAGATGGAGGGGGAGGTTATTCCAAGCCTTTGCCGCACAAGCAGTAAAACTTCTGCCTCCCCACCTAGCTTTTTTGGTAGGTGGTACTATCACTAGTTTTGCTCCTAAGGAGCGAAGTGATCTTTTAGGCACATACCACTGGAATTGTTGTTGCAGATGATCAGGACCTGTACCTTGTAGGGCTCTAAAGACTAAACAGAGGGATTTGAACTGCATTGAGCGCGACAGCTGAGAAACAATACGAATGATGCTTATGGGACACAGTTTGACTCAACCCCTACTAGTCCATGTACCTAACAAGGGGAAGAATACCCAAAAAACACAGAATCATAAAAGTCCCCCATTGCACAGAAGTATCCAAAGTGGCCACCTCTGAAAGAGAGTTACAAGATGGAGTAACAATTGCCTTTATTTGAAAACAAATTGGGTCAGAGCCTTGAAATAATGGACCAGTCAAATCAACGAGTTGGATTTCAGATCTTGACCAAGTAGAGTTCTGATTCAAATAGCATGTTTTGCATACTGTGAATGGTTAAATCGTAATCAAAGATTGCAGAATGTGGTATGGTTCCAATAATTACTGCTTTAAATTTACATCAGACCGTCAAATTATCTTTAAAATCCTTGAGGGTTCATTCACCTTCGGTTGCAATGGCATGCATAGGGAACTTAATTTACTAACATTTGTCAATAGTCATAGGCCCGATTCAAATCTCACATTTCTCCCAGAGGGTTACGTAAGATTGTTGGAGGACCTCATATGATCCAACACGGCTAGTCGTAAACCTTAAGAGCTTTGTAAGTCTGCTTATGTTTCTGAACATTGTTGTCCTTTAGCTCTTAACGTATGTCCTTCTATCCTCTTAATTTGTCTCCGCTCCCAACCCCTCTCATTCGCCATTCTCCTGTAGAGGCTGTGAGGACAATGTAAGTTCTAATTTATGAAGAGGGTTAGGGCATCGAAATGGACGCTAGATGATATCTGTAGGACTTAACCTTTTGTGTGGTTGATTAATACAAAAATCATTTCAAGAATCATACAAGTTTCGGGACTTCTGGCTTTTTCTTGATTTGTTTAAGTTCATTGATTACTCATGCATATCGCACTTGACAGGGACATGTTCTGCATATATCACGTAGATGTGTCCACATATAAAAATACCACTAAAGAATTCCATACAAAAGTCCCCCTTTCTTTGAATTAACAAACTGTCTCATGTTATGCAGTTATATTAAAAGTATCTTGTAAAGCCCTCCTACACTCCCAGGAGGTGTTATGTAACTATGGCTTACTAGATGTAACATTTAGATACTCCTTAGTGAGTAAATAGTCAGATCTTCAGGCTTCTTCGAACTTGAGGTTGTCCACTTCCAAATTGATGTGTGGACGTAGTTAGTTTCAGAGTATGGGGACTTGGACCTGAAAGGATGTCTCACCCAGATTAGACTAGTGTAACCGAGGTACAACTAGCATACCATGAGATTAAAAGAAAATAGTCCACAAGCCACTACCTTGCAGGACTTTCTTTGGTCGTAATAGGTACACCTCTCTGGTCCTAATGATCTGGTTTTCACAATTTACTACTTTCCCAAGCCTCTGATTCCTATAGTCTTTTCCATTAATTCAATCAATCAATCATGTCACTTATAAAGCGCACTACATACCCGCGAGGGTCTCAAGGCGCTGGGGGAAGAGGGGGGTGGTGCTGCTACTGATCGAAGAGCCAGGTCTTGAGGAGTCTTCTGAAGGCCAGTAGGTCTTGGGTCTGTCGGAGGTTGGTGGGGAGGGTGTTCCAGGTCTTGGCGGCGAGGTGGGAGAAGGATCTGCCGCCGGCGGTCGTTTTCCGGATGCGGGGGACTGTGGCGAGGGCGAGGCTGGTCGAGCGGAGCTGGCGGGTGGGGGTGTAGAAGCTGAGTCGTCTGTTGAGGTAGGCTGGTCCGGAGTTGTGGAGTGCTTTGTGTGCATGGGTGAGGAGCTTGAAGGTTATCCTCTTGTTGACAGGGAGCCAGTGCAGGTCTCTCAGGTGGGGTGTGATGTGGCTGCGTCGGGGGATGTCGAGGATAAGACGTGCAGAGGCGTTCTGGATGCGTTGCAGCCGTCTCAGGAGCTTAGCCGTCGTTCCTGCGTAGAGGGCGTTTCCGTAGTCCAGCCTGCTGGTGACGAGGGCCTGGGTGACTGTTTTTCTTGTTTCGGTGGGGATCCACTTGAAGATCCTGCGGAGCATTCGGAGGATGTTGAAGCAGGATGAGGAAACGGCGTTGACCTGCTTAGTCATGGAGAGGGTGGGGTCGAGGATGACCCCTAGGTTGCGTACGTGGTCGGTGGGTGGCGGGGCTGTTCCCAGTGATGTTGGCCACCAGGAGTCGTCCCAGGCTGAAGGGTTGGAACCAAGGATGAGGACCTCCGTCTTGTCCGAGTTCAGCTTCAGGCGGCTGGTCCTCATCCATTCGGCGACGGCCTTCATTCCTTCGTGGAGGTGGGCTTTGGCGATGTGAGGGTCTTTGGTGAGGGAGAGGATCAGCTGGGTGTCGTCGGCATAGGAGATGATGTTGAGGTTGTGCTGTCGGGCGACGTGGGCGAGGGGTGCCATGTAGATGTTGAACAGCGTTGGGCTGAGGGAGGAGCCTTGGGGTACGCCGCAGATGATCTTGGTGGCCTTGGATCGGAAGGGGGCGAGGCGGACGCTTTGTGTTCTGCCGGAAAGGAAGGATGTGGTCCAGGCCAGGGCCTTCTCTTGGATCCCGGCGTCGTGAAGGCGTGTTCGTAGTGTGTGGTGGCAGACCGTGTCGAAGGCGGCTGATAGGTCCAGGAGGATGAGGGCTGCTGTTTCTCCGTTGTCTAGCAGGGTCCTGATGTCATCGGTGGCGGCGATGAGGGCGGTTTCGGTGCTGTGGTTGCTGCGGAAGCCGGACTGGGAAGGGTCCAGGATGTTGTTCTCCTCGAGGTAGCGGGTCAGTTGTTTGTTGACGATTTTCTCGGTGACCTTCGCGGGGAACGGGAGCAGAGAGATGGGTCGGAAGTTCTTGAGGTCCTTGGGGTCTGCCTTGGGTTTCTTGAGTAAGGCGGTGATCTCGGCGTGCTTCCAGCTTTCCGGGAAGGTTGCTGTCTCGAAGGAGATGTTGATTGTTTTCCGGAGATGGGGCGCGATGGCTTTGTTGAAGATGTGGTGAGGGCACGGGTCTAGCGGTGAACCGGAGTGGATGGTGTTCATGATCTCGCTGGTGTCCTCGTCGTTGATGTTGGTCCAGGAGAGCAGGCGGTTGGTGGTTGTGGGGGCAGTTTTCTCGGTGGTTGCCAGGGCGGTCGTGGTGTTGAAGCTGTCGTGGATGTCGGCGATTTTGCGGTGGAAGAAGGTGGCCAGTGAGTCGCACAGGTCTCGCGACGGCTGGATGTCGTTGGTGTTGGAGCTGGGGTTGGAGAGTTCCTTCACGATGTTGAAGAGCTCTTTGCTGTTGTGTGCGTTGTTGTCTAGGCGGTCTTTGAGTGAGGCCCTTTTGGCGGATCTGATGAGGTGATGGTGACTGCGGGTGGCGCTCTTGTGGGCGGCGTAGCTGTCCGCTGTCCGTTCGTGGAGCCAGATCTTCTCCAGTTTTCGGCATGTTCGTTTGGAGGCCTGGAGGTCTTCGGTGAACCAGGTGGCTTTCTTGCTGGTGTGGCTGTTGGGCGGATTCTTGAGCGGGGCGAGGGTGTTGGCGCAGTCGTCGATCCACTGTCTGAGGTTGCGGGCGGCGGTGTCGGGGTCGGAGGGTTCGGCGGGTGGGCTCAGGGCGAGGGTTGTGGTTAGCTGGTCTTCCGTGACTCTGCTCCAGCAGCGGCGAGGCATTTGTTCGGTGCGGTGGTGCGTGGTGGGCTTCCTGTAGGTGAAGTGGATGCAGTGGTGGTCAGTCCAGTGGGGTTCGGAGGTGTGGTTGAAGGAGACGTGTGGGCTTGCGGAAAGGATGGAGTCTAGCGTGTGGCCGGCGGCGTGGGTGGGTGTAGTCACGAGCTGTCTGAGTCCGAGGGTGGCGAGGTTGTCGATCAGGGTGGTGGAGTTGGTGTCCTTGTTGTTCTCGAGGTGGAAGTTCAGGTCCCCGAGGAGGATGTAGTCCGTGGAGGCAATGGCGTGTGTGCTGACGAAGTCAGCGATGGAATCGCTGAACTGTGATCGGGGTCCGGGGGGTCTGTAGATGAGGGTTCCTCTGAGGGTGGTGTTGGGATCGGTGTGGATCTGGAAGTGCATGTGTTCGGCGGTGCTGAGGGTGTCGTCGGTGTTGGTTGAGACTCTGAGGGTGTTCCTGTGGACGATGGCGATGCCTCCTCCGGCTCCGTTGGTGCGGTCCCTGCGGGTGATCTTGTATCCGTCCGGGATGGCAATGGCGATGTCGGGGGCTGAAGCGGGATTCAGCCAGGTCTCCGTCAGGAATGCGACGTCTGGGGAGGTTGAGTCGAGAAGGTCCCAGAGTTCGATGGCGTGTTTGCGGGCGGAGCGGGTGTTGAGGAGGATGCATCTGAGGTAGTTGGGTTCTTTCCTGGGCGGTGGTTTGGCGGGGCGGGTGCTGGCGAAGCTGCAGTTCCGGCAGGTGAAGGGCCCGTGGGTGCGCTTCGGGGTGGCCTGGTAGCAGGCGTGATCTTTTCCGGGGTTGAGTGCGTGGAGGGTGCTGGCGTCGTATCGGCGTCTGTTGATGTGGCGGGCGCGGGGGATGCCCGGACCAGGGGGTCTGGTGCTGGGCGCGGTCATGGCGCGGACGGGCGCAGACGGGCTTGCCTTAGGCGCGCCTTTGGCGCGCCAGCGGCGCGGCCGCGCAGCGGCCGCCATAAATGGGGAGGTGGGAGGGAGGAGCAGGGAATGGGGCAGCGAATGGGCAGTGAGGGGGCGGGGCCGCAGGGGCGCAGCGGCGGGAAACAGGCACAGAAGGGAAAACGAGCACAATCAGGGGCAGCAAGGGGGCACAGAAAGGAAAAACGAGCACAATCAGGGGCAGCAAGGGGGGCACAGAAAGGAAAAAACGAGCACAATCAGGGGCAGCAAGGGGGCACAGAAAGGAAAAACGAGCACAATCAGGGGCAGCAAGGGGGCACAGAAAGGAAAAAACGAGCACAATCAGGGGCAGCAAGGGGGCACAGAAAGGAAAAACGAGCACAATCAGGGGCAGCAGCAGGGCACACAGACGGAGCTGTGTGGTGGGGGAGCGACCTACCAGTCAAGGTCAGGGGTCGCTCAGGCCTGACTGAGCTAAACTGCCTGCCATTGACCATGGACGCTGAATCGTATCACATGTTTTGCAGTTGCCAAAACTTTACCTTCTACCTCATCCTAGAAATGCCTCATAATGACCTTTGACAACCTATATGTTCTGCAAAATGAGAAAACTAAACCAAAAAATACCTTTTAAAACGACTCAATGCCACTATCCATTCGGAGCAGCCTCAAACAGCACGTCAGCTAGCTCAGCTTATCTACACATGTTGGTACACACAAGCTGTGATATCTTCCCATCATGTGTGTTTCTAAACCACACCCTCTCCCTACTCATTCATTTTATCTGCAGCAGTAAGGTTGCGCACAAATTGTCGCATCCTCCCATTGCGTGTGTTTCTAAACCATTCCACTTTTTTTCTCACTTATCAAAACTGAAGCAGGTGTGTTGCTCCTACTTGGAATTGTACCATCTTCCCAAAAACCATGAGGTGCCAAGAAATGGAGGATGCATCCATTACACAGATTTTTAACAGATCTTTTTATCAAAGATTTCATAAACAAACAAAACGACAAGACCACACATTGCATCACTCCACCGAGTGGTAGACCCTGTGCCATTACATCACAGTATCCCTTACACTTGTGATCCATCTTTTTGGTGTATCGCTTCCATTTGCTTACACTTTATTGTGAAGCAGCCCATTAGAATCACAAGTAGTCTTTAGTTTGCCAAATTCGCACAAAATAAGGAACTTCATACAGATCTCTATATTAAAAATAAAACATAACACGTGGGGAAGCCTAAAGTTCAACTAGCGATTAATGCAAAATAGCAAACAGCACAGTGAAAGATCAATGACAATTGTCATTTCAACTGACCAGGGCCCTTGCCAGAAAACGGTCAGTTTGAGCCAGAAAAACTAAAAGCTTAAAACTACACCAGTGCATATTGCTTTTCACTTAATAGAAGTCAATGAAGAATAATCATGCGACAGAAACTTGTTACTATAAGCAAAAACCTATGTAATGTGCAGGTGGCATGATATTCTTCTCAAGGAAGCTCAAAATAGCCTTGTGGAGAAGATGTCATTTGCACAATACTAGCCTTATTATTCTCACAAAGTGCTGCTTCCCTTGCCAGGTTAGAAAACAAGGTTGTGCTGTTGGAAAATGTGCACTGTAAAACCCTAATCCCTATGGCTTCCTCACCTACTAAGCAATGAAAGCTTGCAAATATATTCGGAGTCACATGAAGCTTCAAGCTTTAAAGAAAGTGACATCCATATTTGATGATCAGGATTACATACATGGTTACTAACGCTGCATTACAAAGGAGTATATAAACATGATACAGACAGATTTGAAGTTTGTGTTCACATATTTTTGTGCCTATGATTTGAAAATGTTTCTGTGTTGATTGCGATTTAAAAAGTACCAAGTGTACTATGAATTTTATCATTTTCCTTGATGTACATCTGTCAGCCTAAACCCCTGGTAGTCAAGAAGCACAAGACTGGCTGTAATTACATAGTTACGGCTGTATTGTTGATTTACTTTCAAATGTTATTCTAACCATTAATGCTTCATGTTTTGTGTATTTTTGAGTTTATGAATAGATTAATATGTGTGTGATATTTCTAATAGCTTTTCCAATCTAGTTTCCCCAAAAATCCTAACTCCTGTTGACATTCCTATAAAATTAAAATACATGTAAAGTAAAAAACGACCGATTAGAACGAAAATGTGCGTGCGGAAACTATATAGCCCGCATTATTGTTAAACCTGAGCTGTGAAAGCCAGGATGATGTACAGAATTAATTATTGTCATGTACACTTAGTTCGATGGTTATTCGGCAGAAAACGCAAAAGTAGGGCAAACCTTGGTTCGAATCCAAAAGTATTCCTTATTTTTCTAAAAGCGAAACTCGCACAACTGAAGCTAGAGATAAAGATGAATATTGTTGATAGTCACACCTCATCCTACATGCAGTGCTTTCTGTATAGAAGCTATAACTAAAGACAGGCCATCTCAGTGGTTAAGAGGAAGCTGGGTATGATATCCATATCCGGGCAACCTGGATATGATATCCATATCTGGGCAGCCTGGGTATGGTATCCATATCTGGGCAACTTGGGTATGATATCCATATCCGGGCAGCCTGGGTATGATATCCATATCCGGGCGGCCTGGGTATGATATCTGTTGAAAAAGTATTCAGCACTGAATAAGTAGTCGGAGACAGAATAGTCTCAGGAATCCGTGTTTATTAGAAACACACGTCTTTACAGACACAGATGCAAATAACGAATGAATCAGTTTTCCATTCTATCCCCCCCCAACCTTCCATGAATCAAAACACAAGGTAGTTTATCGCGAGGCAACCACGAGCCATGACACGTAGTGCCATGTTCGTGTCCGCCTCGCGGTACACAATGAAAGAGCACGAGATACAAACAAGCGTGCACCCGACACACCTTCCCCCCTTAGCAAAAAAAAAACAAACAAAAAAAAACGTAGCATTTAAAAGAACATATTAATTCATAACGTAGTCTCTGAACCTCATAGGAAGGCGATGGACCCTTACAATCTTGGGAGGAACATTTGTAGTACTAACAGAAGAAGTGTCCTGACACACAACGTTATCATGTTCTCTGATATCCCAAAAAACATTGCTGCCAGTATCCTCCCGTGAGCTTTTCTCACCTTTAAACAGAGAGACTCTGTTTAAATTCCAGACGCTGCCACCATCCACTTTGACAGCATTTCTGAAAACATCCACAACTCTTTTGGGTGATGACCAAACAGGATAACCTTTGGAAACCCCCTCTTTTTTTTATGTGTACCATGTCTCCAATCACAATTGCATGTTTACTTAAAAACCCCTGTTTCCTTCTCATATCTTGTTTAATTTTTTCCTTATACGCCTCAACTCTATATCGGACCTTCTCGTAGTCTACATTAGTAAATTCACTGCTCTCACCTAAATTCTTCTTCAACCACCAAGGAGCCAGCCTGGTACTGGGTTTGCGTCCTCTCAAAAGTTCAAACGGACTGACTAAAGTTACAGAATTAGGTGAGGTTCTGTACGCCAACAACATGGATTGCAAAGCATTACGCCAGTTCAAACCTCCTTTCACTGAAAGTTGGATAGCTTCTTTTACAACACGATTAAATCTCTCAACTTGACCTTTGGCCTCAGGATGGAATACGGCAATTTTCCTATGTGTAATACCACATTTCTCAAAGAAACGCTCTATTTCTTCGCTAATAAATTGGGGTCCATTATCAGTAACAACCTCTTGAGGAATACCTTCCCTACAAAAGACATCATCTAAAAACTCTATAACATTCTGTGAAGTGATATCCTTTACCATCTTAACTTCCGGCCACTTTGAATAGTAATCAATTAAGACGATACCAAAAGCCTCATGTTTAGGTAAGATGCTAAATGGCCCAATTATGTATAAACCTAGTTTACGCCATGGGGCTGCAGGAAAATCTACAGGATGGGGTTCAGGACGCAAAGCTGTGGCTGACTTGTCACTAGCGGCACACTTTGCACAAGTACGCACAAAATGTTCTACACACATGCCGATACCTGGCCACCAAAAGGACTCACTGATACGTCTTCTTGTAAATGAGATGCCTAAATGACCTTCGTGGGCTATTGCTACAATGGTGTTCCTTAATGAATGGGGAGGGACAAATTTGTCACTTCTCATGACAACGTTATTTTTAACAGCCAACTCATCATTTACTTTAAAGTAACTCATCATGTCACCTGATAATTTCCTTTCCTCAGTCCAACCTTGTAATATATAACTTTTTACTTTATTTAGCTCCAAATCTTTTCCCATTTCTTGTAACCATACCTCCTCTCGTAAACTTGCTTGTTCCACACAAACCAAATTAACATCACGTGATGTAAAAGCCACCTCACAATCTTCTTCCTCGATTTCCTCCAAGTCAGCAACAGGAGGAGGAAATCTAGACATGCAATCAGCGTGTACGTTTACTTTACCTTGCACATATTCTATTTGATATTGAAAGGATTGCAACTTAGAAGCCAATCTTGCCAGACGTGCGGACATAGTGCGTCTCCCGCCCGGTGCCATCATGTACACAAGTGGTTTGTGATCTGTTTTGATAGTAAATTTGGTGCCCCATAAAAATGATCTGAAATGTTCAGCACCCCAAACGCAAGCTAGGAGTTCCCTCTCTATGACTGAATAATGCTTCTCGGCATCTCTTAATGCTCTAGATGCATAAGATACAATCCATTCTTTCCCATTGTCTTTTTAGATTAGCACTCCACCCAAACCGGTATTGCTGGCATCTACCATCACAATACACTTTTTCCCACTCACAGACGGTTTTAAGCAAGGAGCATTTACTACAAATTCCTTCAAGCTGCCAAAAGCCGTTGACATTTCATTAGTCCAAGCAAATTTTGCATTCTTCTTAAGAAGGCACCTGAATGGGTCTACCTTGAAAGCATAGTTAGGGATAAATTTAGCGTAAAATTCAATAAGTCCAAGGAACGCCACGAGTTGTTCCTTAGAAGTAGGAATGGAAGCATTGGTGATATTTTCTACATGGATGCGTTTGGGTTTAATGCCCATACCACTGATGGTGTGTCCTAAATATTCTACTTCCGTAGCTTGAATTTTCACTTATCGAGGAGAAGGGTGAGACCCTTATTAGATAAAGCAGCAAAGACATTTTTCAAATTTTTATCATGTTCTTCATCATTCTTACCATACACGAGTATATCGTCTTGAAAGGCAATAGCACCTGTAAGTCCCTCAAGAGTATCTTTCATCAGCCTTTGAAAGACTGAAGCAGCACTAGCAAGACCGAAAGGCATGCGACAATATCTGAACAGCCCTTCCGGTGTAATAAAAGCTGTCAAATTTTTTGATTCCTCATCCAGGACTACTTGGTGGTACGCACTGGCCAAATCAATGCAGGAAAATATCTGCGCACCGGCTAATGTAGACACCATCTCGTGCAAATTAGGTAAAGGATGGGCATCCACCCAAATGGCATTGTTTAACCCCTTGCATGCGTCGGACGGCCCCCGGCCGTCCGACGTCACGGTGGGCGTGTGCGGAGGACGGCCGGGGGCCGTCCGAACCCCGCCCACTCATTAATTCACCCGCACAGCGGGGGAATTCGCACAGCGCGCAAGGGGTTAAGCTGCGTAAGTCTACACATAGCCTGAGTTCACCAGAAGATTTGACCGAAATCACTACCGGAGAAACCCACAGTGCTGATTCAATAGGCTCTATAATATTTTTGTCACATAAATCCTTTAGCATGTCTTTGAGTTTGCTCCTATAGGAGAGAGGAACATTTCTCACCCTATGGCGGACAGGTACAACATTATCATGCAGTTTAATACAATGTTTAAAGCCCTGGTATTCGCCTAATTTTCCCCTAAAAACACTTGGGAATTGAACTTTTAATTCATCAATGAGATTGGCATTATTACCGTCATTGGTCTTAAGGGGCTCTACCACATAAACAGGAGGATTAGCTCTAGGATCAAGTCTAATTCCCATTTGCTCCTGGTGTGGCCACCCCAGAAGGGTTTGCCCTGACCTTGCAACATACACTTTCCCAAAAGTGTGACGTCCCAAAAACATCAAATTGGCCCAGAAATACCCGACCAAATCAGTTTTGTGCCCAGTGTATCCTCCTGGTGTAACATTAGGAGCAGATAAAATCTTATTAGGCCATTTGTTATTGACAATGTCTAAAGCGATGATGGTATACCATGCGCATGAATCAACAAGAAATTTCAATTTAACGCCATCAACAGAAATCATACAAGAAGGAAATTTACTGATTCCTTCATTTCCGCAAACATTGATAACGGTGTTAATATCATTATCGTTACTGTCATAAATGCTATCATAATCATCCATACTTTGTATCATGTTTACCCTTTTTGACATTGACCTGCATAATTTGCTAAAATGTCCTTTCTTGCCACATTTTGAGCAAATTTTTTCAATGGCTGGACAAACTTTAGAGTAAGCTAAATGCCCGTTACTTCCACATCTGTAATATTTTTTTTTCTTTCAGTTTTCATACCTTTAAATTTTCCTTTCAGGTCTAGGGAAATTCTCCACCTTTTGTGAAAAAAACCTCTTTGGTTTGTCAACCTCTTTGGAAACATTAAATACATCATTTTTATCACTGCCTCTTATTTCTTTAACAAATTTCTCAGAATGCTCTATGGATTTGGCTATGTCAATGGCAGCATTTAAAGACATGTCAGATGTGGTCCACAACCTTTCTTGCACTTTTTTGTTATTTGTTCTCATTAAAATTTGATCCCTGAGTACCTGTTCATAAGAAATGTGCTCGAAATCGCACGTAACTGCAAGAGACTTAAGTGCTGAGACAAAATCTTCAATAGACTCACCAGGTTGTTGTTTTCTGGAATAAAAAATTTATCTTTCCATGACAATATTTTTCTTTTTTCCATACCTTTGATTAAGTTGCAGAGATGCATACTCGTAAACATAATATTGCCAGGGTTAATTAAAGCAGGCAAGTTTTTGAATTCCTTTAAGCCAATTCCGCCTAAACAATGTTTCAACAGAGCTAGCTTTCTTTCGGGTTCACACTCCTCCCCTCAAGTACCTCAACATATGCTAGAAATACTGGTTCCCATATTTCCCAGTCCATAGGTGGTTCACCAGATGTTGCCAAAAAAAAAGGAGGTGGTACAATTCCTGACATAACAGTAGTGAAAGTACAATGAGAAAGAAAATAAATAAATAAATGAATAAATAAAATAAGTAAATAACAAAAAAAAGGTAGTTACCATAGTCCTTAAATGATGTGTGCACCGTATGTGTGCATATCACAGAGTAGGGTGTATGCACGCGATCGGTTCCTTGTGCGTGGAACAACCTCCACAGACAGCTGCTGCATTGACGAAGAAAAATAAAGAAGTAATTAAAAAAAAAATGCCCGCCAGAGGGGTCACGAACGTGACCCAACGTCGTAACGTGATGCTGCGACGTAGAGACGTGAGGATCGGTGAAGAAGAACAAGGCGAATCCAAACTGACATGAATAGAAGCGGAGCACCTCACCTGGCAAAAGCCACCGTGGAACCAGCAGCGCGCCTCGAGATTGAAACGAGGCTTGGCAACGGTTACCAAGATAATCCGGTAAGCTTACGATAGTTGCGCAGCAGACGGGCAGGGAAAAAAAAGTACAACGTTTACGGCCGTTGCGCAGCAGGCAGGCAGGAAAAAAAAGTACAAAATTGAAACGAGGCACAGGCACACCGAAAGCAACGCCCTCCAGGAAGGAGCAGTCCAGAAGCGGATAGCCAGACAAATTCCACTTGTAAACTTCCCACAAATCCAGACACGGGAAGAAGTGCCTATACTTGCCAAAGTTGAAATGTAAATCAACGCAGCTAGACAGTTAAATTCCGAGCCCCTCGAAACATGCCGTGGGATGTAGCTTCCTTCGCAAATGACAGGCTCAAGTTCAGTCCGGTAGAAAAATAAAGTAAATGATTGAATGAGTAGTAGCGTGGCTCCGTGCCCCCTCGTCGCCAGTGTTGAAAAAGTATTCAGCACTGAATAAGTAGTCGGAGACGGAATAGTCTCAGGAATCCGTGTTTATTAGAAACACATGTCTGTACAGACCCAGATGCAAATAACGAATGAATCAGTTTTCCATTCTATCCCCCCCCCAACCTTCCATGAATCAAAACACAACGAGGTAGTTTATCGCGAGGGAACCACGAGCCATGACACGTAGTGCCTTGTTCGTGTCCGCCTCGCGGTCCACAATGAAAGAGCACGAGATACAAACAAGTGTGCACCCGACAACATCCATATCCGGACAACCTATGTATGATATCCATATCCGGGCAGCCTGGGTATGATATCCATATCCGGGCGGCCTGGGTATAATATCCATACCCGGGCAGCCTGGGTATGATATCCATACCCGGGCGGCCTGGGTATGATAGCCATACCCAGGCGGCCTGGGTAGGATATCCAGATCCGAGCAGCCTGGGTATGATATACAGATCCGGGCAGCCTGGATATGATATCCAGATCTGGGAAGCTTGGGTATGATATCCATATCCGGGCAGCCTGGGTATGATATCCATATCCGGGCAGCCTGGGTATGATATCCATATCCGGGCAACCTGGGTATGATATCCACATCCAGGCAAGCCACAAAAGTTATGGAACAAATCCATGTGCATTGATGCTGTACGGGTTGACAGTGATGGTCGCTGTAGTCCTTCTGCTCGACCTCTGGATGACCTTGCCACATTCCTGGCCCGATGCATACAGTGGGCTTTTCATTCACTGTCGCAATTCCAAATCCTGCTTCTCCACTCCATTTTTCTCATATCGTCTAAATAGTGATTTCTGGCACAATCCACAATTACATCCTCTGTCTTGTTCTTCTTTGCTTTAGATTCTCATGAACAGACTCTAGTCATGAGTGTGTGAATTTCAGAGGCTAGAAATGTCAGCATCGTACAAGCGGCTCTCGTATTTCTGTATGGACTAGTCTTTATTTTTAGGTCAAGTCCTTGGATTGAAACTGTAATTGTCATTTGTATACACATTTATAATGGGTCAAGAATTGTTACCTTGTTAAAAATTATTTCTACATTTTTCACAAGAGTAGAGCCATTACTGCATTGAGCACTGCATAGTCTGAACTTCTGCATTCTCATGAATTCCAGCTATATGCCCTACAATTGATTTGATGCATGTGTTCTGCACTCGAGAATATTAGTATTGGTTATTCATATATAGATTTGTGCCACTGTAACTAAATAAGTGTGGTCTTAAAAAAGCAGTACTTGTCTTTTGTGTGTTGTACAGAAGCACCACATTCATTTTGCACTGCTTCCATGTTGCTCAAAACATTTCACACATATTTCAAATATACATATAAATTGCGCACACTATTGCAGTCACAGCAACCATTTGGAGTGACAACTTACGCCACCTACCAGGCTTGCTTAACTAAAGCTCGATCACAGATACACACATAACTGCTAACCAGCTGTGACCCTTGATGCTCAACCCAGCTAATGAACTAGTACTTTGTTATTCCAGGGAATATTGCCTTCCATAAGATCAAGCCGCACCTGAGCATATGGCCTTCATCTACTGGGCCGAGGTGCACTGTGTACTCTGGAATTGTCAGCGATGGTGCTCCAACACATTTCAAGCCGCTCTTGGAGCCACAGCACACATTCTGGCCTAACCAACTGACGCATGCCACCTGGCTAACTTGCCGCTGCGAGATTTTGATCTTAACACCACCCTCTTGGGGTTACCGGTGCACATCGTCTGTAGGTCTTGCCCCCACTCTATTTGTGCAGATACCTGCAATGTACCCTTCTGCCCCTGTATGGGCGGGAAAATACCTGTAACATTGCAAATCCCACTGCACTCACATTCTCGGGCAGTCCAGTGAAGCTGGAGTGAACGGTTGTATGTTGTGCATCTGACCATAAGAACCTTGGTTTGCTTTGGCCAGGATCAAATTGTTGCATCTGTCACACTCAAAATAGTGGCACGTGCAGTTCTTTTGCATTCTACACTGCAGAGTGTGCCTGGACGATCCTAGACACCCCCTGTGTGCCAACCCGCTTTGACCCAAGATGCAAAGCACTAGACCCGGTACACTTGGTTACCCCGGACTTAATTGCCCTCCACCGAAATCCATGTGTAAGAGTAGCTAGTCCCTGATTTAATTTCTAGTAGTCTCTGTGTTATGTCATACACCTTTTATGCCTTTTTCAAAGCAGTTAACCCGCTCACACACGAGACCCGCTGGTAGCCAGTCCAGTATAACCTGTACATGGAATTTAAATTCTCCTAACAACTGCGCAGAGGGCAAGCCACACTCACTGCTAATGGTGTCTGACTAATCGGCCCTAGGAGGCCGTAGCAATACTGCCCGGTCAGCAAGGACGCCCACTGTACAGTTGTCATTTAGTACTCATGGCACTGACAACCGCAGGTGCCTAATACCGGGCTGTGTGTATGCGGCCCAGGAACCTAATCAATAGGCTTAGTGTGGATGGTTGTTAACAATGCCTGGCAATAAGTGTAATACCTTTGACAAACCTCTCCTGACCGGCATCTAATTCATTCTTAAACATATTTACTGGTTTTGCCACATGGCACCCTTCTGGTTGGTGATACGGAACCCCCGACCCAGCATGAGCTGACAGTCTTGCGTTGCCATCGCACCACCTGTGTATCTTGAATCACCCTCCATCCTCCTGTGTCACCTAACCTCGGTTCTAGAGTGCATTTACTCCGCACCGTTGACCAGACAATTACACAGCCCCCTTTGATTGCTAGACCCTGGTGAACACATTAATGGTGTCAAATCTGGTTAAAAACAATATATGTATTGTGCCCACTGCTGGAGACAACTCAATCCTTCGTGGAGTGACAACTACACAGGTGCCTACACAAGTCACCCAACAGACAAGTCGGCCCTGGCTACCTTGTGTTCTGGTGCCAGATTTGGAAAGAGCCTTGCCTTCACTTGCTGCCCCCTTAGAAACACACAATGCCCGTGCTCTGGCCGCCACACGGCGATGCCCTCGTGTAGCAACGAACCCCTGGTCAAATAAGAGTGCCAACTCCACCTACTTAAAACTACACCCTGACCAAGGGTGGAGTCTAGCTCTCCCCAAACTTCTGCTAGTGTAACCCACGGTCACGCCTCCTGTTCAGTTCAATTTAGTAATTCATGGCACTGACCCACAAGGGCCTAATACTGGGCTGTGTAAATGCGGCCCTGGGTGACCTTAAACAATCGGCTTGGTGTGGATGGGTGCTAACATTACCTGGCTGAAGTGCAATCCCTTTGACAATCACTCCTGACAAGATGTGCCAATGCAGATAGTAGAAAGAGTTATCCAGCCCGCCTTACTTCCTGTCCCAGTTATCTGAGTAAATTAGTGAAAGATGCACTTTTGAACTGGTAGCTGATACTGTTACTTACGCCTGCAAATGCTCTGCTCAGAGCAGCCCGCTAGACAATGGCTTCCATTGAAAGGCGGTGCCAACAGACCTCGAAGCACTTAAGGCGGTACCTCTGAGTAGGGCTCTAATCTAACAGATGCCCCCTGCATCGGATACCGCATCTGGCTGTAAGCCGCTCAGTGCTCCTGATGCCTTGGCGCTTCCTGACCCACCGCCAGCTCACCGTGATACAATCCGCTCGTGACAGGGACTCAACAGTGCGGCGAAAGCATGATACATCCTAGCCTGACCTTAGCTCTTCAGCAGGCTTCCACACAAGAGCCCTCCACAAACCTTGTGGCCTAAAACATTCGCCCTGTGGGTCGGTTGCGAATGGACTGCAAACAACTCCTAGGCATTCTCTACCAATGTTGTAAAAGGAGTTTCTGGTTGGCTAGGGTATGCACCTAAGCCTGGCCGAACCCACCTCTCTAGTCAGGAGAAGGGAGTACACACTTAAGCTGACACCTGCCACCCCCTAGGTGGCTAGGCAGAGACTTTGGCTTATCCCAGAAGCAGTGTAAATTTAATGTGCCAACCGCACTCCCACAGTGGCACACTACAGAAGAGACTCCATACCAGGTTATTTTAATTACCCTTCGTATCGTCCATACAAGAGAAACTTAGTTCCATCTGCCCCTATTACCTTGTGCTACTAAACCTCATCATAACATCACAGGGATTACATAACTCACAAGTACAATCGGGCCACCGTCCTACAGCTCAGTTAGCCCAACTCCGTAGCTGCTGGGAGGAACTGTACTTAGCCTAACAGCACCGAGTAAATGTAAAATTGTACTTTCCCCCCATTGGGCTGGTAATTGACGGCCAAAAACAACAGCACATGGGCATGAGATCCCAGTTTCCTAGAGTAAAACAATAATTATCCTGCACCGTTAACAAATGTGCCACATGCACCCATGCCCTATCCACCTGTTGCTATGTGGATGTCGTCCAATTCAATGACATAGGCAACATGTCAACCAGTTCTCTCCTTTGTGGTCAACCAAATTCCATTTACCGGGATTTCTCCACTAGTACCTATGCTGTTGAACCTGGATTTGTAAGGCGCACGTGAGGTCGGCGATCGTGCCAATGTTAGTCGCCATGTTTCCAACTTCTCAATAGCGTCCGACTTAGTGGGAGCACTACTAGGACTCGTGGGACGGAATAGAGGTCTAAAGCATGGGGCCAATTAAGTGCACTTTCAGTAACCTTCCCCACAGTGGGCATGAAAGAACTGAGCTGTGCCAATTAAAGGCTGTTGCAAACAGGTGCCCCCAATAATTTGGCCCCATAGCAGCTGGTAGTACTACAGCTTGTGCTGTTGATTACAAGCACTCCTGACCTCAAACCTCCAGGATGTCGTGTTTTTAACGCGTCAGCGCCCCCCACGCGTGTTAAGGAAGGCAGTGCCGTGCCCTTGCCTGGTATTTAGCCGCTATGTCATTGCATCCCTATATTTACTACAAAAGGAGCACTGCACCTACAACAAGCCCATCTATTGGCTTAGTCAATGCTTCTACTTGCATCAGATAAAAAGCCACACTTATAGCTCAGCTGCATAGCCAACCAAGAGCTAGCCTCCCCCATCCATAGCTGCCAATGTTTCAGATTGCCATGCCTTACATTTTCATAATTCCAAAACACCTATGAGTGACATTTAAATGACTATGCCTGACACTTTCTTGCGAGCAAAATCAAACAATGAAGATGAGGGAGACATATCGATATCAGTAATTACACCCATTAGACCAACGAGAAACTCTAAGACCACTAAGGTTTAAGGCCGCTTTAGTGCGCATTTCCGGGCTTGGAGGCGCCTTGCGCGATGTACACATGTTCCATCCCTTGGTGGCACAAGGACCTTGTTGTCCAAAGCAGCAAAGTCTTCACTCAATGCAATAAAACTGAACCGATTGCTCACAGCGCACGATCCCCACAGCGCCCCCCAGGCGCCAACGGGACAAGCCGAAGTTTGTACCGAGCATCCCAACTCCAAGGAAAGGCACCACAACCAACCAATCCGCTGTGCAGGTCACTCACAAAGGCCCCACTGTAAGGACCCCACCTTAACAACGGCCCCTACATAAACCTCGAGTGCACCTTGTGAATATTGTAGGCTGAAAATGACTTCCCCTCACTCATACACTGTCATTTCATGCAGAACGAACACCGGTAGACCTGGAGCGATACCCCGGAGTTTACAGCTGCCGGTCCGCGGTGACATCAAACACCTAACCTGTGTGCTATTAAAATTCAATCTTTTGCCCAAACACAGTGATATAATCTTGTGCCAACAAACTGGCTATGAACAGAACGCTTTATCGCCCTTATGCAGGAACTAGGGCTGTTCCACCTAGCAAGGACGCTGCGCCCATATAATCCAGTAGCCAAAGCGTGTCCATGAACTACCGAACATATCCTGTGACGCTGCATGTTCTGCGCTATCCCGTACCTGGGAAACGCAAGTGCCCCAGTTAAATTACATCCTCTTGGGGGAAAATATACAAAAGACACGTCAATAGCAGTTGGCAAGTGAGCACATGTTCGTAAACAAAATGCTCCCAGTACATCCAAATAAGGGCGCTGCGACCAATGATCCGGCCGCCTAAGCGTGCTCCGAATAGCACACGCCCCACCAACATACATCATGTGACGATGCCTGTTCTGCGCCACCCCGTGCCTGAGCAACGCAAGTACCCAGACAATTAAACAAATTGCCGAGGAACACCGGGGGAATTGGGTGTCCTTACTTCTTCAGCTATTGCACAAGTCCACACTACCTCTGCCGGAAATCCTCTAAATAGTGCAGCTGCACTTTGGGGCCTATCAGATCACGCCTGACTCTAGTTTTCCTGCTGCGGTTTGCCCCCACTATGATCACTGTAGGCTCCAGCATGCCAAACTGTTGACACCTTCGACCGAACGTAAAGCACAACCATGGGACAGTGCCATCTGGTGCTAAAGCACCCCCCTGAGGATAGGCGACTACCCCTCTCAGTGAGTCACAGTCAACTCCGTATATTATGAAGAATTGGTAGCAATGGGAGTGCACGCAGCTACGTTGTCAAGGCAGACCTAGCAACGCTAAAATTGCATCCCTATTCTTGGAGTAGTGCTGCTCAGATAGGATGACTGGAGACTAAAACAGAAACAGTGGGATCTGTTTATTTAACGTTATTTATAGGCATAAATCTTACCACTGTATCAATTTGTAATATGGTCTTGTGGGGAGTGGAGTTGACAGACCAGTGCACTGTGCCGTATTTTAATCATTTATTCTTGAGCGAGTGCTGTTTGGTTCCAACAACTTGCAAACAAGCGTCACCGGGGCAGTCGCAAGTACAGTAGCTGAAATTTTACAGGAGCAACTAAGCTAGGGATTCCCACCTCTAGTCTGAAAAAAGCTAAAGATGTGGGTTTTTGTTGGACAAAACATTAGCGCAACCACTTCAACCTTTGCAAATCATGTGAGAGGACTTAAGGGATCCGAACGAGCAAAGCCCTAACTCTTTCATTATTGAATACTGTGAGAAAGTGCCATCTTTCTTACATGGTATGCCCCCACTTTTTGCTGAATGGCTGATGTACTTTGACTGAGTGTGCCCTGGGCTCCTGCCAACCAGGTACCCAGGGCCTGTGTTCCTTCCCTAAAATTGCATTGATACCTACACCCAATTGACATCCCTGGCCACAGGTCAGCCCCTGGTAAATGGTACCATGGGTACCCAGGGCACTGTGACCAGGGAAGGCCCCTAAGGGCTGCAGCACTTGTTGTGCCACCCTTAGGGACCCTGCACCTTTACACACACACACTGCCTTTGCAGGCTGCGTGTCTTGGTGCAGAACAAAAGTGAAGAGTCGACATGGCTCACATCCCTGTGTGCCATGCCTACAAGCCACTGCCCTGGCCTAGGTCAGCCACCCCTCTAGCTGGGTGCACTATGCCAGTGGTGAGGGCATAGAGGCATGAGCCCTGTGCCTCTACAGTGCCCAAGTCCATTCTTGGGCATTGTAAGTGCAGTGCTGCCATTAAGAGTATATGGTGCTGGGAGTCTGTCATTACGAACTCCACAGCACCATAATGGCCCCACTGAAGACTAAGAAGTTTGGTATCAAACTTCTCAGCACATTAAACCCCCACTGATGCCAGTGTGGGATTTAATGTAAAACGCACTCCAGAGGGCATCTTAGAGATGCCCCCTGAAACCAACCCGACCTCCAGTGTCCGGACTGAGTGGCTGCCCAGGCTGCCACCACCAGACATGTTTCTGGACCCCTGGGTCGAGAGCCTCTGCTCTCAGGGGCCTGAAACAATGCACATCCCGGGACGAGGTGCCAAAGCCTCCTCCCCCAGGATGGGCAGGGGGAGCCTCAAAGGCCTGCCGCCTTTGGAGTTTCCCCAGACCATTTGCTGCTTCCAGCAAACTGGTCCCCACTGGTTCTACCCCCACTCCTGGCGGGAGAACCGGCGGGAAAACCAGAAGCAGGAAATGGGTTGTGCCCACCTCTGCCAACTCCACCCCTAAGGTGGGGGAGGCGAGGTGAAGCACAAACTCGAGTCCCCGCCATCTTGAGGATGGGGGGACCTGGCCAACCAGGGACAGGCTCCTGCCCCCTCCCACTGGAGAGGAACAGAATAGGGGTGTACCCACCCCAGGGAAGGGACCCATTGGTCCCTGCCCTTACCTACCTGTAACCACCCCTAAATTTAGTATTTAGGGGCTCCCTGAACCTTCCTTCCGGAGTTCCCAAATCCGAAAACAAGAAGAGAAGACGAAGCAAGAAGACCAGCCGTGCAGCTGCTAAAAAGGAGGCGACAACAACTGACTTGGCCCCAGCCCTACCGGCCTGTCGACCTCTGAACCTGCTCCTGCGGAATCCCGGCCTCAGCAACCTCACAAACCCCGGAGGACCTGACTTCTGAGCTACAGCCTTCGACCCAGGGACTCCCACGAGCAGTGGTACTGCTCAAAAGAAAACCTACCAAAGACCCGGCCCTGGCACGGAGCCGCGAAACCTGCACACTCTGCACCCGCCGAGTCCAGCCTGTGCCTGAGTGACCAAAGACCTCGAGGACGTCCCCCGGCGATTCTGACCTGGAATCCAGTGGCCAAGGACCCTCCTCGACGACCCAGACGACGCCTGCAGCCTCAGGACAAGGGACCCCTCCAACCGCGACCAGCAGGGGGTAAGATTTCCCGACCTCAAAAGACACCCCTGCACCCGGCGCCCCACGGCCCCCTGTGCCCAACTCCTGGGTGTCTACCTATCCTCCAAGACCCCAACTTACCTCCTGAAGTGTTGGTCGTCCCTGAAGAATCACCGTCCCCGAGCCTGCAGCCTTTCTTCACCTTTCACGACCTCTATTGTTTAACATTGAGCGCCCGACGGCTCAAAGCACCCTGCACCCAGCCGCCCGAGTGCCCCTGGAAGTGCAACCTCTATCCTAACCTACTTCCCTACTTGCCCTGAGCAAGTGACCAGGAGCCCAGCTCCCACAGTCGCGTGGCCTGCTTGCCAGCAGCCACCAACCCGGGCCCCCCGCCTGCCATAGGATAACATTGGGCCTTCTCACTCTGCACCCGGCCGCCCCTGTGCCGCTGAGGGTGTAAAAACTGTACTTACCTGATCCTGGGGGACCCCTGAGTCTTACCCAGAACCTTAACCCTGCCAGTCAAGTACTTACCCGAAATCCGATAACTCACTTTTCTTCCATAGGGTTCCATTGACTGGTTTTCTGCGAAATTTCTTCTAAGTGTGGAGTTCTGAAACTTTAGAATATTCACCAAAAATCAACCGAGTCACGAAAACGAAAATACTCACCTAGTATTAGGAGGGGCCTCAGTGCTGGACCCGAGTGCCCAACACTGGCCCTAAAAAGTAATCGCAACGTTACTTACCGTTAACTCACTTTTCTTTCATAGGGATCCATTGACTGGTTTTCTGTGAAATTTCTTCTAAGTGTCGATTTCTGTCTTTTACAAATATTCTTTAAAAATCGAACAAACTACAAAAACGTAATTACTTACCTGTTTTAAGTAAATGTCCCAGTGCTGAACCTAGGAGTCCAGCACTGGATTACAAAAGTAACGTAAACATACTTTGCTTGCACACTGTATTTCCTTTCATAGGATAACATTGGTAATTTTACCCAGAAAAGTTTCTAAGTGTCAGCTTTTGAAATATAGTAATATTCTTCAAAAATCACTACAATAACCAAAACGCTTTTTCTTACCTGTTTACAGGAAGTGTCCCAGGACTGAATCCAGGATCCAGTCCTGTGGTTAGAAAAGTGCTCTGCAAAGTAATCAATTGTAATTAAGTATAATTTTCCATTGAGCTCAATGTTGCATTGAATTTGACCCTGTGTTGCCTCTTGCACCAACTGTGATAACCACTATCAAAAAGTCTATTGCCTATCTGTAAGGTGAATAACCAAAGCATCTCATACTGAGAAAGTATATTTTGATCCTATTGTTGGTTCTAAAATAAAACAAGCATATATTTTTTTATATACAAACCATTGGCCTAGAGTTCAGTTCTTGAGTGTGTGGCTTCATTTGCTGACTGAGTGTGTACAACAAATGCTTTACACTGTCCTCTGATACTGCCTTACTGCTCGACCAAGCTACCACTTTGGAGAGTAAGGTTATATCTAACTTTAGCCTCTGTCAACCCTCTGGGGACTGTGGACTCTGTACACCCTGAACCTTACTTGGGTACAGTATATACAGAGCCACTTTCCTACATTGGTGGATCAGCGGTGGGATACAAACTTGCATTTGTTGGACTACTTGGTTACCATCTGATCACACGACAGAACTCTTAAATTGCCTTTAGAATTCTGATTTTTTTAATTGGCATTTTTTTACCAAATTACTAAAAGTCTTGTTAGGGCCTTGCTTAAGTCCCTGTAGCATCTTAGAAAATAAAAAGTCACTATAGCCAAGGTTAGAGGGGTTAGAATTTTTTTTTAAAAATGTCTCAAGACAAGAACCCAGCTACTAGTGAAGATAATAATGACATACAGGAACTGGTTGAGGAGCTCGACCTCACCCCTTATCTTCATTTGTCTTTCAAAGAGATAAGGTCCTTATGCAAACTTAAAGATATACCAATGGGCCAGCATCCAACCAAACAAGGGCTCCAGGAGCTCCTGGCTGAGTATGCTAAAGCCCACCCCTCTGAGCATGGTGATGACCCAACAGAGGAGGAAAGGAATGAGGAGGATGGGGATGGTAACCCACCTCCATCACTTCCTAGGGAAGATAGGGTCCCTGCACCCTTAACTCCAAGAATAGACCTCTGGGGACCTAGGGGCCACCTAGGTGGTCCTGGTCCCAGAGAGGACACTGAGGATACCCTCAGTGAGGAGGACAACTTGTTAGCCAGGTTGGCCAAACGACTGGACCTAGAGACCAGACTCCTGGCTCTAGAGAAGGAAAGACAGGAGATGGGTTTAGCACCCATCAATGGTGGCAGCAATACTAAAAATAAGGATAGGGAGGAAACTTCTGAACCTAAAATCCCCAAAGGGATTGTCCCTAAGTTTGAGGAAGGTGATGACATCACCAAATGGTTCACAGCCTTTGAGAGGGCTTGTGAAATAAGAAGAGTAAAGAAACCTCTGTGGGGGCACTCCTGTGGGAACTGTTCTCTGGTAACTGCAGAGACAGGCTTCTGACCCTCTCTGGGCCAGATGCAGGGTCCTATGACCTCATGAAGAGTACTCTGATTGAGGGATTTGGGCTCACTACTGAGGAGTATAGAATTAGATTCAGGGGGCTCACAAAACCCAGACCCAGTCCTGGATTGACTTCGTGGACTACTCAGTAAAGACACTGGATGGCTGGTTAGCTGGACATAATGTGCATGATTTTTCTGGACTTTACAATTTGTTTATGAAGGAACACATACTAAGTAATTGCACAAATGAAAAGTTGCATCAGCATTTGGTAGACCTAGGTCTAATTTCTCCCCAAGAATTGGGAAAGAAGGCAGACCACTGGGTCAAGACTAGGGTGACAAGGACAACCACTGGGGGTGACCAAAAGAAGGTGGTCACCAAACCCCCCAGGGGAAAGGTGGTGAGAATCCCCAAGATAAAAAGTCTGAGTCTTCCAAAGGGCCCCAAAAACCTGTTCAGGGGGTGGGTCCCAAACTACTCCCTATGTGCCTCAACCCTATAGGGGGAAGAACTTTGATCCCTTGAAGGCCTGGTGTAATAACTGTAAGAAGTCAGGACACCTCACTGTAGACAAAACTTGCCCCCACAACAAAGCCCCTAAGGCACCCAGTACAGCTACTCCTGGGGCAGCAAGTTTACAGATGGGATCAGAAGTGTACCCTGAGCAAATCTGGGAACCCACTGAGGCAAGTCTGGTCTCCCTAGGGGAAGTGGAATTTGCCACTGTAGCTGTGTGGCCACCCAACTTAAAGAAGTATTTGCAATACCCCTGGGTGAATGGAACTAGAGTAGAGGCTCTGAGGGATACAGGTGCCAGTGTCACTATGGTGAGGGACACACTGGTTTCCCCTGAGCAATACTTGATTGGGAAAACTTACCCAGTCACCAATGCTGACAGTGTCACCACTAGTCATCCCATGGCCCTGGTGACATTAGGCTGGGGGGTTACTGGCCTGAAGCAGGTAGTGGTCTCTCCGAAGTTACCAGCTGCATGTCTGCTAGGAAATGATCTGGAAACCTCAGCCTGGGCAGAGGTGGAGCTAAAGGCCCATGCAGCCATGCTGGGCATCCCTGAATTGGTGTGTGTAAAAACAAGAGCACAGAGCAAAAGGCAGGGTGAAGAAATAGTGTTGGAGCCTGGAATGATGGCCCAGCCTACCAAGAGAAAAGGAAAGAAGACTGGCGGACCAGCTTCTACACAGTCACAAGAGCAGGACCCCTCTCCTCAGGGAGAGAACCTGGAAGCCCCAGAGGGAACTGAGCCCCTAGAGCTTGACCCTTACCAGGTTGAACTCTTGGGCCCAGGGGGACCCTCTAGGGAAGAGCTGTGCCAGGGACAGCAAGACTGTCCCACTCTTGAAAGCCTGAGGCAGCAAGCTGTTTCAGAAGCCAAGGGAGATGTCAGTGGTACCCACAGAGTCTATTGGGAAGAGGGATTACTGTACACTGAGGCAAAAGACCCCAACCCTGGAACCACCAGGAGAGTGGTAGTGCCCCAGAAGTACAGGGAGTTCCTCCTAACTTTGGCTCATGACATCCCCTAGCTGGACATCTGGGCCAAACCAAAACTTGGGAAAGGCTAGTTAGCCACTTTTACTGGCCCCAGATGCACCAAAAGGTGAAGGAGTTTGTCAGCTCCTGTGTTACCTGTCAAGCCAGTGGCAAGACAGGTGGCCATCCAAAGGCCCCCTGATACCACTACCTGTGGTGGGGGTTCCCTTTGAAAGGGTAGGTGTGGACATAGTGGGTCCACTGGAACCTCCCACAGCCTCAGGGAACAAATTCATACTGGTGGTAGTGGATCATGCCACTAGGTATCCTGAGGCTATTCCCCTTAGGACTACTACAGCTCCTGCAGTAGCCAAAGCCCTCATTGGTGTCTTCACCAGGGTAGGGTTTCCTAAGGAGGTGGTTTCAGACAGAGGTTCCAACTTCATGTCTGCTTACCTGACCCACATGTGGAAGGAGTGTGGGGTGCAGTACAAGTTTACTACACCCTACCATCCACAAACCAATGGCCTTGTTGAGAGGTTCAACAAGACATTGAAAGGCATGATCATGGGGCTCCCTGAAAAACTCAAAAGGAGATGGGATGTCCTACTACCATGCCTGCTTTTCGCTTACAGAGAAGTGCCACAGAAGGGGTAGGTTTCTCACCCTTTGAACTTCTGTTTGGCCATCCTGTGAGGGGACCACTCTGTCTTGTAAAGGAGGGCTGGGAGAGACCTCTCCAAGAACCCAAACAAGATATAGTGGACTATGTGCTTGGCCTAAGGTCCAGAATGGCTGAGTACATGGAAAAGGCATCCAAGAACCTTGAGGCCAGCCAGGAGCTTCAGAAGCACTGGTATGACCAAAAAGCTGCACTGGTTGAATTCCAACCTGGGCAACAGGTATGGGTTTTGGAGCCAGTGGCACCAAGGGCCCTCCAGGACAGATGGAGTGGCCCTTACCCTATCCTAGAGAAAAAGAGTGAGGTCACCTACCTGGTTGACCTGGGCACCAGCAGGACACCCAAAAGGGTTATCCATGTGAACCGCCTAAAACTCTACAATGACAGGGCTGACATCACCATGCTGATGGTGACAGATGAGGAACAGGAAGCTGAGAGTGAACCTCTCCCTGATCTCCTCTCCCACAGCCCAAAAGATGGGTCAGTAGATGGAGTTGTCTTTTCAGACACCCTCACTGCCCAACAGCAGACTGACTGCAAGCAAGTCTTGCAGCAGTATGCTGGGCTCTTTTCCTTGACCCCTGGTCTGACAAACTGGTGTACCCATGATGTGGACACTGGTGACAGTGCACCTGTCAAAAACAAGATCTATCGTCAGTCAGACCAAGTTAAGGAAAGCATCAGAGCTGAAGTCAGCAAGATGCTGGAGCTAGGGGTTATTGAGCCCTCTGAGAGCCCCTGGGCTAGCCCAGTGGTTCTGGTCCCCAAACCTCATCAAAAGGGTGAAAAGAGAGAGATGAGGTTTTGTGTGGACTATAGGGGTCTCAACTCTGTCACCAAGACAGATGCACACCCTATCCCAAGAGCTGATGAACTGATAGACAGATTGGGTGCAGCCAAATACCTGAGTACCTTTGACTTAACTGCAGGGTACTGGCAGATTGGCATGGCCCCAGGAGCCAAACAGAAAACAGCATTCTCCACACCTGATGGGCATTTTCAGTTCACTGTTATGCCCTTTGGTTTAAAGAATGCCCTGCCACCTTCCAGAGGTTGGTGAATCAAGTCCTTGCTGGGTTGGAGTCCTTTAGTGCAGCTTATCTTGATGATATTGCTGTCTTCAGTTCCACCTGGCAGGATCACCTGGTCCACCTTGGGAAGGTTTTAAAGGCCCTGCAAACTGCAGGCCTAACTATCAAGGCATCCAAATGCCAGATAGGGCAGGGCACTGTGGTGTACTTGGGCCACCTGGTTGGTGGAGGCCAGGTACAACCCTTACAGCCCAAGATCCAGGCTATCCTGGACTGGGTAGCTCCAACAACTCAGACCCAAGTCAGGGCATTCCTTGGCTTGACTGGGTACTACAGGAGGTTTGTGAAGGGATATGGGTCCATTGTGACTCCCCTCACAGAACTCACCTCCAAGAAGATGCCAAAGAAAGTAAACTGGACAGTCTGTTGCCAAAAGGCTTTTGACACTCTGAAAGAAGCAATGTGCTCAGCACCAATTCTAAAAGCACCAGATTATGCCAAGCAGTTCATTGTGCAGACTGATGCCTCTGAGCTAGGGATAGGAGCGGTCCTATCCCAGACCAATGATGAAGGCCAAGACCAACCTGTTGCTTTTATAAGCAGAAGGCTTCTCCCCAGGGAGCAGCGTTGGAGTGCCATTGAGAGGGAGGCCTTTGCTGTGGTCTGGTCCCTGAAGAAGCTGAGGCCCTACCTGTTTGGAACTCACTTCCTAGTTCAAACTGACCACAGACCTCTCAGGTGGCTAATGCAAATGAAAGGAGAAAACCCAAAACTGTTGAGGTGGTCCATCTCCCTACAGGGAATGGACTTTGAAGTGGAACACAGACCTGGCACTGCCCATGCCAATGCAGATGGCCTTTCCAGGTTCTTCCACTTAGACAATGAAGACTCCATAGGGCAAGGTTAGTCTCATCATCTTTCGTTTGGGGGAGTTGTGTGAGAAAGTGCCATCTTTCTTACATGGTATGCCCCCACTTTTTGCTGAATGGCTGATGTACTTTGACTGAGTGTGCCCTGGGCTCCTGCCAACCAGGTACCCAGGGCCTGTGTTCCTTCCCTAAAATTGCATTGATACCTACACCCAATTGACATCCCTGGCCACAGGTCAGCCCCTGGTAAATGGTACCATGGGTACCCAGGGCACTGTGACCAGGGAAGGCCCCTAAGGGCTGCAGCACTTGTTGTGCCACCCTTAGGGACCCTGCACCTTTACACACACACACTGCCTTTGCAGGCTGCGTGTCTTGGTGCAGAACAAAAGTGAAGAGTCGACATGGCTCACATCCCTGTGTGCCATGCCTACAAGCCACTGCCCTGGCCTAGGTCAGCCACCCCTCTAGCTGGGTGCACTATGCCAGTGGTGAGGGCATAGAGGCATGAGCCCTGTGCTCCTACAGTGCCCAAGTCCATTCTTGGGCATTGTAAGTGCAGTGCTGCCATTAAGAGTATATGGTGCTGGGAGTCTGTCATTACGAACTCCACAGCACCATAATGGCCCCACTGAAGACTAAGAAGTTTGGTATCAAACTTCTCAGCACATTAAACCCCCACTGATGCCAGTGTGGGATTTAATGTAAAACGCACTCAGAGGGCATCTTAGAGATGCCCCCTGAAACCAACCCGACCTCCAGTGTCCGGACTGAGTGGCTGCCCAGGCTGCCACCACCAGACATGTTTCTGGACCCCTGGGTCGAGAGCCTCTGCTCTCAGGGGCCTGAAACAATGCACATCCCGGGACGAGGTGCCAAAGCCTCCTCCCCCAGGATGGGCAGGGGGAGCTTCAAAGGCCTGCCGCCTTTGGAGTTTCCCCAGACCATTTGCTGCTTCCAGCAAACTGGTCCCCACTGGTTCTACCCCCACTCCTGGCGGGAGAACCGGCGGGAAAACCAGAAGCAGGAAATGGGTTGTGCCCACCTCTGCCAACTCCACCCCTAAGGTGGGGGAGGCGAGGTGAAGCACAAACTCGAGTCCCCGCCATCTTGAGGATGGGGGGACCTGGCCAACCAGGGACAGGCTCCTGCCCCCTCCCACTGGAGAGGAACAGAATAGGGGTGTACCCACCCCAGGGAAGGGACCCATTGGTCCCTGCCCTTACCTACCTGTAACCACCCCTAAATTTAGTATTTAGGGGCTCCCTGAACCTTCCTTCCGGAGTTCCCAAATCCGAAAACAAGAAGAGAAGACGAAGCAAGAAGACCAGCCGTGCAGCTGCTAAAAAGGAGGCGACAACAACTGACTTGGCCCCAGCCCTACCGGCCTGTCGACCTCTGAACCTGCTCCTGCGGAATCCCGGCCTCAGCAACCTCACAAACCCCGGAGGACCTGACTTCTGAGCTACAGCCTTCGACCCAGGGACTCCCACGAGCAGTGGTACTGCTCAAAAGAAAACCTACCAAAGACCCGGCCCTGGCACGGAGCCGCGAAACCTGCACACTCTGCACCCGCCGAGTCCAGCCTGTGCCTGAGTGACCAAAGACCTCGAGGACGTCCCCGGCGATTCTGACCTGGAATCCAGTGGCCAAGGACCCTCCTCGACGACCCAGACGACGCCTGCAGCCTCAGGACAAGGGACCCCTCCAACCGCGACCAGCAGGGGGTAAGATTTCCCGACCTCAAAAGACACCCCTGCACCCGGCGCCCGCGGCCCCCTGTGCCCAACTCCTGGGTGTCTACCTATCCTCCAAGACCCCAACTTACCTCCTGAAGTGTTGGTCGTCCCTGAAGAATCACCGTCCCCGAGCCTGCAGCCTTTCTTCACCTTTCACGACCTCTATTGTTTAACATTGAGCGCCCGACGGCTCAAAGCACCCTGCACCCAGCCGCCCGAGTGCCCCTGGAAGTGCAACCTCTATCCTAACCTACTTCCCTACTTGCCCTGAGCAAGTGACCAGGAGCCCAGCTCCCACAGTCGCGTGGCCTGCTTGCCAGCAGCCACCAACCCGGAGCCCCCCGCCTGCCATAGGATAACATTGGGCCTTCTCACTCTGCACCCGGCCGCCCCTGTGCCGCTGAGGGTGTAAAAACTGTACTTACCTGATCCTGGGGGACCCCTGAGTCTTACCCAGAACCTTAACCCTGCCAGTCAAGTACTTACCCGAAATCCGATAACTCACTTTTCTTCCATAGGGTTCCATTGACTGGTTTTCTGCGAAATTTCTTCTAAGTGTGGAGTTCTGAAACTTTAGAATATTCACCAAAAATCAACCGAGTCACGAAAACGAAAATACTCACCTAGTATTAGGAGGGGCCTCAGTGCTGGACCCGAGTGCCCAACACTGGCCCTAAAAGTAATCGCAACGTTACTTACCGTTAACTCACTTTTCTTTCATAGGGATCCATTGACTGGTTTTCTGTGAAATTTCTTCTAAGTGTCGATTTCTGTCTTTTACAAATATTCTTTAAAAATCGAACAAACTACAAAAACGTAATTACTTACCTGTTTAAAGTAAATGTCCCAGTGCTGAACCTAGGAGTCCAGCACTGGATTACAAAAGTAACGTAAACATACTTTGCTTGCACACTGTATTTCCTTTCATAGGATAACATTGGTAATTTTACCCAGAAAAGTTTCTAAGTGTCAGCTTTTGAAATATAGTAATATTCTTCAAAAATCACTACAATAACCAAAACGCTTTTTCTTACCTGTTTACAGGAAGTGTCCCAGGACTGAATCCAGGATCCAGTCCTGTGGTTAGAAAAGTGCTCTGCAAAGTAATCAATTGTAATTAAGTATAATTTTCCATTGAGCTCAATGTTGCATTGAATTTGACCCTGTGTTGCCTCTTGCACCAACTGTGATAACCACTATCAAAAAAGTCTATTGCCTATCTGTAAGGTGAATAACCAAAGCATCTCATACTGAGAAAGTATATTTTGATCCTATTGTTGGTTCTAAAATAAAACAAGCATATATTTTTTTATATACAAACCATTGGCCTAGAGTTCAGTTCTTGAGTGTGTGGCTTCATTTGCTGACTGAGTGTGTACAACAAATGCTTTACACTGTCCTCTGATACTGCCTTACTGCTCGACCAAGCTACCACTTTGGAGAGTAAGGTTATATCTAACTTTAGCCTCTGTCAACCCTCTGGGGACTGTGGACTCTGTACACCCTGAACCTTACTTGGGTACAGTATATACAGAGCCACTTTCCTACAAATACTTCACTGGACGCTTAGACGGGATCGCACCCTACCAGTGTGGCCTGTGGCACCCGAGGTACCAGACATACAGTCTTTTGCAGATCAACATTAGATGAATGGCTTGGGAGCACGGCAGAGCCTAGCGCTTGCGTGACCGTCCCTGGCCAGCTCAATTGCCATAGAAAACGAGGGCGCCCCACATGGCGCTTCCCCTCATGACGCTTTGTCGCCAACTCAAGATGCGCGCGAGGGGAGTAGCGCAAATGTGGCTGTCGTGGTGGGGCTCTGTTCCTTCCCACCATGCAGCGCAGGGGGGGGTCAGCATTTGCTGCCTTATTGATGCTCTGTGCACGCTAGCTGCCGTGGAGCCCCCAGCGCTGCCCCTGCACTAGCAGCCCCAACGAGCGGAGATCATAGAGCAGGCAGGCCAGGTACAATCATGCCTCGATCCAGCACTACCCTGGGAGGGGTGGGGGTCGGCCGGGCCGCGCAACCGTCGCGACTGCTCGCCCGTGCACCCCACCCCCTCCTGCCCGCCTCTAACATGGGTTCCAAGGTGCTCTGCGCCGCTGGCTGCCATAGAGCCCCAAGCGCTGCCCCTGCACGAACCGCCAACGAGCGGCGAGCAGGCAGAACACGTATCCCCGAACCGGCACTATCATGGTGGGGGTGGGGGACCTACCGGGCCGCGCCCATGTCCTCACCACACGTGCGCGCCCCCCCCCCCCCCAAGCGTCCACGACTACCTAGGACCACGCGGACTCGGCAGGCCGCGCGCCCCACCGCCTGAACGGAACCACGATTGGGTGATCCCGCCTAATATGAGCCACAAGCGCAAGCCCCAAATCTAGTGGTGTGCCCGACTCACAGGCTTGTTGAGGAGGCGCTAGGACCTGAACCCAAGTCCGCAGATCCAGAGTCTGCCGCCATGGCCCTTAAGCCCCAGCCTTGCCCCTCACAACGGAGCAAATGAGGCCGCGGGAATGCTCGCGCCTCAGGCCCCGCTCGGGCGGCCTGCAGGCGGCGATCTCCCACCAGTGCTCTTCCCAGGAGGGAGGTCCGCCCCAGACAACAGGCTGGCCATGGGAGGGGGGGGGACTGCAAAGCCCAACATCCTGCCAACGAGCGGGCAGCTGCCCCATCACCATCCCCCCGGGAGACCCATGGGCAACCCAGCGCGAACCCTAGGCCCCGCTTGGAACCAAACGCCCTGCCGGAGAGGGGCATTGGCCAAACTCGGCTCTGCCCCCTACCCTGGTCGGCACTGCCAGGCCCGGTCCGGGTGGGGTGCCGCCGTCCTAGACCCTCGGGAGCTGTGCCCCCCCCCTCACTGGCGGGACGTCGCCCAGCATAAGCCAGTCCTGCCACCGACGGATGTGGAGGGGGGGGGGGTTGCGATCTAGTCACTCACCGTGGTATACAGCTCCTAGGGGATCGGGACGACCAAGGACCAGACGGCGTGTCAGGCGCCAAAGAGGACCCAAAATGGAGAGCGAAGGCCTAAATACCCTCCCCACCTCCAAGGCGCACCGGAAGTGACGCGCCTAGCGCGCCCAGGTAAGGGGACTCCTCTCTGAGTCCGTCCCGACATAGGAGGGGGGTGGGGAAGTGCCCAAATGGCACTACAGGGCCGCCCTTTTAGGGTGGCCCCCTGCGGGGGCCGCAGGCAGCCGCATTTCACACATATTTCAAATATACCGGGGCAAAAAGTTCAAATATCCAGCTTTACATAACAACTGTCTGTGCATTTTTATGGTCACCCATGTGCAGTACAGAAAATTTGCTAGGTTGTTGGATTATTCGCAGTCGTGAATTGGGGTTAGTGGTGGGAAAAAAGGGTATTTGCAATGTTGTGATTTAGAAGACATTCACAAACATATGAAATGCCTTTTTCCACTCTCATAGTGGAAGTAGTACAATGATAGCGTTTGAAAGTTACACTAGCACCTCCATTAATTCAGCGGCTGTAGGGGATTGGATTTACACACATAGAACCTGGTCACCCTGTGATAAAAACAGAGGGAAAAGTGTGCATCTGCATGTTGATCCTAACCCTACAACAGCAGCTTTTCCGCTCAGTAAATAAGCCACTACCATAAGGTCAGGCATGACATGCATTCACTGGGGAAGCTACAAAAGTTAAAGTTTCCTGTGGAGTACAGCTGGCACATTTGAGAGCTGCATATGAGTCAACGTATGCAAACCACAGGCTTACTCCTACACCAACATGGATCTGGCCTCTTTTTGTGAAACAGCCCCTGAGTGACAAATGTCGACATCGCTAGGCAGAACCTTACCGTGATTCCTTTACCTAGTCCTGGAGGCTAGATCTCCAGAAGAAGATAAAGAACTGCTTAAACCATATATCCAGTGTGGGCAGTTCAAGACAATAAATGTGCACATCCAAGAAAGCTGTTTGTTTAATTTAAGTGTTTTGTATTATATTTCAATCATAATGGAATTCATTTGTGGGACAGAGAAAGGCCTTTGTTCCCACTATGGACTGAGGATTCCTAAAACTGGTGGCCAATTAGATGAATGTCAGTGTGCCCCACCTTCCCTCTTGGTTCTATCAGAATTTTATTTTAAAAAGTGGGGTAAAGAGTGAAAACCTGGGGTTCATTCTCCAAAAAAGTAGCAGAGACATCCAAGAGTAATGCCCACAATCCCAGCAGTTAAAGAGTTGATCTAGATGATGGAATTGATCATATCAAAAGAGCAAATGATTGGTCAGCGTTGCTTGGTTAATCTCTACTAAGGACTGTAAAAGTGACAGTGGCTGAGTTGTGGCAGTTGTAGAGCTTGGGGGGTCAGTGTCCTCTGTGTCCGGCAGGGATAGGTGTTCTGCAGAAGCTGTACGGTCATCAGACACGATTTCAGACCTTGACTTAGATGAGTGCTGATGAAGGGACCAAAGGGTCAGTCCCTGCTGTCGGTGCACTGCAACCAGACCGTAGAATTAGGTTGCTGCCTTGATGGTGGCACTGTACTGCAGGTTCTTGGGTGGGTCGGGCATGTGGCTGGGCAAGGGTATGACCCTGGTAAACCTGCACCATTTCCCTGAGATATTGTCTAAATACATCCATTTGTGGGCCTGTGTTTGATCATGCTATGCCATGCCATGCCATGCCAGACCTGCAGACCCTCTGGGGTCAACTGTTGCAATGTCCTGCGTACTGGTCTGAATCAAGGGAGGGGTAACCGATGTGGGTGGTTAGAAGAGAATTCCCAGTGGTTGTGTCCTCCCATGAGACGTTCCACCTTGTGTATGGGTGGAGAACTGCAGAGTCCACTGCAGGTGGCAGTGCTGTTGCTGAAGAACACAAAATGTGCCCTCAAGCAGGATTATGGGGATGGGTGGCAGCCTCACCCACTTTTTGTTTCTGGTGTGTTGACTGAGGCAACTGGATGCTGGTAATCTGGAAGCAGAGTTGGGGCTTTAGTCACCTTGGAACCTGTCAAAAATGTTCTGGGAATGTGAGTGGTGCAAAGTATTAAAGTTATTAGGTAGGGAATATGAGTTTCCTCAGGGCCAGTGCAGGAAATGAGGGAAATCCAGCCGGATCCCAGAACCGGAAGCTAATATTGAGCCGGATCCAGGATCCAGCTGGTCTTTATAAAATATGCTGAATTTGTCCTGGTGTAATTTTCAGACACTGGGGCACATTCATTAGTGTCCGCACGTTGTCTGCTTCCAGTTGGGAGCAGCAACCTTCAGGCAGGCATTGAGGGGGGGCTTTCTTACTTTCACTTCCACCTGGGCTCGCTACAAAAGCCTGATTTAAAGGGCCATCAGCCCTCATGTTGTTTAAGGGGTTTATCTGCAGCCTAACACCTAGATGCCAATGCATTGATGGAAACAAAGGCACATGCCTTGTTTTCATTTCACAAGTACCTAAGAAAAACTATGATTTGGAGGCAGATCCTTAACTTTGTTGCACCCCTGTATATAAGAGATATGCATGCTTTGTAAGAATGTCAGATGTATCTCCCTGTATATGTAATTACACATATAACGATGTTGTAAGAAATTGGGTAATTGGTTGATTGGGGTATGAGCCCTGGTCAAGCAGCAACCACAATCATTGTCAGAGTGAGGCATAAGCCAACCATAAATTAACCCGTGCTCAACCCTCTGGTAGCTTGGCACAGAGCAGTGAGGCTCAATTTAGAGGCGATGTGTAAAGTATTTGTGCAACACTTCAAACAGTAATAAAGTGGAAACCACCACATAAAAAGGATCCCACATCAAGTTAGAAAAATAGAAAATAGAGATTTCTTCAATAAATAAAACAAGACTAAAACAACACAAATTCAATCATAGAACCAGAGATATTCAAGTTTTCAGTAAAAATAGCGCCAAAACCCACTAAGCGCCAACTATGGGTATCTGGTCGTACTGGACCGGAACAAAGTCACAAGTTCAGGCCGACCGCGATGGAGCATGGGCCAGCTACAGGGACCCAGTTAGACCTGCTGAACAAAGTACCTTAAATCCTGGTTTGAAGAGCGTTGTGAGGATCCACGTCGAAGATGTGTCACAGAGCTGAAGCGATGCGTCGGTTTGTAGATGCAGCAAGGCTGCGATGCAAGGTCCTCCGTTGTCTTCAAAGATCTCATCGACGAGGGCTTGCGATGTGAAATCCGGTGTCAAAGATGTTTCACGCAGTTGAGGCGATGTTCCGAGGAGCTGTGAGGCTGCAATGTGGAGTCTGGCGTTGTCGACGAGGCTTCTGTCGATGAGGGATGCCAGGGCCTGCGCCGAGGATGTGTTGTGCAGTGGCATTTCCAAAGAGGCTGGGGAGGTGATGCAGGTCTTTGCAACGGGCCCTTTCCACACAGCAGCGGCGATGTGTCAGTTTTGCTCAGGGTTGTGCTGCACAGCAGAGGAAATGTGTCAGTTCCGCTGGTTCCACAGAGGCTGACAGAGCACAATAAGCCCACTTCAAAGGTTCCAGTAGTGGGGTAGCACCCCTTGGCAGGGTAGACTCACAGATGGCAGAGTCAAGGTGCAGGTGCCATATTTTTGGAAGCCTGTTGTGTCCTTGAGGCTTTCGATCAGCAGGCCAGCCAGCTAGGCCTTGGAGTCACCCTGGGTTCTGGGTTCAAGAGATGCAGGTCTAGTCCTTCGCACCCAGGCAAGAGGGCAGCAGGCAACAGATCAGCACAGCAGAGCAGCAGTCCTTCAGAGCAGCAGTCCAACAGAGTGACAGCCTTTCAGCAGCACAGCAATCCTTCTTCTTGGCAGAGTATCCACAGGTCCATAAGTGTACTGAAGAGTCCAGTATGTATACCCAGTTGTGCCTTTGAAGTGGGGAGAAGCTTCTAGGGGCAGGTCTTTGAAGTGCACAGGTGCCCTGCCTTCCTGGCCCTGGCTCCAGACTAACTACTGGAGATATGCAGCCCTTTGTGTGGTGACAGGAAATAGCCTATTCAAGTGTAACTGGGGCTGGGTCCAGCACCTCCATCCCATCCTGCCAGTGATGGCCCATCCAGGGACTCCTAAGCTCTCTATTGTCTGTGGCTGTCTACGAGGAATACACAAAGCCCAACTTTCAACTACACCCAGTCATATGACCTGAGACAGGCTGCAGGCACCAAATTGCTAAGGCAGGAAAATGCCAACTTTCTAAAAGTGGCATATGGCTGGGTCTGAACTGGGGTGGCGAAGTGAGGTTAAGAACGATGATGGATTCAACCCAGATCTGTGACTGGGAGTGAGTGACTGAAAAGTTTCAGCGCTCTGTCCATCATCTCCTTGTGTTTGCTTTGTTTGCCCTAAGTTTGCAGGTTATGCCCAGACGTGGGCCCCTTGCTCACTTTGCCACTGGATTCAAGCTAGCCTAGCTGATGAGGGGTGTTACCCTGAAACCGGCCAGGATGCTTGTTTCCAGTCCAGGGAAGACCTGGCTTGGCAGTTCAGGCTGAACTGTTCCCAGGAGGAACAGGGTCAAGACTGATTTACATATGGCTGGATCTGAACTGGGGTGGCGAAGTGAGCTAAAGAACGATGATGGATTCAACCTAGATCTGTGACTGGGGGGTGAGTATCTGAAAAGTTTCAGTGCTCCGTCCATCATCTCCTTGTGTTCACTTTCTAAAAGTGGCATTTTCAAAATTGAAATTTAAAATCAGACTTCACCATAAGTTAGGATTTTTCAATACAATTCCAAAGACACCAAACATGAACTGGTTACCTGCTCCCATTTGGAAATTACAGCTTATTAAATGTAATAAGGTAACTTCAGTGCTATTCTATGGGAGAGGTAGGCCTTGCAGTAGTGAAAAACAATTGTAAGAGTTTTTCACCACCAGGACATGTAAAACTTAAAAGTACATGTCCAACTTTCTAAATAGACTGCACCCTGCCCTCTGGGCTGTCCAGGTACTACCCTGGGGGTGACTTATGTGTTTAAAAAGGAAGGTTTGGGCCTGGCAAAAATGTTTATTTTGTCAGAATTAAGTAGCAGTTGAAAACTGCACACAGAGGCTGCAATGGCAAGCCTGAGACATGTTTAAAGTGCTACTTAAGTGGGTGGCGGAACGAGTGCTGCAAGCCCACTAGTATTATTTATTTACAGGACTTGAGCACAGGTAGTGCCACCTTACTAGGGACTTACAAGTAAATTAAATAAGCCAATTGGGTGTAAGCCACAGTTACCATGTTCTAGGGAGTGAGCATGTGCACTCTAGCACAAGATAGCAGTGGTAACGTGTACAGAGTCCTATGGCCAGCAAAAATGAGATCAGCAAAAAAATGGAGAAGTATGGCAAAAGGTTTGGGTGAAGACCAACCTAGGACTGGCAGGTCTAACACCCACTGACAAATAATATAGAGATTCTTTCAGAATTCTATGGGAAACCAGTGAATGAATGGCAGCACCTGATGTACTGGTTCTCGCTGAGAGGGAAGGGACATTTTGAGGTTGAAAAAAATGTGATAAGTTCTAACAGCAACAACAGCTACAGTATAATGGAGGCACACTCATGCCATATGTTTGTGGCATTCCCTGGCATGTGATGGCTAGATGTTAGTTAAAGTAAGTTTGGTAACGAAATATTAATTTTATTCTTGTGCTGTGTGTGTAAGAGCAGGACATGCTACTGGGATAATGGGTCAACAACAGAACAGAATGCCATGACTGCTACTCCGGGATCATGGCCCAGTGCCTGGGTGGCTGCTAGGCCTAGGCCAAGCACCTACCAAAAGTACACAGGTAGAGTTTAATCCAGTGACAAGAACAACCCATAGCGTTCATTACCTAAAGTTATGAGTCAGCTTGCTGACCCCATAGGTGCTGTCAGTAGTACCCGGCAACTCTGTCCTCTGATTGATGTTGTGACCAGAATGCGCAAGCGAACACCCTCTTACAGTTCAAAGTGATTTCTTTCTATTTGTTCTCTCTTGTTTAGCCTTTCTATCATAAGTGCTGTAAATAATTAATAACACAATACATAAGTTGGGAATTGATGCATTAATCAGATGATTTCTGTACATCATAAGCTGGATCTAGATTGCAAGGCATTACTTAAAATGGTGTTTGAAATATACAATATATGAATACTATTGATTGAGAACTTTCATTTGTGGTGGCATATCAGGTACGCCTTAGTTTACTTGCTGTAACTGGTGATCGTTGAGGGCATGTCAGAGGACCATGTAGCCTAATACGGGCAGGAAGGCCATTCCATAGACGATGTCCTCCATCTTCACAGTGTAAATGCCCCTCCTTTCAAAGCTTTAATACCCTCACCTGGAGTTTGCTCCTGGACCTGTCTAACTCCACTTTAATAAAGCACTTTCCTCAGTGCCCCCTACTGTGCATCGTTCTATCTAGGGTGCTGTTCTAAAATGCAACGCGCTTATAACCAATTGGGCTGAGTGTGCTCTTTATGAAGGCAATATGAAGAAATGTATCATTAAGCCTATTGATGCTTGGCTACAGTAACACGTTAAGTGCCATATTTTCTGCTCATGCTAACTCTGCTCAATGAATGGGTCCATCTTCCAGGCAAGACGTATCCTGGCACACAAGATGTCTGATCATCTACTTCATCCAGGTGGTCAGACATCACACCCCACCTTACACATTATGTATAGCCAGCCTTAATCTATTCCAAGTCCCAAAGCTTTAGAGGGCTTTTTAAAGAGTCATGGTTTCTCAGTTATTTTTTCAATTGTATGTATTTGTTTGTCTTCTTACAAAACACAAACTCCACCTAACCGGATTTCAGAGCGATGGACCAGAGGACAGGAGTCAAAACACCACGAAGGAAGTCAACCATGCATTAACGGGTGACATAGAAGAATGTAAATTAACACATACATAAGCTTTAACAATTGCTGTTATAATGTGTGAACGTAAATACACATGTCCCTTGTAGTGTATTTAAAACAGGCCCCTTGTAATGTATTCAAGATGAGTGTGAAGACTTTAAAATGGCCTCTGTATATTGCTGAAATGTAGCTGGTGTGGTGTCTGTAGGGGAGGTAGGTGTGTTTCTTTAGAAAATTAATTGGACCCCAGTTGTAAACGTTACCTCCTAGTTGAGATGGAAGAAGTAGTATGGGGGTGTCTGATATGCAGACTATTACATAACATAACGGTGCAGGGTTCACTCAACGGTACCATGGCACTGAATAACAGATGTTTATTGTTACCCAACTCTATGGTACTCATTTTATCAACCACGGAAGGATGAAAGGCTGAGTGGATACATCTGGATTTGAACCGGTGACCTTGAAGTCAAACAGAATCCCCTACAGTGGACACATTATTCCACTAAGCCACCACACCCACCATGTACAGGAGTCACGTTTGGTCATCACACGATTGTTAGAGGCTTTCTAGTGTGGACGGGCACAATGGAGAATCATGACAGATCTTTTTAGTGTCCAGTAATTGGTCTGTCTATTGAAGGGGTATATGAGATAAAGGATTCCAACTTCGTGGAAGAATTGCGCAGCATGGGGACTTTCCTTGCTGATGAAAAAGGACTGATGCATTGGGGGGAGAGGTGGGAGAGGAAGTGGAACTCTTGTAGGAGCGGTAACTGCTGGAAAATAGACAACCTCAGTCTGAGATGCAATGAGCATGATTGACGAGAGGGGCATTCAGAGTCATCTAGTCATATGACAATTAGTTATTACTTGTTTGGAGGTGAGGCGTAAAGGAGGGAAAGCAGTAAACCCACTTGTTCAGTCCTGGGCCTTTCCCATGCAAGCTGCTGCTCTCATTGCTGGTCGGCCCCAGGGTCGCATGCTGTCGCTCATCACCGACTCGTAACTCACAAACGACATGCACAATCTCCACATATTGCCCTCTGCAGCCGCAGCAGGCCAGGATTTATGTTACATAATTGTCTGTGTCCGACATCTTGCTTCTGACATGACTGCCCGTAGTAACACATACACTCTACCAAACAGAGATACGACCTTACTCGACTGACTATCCGTTTCAATAAACTGAAAGAAAAATGTATTCTCTGAATTTCACAGTGCTTGAAGCCGTACTAATAGCAGAGAGTGTGATTTGAAAGTGCCAAATAACAATAGCAACAACATCTGCGTGATATCAGCAAAAATGGCAAGAAACGTTGAGAAGAGGTTTGGTTTCCTCTGTGTAATCCTTCTTAAACTTTAGAGTGAATGTTGGTGTTTCGTCTGAAGGCCATAAACATTACCTCTGTTTGTCAGAAAATTCAGATAAGACTGCTCAGTAATCGGAACCCAATCACTGCGCATCCTGGCTGTCGGAGTAAATTAATGAACACATGTTATTAAAATCAGAAAATAAATCCAATAGACACTTATCTGGGATGTGCAGTTTAACACAGCGTGTTCTTTAGTTGTGTAAATTGGTTGGAACCATGTATTTTTGGATACAGTCTCGCACTTGCCAATAAATAGGTTGTGCGATCAAATGACATTTGTCCTTGAAATTCTGTGTCCTCTCAGTATGGTATGGTGCAACATTCCTTGTTTGGCATCATTGTCATGCATTGGAGTGGAGAAACGGAGGGAAGCAAGATAAACGTAAGCGTTCAGTTAAGCCCCCAAGGCTTGTGTCGCGTTTAGAAATGAGGGAGATGGGGGTTCCAGATCGCTTAATACCACCATCCCCTCCTGTTACACATTTGAAAAAGTAGAAGCGTGTTCACTGAGAAGGGGTTGGAGCCCAAGTCTGGCATGTGGCATATGCCATGACATATGCCACAGCGTGCCACATTTTGTGGATATGTTGTTTGAGCTATAATTGTGTTATAAACCCCGCAGAAGTGCTAGTGGATTTTTTTTAAAGATATATCTTCCATCTGGGTTGAATTAACAAAAACATAATACAAAATTCCAAATACATAAGTTATGGGCCTTGAACCCTTGTCAAAAATCATTCATAGCCCCTGTTAGCTACCACTACACCATCTGCTTTGCTGTACTGATCTAGGAACCCAAAGCCTTTTTGTCATGGAAAAAGTGTGCTGGTCCTTCTTCTATTTCCATGTTGTTTTGCTTTTACATGCCACAAATCCACTCTTGATTTTCATATTTTAAACATAAATAGCTCTTCCTTTCTTTCACTCTGGCACTTGCCCCATGCATTTCTTTTCTTACCCAATCATCCCCAAATTCGATTCCGCAAAATAAGGATTTTCATAGCAAACCTTGCCCCCCTTCCACATGCCACAGCATGTCACCAATGTCTGACATGCATTGGCTTGACTAAAGAGGCCCCAACCGGTGTATGGGAGATTTGGGGCCTCTTTAGTCAAGCCAATGCATGTCAGACATTGGTGACATGCTGTGGCATGTGGAAGGGGTGCAAGGTTTGCTATGAAAGAAATCCCTTATTTTGCGGAATGAGAATTTGGGGACGATTGTGTAAGAAAAAGAAATGCATGGGGCAAGTGGCAGAGTGAAAGAAAGGAAGGGCTATTTGTATATAAAGCATGGAAATCAAGAGTGGATGTGTTTCATGTAAAAGCAAAACAGCATGGAAATAAAAGTAGGACAGCACCATTTTTCTATGACAAAAATACTTTGGGGAAGGATTTGAAAAGCAGTGCACATGGTATAGTGGTAGATAACAGCAGCTATGTGTACCTTTTGACAAGGGTTCAAACCCCAGCTGGGGAAAAAAAAAATTATATTGGTTTTTTTTAAAATTATTTATTTATTTTAGTAGAGTGAAAGATAGTCCTTTGGAAATTAACTGACATTATCTCCGGTTAATCATGAAAGAGAATGTAAAATATCTGTGGCACATGTCACATGAGCTGTGGCATATGCCACATGACAGAGTGACACGTGTCACATGCCAGGAATGGGCTCCAACCCTTACTGTGTTCACTTTGACCACACTCTGCGTTCTACAAAAAACCCGGACTCCCAAACAAAGACACACCGTAAAAAACATTTTAAAAAAATAAAAATGCACAGAATAAAGCATGTGACATAACCACCTCATTCAATTGTGTGAGTACATTCTGAGTAACGCAGTCTTGGGCTTTCCTCCCGAGGCAGCTGATGGCTGGGTTGAGCTGTCGCGGCCTCCTGATTGGATGGCCGGATCACCTCAGGTCTCCTCCTCCCCGGCATGTCACAACAGTAAGAGCTGCCTCCTCGCCTATCGGAAGGCACATCTCGTTGTATGACTGCATGGGGATCTACAGGGGTATCTCGGAGAAACGGTCGCTGGTACTTTGTAAGAACAACCTCCACGCGGCAACCTGACGTTGCCATCAACCGTATTCAACAGATACCCTAGAACCGCCCCTTGATGCCGCTGCTGCAAGGATAGTTCTCCAGGGCTGCTTGATTAAGGCTGCCTGTGTTTGACTTGAAGTGACAGAATTCCGTGTGCTGCTGGCGCGTGCGTGCCTATATGGCGAGCATTACATACGTGAGTACCTGCCCATCATATGTATGGATTTTCGCCGTATTTCTTGCCTCTGTTCAACAAATCTCGATGGTCTATCAAGGGGGCGGGGTGACGCACTCCTGAGATGGTTTCATTCATCTGCTGTTTGGGGGGTGTCTGGTCTACACGTACACCTAGAAGTGCCAACGTGGGAGGTATTTATTTGGATACATTTTAATGCGATCGTTATAAACTCCATCGAAGCATACCTAGCCAGTTATACTTAGTAACATAGTTTCATTATAGCAACAAAAAAACCGCCTCGATGTATGCTATAGGCGATGTACAAGCTGGACCAATTTATTTTTCTTCTGATGCATAATAGGACAATTGCTTGTGTTTTTCGCTGCAGATCGCTGGTTTTGATATAAAGACCCTTATTAGTGCTTTAGAATATGCTACAGAAAGGCAATATGGTATAAAGATGTACGCAGAACAGCATGGCAGATGTGGGCATACCAAAGATATAGCATTGCTTGAAAATATATCCTGTGGGATTTCATATCCCTGCTGATAAGTGGACAATTGGTTTATAGCAGAAGCAGGTCGCAAATGCAGTTTTGGGGCATTAGTCCTGTAGGAAAAAACAATAGAAATGTTTCCTGATTAAAAATATGCAAAATGAAGTCACCAGGCACCATTAGGCACAATTACAAGTTTCAAGATAAAACTGGCTTCAGCTGCTCGTGACATAAAATGAGTCAATATACCAGTGAAACCATTTATAGCTGATCAACTACATTTTCCACCAAAACAATAAATTAGTAATATAGACATATTACAAGAATGGTGGGTGCTTCTTTTGTTGTGTTTGTTTTTCTATCAGTTTCCTTGGTGATTGGAGAAATAGGAGGTGTCGAATTTGTGTCTAAAATCAAATGATGTCAGCACATTTGAGATGCAGCGTCAAAGTGTTGGTTTCCTGGCATCAGTTACTGTAATGTTTGCCGCCACTCACTGTGCCTGGGAACATGGAAAAGGGAGGAGTCAGGAGTGGCTAGTGAAAATCAGGTCTCTGATCAAGATCACTAAGACATTGCCAGGGCGGGGCTTTGAAGTTTTGAAACTATGGGAGGTGCCAGTCATTACAGAGTTGTTGTCTTGCCACCAACAGCTTGCGCTGGAGCAGCAAGGCATATTTTGAAAAAAATCATACAGTACTCACTAACACCTTGGTGGAGGAGGGAGACTCCAGGAAAGATGAGGTTTCTATTAAGCAAAAATCAGATCACACGATTTCACAATCAAAACTGCATCGGGAACAATCGTTCTGCATAAATGAATTCATGCCACAAACTCAACACCAAAAACGCACACATTTCTGGAGGCAACTCCATACCCAACTCAGCTGGCTGGTTGCCCAGCCATATACTCTAGCCAGAACTGTGTTAGTGTAGGGTGGTGAGGATCAGGACTAAAGAAGTTGTAGTAATAAATAATATGTTGTAATAAATAATACGTGCAGCTTGGGACATCTGCTGGTACATCACACCCGCAGTCAGGAAACTGGCCATCCATCTTGTGGGTCCCCTGAATGAGGAGAAGCCAAAGCCAATGCGGAGGCCTTGACAGCTCCTCTGTCCCTGACAGGGTGTCCAGTGTATATTCATATGTGACGTCCTGTGTTACTCTGGTAAGAGATAGGACCGCTCAGACTTTTGTATCAGATCAACCGAACTACTAATTGCGAACAACACTGTCCGACTCTTCTCTCGTGATAGAAAGAAAATATCTACACCAAGGTATCTATTTTTGGAACAACCTTCCCACTCTTCAGCCTCAACACACTTACCGACAAGAGCTCAGAAAGTTATTGAAGCTGAACTATTGCAGCAGCCGCTTTATCAGGCTCCCACAGTACCTGGGCTGAGCTGGGCTGGAACTTTGGGACTGCTGTTATTTCCTGGTAGGCTGCCATCCCAGGAAATGCTTTTAGGGCTGATGGTTTGCCATGAAGCAGTCCTAAAAGTCCTTAGCTTATATATTCTAAACAAACGTGATGCAATATGACCCATTTAGAGCCATTTTTCTAACGTCCTTTGATGTGAGAACCCCCTCTCAAGACAATCTACAGAAGAGAGTCAGGCTAGCTACTTTTGCCCACTTGCACAGTTGAACGCGGGGCAGGTTTACATTTTTTTTGCCGAGACCGAGGCTGTTTTCCAGACTGGCACGGAACAGTATGTCGAACATAACTGAATAAAGTACATAGGATAGCTGTCTGTACTCTGTTCACCCTATTCAAGCAGGCTGGTTCACAGCCCTTGAGTATTCAATTCAGACCACCTGACATCACTCATACCCTCTTCACCTCTAGTGGGCTTAATACCAACAGTGTAATTTCACCCATAACCCCCCCGCCCCCCGTGTTCCCTCTAGATTTCACTTTTCCTCTCTCCTATTATCGTTCCCCTCAAATGTCTTCTCATCTGCCCATAGGAAACGCATCCCTACATGGTATGCATAAACAGTCATCAAGCACAACTTCCTCTTACATAAAGATGCACAGTGATTGCAGAGTCGACCACAGTGGGCCCTTCCTCCTATGTGAAGATCCTGATTGGTTGCTCAGCCTACTGTGTTCAGCCAAACATGAACTGATGGTGCATTGTTTACGCTATGGACATTTGAGCATAATCAAGGTCTTATTATGTCTAATTTTCCACCAGTTGGTTCTCTGAGCACCGCCATTACAGTGTATGTTTCCACCATCCATGTTTGATATCATCCACCCCTTTTTAAAAAAACATGCACATCCAGTCGTAGGTATGATGTTAGCCGAGACCTTTCGATTTTTACCAACATTATATGATATCCTTACTTGTAGGGGCTTTCAGCCAGCCCCCTTCATCCATTTGTCTGTGTTGTATCTTTCACATTTTTCTTCCACCATGCAGCATGGGACAGTAGGTCATCCCGCTTTAGCCTTTGACTTACTTGACTGTGACTGATGGCACTCTGCTCTTTCGTGATGACCTCACACTCACACAAAGCAATTCTCTTCAGTGCCAGGGCCTATTATGGCAATGTGTGTTTTTGGGACCCAAAAACATTTTCGTTTTCATACAATGTGTTTAATATTAGGAAGGGCCCTGCAGCTCCCCCAACAATTAAGTGTCACAAAAACATGAAAAAACAAAACGTTCATTGACAAAACCAAAAAGGCTGGCAGCCAGTGCCAGACCTATCAGTTTTGCCAATGCTTGTTATTTATTCGTCTTGGAAAACTTATGTGAAGAGACTTAAACTCTACCTATTTGTCCAGGGTGTATGATTACAATATACACTGTGCATATAGTTTGATAGCAGTATAAGAAGTACTGAGCCGGTCCTCCCTCCCTGTGGCCTGTTTACTCTTCATACACCTCCAATATTAGTGTCCTTCACTTCTGTCCCAGGACTTCTTTCATTCAATTTCCTGGTTTGTCTTTTCTTCAGGGAGTCACTGCATACAATGGATACAAAATTTTTATCAGCACATAGTTTAGTCTTCCAGTTACCTTTCGGTGAATGAGGGCATTATCTCACGATTATTCATCTCTGCTTTCTGTTTTTGTACAAGTTGTAATGATGCGTCATAGTCCCTAAAGCAATGTTTTACACCCCTGCCTTTGTATGGGAGGGCAGTGTTGCGCAGCTGTACGATGTAAAGCAACCATGACCTCGGTGCACTGCCACACTGGCATTTTAATACATTATGAAACAATGTGCTAAAGTTTCTTTAACCTGTTTCTTGGCTAGGAGCGTAGGATAGTTGACCTTTTCGCACATTATGAACCACCTTCTTTGTCTTTAGTGTTTATTATGTGGAGGTGCTCACTTATCCAGCGTTAAGGCCGGAGGAACAAATCCATAAATGTATAGTTTGCACAGCATTCACGTTCGTCCTCTCCAGTCACGACATGGCCCCAAGTGTTCAGTTATAATCTGCTGAATATGCTTGCCTTTTGTGCTATATTTACCTTGGCTTAGGATTTGAATATCACTGCGTTATCGCTTTAGTTTCCTCCAGTTGTGCTACATATTTGTAAATATTTGGCTTTCATATGGCACATAGCTCCTCTCTGATCTGTTTACATCCTGTCTTTATCCTTCAGGAGGTGTGGCCTCACAAGTGGACACGATACTCCAAATGAGGCCTTTCTTGTGATGTGTAGGGTGGTAACACAACGTTCCAGTTATACCTCGCGCCATACAGACTAACATTTCCTTTTCTTTGCACACAACCTTGTCACAATGCGTATCCACACTAAGGCCACTACACCTGCTCATAAATGCATAGACAGGCAGTATGCTGTATCTGAAACACTATCTCCATGGAGGGTTAGTTAGTTATGCACCTTGTCCCTTGAATGTATTACACAGGATAGAAAAAAAAATAGATGTGATATGATTTAGTTCTGCTTTCCACAATTAAGCTCTCTTGGCCTGATTCACAAACTGCACTTTTGAGTAAGTCTACACTTTTTAGTAAGTTTACTACTTTTCTGTATTCAGAAAATTCACCTTTGTCATAACTTACACTTTTGTAGTAACTCACACTTTTGAAACACAGCTGCACACAACTGGAGAGAAGGTGGGGCGCCAGCAGAGACACAACAGACCGAGCCACCTTCAAGTCAGCCCTCAACAAATACCACCAATGACTCAAAGACGCGAAAAAAGATGCCCTGGCAAACCGCATCGAAGCAAGCGCTAACCACACCAAGGAACTCTTCAGCATTGTCAGAGAGTGCTCCTGCCTTACGGCCACCGAGAACACGATCCCTCCTTCACAGGAACCCTGCGACGCTCTTGCAAACCATTTCCACAACAAGATATCCACCATCTACAGGAACTTCGAGCCAAACCCACCGACCTTCACAGCCTCCTCACTGCAACAGATTCCTCCCCCGACCAGCCACTCACCGCATGGGAACAGCTCACTACACATAACACCACAGCCATCGTGAACTTCATCCACTCAAGATCACCCACGGGCCCCTGCCCTCACCACCTCTTCAACCTAGGAAGCAAGGATATCAGCCACCAACTCACCACCATCCTCAACTCATCCAATGCCACAGCCACCTTTCCCGGTGCATTGAAACACACAGAAGTAAGACCTCTCCTCAAGAAACCCTTCGCCGATCCCAGCAAACTCCAGAACTACCGCCTCATCTTGCTGCCCCTTTCCCCACCAAAGTCCTCCAGAAGGCCCTCAACCAGCAACTCGCCGAACACCTGGAGAGAAACAACCTGCTCAAAGCCCTCCTCGACAGGGGAGACTCGGCAGCTCCTGATCCACCTTGACCTTTACCAAGCGTTCAACACCGTATCCCATCACACACTCATCAAGAGACTGCACCACATCGTGATCCAGGGAGATGCCCTTAGATGGATTGCATCATTCCTCACGGGACGAACTTGAAGAATCCGCCTACCTGTCTACGCATTGGAAACCAAGAGCACCATCTGTGGTGTCCCTCAAGGTTCATCCCTCAGCCCCACCCTCTTCAACACCTACATGACACCTCTAGCCGACATCGTCAGAACCCACGATCTCAACATCATAACCTAAGCTGACGACACCCCACCACCACGAAGACCAACTTCCACAACTGCATGAAGAATGTCGCCAGCTGGATGAAGGCCAACTGTCTGAAGGTCAACACTGACAAGACCCAAGTGCTGATCTTCGGCAACAACGCCTCCCCTCGTGGCCCGCCAAACTCAGACCTACTCCCACACCGACAGACCACGCCCACAACCTCGGCACTCACCATGAAACGACAGATCAACTCAGTCTCCTCCGCCTGCTTCCACACTCTCCACTTGTGCCAAAGAATTTTCAAATGGCTTCCCGTTGGCATGAGAAAAACCATCACTCACGCCCTAATTAGCTGGCTGGACTATGGCAATGCACTGTATGTAGGAACCACCACCGAACTCATGAGGAGACTTCAGACGATACAGAACTCAGCGGCCAGACTCATCCTCAACCTGCCCAAACGGACCCACATCAACCCACACGTTAGGAGCCTCCACTGGCTCCACGTCCAGAAAAGATGGCAATTCAAGATATTGACACACGCCTACAAAGCCCTCCATGACCTAGGTCCAGCAGACATCAACCACCATCTGAACTTCGACCAACCATCTAGAGGCCTTCGCTTGGCCTCCCTTGCACAGACACTGCACATTTGCCGAAGCCACAGCGAGGCTGTTCCTTCTCCTACCTCGCCTCCAAGTCTATGGGGTTTTATTTTAAGTCCCTACCTCCATTATTTTCCACTGGAAGGTGTTACAGTACCAGTGGTTGGCCCTGTGTAGTGCTGTACTTACTACAAAAGTGTAAGTTACTACAAAAGTGCAGTTTGTGAATTCCAAAAAGTAGTAATCGTACTCAAAACTGTAAACTTACTCAAAAGTGTAAATTACCTTTGTGGAACAGGCCCTCTCTGTCAATACGCGATAGATGTGGCAGAAGTGTAAGCATGGAGCATAATGCTGTACTATACATTACAAGTGATGTACCACTTGCCCCTTATAAAGAGACCAGGGATAATCGAATATGCACCATCTGTAACAACTGCCCTGCAGGCCGTTTATTATGAAATGGTGCATATTTGTATAATGAGAAGCGCCACAAGGCCTCTTCCGAAATGCACATTCACTCCTCCTGCGGTGGACTTGCATTTCATTTCAGGCATTCTCTCCTGCAGGGGTACACAGCTGGCGCTGCCATAAAGTACGGTAAGGCGCCAAGAGGTGGCTCCAGATTCAGCCGAAGGCTTGAAAATATGCCTTTTTATCTGTGTACTTGGAGAAGTTCAACAGGCACAATGCTATTTTACGTATAACGCTGTAAATCCTTACGTGGGCAATTCAGATGATTCATGTTTTTATTCTCGTATTACTGAAGCACGTGCACAGGGAAGGATGCCCTGAGGAGTCAAAGAGATTGTCTGGGAGGGAGCAGCCACCATGCTTCATTTGTAAGAGGGCCTGAAAGCTTACATGGGAGTTCACCACCAGGAACTTAACTCCTACTATGGCATGCTTGTACCCCTGACACCCTACCTAAGAGATATCCGGAGGTGGACATGTACAGAAACTGTCAGTGCAACATGGGTAGTGCTGGCTGCACTACCACATGCACAGGCTTCACCCAGAGTATGGAGGGAGAGTCTTGAAGGCCTCTACCAAGGAGGTGCAGTCAGAGCCTGCACCATCCTGACTGGGGACTTCTGGCTCCCCTCAAGGGTCAGAGAAGGCACTGAGCAGTGCATTCACTCGCTGCTCTGTAAGTGTCTGTGCCAACTACGACCCAATATTTTGTTAATACGATGGACAGCCCTGCTGGGTGCATGTCGTTACATCTGTAGGTATGCATACAGTGGCCGTTTCCCCTATGCTATAATACAGCCTCTGGTGCTTTCTCAAGAAAGGGTAAACCGGTGGATATTCTACTGAATTAATACATTTGCCCCAAAATGCATGTGGGGTTCTAGTGTCTGTGGCATTACTGGCTTCCCTGCAATCATTTTCTGCAATTGCCTATTTATACAAGTTTTAAGCATGTTGTTTGAGAATATTACTAGTGGAACACTGATAGACACAAGAGTAAGACCAAACCCATTGATATAAATGTAATGGAGGATTTAGTTTTTTTCTTAGCAGGGACTTTAGTGAGCAAGTTATCCCTCGGGGTACACCGAATAGGCCATTCTGTCATATGAGGGCAGCAAGTCACCATTCTGCACCATGTCGCTAGCTGCGGCTTACAGACTCCAATTAGACAGAGGCAATTGATTTATGAGTAGAATTATATGTTCACTGATAAATGTATAGGAGATTAGTCATCCTAGCATTGCATCTAAATCATCTATTTATTTGAGTTTTCAGTTAAATCATCTAATTATGTAATGGGATTTGGGGCGCAGGCCTGTGTCTGTTGAACTACTGTACTGTTGTGCCGACTTTTGCACGTGTGCCTTCAGGATATACTACATGTGGGAAATGTATCTTAAAATCTATATTCCTATCACTGGAGTTAATGCATTGTAACTTTGGATCAGTTGCATGATCTGTGCAAATTAATCTTGGCAATGAGGTCTACTTTGCAACATGTGCTTGGTACCTTCTTCCACGTTATCTATCACCTCACATTTTGGTGAAAAGCAAGTTGGATATAAACCAGCCAGTGAGTTTGATTTAAGTATCTCACCTCAGTCTACATTGTAATCCATGGCTTATCCTCACCATTCCTCACTCACACCGTCTTCTCCTGCTTTCAGACTTGACTGCTGGGGTCTGCCAACCTCCATCTCGTAGTTGTGTCCAAGCTTCCATATGCTCCTTCCCGCTTTGTTTACTAGATCTACTTCGCCCTTGACATTGAAACTCCCTCTTGGCAGAGCTCAGAACCATTACCTTCCTACAAGCATTGAAGAAGACCTTTCAAGCCTGTTTTCACAACCGTGAATGTCACAAACACAAACCAACGTAGTAACACTGTGAAACCTCCCTTGTATGTTCTCACAGGAGACACTGTTGCTATTATCTCTAGAATACTTTACTTCCAGAAACTGCAACTCTACATGTGCCCTGTTTTTTGTGATATCAGTGTCTCATCCACCACCCTTCAATGCCCCTCTGAATTGTTTACATTCACCACTCAAGTGGCATTATCGCAATACGTGCCATAAGTGAAGTAACTAATTTCTGTTTGAAATGCTCTGACTTGGTCACAGAATTATAAGGGTAAATAAATAAGTGGTGCTGCTGACTGCCTATCATGAATCTTTTAGTCTCCAACTAGAATTTATGGAGGTGGGAGGAGGATGGCATCATTAGGTCTGGGTTTTGACAACGCATCTGTCAAAGACATTGCTAAAAATATACAGTGAGTGGGCTTCGAGTCTTCTCTGTTCAACCACTGGCTTTATTTGACAATTGGCTTGAGACTTTGTCAATTACTTATTGGATCAGCCCATTAGAGTAGATTTAACTTGCACCTAATACTATTGGCTGTTCAGGTGTATCATTCTGCTCCCATTTGAGTATTTGCTTTGAACTCCAGGAGGGACTACTTTATAACTTTAGCATTTCCTGTCCTCCCATGCTAGCTCCCTCCTGTGTGTCTTATGCTAATGTGCGTAAGTTGAATGTGTTACCATATAAAATGCATCTCTTGACTTTGTAAATGCTTGTTTTGTGTTAGGACGCTGGTATTGTTATAGGAGAAACTATGGGGCATATTAGCAAGACCCACGTTAGAATTATCGCCGTTTTAGCGGCAGGAAACTGCCGCTAAAACGGCGATAATGAGCTTGCTAATATGCGTTATGGAATTCCAATAGAAGCCCAGGTTAGATGTCCTGCACATCTAACCTGGGCTTCTATTGGAATTCTATAACGCATATTAATTAGCAAGCCCATTATCGCCGTTTTAGCGGCAGTTTCCTGCCGCTAAAACGGCGATAATTTTAACGTGGGTCTTGCTAATATGCCCCTATATTTGTATGGCTCTGCTGTAGTAGTAATGTGTACTAAACACCAAGGCATATATGGCTTGATTAAGGCAGTATTGTTTTCTTAACTGTTCTGTCTGTTATGTCAACACCTACACTCTTCGGTGTAGCTATTTACAAATGGTTTGTGCTGGTTTCAGTTCATATGTGAGACATCGTGTCCAGTGTAAATAAACAATGGAAATTGTACTGGTTAAATAACGCCAGTACTCATCAGTATTCATTACTAGACACAGGACCGGCCTTGGGCATGGGCAGCTGGGCCAATATTCCGAGGGGCGCAGTCGGAGCTCCCTGACAATGTCATGCACACAGCAGGTCATCCACCCCACTTGGTCTCAATGAGGTCCCGTTAAAGACTTTGTAATCAGCCCTAATTGTACCTAAGCACCCCTCGTATCATCTTCCTCACACCTCCTGCCTTCACAACGCAAACCCCCCACAACAAACACCATATTTTCTTTCCGCCTAGGGCGCTAACCCTTCCAATCCGATTTAGGGCCTGCTCTGACTAGACATAAACATATAGTTTGAGGGTGGTAATAAGATTGCTTCCCCAGCAATTACCATGCGTCCTAAAATCGCAATGCCAGCTACTGTAGTTCGCGAATAACCATGTGTTTGAGGCCAACTAGAATTTCCAGGAGAGCTTCCTCAAGTACTTGTCAATTTTAGCAGAAAAGTGCCCTTAAATAAAAAAATTAAAAAGAGCCCTAACCCACAAAGGATACTGTTACAACTTGCAGAAGTAGCAGCGCTGCTAGCTGACAGCACATCCTGCGTGCAGCGAGAGCGGGGCGCACAGAAGGTACCACGGCACCATGGTGGCTATTGAGTGAGGTTTATTGACACTGAGGCATAACGGCGTTAGGACCCTGGCGGTATTCCCTGACTCCATGCCTTATAGTAATTACCGGGGGAGGTGGCGGGCGCAGAATGCAGAGCTGTCCAATGGCAGGCTTCGGGGACGCCGCGGTGTCCCTGGCCAGGGTTTGATTGGCTGGCAGAGGCAGGGCTCGAGGAGGGTAGTGGCCGGGTTTGCATGTGTAGGACTTCTGCACCCCTGGCTCACGATGTAGAGGAGAGGGGACGAGCGGGCCGGACCGGGGGGCAGCCTACTGCTGATTCCTACTTTACATCTGACTGACTTGCCAAGTCGGGCGGCGGGGCACGAGACCTTTTGTCGTTAAAAATAGTAAACTCCTCTTGTAAGTACCGGTAGACGGTGTTTTCCAGGAATGATTCATTGGCTTTCTCACAGTGCTTCAGTGCACGCTCGTTGAGGCAGGCGACGGCTGCTGAAACTTGAACGATAACTGCAGTGTGCCGAGCACCAGCGCCTTGTGTGGGAAGTGTCACTTTAAGGAACTAGGGGGCATATTATCAACGGCCAGCGATAATTATCGCTGGCCGTTCACAGCGTGAGAATAGTTATCGCCGGCTACCGCAGATAATTATCGCCATGCTAGCGCTGTATTAACAACGCATAGCGCAATGGCGATAATTATTCCTGCGATAGCTTGTTTTCCATGGAACATCGCTGGTTTTCCAGCGATGTTCCATGGAAAACGGCGATAACCTTGCTGATACGACCCTGTGGTCGTATCAGCAGAATCCATCTCCCATGTAAAGTATGCTTAAGTCAAAGCTGAGGTAGCGCGATTTCTTTTATCGCTGCACCTCCTTGTTAATATCGCGAAGCTGCCTTCGCGATATTAACTTGTGTTGTTTTCACAGCCACGCCTTCTTTGCATCTCATTAGCGATGCAAGGCGAGGCTGTGAAAAAACGGGCTCTACATCAAGGAAACACGCGCTAGCGTGTCCTTGATGATATTGCGATATAATTATCGCCGCTTTTCGCCCGAAAACGGACGCTAAAGCGGCGATAATTATATCGCCAGCCCTTGATAATATGCCCCTAGATGATGAACCCTCCCCAGCCGCCTGAGGGCTATTAGCATTTAAGGCTGGCATTATGTGAGAGATTGTGCGTTTCAAGGGCATGCAAATTCAATCACGAGATACCAGGGCAGGTGTGTTGCAACCTCAGCTGCAGCGAAAGGGCAAGAAGTCAGTCGCTCCCGATCTACTGCTGTAAATATATATACATATATATATATATATATATATATATATATATATATATATATTTTATATATTATATATATATATATATATATATTAAAAGCAAGTCGGCAGCATGCTTTCTTTTCGCGCGCCCCTGCCCTTATACTCAACACTGATTTTGTCATCTGAGTTTTATCATGCATGCTTTATTTGTAGAGGTGGGCGAGCAAACAGATTTTCAGGGAGAGCCACCCTGAGGGTCTGGCTCCGATCTTAGAGCCCGGGCATGTGCCGAGCATTGAACATGTTTGTTATGTAAATCACACTACAAACATCACATAACATATGATAAAGCTGCTTCAAAATTCGAGAAAGTGTATTCACATGTGAAAGTTTGGCATTAATAAATCACATTACAGCACTGAGAAGTACTTATTAAAAGTGATAGTTTTCATACATGAACCTTTAGTGCACTAAGAGGCAAGATCATTGTCATATAAACACTGTATGGTGACCCAGATTATTATAGAGCAACGTTACAGTCTATTATCAAGCACAATAGTCTTTGTACAACTGTTATTCTGAACTCGCATAGTTGAAAGGGCTATTATATGCGATAATGAAGAAAAAAGAGTTTTGGTGAAATAAAATATTTGCCCAAGGTCACACAAGCGCTTTACATGAGCGTTAGTTACATCACACAAGGTCATATTCATTGTTTATAGGCAGGGGGAGTTTAAGTGAAATTTTCCCGGAAACAGAGAAGTTGAGCCAGAGGTGAGACTCGAACCTGGTCGGCAGCTCTGGTTTAGAGGGAGGCAGGCAGACGCCACATAAAAAAGCTCGGCTCGTTATGGGCTCGAGGTTTCAACAGGACCTCGAGCTGAGCCAGAGCCTGGCCTCAAGCTCCAGCCCACAGTGGCTTGCCCACCTCTGTTTATTTGTTTACCCCTATTGTCTGTTTCTTTACGTTCCAAGCATCAGCGCATTGATCCGGGTTTGTAAAAGAGCCGGATGTTAGATGGGCACATCACGGCACAGAGCCCCAAGGGGTTAATTTACAAAGATGTCTGTAAATCTGTGCCCTTGTCCCATGTTCACTTGGGTGCATGCTAGTCTCGCATTCATGCTTGGCGGGAGTGAGGCTCGGTCTGCCAGAGTCTGTCGGGGTGAAGTTCTGCGTCATGTATTCCATAACATTGTAGTGAGCAAGGAGGTGTGGATCTGGCAGTAGTACAGTATGCAATTATGCCTTATTGGCACGGCACGTGAGTTTATCAGTGTTGCCTAAGGTTTAATGATTCACAGGTGCTGTTACAGTTTTGTATCGCTTCCGGTCGCCCGAGTCACCCCATGATGTTTTTTTCCGGCTTCATACGCCATGTTGCTCATCTTGGCAGCGAGCCCGTTGCCTCTGAGTTTATAGGTGAACCTCTCAGGTGACCTCATTGCGTGCCCTTATTTCTTGTAATGAGTTATGGGTGACGCACAAAATCAGAAGCTTGAGCACGTGATGTCTTCATTTACAGTCTACAAGAGAAAAACACCTGCAGTGTTTCTGGCGTATTGCCTTCATTTCTGCTTTTTTGCACGTTCATTTAATTCTAGTTCGTTTTCAGGCATTTTATACTGTTTGGATATGTTCTGAAAATCCTGTGTTAGCAATGTAAGAAGAGTCATTGGGAATTGTATCACATACCACATTCCACAGCTGTGCATTTCTGTGATGTACAACTATGAATTATAGACAGGTACCGTGAATACGGGGTTGGGTTTTTTAACAAGAGGTTTTTGAGTGACAGCAGATAAACGAGAGCGAAGCTCGAGTTGTCCGTGATGTTATCTACATCATTTAAGTGGAGAGGTTCCCAAACCTTTTAGAACCATAACCCACTTTTTTGAACGACAAACATTCGCGCCCCGCCTACCTCTAATGGACACGAGGAAGGGCGATGTTTTAAATGTAACTAAAGCATTGGGGCATATTAGCAAGGGCACTATCGCCGCTTTAGCGGCACTTTTTGCCGCTAAAGCGGCGATATTTATATCGCCCTATCAGCAAACTGTCTCTAACAGCAGTTAGCGACAGTTTGCGGGCATTAGCGCCCGTTTTTTTACCGCTTTGCATGTCAGCGATATTTATCGCTAATGACATGCAAAGTGGGCGTTCCCGACGAACAAACCTGGGAAACACTCGCTAACAGGCCTATCGCCTATTAGCAAGGTGGCCATGGCCCCAGTTAGCGACGTGAAAAGTCGCGCTAACCGGGGTCATCGCCATTTATTTAACACCTGCAATTAGCAGGTGTTAGCCATACCTAACATGGGGGGGTGGATTATGCTGATACGACCACAGGGTCGTATCAGCAAGGTGTTCTCCCTTCTCCATGTAACATCGCTGGTTTTTCAGCGATGTTGGCCCATTTCCCCCGCTATCGCTGGAATATTCATCGCCATAGCGCTAATCGTTGCTAATACAGCGTTAGCGTGGCGATATATTCCAGCGATAGCCGGCGATAAAAAAAATCACGCTAAGCAGGGTTAGCGATGATTATCGCCTCTTCTTGCTAATATGCCCCATTGTGTGGTAGGTCATTGTCATTTACAGACAACACACTTTCCATTGAAATGAGCACCACTAACATTGCACAGACGTACAGGTTTACTGTTAAAACTAGGGGGCATATTAGCAAGGGCACTATCGCTGCTTTAGCGGCACTTTTTGCCGCTAAAGCGGCGATATTTTTATCGCCCTATCAGCAAACTGTCTCTAACAGCAGTTAGCGACAGTTTTCGGGCATTAGCGCCCGTTTTTTTACCGCTTTGCATGTCAGCGATATTTATCGCTAATGACATGCAAAGTGGGCGTTCCTCACTAAAAATACACGCAGACAGTCGCAAACACAACTTCACACTATTAGCAAGGCCCTCGAAGCGATAAAAAAATGTGCGTTAACCCTGATTAGCGCTGGATTTTAACACCTGCTAGAAACCTGACTTAGCCATTATAGTCTATGGGAGGTGGATTCTACTGTTAAGTCCCCACCTGCCTATTAGCGAGTTTTTCCTTAGCGATGGGAATTTATCGCAAGGAATTCTCGCTCTAATGCTGGGAATCGCCGCTATCGCTGGATTTGTTTCGCATTGGAGATAAAACGTTGCTAATAACGCGTTATCTCCGCAAACGAATCCAGCGATAAAAAAAAACACGCTAACCGTGGTTTGCGTTAATTAACGCACGCTGTTGGTAATAGGCCCCTAGATGGGTAAATAAATAAGTAGTGCCGCTGGCTGCCTATCAGGAATCTTTTAGCCTCCGACTAGAATTTACGGAGGTGGGAGGTGGATGGCATCATTAAGTCTGGGTTTTTGCAACGCATCTGTCAAATAGACATTGCTAACAATATATAATGTGACCACTGGCTTTATTTGAACATTGGCTTGAGACTTTGTCAATTACTTATTAGATCAGCCCATTAGAGTAGATTTAACGCCCACCTAATACTATTGGCTGTTTATATGTATCATTCTGCTCTCACTTGAGTGTTTGCTTTGAAATGCAGGGGGACTACTTTACAACTTTAGCATTTCCTGGCTTCTTCCTGTGTGTCTTGCACTAATGTGCTAAAGTTGAATGTGTTACCATGTAAAACACAAAACGTTTGACTTTGTAAATACTTGTTTTGTGTTAGGATGTTGGTATTATATATAGGATAAGCTATATTTTATAGGGCTCTGCTGTAGTGGTAATATGTACTGCACACCAAGGCATATATGGCTTAATTAAGGCAGTATTGTTTTCTGAACTGTCCTGCCTGTTATTTAAACTCCTACACACAATTCAATGTAACTATTTGCAAATGGTATGTGCTGGTTTTATTTCAGGTGTGAGACATTGTGTTTAGTGTAAGTAAACAATGTGTATTTGACTGGTTAAATAATACTAGTAGAATCAGTAGTCATCACTGGACATAAATATATAGTTTGAAGATTATAATAGGATTTACAAATGGTAATGTGTGGAAATAGTGCATCACCGAGTAAAGTGTCTTGATTTGTTCTGATCCTATTAATATCTTTGTTTCCATCACACGTGAGAATTAGAAAAACAAATGTGCTTCATTTTTGCTTTCTTAACTAGTGAATGCATATGTTATGTTATGTTAATTGGGTTTTGATAGAGCACGACTCGATCCTCGAAGAGACATCGCGGAGCTTTAGCAGGAAGGAGATGAGAGGGTATCGAGAGAGCAGCTAGTTAGAATAGCCCCATTTTGAGATGTTTTTAAAACCGGAAAAACTTGGACATGCATGAATAAACAGAGGGAGCTTATTCCAGTGAAGAAGGGCGAGATAAGAAAATGCCTGGCCTCTATATTTTGACGTGCGGATGCGTCAAGGATGTAGCAGAAGTTGGTTTTTTGATCTTAGATTACTGTCAGGGATGTATGGGGTAAGTCTGCCCTGCAGATATTTTGGGCCTAGTCCTGACCTAGATTTATAAGTGAGGCAAAGGAGTTTAAACAGGGCTCTCTTTTTAATGGGGAGCCAGTGGAGTGCTCTAAGTATGGGGGGTGATGGAGTATGTGGAGGCAGGTTGTTAACCATTCTGGCAGCGGTGTTTTGAACAACTTGCATTTTGGCTACCAGAGATTCATTTATGGCAAGGAAGAGAGCATTGCTGTAATCCAGGCGGTTGATGATTAATGCCTGGATTATCTCTTCCGGGAACTCAAAGGGAGCCACTGGAAGACTTTCCTAAGTATGCCAAAGCAAGTACCACAGATGGAAATGAGCTGGTCTTTCATGGACAGAATGTCGTCCAGAAGTATACCCAAATTCCTAGCTGTTCTGCTGGGCACAGGGGCTGGACCAAGTTCGGCTGGCCACCAGTCATTCGACTAATAGAGTTGGGCTTTACCAAACAAAAGAATCTCTGTTCTGCCCCCATTTAATTGAAGACAGCTGTGGGAAATCCAAATGGCTATTTTCCTCATGCAAGCGACAAATCCCTGTTTGACTTTCTCAATGCCGTGCCCAAATGAGATAACCAGTTGAGTGTCGTCAGCATAGGAGAGTATTTCAAACCCACAGGACTCTATCAATTGGGCTGGGGGGGGCACATTGATGTTAAAAAGTGTGGGGCTCAAGGAGGAGCCCTGAGGGATCCCCTTGCCCAAGCAGATGGTCTGTAAGAAAGTCCTTTAGCCAGTCGAATGCAGCACCCTGGATACCAATCTGCTAAAGATGTTGTGTCAGAATAGAATCAGAAATGGTATCAAACGCCGCGGAGAGATCGAGCAAAACCAACATGGCAAGATTTCCAACATCAAAGGATAGCCTGATAGTATCTACACACACTTGTTCTACTCTCGTTTGCAGCTTCAAAAAAGAAGACCCAGAGATAAGCCAGAGTCTAAATATGGAAATATTTGAATATCTTGAAAATGAAGGTTGGTAACAACCGGGACTAGTACCTTTGTAAAAATTCTCTGAGAAGATGAGAGGCCGAACATTAGTGCCTTGTACTGGAAGTGATCCTCTCCCCTGCAAACCTGAGGTAGTTCTCGGGTGCTGGATGGACTGGTACATAAAAATAGGAATCCTGCAGGTCTAACGTTGCCAAAAAATCTCCTTTAGACAACATTTGAAGCAATAGCATTCTGAATTAAATGTAGCAGACATATTTGTTCAGCCTTTTTAAAGTTTAGGACTTGACTGAAATTTCCTTGTAGTTTTGGAACAAAGAAGATTATTGAGTAAAACCAAAATCTTCTCTGTGAGTGAGGTACTTGGATAATTGCTCCCCTGCAAATCAAGTCCTGAATCCCAGACAACAGTGCTTGCCACTTTCATTCCATTTTGGGAATTGGGGTCATTATGAAATGATTCTTCAGAAGCAAATCCTTGAAATCCATAGCATATCCTTCTTCCACTATCTTCAAGACCCAATCGCCTTGGGCTATCTCTTTCCATTGTGGGAAGAAGTTCGATATTCTGCTTCCCACCTGCTCCTCCATGTAGCAAGGTTTTCAGATTTTACTGGGTGGCGTTTTGTGACCAGGATTTATCAAACAGTGCAGATCCCCGGCCCGAGCCCGGCCTTTAAATGAACATTTTACGTCTTGGACATTTTGCTTTGGTTTCTTCTGAATAAATGATATTTTTGCAAACAGTGTTCGAAAAGGATATAACATCTTTTCCTCCTCTGATTATTTTTTCACCAAGTCATCCAGGTGTGTGCCAAAGAGATGAGGACCTAAGAATGGAAGCTTATGTATTAATGACTTCTGGGCTTGGTCTGTGTTCCACAGTTTCACCCTCAGGAGCTTCTTTCCCACTGTTGCTTCACCAGTAGCAGTAGCCGAGGACCACAATGAATCAAACATGATGCATTAATCTGTAACAATGTATACTGAGCATAGAATTCTTGGCATTGCTGCACTGGTTTTTGTTGAAAATTCAACACTGTTCTGATATCCTCCAACATGTCCTGCAACTGGCGACATTGTACATGCTTTTTCCGATTTCCTTCATCCAGATTCTGATGAGGATTCATGTCTTGCCTCTGCTTTTGTCTTGAGGCTCTTTCATGACTGAATTTACTGCATCCTAAATAAAGACTTCCAGCTGAGGCTAGGAAATAGTAAGCATTTCTTCAGGGCCATGCTCTCTTTTCCTCCGCACACTTGCCAGATTCCATTATGGCTGCTAAGACGCCAGGCTGAGCACTGGCTTGTTTAGATAGTGTTCCTTAGCAACAGTCCTCATCTCGCGAGATGCGATGTGTTGCTAAAAGGACTTTGCCTAATTAGTGAGACGCGCGCGCGCTCAGTGCGTTCATCACCAATTGGGACTACCCTTCACAAGGTGACTACAACGCCCGAACCGCTTCCTTCCTCAGCCTCGCACAGGAGCAGGCAGCACATCTGCCTTGCTGCACCGATGCACTACCACGCACTTAACAAATAAAAAATATAACCTCACTATGAGAGAATCATAAGAGTAGCAACTGTGAGTAATGAGTTTGATGCAGCAGTTTTGGAGTAGAAATTAAGCAAATCTCAAAACATAACCAACCACAGACAGTATTTTTGCAGCTGTAGAACCGCTAAACGTCTGAGGCAGGACACATCTTAATTAGTATTCGGTATTGATTTCGCGCACATTTTGGGAAAGTTATAAGCAGCTGACTATTGGCTATAGCGTGGGAGTGAACAGTTAAACCTTTAATAGTTATTGGTAACTGACTGAGTATTTTGTAGTGATACAGGGTCCACGTGCATACCATGGTTTCATAAGTGCATTACTTTTATTGCACACAAACAACATACTGTCTGCTGCCTTTTAAAAGCAAGTAGTAAACCTACTTTGGGTCACTGATAGTTAAAGACAGACAGTGGTGGATCTGGAAGTGTCTTAATTTGGGTCCCCATATGTATATATTTGTATATATTTTTGTGTATTGTCATGCTTGCTTCTCAACATGGTTATATCTTTGCATTGTTGATTTGCTTTACAGCTACCATATGTTTGTACTTATTGAATGGTTCCTATCACTGCTTTAATTCTTTGCTCACTCTATATGTCGCCTTTAGTGCACTGCACTTTTCGTTGGTGGCGGTACTTATTCAGACTACGTTTTGTGAATTTTGTCATTAGGGAGTCTGTCGTTTGATTTAGGATCTGTCCTGTTTTTCCACCGTTTCACTGCATTTCATCATTTTTCTGACTCTCTCAATTAATGGGGATTACACACCCCTCAGCACTGTCTTGCCCTTCTCAGCTTGCATGTGGGTTTACTTTATTTAGCCCCTTTGAAATGGGTTGACACTTATTATTTTGTGTGATTAGCAGTCGTATTGTTGCTTTTGCAATCAACATTTTCCTACTCTTGAGTTGTGAGTAGTATATTTCTTCTCCATTCGAAGAGTTGCCTTGTAAGTAGTGGACTTCATTTCCCAGTCCCCCTTGCTATGCGTGATATTACATGCGCACATATTTTTGTAGGCCCCTCCCACGATTCTGCATTTTGTGTGTTATCAGCGTGGTGATGGGTTCAGCTCCAGTGCATGACTTGCATGACTTGCACTACTACGGATGCAGCGCTTTTCTATGCCCCCATCTCGCTTGAATGATTTGACCATTTAGGGGTCTCCCTGATCTTCGTCCCCTTATACGCGGTCCGTTACTGGTGAATTTATTCCCCCACATCCAAATTGATTTGTTCTTGTGCTGAAACTCCACAATGCTGATGGCTTGCTAGTTTCTTCAGCTGTGCTAAGTTTTCCCCTCCCTTTTTTACCCCCTTCTCTTTTCCCCCATTTTGTGTTAGCTAATTCATTTGGCATTGTTGATTTCACTTTGTCCTATTGCTCTACATTGTGTTGTTTGCCTAGATAAACCTTCCTGTCTTTGACGGTTGGTCATATGTGTAAATTCCTTCGCCTATGTTTTCAGTTAGCTTATTTTCATACCTGGTCTGTTTGCCTGTTTGGTTTTGAGTGTGCCTTTTGGCTTGCCTATTCTCTATTGCTCATTCATTCTCTTAATTAAAATAGGTTTCATCGACGCCTTTGGCCGGGACGTAGCTCTCTATATTTAGTTTTGTGTACTTCAGCAGAAGTCTTTAGGGTGCTTTCCCCTAAATGTCTTTTGTCAATCTGTCCTGATGATGGCCCTGGTCAAGTAAACCATTGGGGTTGAAACGTCGATGTATTTCTTAGTATGGACTGCCTCAGTTGATTGAACACCTATTTCTTAGATCTTTCACTTGTACTGTTCCTTAAATGCAGCCTATTATTTTTGTATTCATGCTTTTCTTAATTATTATTTTGCACCAGAGTTTCACCAGTTTTTCACTGTCATCACACTTTTTGCACTGTGCCACTGCAATTCATTTTGACTGTTTCAAAAGTCTCAATTTATTTATTCAACTTTGTGATTGTGACGCATACATTTCAAGTTATTTATTCATTCTCTTTGTTGTGGGCATTGGCTTATTTAATCATTTGTACCTTTTGCGACCTTGGCTTGCCTTTTTCTTTTCTTTTTTCTTCCCATGTGTGAACCTACTGTTTGATATGTTAGAGACAGGCAAACACATTTCATACAGATCATGCATGGGTCACAGGGCATTATTTAAATTATGGATGTCTGTACTCTATTCTGCCAGGCCAGCAGAGGAATGCTCTGGTGTCTCAGAAGACACCACCGTGACTTCTCTGAAGGCACCAAAACTTTGCTTTGGGCAGCCATGTTCAGTGCAGCAGCACAGTGAAGTTTTTATATTTCAATAACAAATTCCCACCGTGGGAACAACAAAAAATAATGTCCCTGTGTCCCTGACAAGCTGGCAGTTTTTTCTGAGGGTGTGTGGGTGTGGGTGGGGGAGAGGGTGTTGTTAACCCTTTTTCTTGTTTGGGCTGTGAGAAGTTGGCCTGGTATATGCTGTTCACTAATTAAAGTGGACACCTTGCACCAGAACAATTTGACTCTTATGGTAGATAGGTTTAAGACAACCTTTATAGAAAGCTATCCTAGTGGTAGCTGTGGAGAGCAGCCTTCAGGCTAAGTCTTGAAGGAATGTAAAGCAGCTTGTTTTACCACACAATCTCTTGAATCACCAAATGAAAAGACACCACACAGGTATATATATCAAATATATATGTATTTATTAATAAACACTCTCTACTAATCTCTTTATGAGATTAGAGGTCAGGAACATATGTACAAGTCAAATATTATCAAAATAAGTTTAGCACAATCGAATATCACAATCTTAGTTTGCTAGACCTAGCGTCTAGGGCATCTAGAATCGAGGGACCCCCAAGAACCACCCCAGGTAGTTGTAGGAGACCTACAGGGGACGGACGCGGTGACCTGGCACCGGTGCGAGTCCTGTGCGAGTCTATGCGCTCAGACGCGATTGAGATTTCAATGTTAAAGGTCCCTTGCGTGTTCGAGGCGAACACACCGATCGGTCCTTGTACGAGTCGAAGGACGCGGTTACAGATAGAGTTGCAAGGGAGATGGACGCGCTGTGTCTAACACAGACGCGAACCTTGTGCGAGTCAGTGCAATGGAGATCTCAGTGTTACAGGCCCTTTGTGTGTTCGAGGCGAACACCGATCGGACTCAGTACGAGTCGAAGGATACAGTTCTAGATAGTGTTACAAAGGAGATGGACGCGGTGTGTCTAACACAGACGCGAACCCTGTACGAGTCAGCGCGATTGTCGCACTTAGAAAATTAGAGTTTTAGGACACTTCGAGGGAAGCTACAAGCAAGTCACTTACAGGGTAAGTAGTTCTAGGGCCCACACCCACAGGAGCACCGTAGTGCTGAAGTTACCTCACCCAGGGGAGCCGGGTGCATAGGTGTCCTTTGGTGTCGGGTCGCGGCGTCGTTTTCAATGGGAGCCAGTGAAGACTTGCTGCTTGCGGCGACAGGAGAAGTGTCCAGAGGAATCCAAGCCTGGATTCGGAAGCTGGAAGACCTGAAAGCAGAGGGGACAGTGTTCAAAGTCACTTGGCAGTGACTCGGGGGCAAGGAAGATGGATGCCCACCGTCGTCGCAAGATTCAGGTAGTTCGCGGTTGCCTTGACTCTTCAGCCACGAGGCCCAGGAGGCGTCGACGACGACCAGGAGCTGGATTCGGCGTGTCCCACGATGTCTGCAGCTTACTGCGGTGTCGGCGACTCGATTGGAGCCAACAAGCCTTGGTAACAGCAAGTCTCGGGGAAAGTGTGAAGAGGCAATGGCGCAGACCAGCAAGGTCTGTGGGACTCACCCAGCGAGGGTAAGTCAGGGCAGGCCTGGAGCAACCAGAGGAGCCCTTTGGTTTCTTTAGAAAGTCTTCTGGGGACCCACAAGCCGGCTGGCAAGGGATCGCGAAGACGCCTCGGGAGGATTCGCTCAACAGGGGCCCACGGTCACTCGGGACGTGGTAGGCCTCTGATCTTCGGAGAGATTCCTGCTGGAGGCTAGGACCACACGTGGTCCAAAGCACAAGTTCGTGGAACGTTGTGAAGGGGTTGCACTCGACAATAGTGCACGGTACCCAGGGGTCGCGGTTCCTCATCACTCTTGGGGTCCACTGGCCTCAGCTTCGCTGGGGACTCACGATGGCCTTTGAGAAGTCAGGAAATCCACTTCTTGGGCTGCAGGGACTTCGGACTCCGGCGGGAGCGGCGTAGTTTGCGACCGTCGTTTGTAGTTTTTGGTGCCTGTCAAGCAGGGGAGTCACTCCTTGACTCCAAGGGAGATTCTTCAGTCTTCCAAAGGTAGTGGAACGTCGAAGGTCCGGGATTCTTCTTCAGAGCGTCGTCCAGGGAAATCTAGGGTGCAATGCACAGGTTCCCCCTCTTATACTAAAAGAAAGGGAGGGACTAGCTCTATGACCCTACCTATGGGAGGGTCAGGGGAGTGGGTGGCTACACCCACTTCCCTTTGTCCAGTTTCGCGCCAGAGCAGGGGCAGGTAGCCCCTGAGCCGGTTTGAACTGGCATATGCACAGAGGAGCCTTCTGCTCCCCCAGTGCAGGACTTCAAAGCACTCTAAGAGTGCACCCACCCAGCCCCAATACACTAAACCCTGTCTGGAAGGTGGTCACACCCCTTGGGACAGGATATCTATTGTTGGGCTTCCTCCACTGCGAGTGTTGGTCATCAGCAGGAGGGCAGCCCAGTGTCTGTGACTGGTGGCATCCATTTTGTGATGCCAGGGCTCTGCAGGATTCTACCGCGTTTCCACAGTAGGTACATGTCTATCCCTCTAGAAGGGTGGAATGCTACCCCCGCCGCCAGGACTGGCGGGGGGGGGGGGGTAGGATTCCAAGATGTTTGACACCAAACACGACATGTTTCGATGCAGCCATTCCAAAGTTAGCATTTTACCGTGAGGATATAATGCACTTAAAAGTATATGGTTTAACCGCATCCACAAACAGCACCAGAGAATGGACTCTGAGAGCTGCAGAGGGGCCCTGCTCAGGCAGAGGCACCCCCTCACATAGAAGCCAAGCACCCTGCCCTCAGGATTGATAGGGCCTGCCTTAGGGGTGACTGATAGGTTTATATGTGTGTGTAGGAGAGATATAGGGGACCTATATCTCAGTGAGGGGTGCTAGCACTTCCTCACCCAGGCTGCAGTAGCAGGCCTGTGGTGTCAGATTTAGTCTGCTTCCCAGGGGTGGCATAATACATGCTGCAGCCCCTGGTAGGCCTGTGAAGTACCTATGCCCTTAGCACCTAAGGTACCATATACTAGGGACTCATAAGGAACCACAGCATCCAATCACTAGTGCACCTAGAGTGCACTCCAAGTCGTTTAGAGAGAACAGAGAGGCTGGGGCCCTGATTAGCAGGGACCCAGCCAGACTATAGCCAGAAACCAATGTAAACATCAGAAAAAAAGTGGGGGCAACATAAGAGGCAGATCCTACTCTCCTACATGGGCCCATCGAGCTTTCCCTGGCAGCCCTGAACAGGAAACGATGTTGAAATGTCTTCTCTCAATAGAGTGAACAGTCTGTCCATAGACCAACAGCCCGATGCAAGTTGGGCCATCAGCCAATGTTTTCTGCCAGTAGAACCAGCATAAATTCTGCCATGGGAAACATGGTGGTACCTCCAACTTTAAATAGAAGGGTAAATGTGGTACTCTGCCCACCAAACTCTAGAAAAGTACCTAAATTGGGCCTCTTTTATAAATCGACAATAAAACGTACATTTGAACAGATTAAAAAAAATTGAGTATGCTTTCGGAGGGAGCACGAGTGAAGGAGCAGTTCAAAGCCGGACGACAAATGCAATATAAATAAAACTAATGAAGAGGAAAAAAGATAAGATAGTCTCACTCATAAGAAGATAAATGTAGCACGCAGATGGAAGAATGCTTTCCTAAAAGAAACCGGAGTAGAGAGTAGGTAGATTATTCCAGAGAGAAGATCTGTCCTGGGAACCTTGGAGTATCCAAGCAGGGTAGATCCACCCTCCAGATTACCCTAGAATGCCATACAACCTGGAGATACTTTTATCAGATACACAGTTGGAGATGAAGAGGGCTTAAACAGAGTCCTGTAGTGAATTTACATTATTCCTTTTGGCCACACTGGAGCTTGCACGGTTGAAGGGAAATCTGTGTGAAGAATGAAGCGCTGTAATACCCAGTGAGGGGATCTGGAAAGAGCAGGATTCTACTAGTTTATTGACGTGCGCTTGAAAATTGAAAGAAAAGTTGAGCCGACAACCTAACCATTGGATGCCGAGGTAAGAGAGAGAAAAATGCCAGCGGTAGAAAGACGAGACAGACAGGATTCCATCGGATATGAGTGAGGTGAAGAGAGTCACAGGAGAAATCATTTTCTTTCAACTTCACATAAAATATTTTCCACCTTGTATAAGGGCACTGCTTTAAGTGTGTGTTCTCCACCACTGAAGGGTCTCTTAGGTACGGTTCCCTGTTAGTCAAATGTAAACTTTTTTTTCTTGGCCTCTCTGAATCCCAAGGCCCTGTCCACTGCACAGCCTCACACTTTGTTGTGTCTCAATCGTCCGATATGATATCACTCGTCTTTATTTTCCTTTGTCCACCATTAGCGATACCGAAAGAAGCTTGCACCATGTACTTGATTCTTAGACTGGGGCATACTGTGAGACTGTGATAGGAGCTGGAGATTTAAGGCAGCCAGAGACAGAGGGTTACCATTGCTTCTGTGTAAACAGCTTGATTGCGATGTTGCATCTTCAGACATCAATCTAATTGAAGATCTGCATGTTGGGATTTTGAATGCATGGTAAGCAGTGTGTCAACAATGAGCTTGGCAATTATACTGAGTTATATAAGTTAGAACCAGGGAGCCTCCAAGACAGCTTGAGGCCACCTAAGGTAATCCAAAAAATCATCCAACATGCAGTGCGTAGGGGACACACCGAAGTGTTCTCTAATGCAGTGTCATGTCCTAGCTGATGTAGAACATTTCGGGGTAAAAACGTAGACTCTGGTGGAAGAAGAAAGTTTGGTTGCGTATTGCATGCTTCTGTGTAGCGGGCCAGGTCATCGTTTTTCTTTATTCATGGTGTGTTAGTTGTTGCTTGAATATAAGTGGCCGATCTGTTTTGCAAACCTTGTTAACAGCTTGTGTCCCACCAGCATAAGTAGTTAAATCTACGTGAAGTATTTCTTGTAACCTTGCCTTCTGATGTTCCTCGGGACTGAGGGTACTGTAGCACAGAGCTTGTATGCAGAATGATTCTTTAACCTACCAATGGTTACTGTGGTGACTGTGGGGACATTTCAGTTGAGACCAAGGCTCAGATTTGTAGTAAGAAATTACTGCATCATTCTATTTATGTTCAAAGTGATTGATTACCTTTGTTTGCCTCACTGGTCTGGCACATTTTAGTTGCTTCCATGAATTTTTTCCTGGGAAGTATTAGTCTCTGTGCCTCTCATCCCCTTTCCTGTCCTTTAGATCAATACTGTTGTTTCCAAACAACAGTACCCACTTTGGCTTTTTACTCTGACAGGTGCCCTGTTGCAGCAGGAGTGGGAGTAGGCTCAGTTATATTTCTTGTGCCACCCACCCCACTAAAGGACATACATACTGTCTCTAAATGATTATAAGGATACTGATGTACTTCATAATCTGGTTTCCTTAACCCCTTGAAACTGCATTCAGCCAGTTTTTATAATCTATATTTTCATGGAGTCTCAAAATGATATTGTGAGGAATTGGGTTGGTGGTTGGAAGGGGGAGGTGAAACCCTACTCAAACAACAGCCACAATCTTAGACAGGGTGAACCACAAAAAGTCACTAACTCAACCTGTGCTTAACCTTCTGGTAGCTTGGCACAAAAGCAGTCAGGCTTAATTTACAGACAATGTGTAAAGTATTCATGAAACACACAAACAGTAATAAAGTTGAGACACAACGCAAAAAAAATTCCTCACCAATTTAGAAAAATAGAGCAACATTTCATGCAATATTTGACACCAAAATGACACAAATCTAATCAGTAGAACTGGAGAGCTGCAATTTCGAAGATTAAGGTAAGTATAACGCCTAAAAGCATGGTTATCTGGTTGTGCTAGACAGGGTGAAAGTCAGAAGTTGAGGCCGACCGTGATGGAGTGCGAGCCGATTACAGGGACCAGGTTAGTCCAGCAGAAAAAGTTACCTTCTAAAGTCCAGTGCAAAGAGTTCCGTTCGCGGTGCAGGAGGCCACAAGGAACAGGGAAAGCGTAGCTGATGGGTGTTGCTGTAGGGCAAAGAGCAGGCTGGGCTTCATGGACGGTCGACCTTGCATCGTGAAGATCCTGTCGGGCATCACGGACGGTCGCTGCTGGATATTCGCTGTCATCGTGGACTGTTGATGCTATAGCATGAAGTGCAGATGTTATGTTGCTTGTCATCGTCGTAGTGCAGAGAGTCGGGCTCACCAGAGCTTCACGTTGGTGGTCGGCACGGACGGCAGATCTTTGTGTGGAGAGGCCCGTTCGCGATTGTGAAGAGCCCAAAACATCAGGATTTATCTTTTTTCTTTGAGGAGGAGTCCAACTGATGCCACATCAAGGGCCAGGACCTGAGGGACAACTCTTGGGATCAGGAGCTCACTCCAGCAGAGGCCAGCAGGGTTCAGGCAGGTCCAGTTGCAGATTCAGTGCAGCAGGTCCGCTGAGCAGTTGCAGGGAGTCCTTTGGAGCCTGCGATGTCCCTGTAGCTCAGAACAGGTCAGTCAGCTGACCCTTGGAGTCACTTCAGTCCGGGATGAAGGGTGCAGATCCAATATTCCCTCACAGCAACGGGGACAGGCCTCTAGCAGCAGGGTGTTCTTCTTCTGTAGTATCCATTAGTCCAGGAGTGTACTGTAGAGTGGGTCTGAGGATTCTCTTTTTATGCCTGGTGTCCACTTCAAAGTGGGGGAAACTTCTAGAGTTTCCCCCTACAGAGGTGTCTGGAACTTGCTGCCTCCGTGCCCTGAACCAAGTCAGTCTGGGGGCGCAATAGTCTAGTGTGAAGTCCTTTGTGTGTGAGCTGAGCCAGCGCCTTTGAAGTGCAAGTGTGGTAGGTGACAGCGCCACCCTTCATCAAGTCAGAGATGGCCCATCCAGCCAGCACTCAGACCTTCCTTTGTGATACTGTCTAAGAGGGCTACGCTTAGGCATAGGACTCAGGAGCAGGCTGCAGAAACTAAATGGTTAGGACAAGAAAATGGCAACTTTCTAAAAGTGGCATTTTCAGAATTGTGACTTCAAGTTCAACTTTACCATTAAAGAGAGTTTTAAATTTCAGTTCCTCAGACACCAAACATGACTTTTCTACCTGCTCCCAATCAAGAGTTATCACTTATTAAACATAATAAGGTAACCTAATGTTATCCTATGGGAGAGGTAGGCCCCCAGTATTGAAAAACAGATTTAGGAGTTTTTCACTCCCAGGACATATAAAGCTTAAAGGTGCATGCCCAACTTTTTTAATACACAGAACCCTGCACTATTAGCGGTTTAGGGCCTACCCTAGGGGTGACCTGTCTGTTTTAAAAAGGGAGGTTTAGGCTTGACAAAAGTTTTTTTTGCCAGGTCGAAATTGCTGCAAGCCCCCTAATAGCATTTCGTTTATAGGCCCTGGGTACATGCAGTATCACTTTACTAGGGACTTACAAGTACATTAAATGTGACAATTGGGTATAAGCCAATTTTACCATGTTTAAAGCAGAGAGCACAAGCACTTCAGCATGGGTTAGCAGTGGTAAAGTGTGTATAGTCCTAAAGCCAACAAACACGGGTTTAGAAAACAGGATGGTGAAGGTAAAAAGTTAGGGGGTGACCCTGCAGAGAGGGCCAAGTCCAACAGATATGTTTTGGTCTTCACCTTCTCTGAATCAGACCTAAGAATTCATTGCTTTGTTTTACTTTTGTTTCCAGACGCAGACCATGAATTACGTGGGCCAGTTAGCGGGACAAGTATTTGTTACAGTAAAAGAACTTTACAGAGGACTGAATCCTGCCACCTTGTCTGGATGCATTGATGTCATTGTCGTACGCCAGCCAAATGGCAATCTGCAGTGCTCCCCATTCCATGTGCGCTTTGGGAAAATGGGGGTTCTACGTTCTAGGGAGAAAGTGGTAAGTAAACAAAAGCCAAACTGTTATATTTACCCGAATTTGTACTACATTGTATTACTTGTGTACTCCACTAAATTTAATTTGGTTGGAAGATGTTTGACATCTTTCATTTGTTCGAGGTAGTGCGGAATATGAAGGGTTTTCACCAATACCCCTCCAGGATGCAGCAAATCAACACTGCTTGGGTTCAAGATCGGCCTCTGTCTCTCAGAAAGATTCTTACCTCTGATTTAATCTACGTCTCACCTCACCCAGGTGCAGTGAGCCTATTTCTCTACCCCAACAGTTTACAGGAACATTCATAAATCAAAACTACGTAGTCACCTTTACCAAGTTGGTTTTCCATTCGAGTGGGTGTCAACTAGGTCGATATACTGATGACCCAGACATGTTATCTATTGGGGTGTGAGGCAACAGTGCTGATCCTCATTCTGAGTGCTGTGCAAAAACTGGGACTCGAATTGCGGGGAAATTCTGCATGCCTTGGGTTTTTCTCATCACAGATGTCTTCAGGCAGAAATGTTTGCAGGGAAAATGGTTGGAACTAGGGAAAATGTGAAGAATTTCTCTATTTAAGTGGTCCATACTGAGAACACTGTCCTTCTAACCAGACACAATCATGGATACCCCTAATGAAACGAGTCCATCGACTTAACAGTCCATACCATCCTCTGACTTAGCCATGAAGCAACGACTAGCCTTTGCAGGGCAAAACCGCTGCTTAATCCCAGCAAAAGTATTGACCGATCTTCCCAAAAAACATAGGAAAATTGATCCTGTGTAGTGATGCACCGCCTTCACATATTATGCTATCTTTATGTCTGCACTCGGGGCGCATCTCCGCCCTGAGTGTGGACATAAGGATAGTACTCGTAAATGCCGTTTGTGAATTCCCAAAGTCGTAAACTTAGACGTTTGGCCTAAGCTTAAACCAAATGTTTACGTTTACCTTTGTGAATCGCGCCCATAGTGCCTAAATGATACCAATGACATTGCTATTTAATGTCTAATATTTCTGTCCACACATTACTCTCACACAGATTATCGAGGCCCCCACATCCACGGAGTAGACTCCTTGTTTCCCAACCTCAAGAGCTTCTCTGCTTTTTCAGTGTCGAAGCCCACATTGGTGGTCATTTCCACCACTCTAAGGAGGGCCCTCATGTTGAAGCATGCTACCGCCATAAAACTACACGCGAGTTCTCAATTACTTTTACAATATGTCTTTAATACAAAAGGAGTGTGTACCCCGACATAATGACGTGTTTTTTACTCTTCAAATTCTATGCGTTTTAGGTGGATATCGAGATTAATGGAGAATGTGTGGATCTGCACATGAAACTGGGAGACAACGGAGAAGCTTTTTTTGTCCAGGAAACAGAGAATGACCAAGTAAGGCAATGCTTTGTTTGTAAATGGACCTGTGAATAATGCTGCTATTGTGCCAGAGCAAAAGTAATGGAGACTTTAACTGTCAGTTCAGAGACTTTTCAGCACAAGACAGATTCAGGTTCAGTGCAGGAGAACAATCACTTTATATGTATTGAGTAATTAAGGCGCAGTGGAGGCGGTGCCTGTACCCCTCAGGGTTTATATACTGATGGAGTAATTATAGTGATTCAGAACCAGCTGGCTGTGGGTCATGGCAGGTAATAGGTAATTTCCAAAGTTGATGCATAGGAGGAGGGTTTGATGGAGAGTGCTTTGCAATTGACTCCAGGGTTTTTGGAATGATGCTTTTCTATGAATTATTGTAACACTTCCCAGAAAGACCCCATGGATAAGAGTTGCTGAAGGATATGAGAAAGAGTGTGAATTGTGCACTACAGGTAAACACATAAATAGTAGCCAACACGTAGGTTCGTAGCAGTAGTTTAGGGAGGATAAATAGTTCTTTTATTTTATATTATGTGGCGTCATTTTTGGTTAATGCGCTGTTCCTTAATTCCTTTGCTTTGTGGCTATTTTTAGAGGCTCAGTGGGCAGGCTGTGCCTAGAACTTGCCTGCAAGTAGTAAGTCTTCACACAGTTGGACTCAGAGGGGGTATTTAATCTCGCTTAGCCCAAGGAGTGTCGTCAAAAGGTTGTTTATTACTGTATGGCAGGCGAGTCATAGGGCCTTGATTGGCAGCTAACCATTGTGAGTCTGTTCAGTGAGTCACGTGTTCAGGTACTGTGCAGGTTGTGTGGCATTTGATTGGTGTATGCATTTAGTATGCTGTCATTTTGTCACGTATGTAGCATTTCATGTGCTTTAAGTTTATTTAAAGTGATGAGGGCAGAAAATGGAAAGCGGGAGCCTAGGGTAAAGGACTCAGAAAGACAGAGTTGTTGTTACTTGGCTTCCGTGTCTATGAGATCAGTGACCACTGAAAAATATACTAATTTGAAGTAAGCATGCTATAGAAACTGAGCACCCATGTGTGAAACTTGCCACACAAAGCTTTAAGAACGTCTGCAGTGAATGTGAGTTGTACGCAGGTGAAGTGGAAGTGAATGCTAGTGCACAGACTGGAGGGTCAGACATTGTGTTGGAGAAAGGTGTTTAATAATTGTGTTTGTGATGGAAGTTTTAGTACTGATTGGAGAGCATCCAAATAGGAGACTGGGAAGCCAGTGATTCACAAATTGTGCAATTGTTTGGGCGAGACAACGCTTACAGTATTGAGACGGTACGGGCGTGCAGGGCTCTTGCCAACATTGTGATGAAAGATGTGTCTTGACAAGAAAGGAGTTTGTTTCTGATTGGTGAGAAAGAAGATGGAGCATCAAGGCTTTGGACATTGGGGAAGCCTGAGGGTGTTTGCATGCAGGCGGCAGTCTGCATGGGCACCGATGGTTGTGGTGATGCGATCAGCTCAAATCTTATCTTTGGCTAACTGAACTCCTTTTGGCCTATCATCCGAGAGAATGCTGCTTGTGCATCAGTCCTAACTAGCAATTGAGTGGATTGCAACTCACTCCTGCAACCAGGGACCAATTTGCCACGTCATTTATGCAGATTTCTTCCTCATGTAAACTCCATGCTTACACTCTCAACTACTTCTGTCCCGATGATGTCCTTCAAATAATATTGGGTTGAAACGCTGACAACATACCTTGCAATTAAACAAGAGCATTCTTTGTCTAATTCAGCATGCTGGATTATTTAAAGCTAATTTTGTGCCACCATAATTCTTTACTTTATATTGGTCCTTTGTCTTGCCTAGGACAATTCATGTTGAGTTACAATGCATCTGTAACATGTGTGAACCTCTGTAGATTGTATATGTGGCTTCTATTAATGTGCAGAGATTAAGTGAACATACAGAGTTGGGTATTATCTGTGAATTTGAGGTAGATGAAACAAAAAAGCAATTAGTGTGTCTCAATGGAAAATAGTGTAAAAAGTAGGGGGTGGTCTTGTAGACCTGAAACAGTGAAATGACACTGGGTATTTGAACTCTTGACGTTTTGTATATTTCCTCCTTTACCATCTGAACAGGGATATGTTACAACATTCTTCCAGTGTTCAGGAGGTCACCACCTTAATGGACATTCAAATAAGGGGTGAAAGGTTACTTACTAAATTAACACTTTAGGCTTCCACTGGTGATTTAAAAGACGTTGCAGACATACAGACCAAATGAGCCATAGTTTGCTCTGTGATTAGAGGCCCAAGTTCGACTTAATTAAGTTTCCTCTATTGTAAAAGAATTCATGCACTAAACACAACACGACCAGGTAATACTCAACTTCAGGGCAATATTATAGATTGCCACATCCATAATATATTACAGTTACACATCAATAGACACTAATCAGTGGTAGTGATTCAGGCTGCTTCCTAGAAAACAGACTTGGAAGAGCATCTACCACACTTGATATGAATGAATGAATGAATGAAACAGCACTTATAGAGCGCGTAGCTACCCGTAGGCATCCCAGCGCTGGAGAATAACTGAGGCTTCAGAGAATCACTTAGGAAAGAGCCATGTTTTCAGCAGCTTGCGGAAGGTCGTGTGAGAGGATTCCCTTCGTAGCTGAAGAGGAAGGGAATTCCAGATTTTGGCAGCATTGTATGAAAATAGCCGGCCGCCGCTTCTAGCTCTTTTAATTCTGGGGACGACTGCCAAGTATTGCTCGTCAGAGCGCAGTCGCCTATTAGCTCGATAGGGCTTGACCATAGAGGAGATGATCTCTGGTCCTTTCCCTCCCATCATCTTGTGGGTAATGCATAAGGCCTTAAAGTGGACTCTCTCCCGGACGGGGAGCAAATGGGGAGCTTTCATGGCCAGTTTTGCAGACTGCCGGCTCTGGGTCCCCATGAGGATCCTTGCGGCGCAATTCTGTACTATTTGAAGTTTGGTGAGCACCGAACTCGGGGCTCCAAGGTATAAGGCGTTGCCGTAGTCCAGGCGCGAAAGGATAAGCACCTGGACCATGAGCTTTCTTGCTTGAAAAGGGAGCAGAGGGAGCACTTTACGAAGCATCCTTAAGATGCCAAAGCAGGAGGCCACCACCTTTCTGGCCTGGACTTTAAAGCTGAGATCTGAGTCCAGCCAGAAACCCAGGCCTTTTATCTCCGCCTTGGGAACAGGTGCAGAACCCATCGAGGCTGGCCACATAATGTCTGCCTTAAAAAGAGAAGGATTGCCAAGGAGCATAAGCTCAGTTTTATTACCATTTAATTTCAGATAGGAGAGTTTCATCCACTTGGCTACTTCTTCAAGGCAGGTACAGAGGTCGGCAGAGGCCCTATCTAAGTGGTTAAGCGCCACACCCAATTGAGTGTCATCAGCATAGGTCACGATGTGCACTCCATAGGGAAGAACGATGTCCGCCAGAGGAGCCATGTAGACGTTAAAAAGTGTTGGGCTCAGGGAAGATCCCTGGGGAACCCCACAGTGGAGGGGCCAGGATTTCGAGGTTGCCTCACCCTCGAAAACCTGGAAAGATCTTTCTTCCAGGAAGGATTGCAGCCAGGTGAGGGCTACTCCGGACACGCCCAGATTTCTCAGTGGTTGGATCAGAATGAGATGATTGACCGTGTCTAAGGCCGCGCTGAGATCTAAAAGGATCACGGCCAAGGAGCCTCCTGTATCGAGGATCTTTCTGGATTCTTCCACGACTGCTAATAAGGCCGTTTCCGTACCTTGGCGGGGGTGGAAACCGGTTTGAGAGCGATGGAGAAGATTATTAGCTTCCAGGTGTGCAGAAAGTGCCAAATTGACGTGCTTCTCCAATATTTTGCTAATTCCTGGGAGAAGCGAGATAGGTCGGTAGTTGCCAAGACAGTCTGGGTCCAGGCTAGGTTTTTTTTAAAGGGATTTAACCATGGCTTTTTTCCAAAGGGGGGGAACCACCCCGGTGGATATGGAGGAGTTGATCAGGTCCAGAATGACCGGACCAACTGACTCTGCCACTTGGTTCAAGATCTTGAGCGGGGCTCAGTCTCTGGGCGAACCGCTCTTAACAAGTGCAGAGGTAGTCTGATATGATTCGTAGTTCATTAAGGGAAAGGCATTAAGAGAATGTTCCTTGCTCCAAGTGTAAGGGTCCTCTGGATCAGGGGTAGTGTGGCTGTCGGACGGGACAAAAGATTCGTAGATCGTTTGGATTTTGTTGTAAAAATATTCTGCAAGTTCATTGCAACGCTGATCCGTGGCTAAGGGGGTATCGGGGGGAGAAGGAGCTCTCAGCAGTTTTTTTGCAATTCGAAATGTTTCACGAGGGGAATTGGCTGCTAAGGAAATTTTATCCTCGAAGTAAGAAGCCTAGGCTTTTTTTATTTCGAGCTTGTAGATTTTAATGGCCTCCCTATATTCCGTTTTCTTATTCAGGGAGAAGTCCTTTCTCCAAGCTCTTTCAATTTTTTTGCAGGTTTGTTTTAGTTCTCGGAGTTTGGGGGTGTACCAGGCCGTTCTATTATGCCCTTTATGCGACTGAATGATGATTTTTGGAAGGACCTGATCTAATGTCCCCTCAATCCAATAGTTGAATCTCTCGTTAGACACCACCGGATTGATGTCAGGGAGTGGCTTCGAATTTTCCAGTGCCAATGCCCACTTTCCTATGGCAAGTTTTGGCCAGCGGCGGGACTTAATTTGCGATAGCCGTGTTGGGCGGGTAGCGTGGATAGGGGACCAACGGAATGGGATCAGGTAGTGATCTGACCAGGGAATAGGGACCGGTTTCTGACAAGATAGCTTCTCCAGGTTAGAGAAAATAGGATCTAGAAGGTGCCCTTTTGAATGTGTTGCATATAGCACCTTCTGTGTGAGCTGGAAGGCCGCTAAGTCCAAGAACAGCTCAGATGCAGCTTTCAATGCTAAGTCATCGAAGTGGACATTGAGGTCGCCCAGAATAGTAAAATTTGCGGCGGTGCTGGCCAATTTAGGGACTATTTCAGATAGTGACTTGCAGAATTGGCCCATAGATCCAGGGGGGCGATAAATTAGAATACCTGATAAGGAGAGTGTATGCGTAAATCCTATTGAGAAATGGATGTTCTCACAGTCAAGTAGAGGGCTCCCAAAAATCCGACAATTGAGGTGGTTTTTAAAGATGATGGCAATGCCCCCCCCTTTATCAATAGCCCTGTCCAACCTCTGTAATGCATAGTCAGGGGGGAGGGCCTGGACAATATCGGGCTCTGAGCCCGCATTCAGCCAGGTTTCAGTAAGGAATAAAACATCAGGGCCTTCGTCCATAAGCAAGATGAACAGCTCTGAAGTATGTTTAGGCAGGGATCTGCAATTCAATAAAAGCAGTTTAAAATGTTTATCAGTGGGGGAGGGCGACCAGAATCTGAATAAGCAGTGTGCGCAATTGGTAGCTAGACTACTGGGAGCGATGGCATGAAGGCAGCTGGATCCTAGGTGTGGATTAAACTGTCTAAGTTGCTCCGCGCTATAGCAATACTTATCTGATGTAAAAAGGGCAGGGGTTGTGGCCCCTGGCCCCGTCCGGACGCGGACGGGCGCAGACGGGCTTGCCTGCCAGCAGCGCACCCGCTGCGCGGTCGCGTCATCGGGCTCTTAAGAAGCCCAGGCAGGTCCAGCGACTAGAGCGCTGACCTGGGTAATGGCGCCTAAAGTGCGCATGCGTGGTGCCAAAGCCGTCAGACAGTGCCGGCTTGCCCCCCGGAGCTATAACCCAGCTCCTTGATCACAGCACAGAATTCACAATAAAACAATATCTTTTTTAAAAAACGGAGCAGTTAAAAACCAATTCCCATACAATTCCCTAGCAATTTAAATCTTGGCCTGACGTGACTCGCGGTAGCTTCAGTTAGTGCTGCGCGGTCGCGTCATCGGGCTCTTAAGAAGCCCAGGCAGGTCCAGCGACTAGAGCGCTGACCTGGGTAATGGCGCCTAAAGTGCGCGTGCATGGTGCCAAAGCCGTCAGACAGTGCCGGCTTGCCCCCCGGAGCTATAACCCAGCTCCTTGATCACGTATACAGAGGAAATGCACTCCAATTCTTGTGCCACCTTCCAAATCAGGTGAAACTTTTACAGCATCACAGCTCGGTTACACTCACTGTTCTGAGTGTAAGTATGGAAAACAGCACACCATTTGATGTACTTATTCCCAGATGTAAATATTTACACCTGGAGATAAATACATCACAGTTGCTTCAAAATGTAAAAGACTCTGACATCGACATTGACAAAGTCCCCACTATAAAAAACTACAAATAGACAAGACAGCAAACCCTGCTATAAATGGTAGGTGTTCATCACAGCCACAGAAATCTCAGTGTGGATTGTATGGTCCATGGTATGCACTTTAATCAGGATTCTGAGTAGGAGGTTTTACAGTATCCTCTGTGCTCGCGTGATATCATAATCAGAACTGGTAATATACGTGATCAAAATATGGTAGGCGTATTACTCTTCTCGGCACAAAGTCCACCATCATGTAACCCTTACACAATATGGGGATGCTTAGAGCAGGTCTAGCCGGTTGTCAAATTGGAGGCCGAATATTCAGTGATAGTTGACTTGGCCAGTAGTTTGTGACCCACTTTATCAGCGCATCTGTGTTTCATTGCGTTAAGATGGACACCATGGCTTACATCTGAATAAGGTTAGTCTACTGGAGAAACATTTACTTAGAGTATCTTCAGTTTCTTCCTTTAAGCGTGTTTATTCTGTGCTTTAGTTTAATTAAGTATGAACTATTCAAAATAAACAATAGGAACCTAGCTAACAAACGATACATGGAGAAACAAAATACACTAAACAGAGGAATAGATAGAAACTCTTTTATTTTAGAGAGTATCAAAGGTTTGCCATTTTCATCTACGTACCACGCACCTCCTTCAACCCTCCATCAAGGGGTTTCATCTTTGAAGTGAGCATAGGCAGACGTAACTACTAGTCAGCCGTTTAGCTAAACGGTAGAGCAGCTCATTTCTGTAGTATTTTTTTTACATCTCTGGAGATATTGGAATAGATGAAATAGCAAGAAATCAATAAGAGTTTAACAATTAAAGCACATTGGACTGACGGAATTTACAAGTAGTGTCAACATTTGTAGTAAAAATTGAGGAAAATGGATAAACCGATGGTGATGTCAATGGCAGATGAGGAAATGTGGTTTGAATGAGGTGAAAGGGAACAGAAAGAAGAACAAAAGAAAAAACAATGAGTGGAGTGTAATTTTGCCCTTTAAAGGGACAATATAGCACGTATGCACTCAGGATTGGAAGTCCAGAAAGGAAAGGGAGAATCAGTAAAAGATGAAGAAACAAAATTGTAGAGTCTTTGGCAAAGCCATATAAATTGAAGCAAAATGGATCTCAAAGAAGAAATAGGAGTAATCTGAAACAGTGCCATGGGTGAATATGGGTGTAGAAGGAGGGACTCAGATTAAGAATGTATTTGGGAAACTGGGGAAGAAATACCTGAAACACAGAAGCGAGACCAAGATTGACCAGAACTTAAATACTAAGGGCCTCCAGGCCTTGAGAAATCTACCTGCCTCGCTATGGCGAGTCAGATTTTATCAGGGCGAGCCACTCAAGTTGGCAAAGAACAGATGTTTTGTTCCTTCAGAAAGTGAATGAGCAATAAAGATGCCTTTAAGTCGTGTTTTTGTGTTGTCACATTTGCTGTGCTTCAAAGAAAGAGGCCAAATGTCGGTCTATACTTTCTTACAAATTGCTGCTTTTTTATCCCGGAGCTTGGTGTTTACTTTTCTTTCTCTCACTGCAAAGTTAGAGGATTTTGTAAAGTGAACTGTCTGAAATGGTTTTGGGGTGCAGAAGGTGTGAAATGAAAGGCTGTAGGATGTCAGTTTGTTTCTAACACACATTAGCTTGTAAATGAACTGTACAAATATTTTGAAATATATTTCAGTAGTTAGGAAAGCACATTTTTTGAACTTCTGAAATGTGATGGAAATAAAGATTTTAATAGGATGGAAATTAATCCGAACACTTTACTTGGTGATGTGTAAATGATCAATATTTGCAGAAACCCTATTTCCACACATTAGTTTGCACTCTATATTGTTTTATAGCTAAAACTGCATGTTAGTGGAAAGGTTTGTGGCCATTTGAATGGAAAATGTGCTGTCTGTAAATGACACTATGCTCCTACATCATGCTTTAGTAATACCACATCATGCTTTAGTGATATATTTATTCAAAGTGATCGTTTTTAAACATGAACTGAGAAACATTCCTGCTCCCGCCCTGATGACAAAGCTATTAGTGAACTAAGAACAAGCCTGGGGTTATCTGTACTCTATATGTGGACTAGATTCTTATTATCCACATTTCAGCGAACTCTCCATGAAACGTCAGGTCAGCACTGTTTCATTAGCCTGCTTCCACACAGTCCACATGCTCCGCAAAGTCTTCAGATGGCTCCCCATCAGCACCACTAAAACTATGACAAAGACACTCATCACCAGCCGACTAGACTACGGCAACGCACTCTATGCAGACACAACCACCTAACTCATGCAAAGACAATCCAGAACACAGCAGCCAGACTGATCCTCAACCTGCTCAAAAGGACACACATCACCCAGCACCTGAAGGACCTCCAGTGGCTCCCCTTCCAGAAAAGATGCCACTTCAAGCTTCTGACCTACGAATACAAAGCCCTCCATGACCAAGGACCAGCCTACATGAACACACACCTCCCCCTTGTACAGACACCATGTATCCACCTTTGCCGCTCCGGAGGATGCTCCTTCTCCCATCTCACCACCAAAGCCTGTAATGCCCTCCCCCTCCCCCTTCACCTCCACACCGCACTCTTGCTGACCCACTTCAGGAAGGGACTCAAGACCTGGCTCTTCGACTGATACCTGTATCACAGTGCCTGGATACCCTCTGGGGTGATTAGCCGTGCTATACAAGTACGACTTGATTGATTGATTGATACATGGAGCAAAAGTTTAGCCTAATAAATCAAACAGAAGAGTTTTTTGTACCGCAGACATTTTGAATACACATATTTGAAGGTGCTCTCATATGTGATAATGAAGAAAAAGGTGACTTGGTGAAATAAAATATTTGCCTAGGATGACTCAATTTGAGACTAGTTTATGGATCAATGGCGTTAGAGTTCAGTTGAGTAGATTATTCATTTCACTAGACCAGCAGCTCTGATAATATTTTTATGATGTTTCAAGTCCTGGCCTGATTTTGATTGTGGTGGTCAGCCCACTAGAATGCCACGTCATCAGAGGCTATGCGTTCTGCTTCCCTGGTGGGTAACCATCCACAATATTTGGAGATCGTTGCCATACAGGCGGGGATCTGTCTGCCTTGACTGAAGCTGCTGCTGTGGCACTAGGTGCAAATCTAGTGATGGCCGTTCTGCCCAAGCTAGAGACCAAGATACCTGTCTCTATGACCTGAGGTTTCTGATGGCAGAGCCAGCTTAGGCTCCATTTTTGGAAACCCAACACCTCCCCCAACTCTGAGTAGAGTTGTGAAATATGGGCTCCATGTATCAACCAATTTTGCATTCGCAAACAGGCCGATTCTCAGAATCGGCTCGTTTGCGAAAGCAAAAAAGGCTTTTTACATGTACCACACCCTATTTTGCGATTCGGTAACCTGTTACCGAATCGCAAAATGGGTTTGCAATTCATTATTTGGAAGGGGCGTGTTTAGGGCATCCCTTCCAAATAGGGAGTCCTAATGGTATGTATGAATGTTTTGTGACCATGAATGCAGTCGCAAAACATTTGCATTTTACCACCTACTTCAAGTAGGTGGTAACCCATTTGCAAATGGGAGGGGGACCCCTTCGCCTTTGGGAATGGTTGTAAAAATGTTTTTTAAGAGCAGGCAGTGGTCCTGCTCTTAAAAAATGAAAAGAAAACTTTTTTTTTTTTTTAAACGCAACCCGTCTTCCTTTAAGGAAAATGAGCTGCATTAAAAAAAAAAAGATTGCAATCACGGACATGGTGGTCTGCTGACCCCAGCAGGCCACCATCCCCGTGATTTTAACTATTACTAGGGGGTTGCATATTGCGATCTACCTCATTAATATTAATGAGGTAGGTCGATTTGTGACCCACTAGGAATCGGCATATGAAACTCATGGAGTTTCATACATTGGAAATAGCGATTACCTAATTGCGATTCTCAGAAAATCGCCATTAGGTAATCACAATTTCCAGATTTGATACATGTGGCCCTATGGGTTTGGTGGTGCAGGAGCACCACTGATTTACAGTGGTGCTGCTGCTCTGCCCCTATCTCAATAACCCCCTAAGAAATGAGAGAGTACCTAGAGGAAAATAGTGATTTTCCATAATTAAAGCAGAGGTGATCAGCTTCAGCCTGAGCATGGCATGTTTGAAGAGGAACATCATCATCCTAAATTATTTAACAATCGCAATAAGGAAAGCCTCATCCAAACTCCGCTGCCAGCTTTGGACTTTAAAAGAATTGAGAAAAAGGCAAGCACAGCCCTGGTTGAGAGTGTGGTTTACTCTCAATAATTGTAACGTTTCTTGAGGTGGCTGTATGGTTCTCACCACCTAGTGGATGCTTCATTTCCATAACCTACCTCACTAAAGGCTCCCATGTATGTCAGCTGGATCTGTGGGGACTATGACTCACATTTAAGGTGAAGTTGGATTTCAGCAATGTGACAGAAACCAGGATCTTGTGGACAGCTGAACATGCATTGAAATGGGCCCATAAAGCCATACCCATCAGATCTCACAACAGGAAAATCTATATATCACCTTAACTAAGCCTTTGTCCATACAGCACAAAATTGTACATTTGCAAGATGGTTCATATGTACACTGATCAAGCTTCCTTGTGACAAAGCCACCATGCATTCCTTTATTTTCTTGCAAAACCTATCTACTTCTTTTTGTGTTTCTCTTTTTGGTTACATTTGGGGTACATCTCAATCAGAAACAATTTGAAATATCCCCGTCCCTTAGTGTAGCCGTTTTCTTGTGTGATTTGCAGTTTTGTTTTACCTTCTGCAATACAATTTATTTTTAGAGCCTCTGTCTCTTGCTTGGTTACCCTTGTTTGGTCAAGTAGGCCCATGTTTTACCAATTACAGCAACATGCACTACTTTTTTGTACCTATAATGGCAATAGGCCCAAAGGTACGCCTGATCATGTGAAATGCAAGTGGTGTGTAATGAATGCTGATCAACAAGGATGTACGCAATGTGCAAACCTCCTCTCTCATGGATTACTTCCTTTCATATTTGCAATTATGACTTGTAAATGAAAGCACAGACATTTGAGATAGCACATAGAAGTCAAATGTATTTAATGCAAAAATAGCCAGCAGGCATTTAAAATGAGCAAGCCAATTTCCTTTTCAGTGGAACAGAGCTTCGCCCTCAATCGATTGGAGCATGTAGTGGCAACATTCATTCATTTTGATGCTACATTTACACATTTTTTTCTCAATGCAAGTGAATGGAAGCAAGAGCACATGATAAAATCAAAACCTACCATGGACCCTAATGAGCAAGTGCCAGGCTGTTCTTGTGGGAAGAATGCGAGAAGATTGACATAAAAGAAACATGTACTGCCAGCAAGAACCGACATTACTACTTTCTGAAATCCTCGCTTCTGTGTGCCGACTTCAGAACTAGGCTATACTTACTAGAATGGTTCAGCTAAAATGTGCGGTAAACAACGTGGAATAGCAAAAGAAGAACTCATTTAACATGCATGCAAGTATGGAAGAAAACTAAGGCTTCAGGGGGATTCAAGCGGGCAAAAACACAAAATCGTAGTTGATTGATAAAACATAGCAGCACATGTTAAGGCACATATGTGAATTTGCATAGTACACAATCAGTCATTAAGGTATATAGGTAAATGAATCCACGTTCTTAGATTATAATTGGCAATGTTTGCTTCCTCTTTTGGGCTGGTGAGCTGGTAAGCATAACAACCTGATTTCATTCATTATTGAAACCTTCTATAGTTCTAAGACCCACATTTTGTAAGTTGTGTTCTTGTTCTTTTTAGATATATATCTTTCTACGCCTACATGTTCCACATTCCCTAAATCTGAGTAAGAACTTGCTGAAACATGGCTCTGACCGAGCATGATGGGCAAGTAAAATAAATTAACCAAGGGAGACAAGCTTTCCTTAGACAATGTGTTCCTACTTAGTCTTATGATACAAACAAACAAACATCACACGCGCATGTGAACGTGTCAGTCAAATGATGTATATTATGAGTATTGCCTGTAGCAGTTTTGGCAGCACCTCAAATAAAAATTGTGACACACTGCAATATTAATGAAAACAATTAGATTTCTTCCAGTAGTATACACTGTAACTGCTACGTCAGCAATGCTTGTTTGGCTAATGATTATTGCTAAATACAGTAAATAATGTACAGCATACCTGAGACAACCTGTTTTCTCCTGAACTGAGTAACAATGGTATGCAATTGAGCCTATTGACGTGTTCGAGAACCGTACCAAGAGCACATGGTTTACACTTCTTTGTGTTAGCAATCAGCAGCCATTAAGAAACTGCCTTCCTTTATGCTGGGTATTTAGTTCTCCGTTCTTAAGCACCTGGATATTGTTAGCTCTACAAACCCCCAAAGGACCATATTTGTTCACACTCCATCCAGGCAAATCCCAGTGGAGTCTATGTTACTGGTTCGTGTGCTTGATGTCGTGAACACATTTACAGCAACACACGCGGTTGGCTGCGAACTTGGGGTCTGATGTATTAAAGGTTTTTTCCCATTCTGTGTCTATTGGAAAATGTGTTAGTACATATAGACCCTGCTTCTTCCGCTGTTTGTAAACACATTGCCTGTTCCTCTGTTTATTCCTGTGAGGGCATGCCCAAGCTCTTTACTTTGTCTTCAAGATAATACTGGCTGCCATGTATGGTAATGTTTTGTTATCCTAAATGCGGGTTTGAACAGAGCAATCAAAGGAGAATGCTGGCATTTGATGATCATTGTGTCTGTGGCCTGGCATTTACTTGAGTCCCCGATGCTGAAATCAAATGCCACATTCATTTCACCTTTTGAAGCTGAGCCAGTGCTTAATTTGAGCTGGCGGTTTCCGGTGCTTGGCACCGGCACTTAATTGTCAACACCGGCGCTTGTGACAGTCTGCCACTAGGTGGCGCTGTGTGGAAAATGTACAGATGGCCACAACAATAGGGAATTATTAATTCAATATACACTAAAAATGACTAATACTTGCTACCCAAGCCATTCTTATAGCTCTGGAGGCCTGAAATAGTCCGAATTGTCACACTTGTAGGAGTGTGATGGTTAGTAGTAGTGTTGTTACCATCATTGGCAGCATGGCAGGGGCAATGTGTGATGCAAACTGCAGTGGCCTCCTGACCAGAGCCCTGGCACTTACTTTTTTTTTTTTTTACAAATTAAGCACTGAGCTGAGCTGAGCAATTCAGGACTAAAGTGAAGAACACCAGGCCCGATGTCGGTGTAGGGGAAAACATGAGAAGGACTTTGCTGGCTCAGCTTACTGTCACATTTCACCACCGCTGATAAGCAAGCGACAAGGTCTGGCTCTACGTCCTGAATATACTCATCTTGCTGTTGTCATCATGAAATGTCTTTCATTTTGTCGGTGTTGGGGTTGTCTATCAAGTGCGAGGTGGGAAATTTGAAGTGAAGAGGAGAAAGTGTGGTAAAATATGCAGTCAACAGTAGATGGGTGCTGGGCCAAACAGGTCATCTTTTCTTCTAAAAACTTCAAGATGTGGCCTGGGAGTCACTGTCTTTTGTAGGGGGACATTACTGTCAACTCAAATCTCATATTTCGTGCTACTAGTACTTTTCTTTGTAAAAGTATTATGCTGAAGCCATTTCACATCTACTAAAGTAATATTGGGCATGCAGGGACTGTTTCTCAATGAAGACTCTCCCCCTCTGCATCATGAAACCTCATGCCTGTCCCTTTGTGATACTGGTCATCCGGAGACATACAATTCCACAATTTGAGTATGTTCTGAATTAGCATTAATTTGCACGTTTGAGATTAGTTCAGTAAAAGATCCGGACTAATACATTTTCAGGCAGCTGCAGACATTTTTATTCTTGTAGAGGTGAGGACTGTGCTGATAGAGTTGGAAGTTTTGGGTAAATTAGGGTGCTTTAAACATTGAAACCAGCAGCAGATCCGCTGTTTGAGAAAGACAGAGAGAGAAAGTGGTAATGGGGGGGGGGAGGGGGGGAGGTGGATGGTATTTTTACTTTTCTCATTAGATGGCCTAAGTGCGATGGGTATGTCCAGATCTTGGTTTGGTAGCCTGCTGTGCTGTAGGACACAAACAGCACTTGACTGATAAGGCACAACTAAGCTTGAACATGTCTGGGATTGCTTCAGTTTCAAAGCAGGTCAACCTGGACTGTCTCTTTGGAATTAGGACTAAAACCGATAGGTTGGGACAATGAGCAAAAATGATGGAGTGGAACACTTCCAAGAGCAAGTGGCGGAGAATAGTTTTAGCATTAAGTTTATTGCTTTTAATTTTTGTGTTTCTCTTTTTCTGAGTGGCATTTAGACATATACAAATGCTGCCAATGGGTAGTTTATGTCAAGGTCATCTGACCACATCCTTTTGCCGTACCAGTACACTCAGTGGTAGGATTTTGGAATTGACATTATAGAATTTTTGCTAGTAGTGCTTTGCCTGAACATGCAGTCTCATACATTTCTTTAGTATTAAAACAACTGGATGTACACAAAAGAATTACATGTTGCTGAAATGTAGAGACAATAATTGGCAGATCAATTGTTCAGATATTGCTGACTAGAACAAGTAAGGAAGGACATTTTCTAGAGTGCAAGAGGTGTGGGCCAAGTAGTGGTGATTTTATAGATGGTGGCAGCACTGTGGAAAGTACTACACCAGGGAAAGGTGGACTCAACAAGCGGCATACCAGGAAAAACGATGGGCCTCATTCACAAATCCCTCTCTGTCAGTTGAGTCATAGTCCTGTCTTAGTTACTTATTTTCCAGGATAGATTGCCAGTGTATTTTCTGTAAGTAGTTATGTCTTACTTCGGGAATAGGTGTGGCGTACTCATGTCTTTCCAGAAGTAAGATATTCCTGGAGGTAAGACACAGCTACTCACAGGAAAATATTTGTGAACCAGGTACAGAATAAGGAGCATTTGGTGGAATTGCATCTCTCTCCCGATGCAAAAAAACAGTGGTTTATGATCCTTTTTAAAGTATTGCACATTTCCAAGGCCCTGATAGAAAAACAAATCTTGGAAGTTGGAGTAAGTTAGGGGCCGCGATTGGTTGCCATCTTGTTGTCTTTGGCTAATAGTAGGTCCTCAAGGTGCTACTCTTGTAGTTGGTGAGTTTTAATTTTTTTAATATCGATATCAATACGCATATGTCAGTGTAATTGATGTGCTTTTCGTGTTTTTCCTCAGGAATTCATTCCTTCTCATCTGGCTACATCGCCCATTCTCTTAGAGGGACTGACTCTAATTGAAGCCCAGTTAAAAAGGAACTCCATAGACAGAGTGAGAAACATGGATGCTGCTGGGACCTCGCAAGCCTCCACTACCACGCACACGTCCCAGAGCGGAACAGAGAATTCAACCCTATGTGGTTCTGTGAAAAAAAGACGGCGGAAGCGGCGCAAATCCAAACTAGACAGTATAAAGAGAGACGATAACCGAGACACCACTGAGGAAGAAGAGATGTTTCCTATCGAAATGAGTTCGGATGAGGAAAACGAGCCACTGGACCGTGGAAGGTACAACATGCAGGATGTTATGATCTCTATTGTATAAAAATATAATGCAAAGAGGCTTGTATTATATCCATAATCGATAAACAGTCACTAGATGTCATTTATTGTGTGAGAGGCACCAAGGCATGCAAAACAATACTGTTTGTTTCAGCCAAAAGGAAATATTTTGCAAGAGACGCTAAAAGATTTCAACAGAGTGGCAGCCTTTAGTACAACTGCGGCTAGACATCTTTTGTAATATGAGGAACTGTATTGTTCCGCAGAAAAATTGACTCCAGTGAAGAAATAAACTATAATACATAATGCACCCCGAAAAAAGTTACCCAGGCTGGGTTGACTTGACTTTAAGACCACTGTAAGAATTCAAATGGTGGGAAAGTAGGACTAAATCTGTTTGTTTACTTACCTAACGATTATGAAAAGTCAGGCAAAGCAGGGTTGCTCATGTTTGGCCTGTATGAGTACCCTGCTTTCTTTTGAGGTTATTTTAGGTGCCACATGTATTGACTTGGTAGGAAATAAAGGGAGAAAGGGGGCGGCACAGATGTCAGAATGGAACCGACCTGACTTTCTCCAGTCTACATGTAATAATTGTGTATTTTATAGAGTGATTCATATCTGTTTTGCCATCTTATCTATCACCACTCTAAATGGTCAGTGTTATTTTATTGGTACTCAGTTTAGTTACTTTGTAACGATGTTTGACCCGCGCGGCCTTTCTGTGATACTAACTGTTGACATGCAGGCCAAAACAAAAGTAGGGCAGTTAACGTGTGACTAGCTAGATAGAACTCCTGAAGGAAATTGAGGTTTTATTCTTCTGTTGACATGCATGTGATAAACTAAAAGTTAATTTGTGAAATGCACTTACATCAGATTTTCAAGCCATATCTATCACGCACACCATTGGTATGTTATATTATATATTATATTATCATGAATCCAGGTAAAGTTTTGATGTGGAATGTTTGCCGATTCAAAATTGTTTTCTTACATAAACACCATTTTTAAAAATCAGGGCCCACGCTTCAGGTCTCCACAAAGGTTACAGACAGTAGGTAGGTCTAGTCTTCTGATTTGCCACAGGTCCAGAAAGTGTTCTGAGGAGCTGGTAGTGATGTGCTACCTTTGTTCAATTAACTAGTGGTTGAGGGTGACCCCTGTACACTCCCTGACCAATGGGTAAAGAGCTCCTAAGGGCAAACCTTCCCACGTTTGCAGCACATCCTGTTTGCCTCACTGCACACTGTTCGACAGTGCTCCATTCTCAGTAAAATCCAACGTGGCACAATCTTTCTGCCCCTGGAGAGACCTTGTAGAACACCTAGCGGTGTGTGTAAGGTAATGAGCAGTCACTTCCCACTCAGCCACTCTAAACTGGTTCTGGCGCCAGCTTTTTCCTCCACTGAGACAAAAGCCAAGGGACCACAGTATGTTGTGGGATCAAAAGACCCCCTCTTCTCCAGACTTCCCTTAGCCCTTAAGTATAAGAGTACAGGTCTCCCTCTGGTCTCTGTTACGTTAGTGAAGTTGCTGGAAACTTCTAAACTGCCTTGCTTAGTTTCAAGTTAGGTCACTTTCCTCTCCCGAGCCAGCCCGCCAGGCCCAAGCCTACAGGCAAGTAATGTATAATTTTTTAAAAGTTAGTTTTTCTATATATTTATCAAAACTCCACCTTCACCATTGAAATTGAGTTTTACTAAAAATCAAAAACAGTGGTGAACCATTTACGTAGCTTACTCCAATGCAAAAATGCAGGATTAACCCATTAATTGTACTTGTAATTTTTCCATTGAACCAGCTACATCCCTAACAGTGAAAATAGGTTTTGGAGGCTGGTCAGTATAGGAATGTGCAAACAATACATTTTTATGTGTGACACGTTAAAATACCAGGGACCCTATCTTCTGGGCTACAAGGCCTACTTAGAGGTGACTTACTTAATATTTAAAAGTAGGGGTTTCCTCCTGTCAAGAGGTTTATTTTGACAAGCCTGCTTGCAGGTTTAAACGGTTCCGGAGTCATGCTTCCCATGTTGGTCTGAAGCTATATTTTCCTTGACAGCCTAGTGGATGGCACAATAGGTGGTGTAGTCAACAGGTAACATTTAACTTTACACGGCATTAGCGTATTTTCTTACACGATACACTAAGGCCTACAGTCCAGTTTGGGGATTAGCCAGTTTTACCATCTTATAGGGTTCAGAGCACATACATCTGTGGCAGGGCAGCAAAATACCAGTGCGCAGAGTTCAAAATCCAACAACGTACGTCCTTAAAAAATGGGAGTGATCATGCAAAAAGAGACACTCATGTTAAAGTTAGTCAGAGTGAACTTTTAATTAAACATGCAAAATGCAGGAAATACCTGAAATTTCTCAAAATTTAGCATTACAGGATTTGGTGTAACTTGTATTACCTGAGCTTGCACCTCTTGTAAAAAAAAAAAAAAGTTTCATGACTTACCAGCGGGAGGCTGGTCCACATAGAAAATGTCTTGCCTAGAGAAATTTTCTGCTTGAACCAGTCTCCTGCAAAAAACAAAATTATGCAAGATAGTGGTAAATCACATTTCGCTTCAAAAGCATAATTTCCAATCGATTTCGCAACATTTTGTAAGAAAGATGTGCACAATTTTGACATCCTTAGGTAAAATATATTTTAATGGTGACTCTTGAGTACCTTTTTCTGTAAATATGATTTCTTCACAGCTTTTCATTTTCATGAATAAAATCATGTGTATATTTTTCAGCTGTAAGCCTTTGTTTAGTTCAGGCCATCGTAAAGGTAGAGCACCTTGTTGTGGCATTTGACTTCTGATCTAGCTGCGTGAGTTGCCGCAAGGTGAATCACACTGCTGTAGTGTAGCAGGCAGGTGTGTGTTTATGGAATGTGGGGCCCGGAAACCAGTCAGACATCGGCTCACAATTAGGGGCCGATTATGATCTCGTTAGGAAAGCATTCCTACCGAATCGGTTCCGAAATGCTTTCCGAATGACTCGCGCTCCGGGAGTCCCACCGACCGAATACGATGTGTCCGTATGTGTTCGGACTTGGTTCGAGTCGGACTCCCATTGAATTCAATGGGAGCCTGTGTACCCAACGTGAACACAGGCTCCCATTGAAAAATGGGGTGGGTAGGGAAAAGCGTGCACCCTGTGGTGGGCACCCCATGGTGCCCGCCATACTGTGCATGCGTGGAAAGAGGGGACCTATGGGTACCCCCTTGCGACCGATTCGGAGGGCCCGGGTGATGGGGGAGCTGCTACGGCCCCCCAAAGTCCGATTCCCACAGCTGTTTTGTCTCTGCCAAACCTAGTCGGTATGGCTGTCAGGACCGGGCATCGTACTCACTCGTTCAGAAGCCGTCTTCAGTGAGCTGCACGATCCGGCTCAGAACGAGTCGGACTGACTGACTCGGGTTCGGAACCGATTCGTCAATGCGGACGGCTTCCTCGCGTACTACTTGGTCGTTCGGAAAGGGGGACGATTCATTCGGAAATATAGGCTCCAAATCGGATTTGCTTTTTCCGAATCCCGTTTGGAGCCCTTCCTAACGAGATCGTAATCGGCCCCTTAAGGTTTTTCCATTTTGAGATCGTTCGGAGATCTTGAACTCCGTAGAGTGCCAAGGGCACCTAAATCTGAATGAACGGTATAGCTATCAGTGGTCAGCAGTTGCAGTGGCACCAGGGCCCATAGATGCGAGGGATGCACCCCAGTCACAGCACTATACTAATAGCCAACCAGGGAGGGGGCATCATAAGCTCTTGTTTGCATTGGGGCCCGCTGCACGCTTACTAAGCCACTCGTCTGAATAAAATCCGTTTTCTCAGACTCTGGATGAGGCTCCGATAGACGTGTACAATTTGAGGTGACTTAGAACTGCGCATTCAGTCGCCCGAACCTCCAAATCTTGCCCACAAATTTGTTGAAATTGGTTTGAACAGTTGCAGAAAAACGTTTTGCAACTAGCAGTTGTTTCAAAATCACAAACATTTCCAGTTCTCCTTCACATACTCTGAGTTATGCTTATCATTCGAGAATGCTCAGTATTTCAAGAGTCTTGTGAAATAATGTGTTCGGAATCCTCTCCATATCGCTGTATTCTGCTGCCATAAAAACGCTATCAAAATGCCACAAAATCCGCATGTTTCCGAATAAAACTATATTAAGTTAGTTCCAACGGAGCCTATCTTTTTCAAGAAGTCGTTTAATGCCATCTTGTGGAAGAAAAGCATATCGACAACACAATTACAGTAAGAAATCACGTAGAAAGACTTATCTCATTTGGTCAGGCCGAGATCCAGCCTCATGATTTCTATAAAAATGAACACACACACACGCAAGCACACACACTTGTTTGTGCCAATGCAATGGAAATAAACGTTGTTCAAAAACACGTTATTTGGAGAAATTCTACAAAAAAAATCGCAGTGCTAATGACATATTGCAACTTAGTACCAGAGTAGATCGAACTTGATATAAAAAGAGTGTTTACCGATTCCCACTGTATATTCCAATTACTTCACACAACAGTTCCTCTAATGAGCCTCTTCAATATGATTTTATGGTACTGATCATCACATTTTAAACCCTTACATCCTGGTTTTTGGTTAAATATCTTTTTTTGAAACCTTTAAAAATGCTGTGGCACGAAGGAAATATGCAGATGTGCAGAATATAATATGCTATTTATTATGATACTTGATGGAGAGCACGGCCACCATGACCCTCTCCAGACTTTACCTCTCATGATTCATGGGCTATTCCTACACTCAACAATGGTAATAAATAACGTAAATAACGTTACACACATTTGAAAAGAAAAGCCATGACATAAAAGGGCATAGAAATGGAAAACATACTTTGATAATATCATCTCTTCACAGTATTATTCGTGCCATCTTGCACTTTCCTCTGTAGGCATTTATAATGTGTACACGCATCAACATAGAATTGCTACAATTTTGTAATAAACTAATAGCACTCAGAAAATGTATAAATAATACATAAACTTGAAATTGATATATTTTTTTTATTCATACACCGTTAACAAGAAGCAATGGAAATTACCAATAATGTTAAATATAGATATAAACCAAGTGGGAAAAGTAAATCCCATATTTTGCAGCACAATATTCATCCATATTCATCCATATTCATCTGTATATGGAGACTTTTTTGTGCTTATTCCTTTGACGTTTCAGAAAAAGAGATTTACAAAGGCAAGTAAGAATATCGCACTAAACACCCTAAATACTCATTGTGGCTCAATGCACTTCTTTAACTACATGTATATGCTGCGGGTTAGTGCTGATGGATCCTCTAACCTAGCCGCTGAAAGGATTATTCATCATTTTAATTCTTGTGTAGAACATACTAAAATATGTCCGGATGGTTGTTAACTATTTATGCAAACTTCATTATCTAGATAAATCGTGCAAAATGCATTCAGTAGGCTGAGTGGTTGTAGTTCTAGAGCTTTGTGCAAATGTCAGCACTACACAGTGCGTACATTACTTAACGCTCTTATCCTGTTCAATCATCTGTAAAGCTTTGGCGACTCGTACGCACAGTAGAAATCCACAGATGAATAAATACATAAGTGCATTATTGGAAAATGGTGTGTATGCGCTGCATATGAGTTCCACCTCATCTTAAGTCCTCGATGATCATCTTCCTCTCCTCCTTGTGTGTTTGGTTGGTATCTAAAAGGGCAGAGTAGAATGTCCTTTGAGGCACTGGCATTCGTAGAGTCTGCATTCAGGCCGCTCAGTGTTTCTGTCTCCATATCTCTCTCTCTCTCTCTCTCTCCCTCTCCCTCTCTCTGTCTCTCTCTCCCTCTCCCTCTGTCTTTCTTCTCTCTCTCTCTCTCTCTTTATATATACACACATATATATATATCACCTACTGGCAGTTGCCAGTAAGTAGTTATAGTTAGGATGTAGTTTCCATAGGAAGGAAATTTTTTCATTTGCCAATAACTTTGGCGTCGTTTGACGAATCTTTGCAACATTTTCAAAACTAATTTGCCAGTCACTTCAGCTGCTGTCTTGAAAATTTCGTGGTGATCCGTCAAGCGAGGGCCGAGCAAAAGGGGAGGGTCCCAAAACGCCTTTTCCCCATGTTAATTTCCTTAGGAAACTTAAGACATGACTACAGCCCGAACTGCTCAACGGAATTACACCAAATTTGGCAGAAAGGTAGCTCTTGGTCCAGAAAGCGCCCTTTTTGTTAAATGGTGTAAATCCATTCAGTAGTTGCTGAGAAATGTAAAGATTTTTAAGATATACAACTGAGGCTGCGGAGGATCTGCAACCCCTCCCAATCTCGTGCCTGAGATCTGATTGATTGCCAACACTTCAAACCAGGAAATGTTGGCAGCCATCGTGTGACTTGGTTGAAACGAGTCACAAGAAAAAACGTTAAAAACAAAAGGGGGCAGGGTAGAAACCCCCTAGGCCTCTTGGTGGGGTCCAACGGGGACCCCCCCAGGGCCAAAAAATCTTTTCCCCCCAGAGAAATTCAGCTGGAGTTGCGCTGAATCCACGACTCCCACTGAAACGAAGCGCGGACTCTTGCGCTTTGTTAAGTATAGGCCCCAGGGTGGGCCAGGTGCCCGGGGCAAGTTCTTATAGTAATGCAGGGGTGCCCATGCGGCACCCCCTGTGCCCGGGTACCGCCACCTCCCCGGGGCAAAGATTTATAATGTGATGCGGGGGGCCCGCACGCCCCCACGCAGCCCCAGGGACCGCCACCTCCCCGGGGCTAATGAATTAAATTAATTCGGGGAGGCTCTTATGGCCTCCCCTGCAGCCCCGGGGACCGCCACTTCCCCGGGGCTATATTAAATATCAATGCGTGGGGGGCCTCAGGCTCCCTCATGCAGCCCCGGGCACCGCCACTTCCCCGGGGCTATATTAAATATCAATGCGTGGGGGGCCTCAGGCTCCCTCATGCAGCCCCGGGCACCGCCACCTCCCCAGGGCTAAATTGAATAGTAATGTGTGAGGGGGCTCCGGTTCCCCCACGCAGCCCCGGGGACCACCACCTCCCCGGGGCAAGTCTTTTAAATTACATACAGGGACCGTGCGGCCAGCAGCCCAGAGACCACCACCACCGAGGCTTAATTATCATTGGAGAGGGGCCGCGGGGCCCCCCTCGTGGAGCCCTACATGGTCCTGGGGACTGCCAGCCCCCAGGGCCGCTTCAGCACTGTCCCGGGGTGCCCAACCCCAGAACATTGGAGTTTGCTATGGCTTTGTGGGAGCACCGCCAAGCCATAGCAAACTCTGCTTTCAGCAAGCGAGAGCCGAAAATGCTCTCGCTTGCTGAAAGCAGAGCAGGTCTGTTTCCCTGCCCGCTGTCAAGCAAGCAGGGAAACAGACATTGCTTTGAGATCTTTGGGTCTCAAAGCAATGCCGGCTACTGCAGGAGGCGGGGAGCTGGCAGGGACCACAGGGGCCTTCAGGCCTCCCACCGCGGTCCCTAACAAAGTGGGCAGACCCCAGGGGATGGGGTCTCCGTGGCCGATATCGGCCTGGGCAGGGGGGCCGCGCTGGCCCCTTCCACTTTGTTAAAAAAATATATTAAGGTTTGGCCCCGGGGGATGGGGTCCCCCGGGCCGTAATCGGCCTCGGGAGGGGGTCCCCGCTGCCCCCCTCCCATGTAAAAAAATAAAATTAAAATAAATTAAATAAAGGGCAGGCCCTGGGGGATGGCTCCCCGGGGCCAAAATTGGCCCAGGGAAGGGGGACCACTCATGACATGGTCAGTGACATTACTGATGACTTGTTTCTTTCAGTGAAAATATATATATATTGTTGGACTGGGCCCTTTTTGCAGGGTCATCCCAGAACTTTTTGCCTTCCTCCTGTATTTTATCTGACCTGTTGTTGTTGGTTTTATGACTCTGGGCACTTTACCACTGCTGATCAGTGCTAAAGTGCATATGCTCTCCCTGTAAATTGTTGTTATGAATTGGTGTTTCCATGATTGGCATATTTGATTTACTAGTCAGTCCCTAGTACAGTGCACTGTGTGTGCCCGGGGCCGGTAAATCAAATGCAGCTAGTGGACTTGCAGCACTGGTTGTGCCACCCACAGAAGCAGCCCTTAAATGTAACTCTGGCCTGACATTGCAGAGCCTGTGTGCAGTCTGGTACTGCCATGTCGAGTTGGCAAGTGCACCCACTTGCCAGGCCCTAACCTTCCTTTTCTTACATATCAGTCACCCCTAAGTTGGCCAAAGGTACCCCTGTGGGCAGGGTGCAGTGTGTGTGAAAGGTAGGGCATGTCCTGGTGTGTGTGGCATAACCTGATAGTTAATTACTGCCAATTTCTTTTTTCACTATTGCAAGGTTACCTGTTCCCATAGGACAGAATGGGGAGTTTGCTTATAACATCTTATAAACATAACTACCCCTGGGAACAAGGTAGGAAAATAAAGTTTGATATGCCTTAGCTCAGAATGATACAATGCATCTTTTAGTGAGGGGGATTTTTACATTCTGTGTTTGAAAATACCACTTTTAGAAAGTAGGTATTTTCTTGCTTCGCCATCCAATATGCATCTGCTAGGTTTGTGTATTGCATGTCTGTCTTTGGATTGTCTGGGGCTGGGGAGGAGCAGTGGCTCCAGAGAGCCTGATGAGTCAGGGCTGGGCTGAATAGGCCTGGTCTGCATTTGGAGTGGTGGGAGGAATAGCACCTGCACCTGAATAGGGCTGTGCCTGCCTTCCACAATGATGGCTCCGCCCCCCTGTGGTGTGTCTGGAGCCAGGGCTCACACTGACAATGGAGGTTGTTTTTTTTTTTTTTTTTAAATATGTTTATTGATTACCAAGTACCCAACCGTATGAAATCATTGTGAATCAGAGAGCGAGAGTCCATAGTGCGTGAGCCAAGGCTTCCATATTTTCCAAAACTTTTTAGGGCAGCCCGTGCTTTATAAGTTGTCTTTTCCCCTAGCGTATACATGTCCATGCTCTTCCTCCATTCAACAAGAGATGGACTTGCCACAGCCCCCCACGCCCTAGCTATGTCGCGTTTCGCAACCACTAACCCTAGCTGCAGCAAGGTCAACTTAGGTTTGGGGAGGTCAATGTCCGTGGATATTCCCAATAGAACAAACGAGGGGCTAAGTGGAATCGTCCCCCCCAGGACACTCCCCATCTCCTCCATCAGAGTTGTCCAGTACCTTTGGATCTTAGAACATTCCCACACCGTGTGATAAAATGTACCCACTGACCCATGACAACGCAAACAGTTGGACGTTTCTGCCCTTCCTGTGCGGTGTAGTCGCATTCTATCATAATATGTCCTATGCAAATATTTAAATTGAATCAGCCTGAGACGCGATCGGATGGCCACTTCTCGAGGGTGCATCAATGCCATTTCCCAATCTAAATCATCCAACTCCCCCAGCTCTGATTCCCATTTCATCCGCAGTTTCTGCAGTGTATCTGGCTTATTGTTGATTATTGTTCTATACGTCCAAGAGACTGCTTTTTCTGCTATTTCCCCCATCAAGAGTCGTCCCTCTAAAGGTGCGTATTCAGGGATGTCACCAGTGTCTAAGCCTTGCGCCCGCCAAGCGTGGGCCAACTGTAGGTACTTGTAGTGTTGGGTCGTGTTCATGTCATATTCCGTGTGGAGATATGTAAAGGTGACTAACTCTTTGCGGTATAGTATGTCTTTAGGTTGTGAAATGCCCAACAGGTCCCACTTTCTAAAACCTCGTAACTTCGTAATTTCCTGTAGGCGGTTACCCACCCATAGCGGGGTTTCTCTAGTGATCCGGCCGCCCCATTTCATCTGACAATGGAGGTTGTTGTGCACTTGCAAAGTGCCCCACAGAACTGGTTTTGGCTGGGTACAAACACTCTCTGGAAACAATCAAAATGAAGAGCGAGGAGGTAGAAGCCAGTTCACTTCCCCTAGGTATAATGCAAGTATCAAAGGGAACAAGCTACTAAATAGGAGCTCCTGATATGTGTATGTAATGCAACACATATGTGTTTTTCAGAAGACCCTCACTCACCAACCTAGTTGGTGACATGCTTCATCATCGGGTCCCACCCAAGGCACCGAGTGTACCTTGGGTGTGCTTCAACGCCTGGATGCAGCGGAGCTGGTTCTGTGCAGTGAGTGTGCAGTGAAGGTGAAATGGGTGTGGTTTAAAAAGCTGTCCGCGGGGTCCCGTTAAGTAACAAGAGGACTATTTTAATGTGTGGGCCCCCGGCAGTGATTAAAAGGGGAGAGGTGGATATCTCTGGAGTGAATTAGGCTCCGATATCCTGTGTGGTCAACATGTTTCAGCCAGTCTCTCTATGCTGGGCTGGCTTTCTTCAGGACCTTATGTGCGTGAGATTAAAAGGTGGTCTAAAACTAAATCTGTAAGAGACCATCTATGTGGTGCACTCGCTAAGGTGCATTATGTGGTAGAGGATGATTTCCTCTTGTGACGCATACTCAGAAATTGTCTGAGAACCGCCCCATGAGTTCCGTAGGGGGGCCCGACCTATTGTCACACTTTCTTCAAGATCAGAGGCCCGTCTCCGTACCTAGTCTGGCCACATCGGAACTGCATCCAGGCGTTGAAGCACACCCAAGGTACACTCGGTGCCTTGGGTGGGACCCGATGATGAAGCATGTCACCAACTAGGTTGGTGAGTGAGGGTCTTCTGAAAAACACATATGTGTTGCATTACATACACATATCAGGAGCTCCTATTTAGTAGCTTGTTCCCTTTGATACTTACAAACACTCTCTGCCTTCAGAGAACAAAGGATTTTTGGGTATAAAAAGAGGGGCCCAGACCCCAGACCTTTAGATCACTTCTGGGAAATCAAGAGGAACCTTTGCCAAGGAGAAGAGCCAGAGAAGCTGAGGAGGAATACTGCCCCTGTGCTGTTTGCTGTCTGGGGTTGGCCTGCAGTGGCTACTTGCTGCCAAGGAAAGGAGAAAAGGACTTTGCTGTTTGCTGTGCCCCCTGCTTGAGGAATATCTCCAAGGGCTTGAAACTGAGCTTGCCTCCTGTTCTGAAGTCTCAGGGACACAAAGACTTCACCACCAGCTCCCCTGAACTTCCTTGCTGGGAATTCTGACCTGCAAAGAGCTGCCTGCTGTTGTTTTGGACCTCTAGAGACTGTTTTCCGCTGGGAGCTGGAAGAATCCACGCATCATCCCGGATCGTCGCATCGCATCGAGGCGCCAAGTTCGTCGCATCGTTGGGGGACGCAGTAAGAAACAGACACATCACCTCCCCACGCAGTAAGAAACCGACGCATCAACTTCTCTCCCGTAAGGAACCAATGCATCACCTCCACTGCGCAGCAGTAAGGAACCGACGCATCACCCCCCCCCCCCGGAGCAAGGAACTGACGCATCACCTTCCCTGTGTGTAAGGAACCGAACGCATCACTTTCCCTGCGGCCCGTTTTGTTTGTTTGCGCAACACATCCCAGGTACTTTGTGTGAAAAATGCAATTTGCTTTGAACTGAACTATTTCTACCATCTGAAAGTCATATTTTTATTACTGTATTGTGGATTTTTGTCGTTTGGTCTTGTTTTGCTTTAGATAAAGATTACTTATTTTTCTAAACTGGTGTGGTGCCCATTTGTAGTGTTTTCACTGTATTACTGTATGTATTCACAAATGCTTTACACACTACCTCTGAGATAAGCCTGTCTGCTCGTGCCAAGCTACCAAGGGGGTGAGCAGGGGTTATTTTAGAAGTGTATCCCCCTTACCCTGACTAGAAGCAAGGGTCCCTATTTGGACAAAGGTACCTACCTCTGCCAACTAGAGACCCCCATTTCTAACATTGGTGGTCAGCGGTGAGGATCTGAACTTGCATTTGTGTCTTACATACAGTGATTGGTGTACACTACTAGCATAGTGCAGACCATTACGTGGCCACATACTGTTTTTTCTGTTTTCCGGTGTCCTCCTGGAAGTATTTTTTGATACTAGGACTCTGGTTAGTTGTTGCAAAATGGAGCTTGACTTCTGGTACATGTTCATCTACATAATGAAGGAGCTACGTGTGTTCTGCAAGGAAAGAGGGCTGCCTGTGAAGAGAAGGTCCACGGAGGATCTAGAGGCATCCCTATTTCATTATGAGTTATCCCGCTGGGGTCCAACATTACCAGTGGAGTCTGAGGAGGAGGACTTCCCTGAAAGTGAGGGAGAAACAGAGAAAGATGGCTGGCTTCTAGCTTGTGAGCAGAGGCTGAGAGAGCTTGATGAGGAGGTCGAGAGGGCTGAGGCCAAAAGGGCCTTAGCCCAAGAAGAAGAAATGTGTGTAGCTCAGGAAGTGAGCTTGGCTGGGTTGGAGGTGGGGTCCAGCTCAGATGGTGGCAGCAAAATGGTGTTATTTAGTGCTGAGGGAGCAGTACACACACCCAGAGATGTGGCGCCTGACTTGAAGGAGTGGGTTAACATACACCAGGGGGCTCAAGGATATGAGGTAGCTCCGGTGGTGTGCAGTGTCCCTGGGGTAGATTGGGGAACTGGCACAGGGGTTCATAGTCCTAGTGGTGGGAGGGACACTCTACTGACTCTAGATGAGAGGTGCAGGGCGAGGGGTTCCCCTGTGGTTGAAGTCCTGGTGTGTGAGTGTGGAGACCACCCAGAAGAGTGTGGGTTGAGTGACAGAGACAGTCAGACACTGTCTTGCCAATCTGAAGAGAGTGGTGTGGGGTACGTGTGCGAGGCACTGGATGGTAAGGCAAAGGATAGCTTGTTTAACACCTGTGTGGGGCGGTGTGATTCAATTGGTGGAGAGCATATTTTAAGTCCCTGTTTTCCAGAGCTATGCCAACCGCTGGTGGAGTGTGAGTTCTCTGACCCCAGGGAGCTCACACTGGAGCCAGACCTTTTGGTGGATTCCAGAGGGTCTGAAGAAGCATCTGGGGGTGATCCTGATGGAGGTGGCTCAGATATTTCCCAATTGAGGGTGGTGGGAAAGGTTCTTAGTAGCCCAGACAGGTCCCAGTGTGCTGGGAGGGGTGTAGGGACTCACGTCCTGTCTCTGCGGAGAAGGAGTGAGAATGGGATGCGTACCAAGGTGCTCGAAACCCAGTCCCAGGGCCTGGAGGGTTCCCTAAGGGATCACCAGGTGGGGAGCCTAGGCTGTACCGGGAGGCCATCCCCTGAAGGGGATCCCAAGGTGTCAGTAGAGCTGGGGGAGACTGCTCTAACTAGCATTCCACCAGCTCTGGTGTCTGGCAGCACCTCTCCTGTAGAGAGAGGGCATGAGTCCAGAGAGAGGGGTGAGAGGGGGACACAGTCCCCAGTGGAAGGATAAGTGGGTTGCCAGCTCTGAGGTCAGAGCACCCCAGGACTGACCCTGGTGAGGCCACTTCTGGCCTGGGGGGTTTTCTTACTCTGTCAGGTGGACCGGAGGCAGGAGACCTGCGCCAGGCAGACTCTTACACAACTCCAGAGGAGTGTGTTTCCCTTGGGGGGGGGGGGTTGGTGTACTCCCCCAGAAGTCCTGGGTTGCCAGGCACAGGTCCAGCCTAAGGGTACAGACCCTGGGTTGGAGGGCCAGGTTCAGGGTGTCCCCCCTGACCTGGAGGAAGGGGCAACTGCTAACAGTGCACCTACCGGTTTGTCTTCTGGGGGCACCTCTACAGGTGGGAGGGTGCAGGGCCCCAGTAAGGGGGGCGGGGAGAGGGCAGCCTCACCCCTGACCTCTGCCCAGTCTAAGGGTACAGACCCTAGGCTGGGATCCCAGTTGCAGGATAGAACCCCTGAAATGGTGGGCGAATTGTGCAAGACACCTGCCACAGGTGCCCTGGCAATTCTGGAAGGGGGTACCGCTCCAGGTGGGAGGGTGCAGAGCCCCAAGGAGGAGGACCGGGTGTGGGAAAGCCCACCCCAGTCTCCTGTCCAGCCGCCGGGTACAGGCCCGGCGCTGGTGGGTCAGTGTCAGGATGTCATATCTGACCTGTTAGGAGGGAGAGTAGACAAAGGGTGCCAGGCACCTGGGGCTACTGCCCCCCGCTCTCTGACGCCACAGAGGTTTGAGAGCCCTGAGGGGCATAAGGCCTGGGTCTCATCACTGAAAACTGTCAGTGGCCACTGTGGCTTGCTATCCTGGTGGACAGAGTGGCCCCTGGGGGGGGGGGGTAGGAGTCACACCCCGGGGGTGGACTTGGCCACACCACTGTGTTGGCCATGTGGGTACTGTCTGTTTGTTGGGACACACCTGTGAGCAGGCTAAGGTTAGGTGTTGCACAGCTGGTGTCCACAGGTGAGGAGAAGGTTTCCCCATGGGTTAACTTAGAGGGCCCTGAGAGTATGGACAGAGGGTTCCAAATCGGTTCAGATTGGCGTAGAACTGGAGTATGCCCCTGCAGTTGCGGGCCATGGTCCATGTTCTTTCGCCCCAAGCAGGGAAGCCCATCAAGGTATTGATTAGCCTACCCTGGCTTTAGGGTGGAAGGGGGTCGTGTTAGACTTGGCCCTTTTTGCAGGGTCATCCCAGAACTTTTTGCCTTCCTCCTGTATTTTATCTGACCTGTTGTTGTTGGTTTTATGACTCTGGGCACTTTACCACTGCTGATCAGTGCTAAAGTGCATATGCTCTCCCTGTAAATTGTTGTTATGAATTGGTGTTTCCATGATTGGCATATTTGATTTACTAGTCAGTCCCTAGTACAGTGCTCTGTGTGTGCCCGGGCCGGTAAATCAAATGCTGCTAGTGGGCTTGCAGCACTGGTTGTACCACCCACAGAAGCAGCCTGTAAAATGTAACCCTGGCCTGCCATTGCAGAGCCTGTGTGCAGTCTGGTACTGCCATGTTGACTTGGCAAGTGCACCCACTTGCCAGGCCCTAACCTTTCCTTTTCTTACATATCAGTCACACCTAAGGTAGGCCCAAGGTACCCCTGTGGGCAGGGTGCAGTGTATGTGAAAGGTAGGACATGCCCTGGTGTGTGTGGCATGACCTGATAGTGAATTACTGCCAATTTCGTTTTTCGCTATTGCAAGGTTACCCGTTTCCATAGGACAGAATGGGGAGTTTGTTTATAACATCTTATAAACATAACTACCCCTGGGAACAAGGTAGGAAAATAAAGTTTGATATGCCTGAACTCAGAATGTTACAATGCATCTTTTAGTGAGGGTGATTTTTACATTCTGTGTTTGAAAATACCACTTTTAGAAAGTAGGTATTTTCTTGCTTAGCCATCCAGTATGCCTCTGCTAGGTTTGTGTATTGCATGTCTGGCTTTGGAGTGTCAAGGGCTGGGGAGGAGCAGTGGCTCCAGAGAGCCTGATGAGTCAGGGCAGGGCTGAATAGGCCTGGTCTGCATTTGGAGTGGTGGGAGGAGTAGCACCTGCACCTGAATAGGGCTGTGCCTGCCTTCCACAATGATGGCTCCGCCCCCCTGTGGTGTGTCTGGAGTCAGGGCTCACACTGACAATGGAGGTTGTTGTGCACTTGCAAAGTGCCCCACAGAACCGGTTTTGGCTGGGTACAAACACTCTCTGCCTTCAGAGAACAAAGGACTTTTGGGTATAAAAGAGAGGCCCAGACCTCAGACCTTTAGATCACTTCTGGGAAATCAAGAGGAACCTTTGCCAAGGAGAAGAGCCAGAGAATCTGAGGAGGAATACTGCCCCTGTGCTGTTTGCTGTCTGGGGTTGGCCTGCAGTGGCTACTTGCTGCCAAGAAAAGGAGAAAAGGACTTTGCTGTTTGCTGTGTCCCCTGCTTGAGGAATATCTCCAAGGGCTTGAAACTGAGCTTGCCTCCTGTTCTGAAGTCTCAGGGACACAAAGACTTCACCACCAGCTCCCCTGATCTTCCTTGCTGGAAGTTCTGAGGAAGTTCTGACCTGCAAAGAGCTGTTGTTTTGGAACTTTAGAGACTGTTTTCCACTGGGAGCTGGAAGAATCCATGCATCGTCCCGGATCGTCGCATCGCATTGAGGCGCCAAGTTCGTCGCATTGTTGGGGGACGCAGTAAGAAACCAACGCTTCACCTCCCCACGCAGTAAGAAACCAACGCATCACCTCCTCTCCGGTAAGGAACTGACGCATCACCTCCACTGCGCAGCAATAAGGAACCGATGCATCACCTCCCCCGGAGCAAGGAACTGACGCATCACCTTCCCTGAGTGTAAGGAACCGATGCATCACCTTCCCTGCGGCCCGTTTTGTTTGTTTACGTGACGCATCCCAAGTACTTTGTGTGAAAAGTGCAATTTGCTTTGAACTGAACTATTGCTACCATCTGAAAGTCATATTTTTATTACTGTATTGTGGATTTTTGTCGTTTGGTCTTGTTTTGGTTTAGATAAAGATTACTTATTTTTCTAAACTGGTGTGGTGTCCATTTGTAGTGTTTTCACTGCATTACTGTATGTGTTCACAAATGCTTTACACACTGCCTCTGAGATAAGCCTGTCTGCTCGTACCAAGCTACCAAGGGGGTGAGCAGGGGTTATTTCAGGAGTGTACCCCCTTATCCTGACTAGAAGCAAGGGTCCCTATTTGGACAAAGGTACCTACCTCTGCCAACTAGAGACCTCCATTTCTAACATATATATACTTAGTTTTTTCAGTGAAAAAAAAAATATATATATATATTCACTGAAAAAACCCAAGTCATCAGTCGTTACCAGTAGGTGGTTCTAGTTAGGACCTAGTTTCCATAGGAAGAACGTTTATTCATTTGCTAATAACTTTGACGAATCCTCACAAAAATGTCAAAACTGGTATGACGCTCACTCCAGCTGCTGTCTTGCAAGTTTTGTGGCGATCCGGTTAGTGGGGGCCGAGAAAAAGGGGTGGTTCCCAAAACGTGTTTCCCCATGTTAATTCCCATAGAGACTTTAGACACGACTACAGCCAAACTGCTGAACAGAATTACACCAAATTTGACAGAAAGGTAGTTGTTGGTCCAGAAAGCGACCTTTTTGTAAATTGGCATAAATACATTCAGTAGTTTCTGAGATATTAAGAAAAAAAAACAATTTGTATATATAGGGGCACAAAGGCTCCATGAACCCTCCCAATCTCGTACTGAGATCTGATTGGCTGCCAACACTTCAAACTCGGAAGTGTTGACAGCCATCTTGGGACTCGGCTTGATCCAAGTCCCCAGAAAAACAGTAAAAAAAAATGAGACCGGGGCACAGTAGGAATACTCAAACACACTAGCCCTAGTGGTTAGCCAGGGAGGGGAACCAGAGGCACAGGGCCTAGGGGCTAGCCAGCCTCCACCTGATAATGTAAACACAAAATGAGGCTGCCCCTAGTGAGGATTTCTACAGGTTTATAGAGATGCAACTACATTGGGGGCATCTCACAAAAAGTGAAGGACTGGCCTCACACACCACCAAGTGTCATGCTTCATCATCAGCTGTCCTCGCCCTCTAAAAACTTGGTTTGATAGAGGGCGGGCATACACCTGGAGACAGGGATGCACTTCTAAACTAAGTGGGGGCCCGTGACTAGTGAAGGTGATCTAAAAACCATTACAGTTGCCTCAAAGTCAGGCTTTTATTTAGTTAGGCAACTGTATAGTATTAAAATTAAAGTGACCGGTGATACGGGAACTAATCATCCCTTCACCGTAAGGAGTGTGGTCAACATGTTTCTGCTTGCGGTCCCCAGAGGGTACATAGCATTCTTCAGGACCATAAGACTAAAGGGCTCCGTCTTTATGTAAATATTAGAAATAAAGACCAACCACTATAGGGGGTGCGGAGTCACTATCCCCGTTGGAGATCGTGCATCTCTTTGGATTCCCTGGGTGACTACCCTACTTGCTCCATGGGAGGACGAGTGGGGAAAGCCCTACTTGGCAGTCTGTATCGTAGTGCGCTTTCCACCGTGTTTCCTACAACCGTCCGCTTCGCCTCCCTGCTGGTGGCTTGATCCAAGTCCCCAGAAAAACAGTAAAAAAAAATGAGACAGGGGCACAGTAGGAATACCCTGACCGTAAAGGCCTCTTGGGGAGGCGGGGGTCCTAGAGGAACCCCGCCAGGGCAAAAAAATGTTTAAAAAAATACATGTCAGCAGGACTCGCGCTGGAGTTCCTACTATGTCCCGGGGTGCCTACCCCTGGGACATAGCTTTTTGCTGTGGCTTGATGGGAACTTTAACTGCTCCGGTCAAGCCACAGCAAACACTCCGCAAACACTCCGCTTCCAGCAAGCAAGAGCAGTGAAAATGTACTTGCTTGCTGGAAGCGGAGCATTCGTCCGTTTCTCTGCCCGCTGTCAAGCGAGCAGGGAAACAGACAAATTGCTTTCTGGCACAGGGAGCTGCATGTTTAGCAGCTCCCTGTGTCTGAAAGCATGCAGGAGGCGGAGAGCCGGCAGGGACCATGGGGGCCTTCAGGCTCCCTCCACAGTCCCAATACAGACTGGGTGCCCTGGGGGCACCCGGAGAAACATGGCCAGGACCAGGGGGATGGGGTCCCCGGGACCTAAATCAGCCCAGGAAGGGGGGGCCGCACAGCCCCTGTCCCCCATTTCTAAATGTCGGGATGTGGTCCCCGGGACTGAAATCGGCCTGGGGAGGGGGGCCCACTCACTCACCTACATAGTTATTCACACACTCACTCGCTCACAGCTACTGAGATACCTAATTATACACTCATACAGCCACACACACACACAGTCAGACACCCATACAGCCACTCACATACCCACAAAACCACTCTCACACTCACTCACACACTCATACAACCACACGGATACCCACTTACACACCCACTCACACACCTACAGACCAAGTCAGGAATCCACCAATTTACCCATATTGTCACTCATGCATCCACTCACACACCCATACAGCCACTCGCACACCCAGTCACACACTGATACAGTCACACACCGACTCAGATTACACATGTTAGAGATAGTATCACTCATTAGTAGTACAACTAGTATACTAATCTAACTTTTGTAGTAGGTTAGTATTTATGTTCAACCCTCATAAACTCTTGTTGATGTCATCAGTGCTGTCATTTGAGATGTCATCAGTGATGTCCCTGACCATGTCATAAGTGATGTAATATGTAAGGTCATAAGCAATGCATTGCGGGGGTGTATGTTATAGTTAACTCAGGTAACTATAACTGCTGAATTTCAATGTTTTTCTACAAGTAAAATCTGAGCCTAACTATAATGTCCCAGTAACCTTTGTTTTTTTCAGTTAAAAAATATTATATATATATATATATATATATATATATATATATATATATATATATTTATTTGCCATAGGGTCTGTCTATTTCGGTTTATAAGATGAAACTATATCCATCATCATAGTGCTTTATTAGTCATAGCTTTTTTCTTGCCTATCAATCAAGTTACACATCAGGTTAAAAACAAATCTAATAAGGGAGCGTCCACAACAGTCACAAAGAAAACCCACTGCACTTGTATGTCCCCAAATTAGTGAATCGGCTCTCAGTGGATTGACAGAGAACACTGAAAGGAACTTGGAAAATGCGTGAGCCCTTCGACGCTCTTCTGCCAACGTTAAGAAGGTAAAACTGTCCTGGTCTGATGCAAAAAATATGCTTCATTCATACTGCATCTATTTGTGGTCATTTATCAGTTCCAAAAATCACAGCCCTTTTCAGTTCAGGGTATTTAAAATATGGAGTAGTCTGTCCAGGGAACACAGCTGAAAGTGGCCTTTCACTGCTTTTCAAAGCCCACTCAAAGCACATCTGTTTCAGGCAAGGGTGATTAGCGTTCAGTGTGTTTGCGTACCAGAGGATTCACAACCAGAATCGTAGATCTACTGCGCAAGGTACACAACAGTGCCTCTATTCAGGTAATACCTGTTTACTATGTCTGGTATGCTTTTTTTCCTTTTAATAAATCATTGTGGCTTGGTTTCACCAAAGTCATAGTGCTAGCTGCATTGACATCATGTGCATGTTGGTCCAGGGAAATCACAGGAAGTGACATCACATGACCTGTAAATCTGTACTAAAAGGTGAATGACGTAGTATGTTAAGAGATAGCAATTGAGAATGTAACTTGAATTTGAAATACTTTGAAAAAACAAGAAGCAAGAGGCGTTTGGCAAAACAGGAACAGTTTGTTTAATTAAACATAGCGGCCGGGAGAACAGTTACAGGCACAGTGTCTGAGGATTGTCTCAGTTTACATTTAGTTGGCATCCATCTTAAATCCAGTTTCCATAAGGTTGTAAAGTTCCCCGGTAAGCCATATATGGTGAGGAATATTGGTTGCTGCCTTAGAGTCCAATGGTGACTACAGGCGGGCCTCAACCTTGCGTGGATACAATGTGGCCAGTGGGTAATGTGTCCAGATGTACGGCACGGGGAGTGCGTTATCAATGCTTTTGCTGTGTTCTGATGGACTGTGTGTTCCTAACTCATGAGGCATCTGACTTTATGGTGTTTTAGGAGCGCACATAACCCATCCAGCCATGTGTGCTTTATTGGGGCCATTCTTCCTTGACCATTGTAATGTCGCTGCACCTATTTGTGGGATTGATCTAGGGTTTCCTGTACATGTGGTTATCTGCTACCTACGTGCCATCCCTGCCCGTGACCTATAAATCAGCAACCCCAAGCCTGGGTCTCAGAGCTTGCTTGACTATGTATTTGCGAGTTGGGTTGATGTAGAGTTTATGACAAGCGGTTTCGTTAATCGGGACGTGATTTCATTTTCATAAATGAATGTATTGTTTCCCATTTTCACGCTATTGTTTTCCATAATAAGAACATGCACTATTAGCCAGGTCTGATAACTGTAAAAATCTAAGACACAGAAGTGCTTTTAAAATATCAGTAGCCCACAGATCTTACAAATAGCAACATATCAGCTGCTATTCTTAGCTATTCTTTATTAATGCTCCTCTTTAATGTTTGGTAACACATCTGTGCTGTGGTCTGCCTTAACATGCCTCATCCAGGTCTGATTGGATGCTTTGTCTTCAAGGGGTTGTAATGTGTCCTGACTGCTGAAGTTATGCTAGGCAAAGGGTGGAATGACATGGGGTGGCAAGGTACAGTGTGGGATATGCTGAAAGCCTGTCTACTACTTTTAAGGCTTGGTGCTGAATTTCGCCCTTAGCTGACACCCACTCAGGGTCAGAAGATGACAAAGCAGTTATTCTGGCTGGGTCGAAACATTTAATGAAACCTGATTTGAAGAGGTATGCTCGGAGAGGGGGATGGTGCTTTGCTTTGAAGAGGTGTGGCCAGGAGAGAGGAATTGTGCCTTACTTTGAAGAGGTATGCCAAGAGAGGGGACTGGTGCTTTACCTTGAAGAGGCATGACAGACGAGCGAATGGTGCTTTACTTTGAAGAGGTATGCCAGAAGAAGAAATGGTGCTTTACTTTGAAGAGGTATGCCAGGAAGGGGGAATGGTTTCGTTATTTGAAGTGGTATGTAGGAGAAGGAAATAGTGCCATACTTTAAAGAAGTATTCCAGAAGAGGGGAATGCTGTCATACTTTGAAGAGGTATTCCAGAAGAAGGGAATGGTGTACTTTGAAGAGGTATTCCAAAAGAGGGGAATGGTGTACTTTGAAAAGGTATTCCAGAAGAGGGGAATGGTGTACTTCGAAGAGGGAGTCTAGAAGAGGGGAATGGTGTACTTTGAAGAGGTATTCCAGAAGAGGGGAATGGTGTACTTTGAAGAGGTATTCCAGAAGAGGCGAATGGTGTACTACTTTTAATTGGTATTCCAGAAGAAGGGAATGGTGTACTTTTCAGAGGTATTCCAGAAGAAAGGAACTGTGTACTTTGAAGAGGTATTATAGAAGAATGGAATTGTGTACTTTGAAAAGGTATTCCAGAGGAGGGGAATGTTGTACTTTGAATAGGTATTCCAGAAGTGGGGAATGGTGTACTTTGAAAAGGTATTCTAGAAGAGGGGAATGGTGTACTTTGAAGAGGTATTCCAGAAGAAAGGAACTGTGTACTTTGAAGAGGTATCCCAGGAGAATGGAATGGTGTAATTTGAAGAGGTATTCCTGAAGAGGGGAATGGTGTACTTTGAAGAGGTATTCCAGAAGAAAAGAACTGTGTACTTTGAAGAGGTATTACAGAAGAATGGAATTGTGTACTTTGAAAAGGTATTCCAGAGGAGGGGAATGTTGTACTTTGAATAGGTATTCCAGAAGGGGGGAATGGTGCCATACTTTGAAGAGGTATTGTAGAAGAGGGGAATTGTGTACTTTGAAGAGGTATTCCAGAAGAAGAAAATTGTGTACTTTGAAAAGGTATTCCAGAAGAGGGGAATAGGAAACTGTGAAGAGGTATTCTAGACAATGGGAATGGTTTACTTTGAAGAGGTGTTCCAGAAGTAGGGAACGATGTACTTTGAAGAGGTATTCCAGAAGAGGGAAATGGTGTACTTTGAAGAGGTATTCCAGAAGAGGGGAATGGTGCCGTACTTTGAAGAGGCATTCCAGTAGAGGGTAATGGTGTACTTTGAAGAGGTAATACAGAAGAGGGGAATGGTGTACTTTGAAGAGGTATTCCAGAAGAGGGAAATGGTGCCGCAGTTTAATGAGGTATTCTAGAAGAGGGGTATGGTGTCGTTCTTTGAGGAGGTATTCCAGAAGAGGGAAATGGTGTCGTACTTTGAAGAGGTATTTCAAAAGAGTGGAATGGGGTACTTTGGAGAAGTATTCCAGAAGAAAGGAATGGTGTCGTACTTTGAAGAGGTATTCCTTAAGAGGGGAATGGTGTACTTTGAAGAGGTAATACAGAAGAGGGGAATAGTGTACTTTGAAGAAGTATTCCAGAAGAGGGGAATGGTGTCGTACTTTGAAGAGGTATTCCAGAAGAGGGGAATGTTGTACTTTGAAGAGGTATTCCAGAAGAAGGGATTGGTGCCGTACTTTGAAGAGGTATTCTCGAAGAGGGGAATAGTGTATTTCTGAAGAGGTATTCCAGAAGAAGAAAATGGTTTACTTTGAAGAGTTATTCCAGAAGAGGGGAATGGCATCATACTCCGAAGATGTATTCCAGAAGAGGGGTATGGTGTACTTTGAAGAGGTATTCCAGAACAGGGGTATGGTGTACTTTGAAGAGGTATTCCAGAAGAGGGGAATGGTGTACTTTGAAGAGGTAATATAGAAGAGGGGAATGGTGCCGTACTTTGAAGAGGTATTCCAGAAGAGGGCAATGGTGCCGTACTTCGAAGAGGTATTCCAGAAGAAGGGAATGGTGTACTAGAAGAGGTATTACAAAAGAGGGGAATGGTGTACTTTGAAGAGGTATTCCAGAAGAGTGGAATGGTGCCGTACTTTGAAGAGGTATTCCAGAAGAAGGGAATGGTGTACTTTGAAGAGGTATTCCAGAAGAGGGGAATGGTGTCTTACTTCGAAGAGGTATTCCAGAAGAAGGAAATGGTGTAGTTCGAAGAGGTATTCCAGAAGAAGGCAATGGTGTACTTTGAAGAGGTATTCCAGAAGAGGGGAATGGTGTTCTTTGAAGAGGTATTCCAGAAGAGGGGAATGGTGCCGTACTTTGAAGAGGTATTCCAGAAGAGGGGAATGGTGTCGTACTTTGAAGTGGTATTCCAGAAGAGGGGAATGGTGTCGTACTTTGAAGAGGTAGGCCAGGATTGGGATGGGAGAGGTATACCAGGAAAGCAGAATGTGGTGATATGTTGAAGAGGTACAGCAGATGGAGGAATAGTGCCATTGTGTTTCCCCTCTTGCTCACATAGCTAACTGTATGCTAGAGCTCCATCTCCGTCATGCTGAAACGTGTAATGGGTGTAATTATAGATCTGCCTGAAGTCTACGCGTATTTATAGAAAGGTTTCTGACACATGAAAATGTGTCTGTTTTGCTCTGTATGTGCAGGGAACTGTTCAACCGGGCCTTTTCCCATCTTTGGTTATTCGTGGAAGCCCTTGCTTGATGTTTCTTATTATCCCACTCTAAACATAAACTATACAGACAGCAACAAATTGGTTTGCACAGTACAGTCTACACTGGTCGTACATCACTTTTGCCAATCGGGCAATTGTCATAACACATAGGCAGAGCAATAAAGTAAATACTCCTAGATTGCACAGGTTACAAAACCACCATCATTATACACATAACGGCAACTTCCTGAAATAACAATAAGTATCATGATACCGTATACATCATATCAGGGCCTGAGGTGCACACAAGTGAATCGCAACCCACACACTCACTGGGCATAACCTGCACATCCTTCAAGGACACTTCTTACCCTCTCATTGCAATGCCAGGACGTCATATCCTCCTGGAGACCAAAAGGGCAGTGGTTCGAACCGGGAGGAAAACACCTCCTTCCCACCGTTGGCAGGGAGACTTCACTCAGTCCCCTCCGCCTGAGAAATGGCTGAGGCAGCCCCGCAGGCATGCGGTGCAGCTGCTGACTTCAAAAGTGGCGGTATAGTCACAAGAATGCCCCTGGCGGTAAAATCAGGGTGTGGACCAACGGTGAGCCCAAGTGGCTCACTGCACAGGAGACCTTCCCCAGTCTCCACCCGCCACTGACCTGGCGGCTCAGCTGCTGCAGCATGGGCTTCCTCTTGAGGAGACTGCCTCTGTCGGGCAGAGCCTTCCGCTCTAGCACCCCCGGACTCTCCACTCCTGTGCAGGGCACAAGCCTCCGTTGTACCAGGGCCTTCCGCCCTGGCTCTATGAACCGCGGTTGCCTGCAACCACGGGGTGCAGCCGCTCCGTTTCGTAAAGGGAGTGGCGGCCGGCAGAACATGGAGCGAAGTCTCTGTTGGCTCCGCTCTCTTCGGCCCAGCCCTCCACCTTGGCTGGGCCCCAGCCCTCTGTGACGTGGGCATTGCTGGGCAACACCGAGGACTTTCTGGGCCGGGATTCCTCGCTATCTCTGCGTTGTTCGGCAGCCCTAGGCCACGTAGCTGAGCCCCGGCTGCAGCAAGCCAACAATGATGCGAGAACACGAGAGGGAGAGCGCTTCTGTTGCTGTAGCTCTCCCCTCCCCTTGCTCAACCTCCGTGGGGGAAAATACAGCCGTACACACGCTGCACAATAACAAAGAGCGCCCTTTACTCGCTTCAAGGGCAGTGGGCAACACAACCTCCCAAAGCGCTTACTACGTGCTGTTAGCAAATAGGGAGGGTTGCCCAACCCAGTTCCTGGATGACATCTGGGGTGGCATCAAGCAGAATTAGGCAGCAGGCCAGCACATCAGGGTATTTGCAGAAAAGAGTGGCAGTTCTTCTTGTAGCGCCAGAGGCTACTGGTCAGCACAAAAGCAAGCGAGTCCTATGGCAGTTCCTCCTGGCAGCTTAACAGTTCCTTCTGGCCAGGTGTAGTCTGGAGAGCCAGCAGCCGCTGGTTCCAAGTCCCACGCAGTGTCTCTTTCATGGGGTCACAGCCCCTGTATTTATAGTGCTAAAGTCTTTGTTCTGAGGGCACTTCAAACACATTTTAGAAGTGCACAACACCCCTTTTCACATCCCAAGCCCTGGCCCCAGACACACCACAGGGGGGCGGAGACGGCATTGTAGAAGGCAGGCACAGCCCTATTCAGGTGCAGATGCAGCTCCTCCCACTACTCTAAATGCGGACCAGGCCTATTCAGGTGCAAGGGAAACTCCTCCTGCTACTTTAAATGCAGCCAAGGTCTTATTCAGCCTAGCGCTGAGTCACCCAGGAAAGGCAGCACACACCTCAACCCCCCTTGTGACTGTCTAGAGTGAATGCCGATCCCCTCTCTCCTGTCAGTCAAAACCAGACGGTGAATACACATCCAGGCAGGGCACAAAGACACATAAGCACACAGAAATGACCACTTCTAACAGGGGCGTAACAAAGACCCCCGCAGCCCCCGCGGTGCAGGCCCCCCCCCCCAAGCTCACCCATACTGGAGGGGACCCTCTCTGTCCCTACTGATGTGAGTCTGAGGGGCCCCTTCAGCATATCTCACATTTTGTTACACCCCTGACTTCTAAAAGTGGCATTTCAAAAATAGTAATGACAAATCCGCTTTCACCAATAAGCAGGTTTTATCACTACTATTTCAAACATACCAAACATGATCACGCTACCCCTCTCATTCCAGAAATTGCCACTGAAGCACATATCAGGGACTCCCCAATGCAAACCTATTAGAGGGCAGCCTCACCGCAGTGAGAAACCAAATAGGCTGTTTGTCACTACCAGGACATGCCACACAGTTAAGGCACATGTCCTACCTTTTACCTATTCAGCACCCTGCCCATAGGGCTAGCTAATGCCTACCTTAGGGTTGACTTATATGTAATAAAAGGGGAGTTGCAGACGTGGCAACCAATTTACATGCCACGTCACTGCGGCAGTAAACTGCCCGCGCAGGCCCTGCAGCGGCAGAGGACTAAGACAGGTTTGAAAGGCTACTTCGTGGGTGGGTCAAACAGCACTGCAAGCCCACTAGTAGCATTTAATTTACAGGCCCTGGGTATATGGGATACCACTGTACAAGGGATTTACAGGTAAATTAAATATGCCAAACAGGTGTAGACCAATCTTACCAAGTTTACAAAAGAGAGCAAATGCACTTTAGCACTGATCAACAGTGGTAATGTGCCCAGAGTCATAAAACCAACAGCAACAAGTCAGAACAAAATACAGGAGGAAGGTAAAAAGTTCTGGGATGACCCTGCAAAAAGGGCCAAGTCCAACAGTGTGTGAGAAAAATTGGTTTCAAGTAAGTTTTAAGTTACCTGTTCTCCATGCAGGCTGCATTACAGCCTGCATGGAGAACATGCCCACCACCACTCCAGCCCCTGGCTGAGCGCCAATCACAACGCTGTGTTGCAACATTGTGATTGGCTTAGGGGAGGGAGCCCCGCTGCCTGCTTCCTGCTCCTGTCGGAGGCAGGAGAGCAGAGAAGACGTGGGACCGGACCTCGAGGTAAGTTTAATTATTTTTTTATTTCCGATCCCCCCTGCCCCCGCGCGACACCCGCCCCCTCCCCCTGCGCCCGCCCCACCACCCGCGAGCCATGCCGGCCGCGACTGAGCCTCACATCCACACACACCCCCAGACACGCACACACCTGCCCACCCCATGTATGCGTCTACATAGGATGGATGGGCTGTCCGGCAATTTTTGGAGTATGTCCTGCGACCGCCAAACTTTAAAAAATACTTCCTGTGTCACTGTGCATTATGTTTAACATCCCACGAGGCCTGGATACCTAATGTTTAGAAGGGTGGCAGGCTAAATATGAGGCTGGCATGTCCCTGCAGTAACATCGTTCAAAGGTGCTTTCTTGCTTCCCGGGTAAAGCAGCTAGGGTCATGGCTGGAGGAATACTGTGTAGTGTTCCTCTTAATACACAGCTCTGGCCTCGAGAAGATTGATCTAGGACTGTAGCAGGCACAGAGGAACAAAGATTTACCAGGGACCTTCATCTGCTGACAAGCAGGACGATCCTGCACCCCCTCACATTTCAGGGTCCAGGCCATGGAACTAAATATTTCACCAGACTTCTATTGTTTGTGCTCAATGGGGTGAGGAGGATGGGGAATAAAATCTGAAGGGAATTAATAGGTTTTCAGAAGCATCAACACCAACTGCTGAGTTTCTCCTAAAGCTGATGGCACCCACCTCCGAGAAATCAGAATGTCACTGGAGTTGGAAAGTGCAAGAGAAGACGAGAAGACCTGTTTGTTGCTTGTTGCCCTGTAAAGGGCAGAGGCTTTCCTTCTTTCTCTTGTATTCAAACTCTGCAACTGTGTTTAAAAGGGCCAGACATGCTGGCCTCCTCTGGTCCACTGGCAACTCCTGGCCAAGAGAGAGAGCACCTTGCAAGGAAAACACAGTAGGCCTGTGGAGCAGGACTTTGGTTGTGGCCCTAAGCATACAAAAGAGACATACAGCTGTCTGCCCTTCAGATAAGAGAACACCTTTGAAGAAAGTCTAGGTACTGTTTTTGTGAGGGAAGTCAAATAGGGGTGCTCCTCATCTTAGTTTTAAGGATGGGCACGATAAATCAACCCAGGAGATTTTGGGATCTGATGTTGCTGCTCTTTTTGTTTTGCTTTAACTTCACCTTACTTTCTTCTAGATATAGAGTGAATATTGAGAGAAATGCCTATCCATGCTTTTTAAAGTATCTTTTATTTCTCTTAGGTCGCCTCTGCATGGTATCTATGCAGGTGAAGTACTGGAAAGAAACAATTCTCAAGAGGGTCCGTTTGTTCAGCCCGCCTTCCCACATCACTCAGATGGAGAATGGTCTCCTCATCAGAGGTATGTTGTAATCTGTGTGACCTTCTAGGGCCTCCCTGAGCAGAGTCCTGCTTCTCTTAACCATAGACAGCAGCCCAATTTTCCTACGCGCACTCTGGGTAATGAGAACGATGGCCCCATTGGACTTATTTTACAATAACTAGTCGGAATTTAAGGACTGCCATTTGTCAGAACAGTGCTGATATAACTTAACTTATGAAGGAAAGCTAGACTGGCCCATCTGGTTCTGGGCACAGTGTTATCAGTACTCCATGAATTCAATAACCATTTACAAGAGTGAAAACAGACCATGAGCTCATGGCCAGGACGCTATCAAATATATTCACATAATTACTTAAAAACATCAATTGCTCCTCGCTCTTGTTATCACAGGACAAGTGCAGCAACATGCATTTACTGACAGACTGTGAGTATTAATATGGGAATCCCTAGAATGGATATGTAGGAGAACCTTCTCATATTAGGTCTTAGTCCTAGTCGACTTGTTTCGCCCGCATTTCAAGCCAGAGAGATATCGCGCTCATCTTCAGTATTGAAACGTTCGGAGTTACTGAGAGTAGGATATTGTCCCAAAAGGTGGTAAGAACTGGCCCAAGAAAGAAGTACAGGAATGGCTGCTGTTTATTAAGTGATATCATTGCTTGCACCAATTTTATGTGAAAGGTTCATTTCAAGAGGGGTACCTGGAGCAGTTCAGTACCATCCAGAGGCGTTATGGTGATGGGATGCAGCAAATCGCAATTCTCCTTTTGTGACCTGTGTGAAAGAACTAGCAGGAGGGAGGAGACCAACAGAATAAATCAACTGCCTTGAAATGCACAGCGCAACCATACAGCAGCATGGCAGATCATCACTTACTGTGGAAAAATACATGTGCTATTGAGAATTAGTGACATTTTGTGCTATATGATTTTGATTATAAAGAAAAAATATATTTATTTTCTCTATAAATATCAATCTGTTTATTTGAAAGGATTCTCTTTCCATCTCTTCGTTCCAGTTTTCCATTTTTATAACAAATGTGCATGATGTAAACCAAACTTATCATGCCCCCTTTGCATCATTTAAAGCCTAGTCCTACAGGGTGTAGGCCAAGTCCTATAGGGTATAGACTGAGTCCTGAAAGATGTGAATCAATTCCTTAAAGGCATTGAGAAGTCCTGCTAGGCACAGGGCAAATCTTGTTAGGCATAAACCAAATGCTGAAAGTCATAGACCAAGTCCTCCTAAGCACAGACCAAGTCCTGTTAAGCACAAGCCAAGTGCTAAGCACAAGACATAGAGCCAAGACATAGCACAATGCCCTGACAGACATAGAACCAAGTTGTGGAAGGCATAGAGTAATAATATTTCACTAGGCAGAAGCCCAGATTATGCTAGACATAAATAGAGGAGGAATTTCCACTGAAGAGTGCAGCCCCCGCCTTTCCCTCGGGTGACTCTGTTTGACATACCTGGAAGCGCTGCAAAACCCCGCCCACCGAAGGCTGTAAGTATGGTCAGACACTTTGAGTGACACTTCACACTGGCAGAGTTGAGACTTTATTGTGCTCTTGAACCCATCGTTCTGTGACAGGCAGTGCACAGCACAGCACAAGAAATAACAAGTGACTTTTTGTTGTCCAGCTATAATGTATAGCATTGATATTGAACAATTTACATTTAATAAAGGCGTCTATCTTCAAGTGTGGGATTTGTATTCCTCAGTTTCTCACAAATCCAAGTGACATAAATAGGAATGGCAATTGAGATTGTGCAATCCTACTGGCCAGGACCGCAACAGGCATCATCAGTAGAACACACGCATCACTTGTGCCAATACTGGTGAACTCTGTAAAAAGCATGACAAGCATGCCATTGTTGAGAAACATCATATGAAGTGTGAGATGGTATTCACACTTGCCTGGTTGCTCTTCCTCCGTTGTAAAAAGTGACAAGTCAGTGTGGTTTGTTTAACTTTGCGATGCATATGGTATTGGCACTCATCCTTTGCATCATCTACACCAATTCTGTAATCAGTAAGTCTTGCTGTATGTTTTTGGCTTCAACATCTTCAGTTTCAATTTCCGGCATCTGTTTGTGCAACAAGAAAGGAACAATGCTTGGCACTACTTTGCTGGCTCGTCTGCCAGGAAAACTGTTTTTAAAAAGAGTGGATCAATTATTCGTAGGTTGCAGAAACCTAACAAAGTAGTGATACTTAGGCCACTCCAAAATTGCCAAATGATGCGAAGTTGTGCAGATTCACAAAGATAACGTGTAAAACTGGACACTCTCAGGCCACAGGGCAAATTCATGTGTATTTTCAACATCATCTGACAGCGTGTACAGTGTAATCGAGACAGAATTTAAGCAAAAACTTAATGTCAATTCAGAGTTCCTTGGTATTTTCCCAGCCACCCCGGAGTTACCAGTAACCTGGGTATCAGTAACTCGGAGTGGTTGGGGGGCATTAAAGGAAAACCAGGGAACTGGTAATGAGGCTCTTAGTGCTATGTACAAATCATATGGGATTACAGGATGAGAGTGCCTATGGAAAAGGATGTAGCCTAATGGCCAGAGCTGTTAACTTTGGAGCTGGGGAACAGTTTTGAGCCTCGGCGTCGGTTCAACATCCTGTGATTCTGGGCAAATCACTTAATTTCCACGTGCCTAACAAAATTGCATGTGTCCTTGTGGAAAGTAACTGGTGCTCATGTAAAGTGCTCCAATACCTTTGGGTCGAGTTCACGCTATATAAAACTGCCCAAAAAAAAAAATCTCCTCGCTCTTCTTTGAACCATTATCTGTATGCTTGTATGTATATGGTATTTCTATAGAGCAAACCGTGCTAGAAGGCAGCGGATCCAGTAGCCTGAGATGAATCTGCTGGGGAGATTTCAAGTGACATAAAGATAGGACCTCTAAGCTGTCACCTGTGGAACTCCATGGACAATGATTTCACTGAGTTGGGAGGACTCTATAGATTCCATAAGGAAAGGCATTCTTGACAATCGTACCCTGTGACAGTCTCCAGCTATATGAAGTGGAGATTCGAGCGAGCCAAGCTCAACACTCTGTCGTATGCGAGGTTTGTGTACATATTTTGTTAGAAGGATGACAGAAAGGGTTATAGAAAGACGTATGTGCGATATTTATTCACTGTGGTAAACATAAAATACCACGCTGGTGCTTTTCAAAATGTACAAATAAATAAATAGGAACTAAACAAACTTCTTTCAATAGATTCAGCAAACTCTAGGTGTGTGAGATGTCCATGTTGATATATTCGCCAACGAGAGTAAGGGGTCCCTAATGGACACTCGATAAGATGGGGGAAAACTCTGAAGCTCTGGAACAACAAAAATGCCTCCCTGATTCTAACTTCCCAGTGTGGCCTTCCTTGTTCCTTCCTCTCATTAGAGTTGAATAACTTTGGGTAATATAGTTACCTTACGTTTTATCTCACTGGTGCATATACCACCGGTTTGTAATCCCTCACTTTTTCCGTGCTGTAATCATTTAATATCGCATTTGTAAAGTTGTGTTGCCAAGTGACTAATAGTGGAGAAAATCAAGCATTGGCCATGAGCCGCGATTGCAGTGGTGATGATGTTTTACATGTGAGCACACCCGCGTTGCTGCCACCTTTCAGCGTTAATACATCCTGTATGAGCAAGTTCTTATTTCTCCCCCTTTTCCTTTCCTAGTATGTGCGGTATCTTGAAGAGCTTGTGAAGCATGTGTAATATGATGAACAATTGCCCCATGGCCATAACATCTTAGTGGAAACACGTGTGTGTGTCTCAGACAAGAGCACTGAAAAAACACAGGGCTGTGATATTAGTTGGAGCGTTGGTGTATATAGATTGATAGTACACACGTCTTGGTTTTATGACAACCCGTATACATTTTCGTGGACAATTTTTACTCACATTTTTATTATATTAAAAAATCAGTTTGATATATTTGCATATGGAGATGTAGAAATATGGAAGACTAAACCTTAGAACAAATTGAGCATTCGCTTTTCGAGGGGTTGAAAGGCATTTACTACAATTTGTACACAACATTTAGCATTAAAGTCAGTGATCTGTTTCTGCCAATGCTATTCAGTTTTGACCTTATATTTCTAAAGAGGAGTACCAAATGCACTGTGTCTCATTGAAGTGCTCTCTTAGTGATTTAATTAATGGCAAGTAACGTTTGTTTTGCTTTTTAAATGTACCCCTATGTCTAGTAAACCTATGCACTGCAAAGGGCCCTTCCCTCATCTGAGTGATCCAGCTGATGGAGGGCTATCTAACTCTTGCCCGCAGCCTTCATCTTTCTTCCCCACTACAGACAGGTAGAGGTCTTGTTTTCCCTTCTTGGACTTGTACTATCTCCTCGAAATGTTAACTTTGTGTAATGTTTTTAGCAATATACTAACCTGCTCTGACAGAGTTCTCAGAAATGTCTATTTAGAGTCATCACTATTACATTTCTGTGGTTTTGCGGTGTTTTGTTTCGTTGTGTTTTTGTGTTTGAATTGAGACTAACAGACTCCTCCGTCCATTGAGTTGTGCCACTTGTTGCATACATCCCAGTTAGTTAAAAACAATGGGGCATATTATCAAGGGCCTTATCTCCGCTTTTTGGCTTTAAAAGCCAAAAAGCGGAGATAATATTTTCACCCTATTTACATAGGCGGTGCTAACATGCATTAGCGCATGTTAGCAGTCGTTTTCCCGACGCTCGCTCTGCATCTCTAATGAGATGCAAAGTGGGCGTCACTGGGCGTACCCTCACGGAATACCATGTAAATTATCGCTATGTGCACATCGCGATATTTACAAGGCGGCCCACAACACGGTTAGCGATTTTAAAATCCGCGCTAACCGCGGTTTATGCCGAAAACTAACGTCTGCTGAAAACCTGACTTACCTGCATTATCCAATGGCAGGTGGATCGTCAGGCTGAGTGCACCTTGGCCTATCAACAACATTTTCGCCATTCCTGTGGACTTTTCGCTGGATTTCTGGCGCTATCGCTGGAATTTTATCGCCCTGGAGAAATGCGTTGTTAATGACGCGCTGACCGGGCGATAAATTCCAGCGATAGTCGGCGATAAATAAAAAAGCGCTTAGCGCGCTTTGCGATATTTATCGCCGTCTGTTGCTGATATGCCCCATTATTCAGTATTTAAAGACTGCGTTTCTTTTTTTATTTTCACCTTTATATAGAGAAGTAGCATTCAGGAGGACATTTTACTCACTGTGATGTTTATATATATATATATATATATATATATATGTATCTCTGTGTGTGTATATATATGTGTGTATCTCTGTGTGTGTGTGTGTATATATATATATATATATATATATATATATACTTACATTTATATATATTATATATAAAATATATATATATGTAAAACTTATATAGAAACATATTTCTGGATAGAAACACAGTAAGTAGAGATTTTTACACAGGTATTGATATTTATCAGACGTTTTCACTATTTACTCTTTAATCGTCGGCTCAGTACGGTATCGTGTACTGAGTAGGGTATGCAGTTCCTATACTGAAAATTAACAGTGTGGTGACCAGGTCAGTCAAGTCCCAAAGAGTCACTGGGGAGGGTGACTCTTCAGGAGCAAGTGCCCTCACACACCCAGAAGGATGTCATGCTTCATCGTTGGGTGAGCTCCACGACGGGCTGGCGCTGCAATGCCCGATGGTTCCCAGATAGACCTACTGGTGACCCTGGATGTGGAATCTCTTTATACCAACCCAACATCCCCAGAGAGCCACTCTAAAGGTTATAGAGAATACCCTCTGTACAGAGACATGGACATTACCAACTCCCATCAGCTTCATTATGGCATGTGCCACCATAGCCGTAACAGAAAACCTTTTTCAATATGGACAGAATAACTATATCATCAAACCCAGGATAGTTCCATGGTGAGTACCTTTGCTCCTAGTGTGGCATGTCTTTATGTGGCCAACTTTGAAGGTCAACACATCCTGAGCACTAGCAACCCCTTCAATACCAGCATCATCCTGTGGCGCAGATTTATAGATGATATTCTCATCCTTTGGAAAGGGCGGTGTGTGAGGACTTTTGCAAGTGGGTCAACACATTAAATCCTTACCTACGCTTCTCACACAACATTTCAGAAGAGGAACTCCCTTTCCTTGATCTCATGACCAGATGGACTGGAGACACACTACAAACCAGTACATACAAAAAACCTACGGACAGAAACAGTCTGTTGTTTTATGGGAGTCACCATCCAAAGGCCCTTAGGGATAACTTACCCTACTGGCAATTTTTATGGATACGCCGCAACTGCAGCACACTACAAGATTATGACACTCGGTCACAATCCCTGGAGGCCAATCTCAAGGCACAAGAGTATCCCCACACAGTGTAAGGAGAGCCCAAAAACGCGTGAGAAACTAAAATAGAGAAGCACTATTAGAACCTCGCAGTAGACAACAGGAGGACTTACTGACATGTGTGACCTCCTATACTCCTGATTCTAACAAAATAAGAAATCATCAAAAAGCATTGGTCTATTTTACAAACGGGTGACTTATCTTTCAAACTCCCTTGTTTTGCATTCAAGCGCACCTCTAACCTCAAAGACATGTTAATACATACAAGACCATGAGGTCCCAAACAACCAGAACAGCGATCTTTATGGGACCTACTCCCTGTTAGGGTTCATTTCTCTTGTGGAACATGTTCTGTATGCAGATTCACCACGATCACCAAAGAGATCCAGATAGATACAACTTTTATCTGGACACAAAGGACACATACAAACTGCAATTCAAAACACTGTGTCTACATGGTTACCTGCCCTTGTGGAATGAGAAATGTGGGAATGACCACCCGGCCAGTCACATTGAGGATAAACGAACACCGTAGCAATATACGCTGCAGTAAGATGAGTACCAAGATTAGCACACATTATCTCATCATAGGCTACACACCATATGACATAAGTTGAATGATACTTGAGGCACACCCTAACATGAACAGAAAGATACTATTCAGGAGGGAACAAAAATTAATTTTCCACTTGGTAACACATTTACAGGGGATTGAACGATGAGATCCCATGGAGTGAGATCACACACTAATTGTTCTACATGAGATCAAATGCCTGGGTTTGGCATACCGACTCCGACTACACAACTCTAATGTGGGAGACGCCGCTAGTCTCTTGGATGACATACTGTTACTGACATCAGGAAGACTAAAAAACTGACAACCACCTGATATGAGTGTTCTTGTGGAGGCACTCTTTTTGGGTAGATTAGCCATTCCTTCACACTGACTGATCAGTCTGTGCAGAGTTCCATAGAAATGTACCTTTTTGTTTTACTGTTTGTTGGACTTGGCCCTTTTTCCCGAAAATTTTTCGTTTTTCCCTCTAGCCGTTTTACCATGTGTGAAACTCACTCAAGATGGCTGCCACAGGTCCCTGCTACTGCAGAGGGGCCTTACACACATACACACTAGTAGCCAGGGTCAGGCTGGGACATAGGGATACAGTATCCATTCCGTCCCCGCCTCTGGGCCACATAGCCAGACATGTAGAAGGTTCCAGAACCTTCCGGGCTGTGGGAGGAGTTATGTTTTGCCGCCTTTAGGAGGGTCACCTGACCTAGGGGTATAAGAGGCTTGGAGGGAAAACTTTTAGTCAGTTGAGTTGGGGCACCACTGATCCGGGGAGAACCTCTGCCGGAGTACAGGCTTTAGGGCCTAGGGGGGAGACCTACACTACTGCTGCTGACAAGGCTTAGGCCCTGCTGTAGTAAGTTAGCTGAGGAACGCCCACCACCCACTGACCTTGCCCAGCGTGAGGGGACCCAGGGAACCACCTTCAGCGTGCTGGGAAGAACATCAAGCACTCCCAGAACCACCAACTCATTCCCCCCCCCTCATAAGAAGAAACTTCTGACAAGAAACTTTTGACAAGAAACTTATAATAAGAAACTTCTGACAAGAAACTCCTGACAAGAAACTCCTAAGAAGCAACCAATCTGAAACAGCCGCAAGAAACCTTAATTTGGGGAGGCCTGACCGTCCAGCAAGGACTGAAACCTAAACTGCCACACTGGGGATCACCAGGTAAAGCGCCGTGCCCTGAAGCGCTAGACCTTCAACTCCTATCAACTCCTGCGTGCTGCTGGGCTGCCCCCCAAGAACCTTTCCAGTCAGCCCTGCCCACAGGCTGCTGGTGTGCCCGTGTTATGTCTCCACGAGGGAGAAACTGCCCCCCCTCAGGTCACTGACCTCGTGAGGGAATCACCGCCGCGGCCGCCGCCGCGTGAGGAGAAGTGCTGCTGTGAGGGAAGCCCTCCTCGAGGCCGTGTGGTGAGGTGCGCCGTCCGCGCCCTCACCGAAGGAAGCGCTGTGGTGAGGGAGGCCCCTCGAGTGGATGTGGTGAGGTGCCCCGTCCGCGCCCTCACCGAAGCCTCTAAATTTCCCCCCAGACATCACCGCCGGGCCCGGGGCCCCACCGCCGAAGTCGCGGCCGAAGAAATCACCGCCGCAGCCCAAGGGGGCCGCGTGAAGCAGCCGCGGCCTAGCGCGATCCGCGAGGCCTCCAGACCCCGCCGACGCCGTTGCTGGGCAACCGGGGACGCCGGCCGCGCCCCCGTGAAGGCCGCGCAGCGATTGGGCGCCGGCTCCCGCCACGCCCCCCAGCGCCGACGGAAGGCCGAGGAAGAGCTCCGGCCGTGCAGAGGGAGACGGGGAGCCGGCCGGAGAGGACTGCCGGCTCCCGCTCCCCTTCCCGAAAGCCCGCATCCACTCACCTGATCCCGGGGGCCGGAGGAGGGTGATACCGGCCCCGCAACGTCCCGTAAGCCCGCAAATCCCCTTCCTTGATCCCGGGGCCGGAGGAGGGTGATACCGGCCCCCGCAACGACCCGTAACTCCGGCCAAAAGGGCCGAGGTACTCCGACCGGGCCCCGCCTCCAGAACACGGGCCGGGCCTGGAGATTGCCAGTCGCTAGGAAGCGCGACCAACGACCACGCATCAGGTGAGCCCAGGAGGCCCCTAGGGCCCACAGAAACGCCACTGGGGGCCGGGGGCCACATTAACCCTTGAATTAAACCTGCGTAACTTTCCCCATGAGGCGAGGCCCCGGAGAGGAGTGGGCCTAGCCTGGAATTAACCCCTGAGGGACACAGAAGCCCCAGAGTACAGGACATGTTGAGGGGTTCCCCAAATTGTTTATTCATTTAATGCTGATGCCTATTGTAATTACTGCCTAGGCCTATGCTTATAACTGCAAAGTCTTTATCTAAGGGGGAAAGTGATTAATTGAATTGAGCTGAAGTGTACACTGCCAAGAGTTGAAGTGTTTTATGTTACAGGTGTACTGGAGTTGTGACGCCCACTGTACTGAATGTGGGCGCGCCTAGATTAATGCAGGCCCTATTGAAATGTAACGTGAAAAGCCTTCTTTTAAGTAATTGAATATGCTTGAAGTGAACTGCATGTTTAGGCCCATGTTTTATTAATGCACCTTGTGATCATTATTGGTGCTACGTTTAGGAGATGATTCCTGCGGCCTCTTAGTGGCCTACAATGTTGATGAGCTATGATGCTTTATTAAGAATGTGCACCAGTTGAGTAATGCAATGATTTTAAATGTAGATCTGAATTAATCTGCCTCATCTGATGCTACCTTGATTTATATATAAAAGATCTTGATTTTAAATACACAAGCCTGGTGTGGTGTCATGTTATTGCGTTCGCATTCCTGAGTCAAAGTAAGAGTGTGCTGCACAACTGCCTTACACATTGCCTTCGCGTGCTTTCCCGCCTCGCGCCATGCTACCGTGGCGGACTCGGTAAACCCGGTTCCAACACTGTTTTTCTAAAAAAGAAACGCTTTCCACTTGAGATGACTCTCGGCTGAGGAATAAAACTTTTGATAGAAATAATTGCCAATCAAGAATGCATCCGTAGCGGTATCACGGCTTAATAATGACTCCCACAATGAGTCCCCTACCAGCGCCCTCACTCCCGAGGCTGAGCCGAATTTCAAATACAAAATCACTCTACAATGGCGAACGTAAGGAGTCCCTGATTGGGGAAATTAGTGTTCTATTTGTGCGAACTGCACTAGTAAGATGGCACCCGCAATAGAGCTCTGTTGGATGGCAGTGAGCGGTTCCACAGGACGGAACCGCTTCACCATCAACTGATCAATACGATGGACGTGGTACATAATGACGGTCACTTGTACTACTCTCTCACTTCCGAGGGAGCTGAGCCCGGGTAGGTTGCCCCGCGCACCTTCGTTGTGGATCCTGTAAGTATGCTGGAGCTGCGGAGGCATCCCATACAGGTGCACTCCTCATGAGATGGAGGGTAAACCGCTCGGCCCTCCTTAATTCTTAGGGATCTTTCTTTCAGCATGCGTAATTAGCGTGTAGTTTAGCCCCTACTCGAGGAAGCCTCACCGCACCACAATATGGTGAGTTGTCAACCTCTTGGGGGGCCCAGTAATTGGAATCTGTATATGGTGTATGTCACGTCTTGGTTTTTTAAATGAATACATGTGCATTATCGTGTGTAATGAACACAACCTAATGGCATGGTTTGCAGTGTCACGCATGCCGCACTTAAGAATTGTCACTATTTATGTTTCTCCTTTTTTGATTACAGGTCGTTTTTTACATACATTGTAAGGTATTGATATGGATATAGGCAATTGCCTGGTGATTGGAAATTGGGTAATTTAATAATTACTGATTCCAACCACCCATGTAGATTAGGAATTATTGGTCCTGAAAAATTGCCACCAGATCTCTTGTGGACTGACCAGGGCAAGAAACATGTAGGCTAGGGGACTCACTGATCAAAACTTTTTTAGAGGACCGTCTGATCTATTTTTACCTGCATTTTTCTAATAGTCACAGCTGACTGAATCACTTCACACCAATCTACACCTCACAACCCCACACCCAGGCTTCATAGATTTCAATATGGCATACCGAAAAGATCTCCAGTAAAGAGCCCCCCTGTGGGTGCCCATCGGGCATTACTACGCCGGCCCGACATGGAGCTTGCCCAGTGATGAAACATGACACCCTTTTGGGTGTGTGAGGGCACTTACTCCTAAAGAGTCACGCTCCCCAGCGAATCTTTGGGACTTGACTGACCTGGTTACCACACTCTGGGGCATATTCTCAAGGACTCATCGCCGAGTTAACGGCACTTTAGCGCAGCAAAAGTGGCGAAAGAATTATCGCCCCATTCACAAGCTGGTGCAAACTCCCCACTTCGCCAGAATACCAGCGATAGCTGCCGCAAAAAACATCGCCACGGATGAGAGAGACAACTAACGCTAATGATATGCAGAGTAGGCGTTCCCGTGCAAAAACACACGAAAACACCACTTCGCGATATTCTCAACGACCAGCCAGATCTGCGATGCGACCCAAAAACAGGCGATAAGGCGTGTTAGCAGCAGGGATTTAACACCTGCCTTCTGCTGGTGCTAAGCAGGACGACTACCTGCTGTATGAAAGGGAGCCCAGCCCAGAGCCACATCTGAAGACCCACAGATGCCATGGAGACAATGAACATGCAGCCCGGAGACCCAAGAGGGCCACAACACCCACCACCACCACCCCCAGGACCAACCCCCCCTCGTGACTCCCCCCCAGACTACCACCGAGGCAGCGTAGGACAAGACAGCGGACCTTCCGAAAACGGCATGGCCCCTCAGCCACACAAGTGCAGAATGTGGGGAGAGGTGGGAACCAAGTATGTGTGAAGGAGGCAACTCACCCATGAAGAAGAATGTACACAATGCCAAGTGTGGCGGTGATGTGCTGGACAGACCACAGAATGCAGAGCACAGACATGTCCATGTGGACATATACTGCTGGTGTGTGTAGTTTTGTGGACAGTGGACGCAACCATGTTACCTCAGGCATTGGGGAAGACCTTGGACATGTAGCTGTGCCGTCCCCCCCTGTAAGCGCAAGCGCAGTGGGCTGGGCCGGGGTACACCACTCCAGCGTAGGAGTGCTGATAAAAAGGCCGGGGCCCTGGGCGTGGTTCTCTTCCGTGATGGGCAACGCGTCTGCCAGGGCGGCGCTCCTCACCCTGCCACGAGTCCGCCGCCGTGACCTCCAGACTCCACGACACAGGCCCCCAGCGCATCCAGCGGCACAGCAACACGGAGTCATGTGTGTGCCGGATACTGCCTTAGTCCTACACTGCGGTTAGCAGGTCCCACAATTCAAATCGTGCCACATTTCTGTTAATGGAGGAAACCACTAGTCAACAGACATTGCCCCCAGTGCGGCCCGCCCGGATGACGCATCATCGTTGGCTGCACAGGTGCCACTAACTCAGTGCACCACAAGTCATCGCCACGTGGCTGTGGGCCCTCGCTGACCGCTGCCTCCGGCCTACACTGCGGTCAGCAGGTCCCCCAAGTCAAACGACGCATCATCGTTGGCTGTGCACCCGCTGAGCGCTCCAGGTGCCACTGACCCTGTGCAACACAAGTCATCACCACGTGACTGTGGGCCCTCGCTGATCGCTGCCTCCGGCCTACACTGCGGTCAGCAGGTCCCCCAAGTCAAACGACGCATCATCGTTGGCTGTGCACCTGCTGATTAGTCCAGGTGCCACTGACCCTGTGCAACACAAGCCGAAGCCACGTGGAAATATTGAGGCAGAATTCAGTAGGCGAAAAACATTGCACCCAGTGCGGCCCGCACGGACGGCGCATCGTCGTTGGCTGTGCACCTGCTGAGCGCTCCAGGTGCCACTGACTCTGTGCAACACAAGCCGACGCCATGTGGCAATATTGAGGCAGAATTCAGTTGGCGAAAAACATTGCACCCAGTGCGGCCCGCACGGACGGCGCATCGTCGTTGGCTGTGCACCTGCTGAGCGCTCCAGGTGCCACTGACTCTGTGCAACACAAGCCGACGCCACGTGGCAATATTGAGGCAGAATTCAGTAGGCGAAAAACATTGCACCCAGTGCGGCCTGCACGGACGGCGCATCGTCTTTGGCTGTGCACCTGCTGAGCGCTCCAGGTGCCACTGACCCTGTGCAACACAAGTCGACGCCACGTTGCTGTGTGCCCTTGCTGACCGCTGCCTCCGGCCTACACTGCGGTCAGCAGTGCTCGCAAATCAAATTGAGTCTTGATTCATTTATGGCAGAGTCCAGTAGGCAACAGACATTGCTTCCAGGGCGGGCCGCCCGGACGACGCATCAGCGCAGGCCGCGCACCTGCCGAGCGCTCCAGGTGCCACTAACTCAGTGCACCACAAGTCATCGTCACGTGGCTGTGTGCCCTTTCTGACCGCTGCCTCCGGCCTACACTGCGGTCAGCAGGGCTCGCAAACCAAATCCAATCCTGACATGCAAGGACATGCCATCATCGCTGGCTGCACACCCGCCACCACTGCCAGGACCACCTCCAACCAACAACTCCCAGAGTCGGAGGAGTTTCACAGCCAGCCTATCTAAGTTGCTCACACCTGTCTTGGATGCCATCATCAGCTTGATACCCTGCTCAGCTCTTCAGATGCCACTAACTCAGTGCACCACAACACATGGACCCTTCATGATTGAGTTTTGTGCTGTGGACAGCGGATGCAACAATGTCACCTCAGGCAGTGGGGAAGACCTGGGACGATGATGATGAAGATGAGGCAGGTGTACCACACCCCACTGCAGCTGCAGCAAGAACATCCCGAAGGGACCAAATCATTAACAATTCCTTCACATGAGCACGCTCAGCTCTGGTGCCCCTACCTCAGTGCACTGCAAGTCATGGGCCCTTTATGATTGAATCTGTGTGTGTGATCCGATGAGCACTGTTCTAGTTGTTGCCAGCACCAACCACTCCCTGAGGGCTGGCTTACACTCACCCCACACCCATCCAGCACAGGCGTCACTGGACATGTGACCCTGGTAATAAAAAGTGGCCGGGCGCACGTGCCCGTAGCCAGTTCAACTATCTATCTAAGTGTGTCCGTGTGGTCATTATGTATGCATGCTGGGCCAGGGCCCTACCACATTACATTGTGCTTTGGACAGCGGACGCAACCATGTCACCTCAGGCAGTGGGTACGACCTTGGACACGTAGCTTTGTCCCCCCCCCCTGTAAGCGTAAGCAGAGTGGGCTGGGCCGGCGTACGCCAAGCCAGCGTAGGGGTGTGAAGGATTTCCCCGGGGCTCTGGGCGTGGTTCAGTTCTGGCCTGGACAAGGAAGTAACTAATGCGTGTGTCTCTGTTGTAATGTCGGTGCCACCCAGTCTGCAATCGACAATGTTGCAATGTAGCATGCACCCGGAGGGTGGGCTCGCACGAACGGGGAAATGAAGGAGCGCAAGACCGCTTGGGGTCTTGGCTCATACATGCCAAGTGTTGTGTGTATCTGTATTGCCGCAGCATGAGCCAGATGCCTAGCCTTAATCGCAGCGCGAGTTCAGCCAGGCATGAACTCTACGTCTGTGTCCGCCCTATGCTTCCCACAGGCCTACACTCACGTGGCCGCCCACCTCCAACGGCCAACATCACAGTGTCGTTGTGAGGCTTGTGGACATGCGCAGACAGGCATGACAATGGTGTGCCGTAGGAGTGCCAGTGATGCAACCGCGCAGCGCACACAAGTAAATAGGCTCGGGGGGAGGGAGGAGCAGCTGTGAGGCAACGTTACACACAGTGATGCCGCTCATGTCGAACATGAATCCCAAAGTCGCACACATCCCACCCCACCCCCAACAAGCCACTTCACAGTACCTGAATGCAAGCAGATGAGAAACTAACATTAGGGATGAAAGCTCCTTTGTCTGAACTATCAGGCGGAAGCACAGCTGCACCTCCTGACAGATACTATAGCAGCTGATGACGACTCCCACACTACGCACAGCCTGGCGAAAGACCAACGTATACACACCCCACACACAGAAGTCCTTGCTCGAAGTTATCTTGCATGGAATGGCCTTCACACTTACTCCCACATTAACGCAGGCGTACAACCGTTGCACACTAAAACAACTCACTGCTCCGAGCTGTGGCATTTCATCCACAGAACTGGCGCAGGTCAGAACAGTGCCGCTTCAACCAGAGCCACTAACGCAATGGCAGACCATCACGGACACTTGCACAACCCCTGTCACGTGGAACTCTACCGTGCACGTATGCTGCATTTACTGGGGGCACTGCCATTGGTAGTGCTGCGGATCAGTTACCGGCTGAGCTTCCGCCTTGCCAACGTCACCTGCATGCAGCCTGTGTTGCATTGTCGTTCATGCATATTCGAGTGGTCCATGGATATCTGCCTATCCAACAGGACGGTAGCCGAACTGGATTTCGACATGTGTGTGCGCCCCTGTTGGCCCACGACCATGAGTGTCACCGTGACACCCGTCTATGGGACGCCTAGATACTTGGCATACATGCTGGCAGCTGGACCTGGGAGATTGCAGAACTCCCCGTGTGCAGAGAGCAAATTGAGCCGCTCCCCTATTGGGCTGTAGTGCTAATTGGTGAAAGGGGGTGGACGCAGCACATCTGTCCCAACCTGCTAATGGTTAGCCTCGCCGTCCTGTTCGATGAAGTCGACGACGACCTCATGTTGGAAATGATTGCCTACGAAGCCGCACTAGCTTTCATGGACGTGTAACTACGTACCTGCAGACACAACAGTTTGGAACCCATTGCACATGTCCCGACACCTTGTTGGAACTTGGGGTTCTGGTCACATCTCTCACGACGACAGTGGACATGGCTGCATTCGCCTGGACTCCGAATACATGAGTGGACAACAATGCGGGTAAACACACACCTGTGAATGGTGCGGCACTCCCCCGGAGAGGACAGCGGCGCTTGGCAACGTTCCACGTTCTGACATACTGCTGCATTGGTCTGCATGTTGTGGCACTTATCTTGGCCGTACTGACACGCATATGCTAATAAAGTCTACCCACCTTCACTTGTATTCAACTGTGATGAGTGTTGATTTGCATGACAATGTGTGTCTCACTGCCTATCTGGGTCACAGCCATACATGCATTACTGCACCATCAGGGATGTGGGGTTGTACTAGTACATTATCATCTCACAGTTTCCTGCTATGCCACAGGCGAATGGCCATTTTCCACACACAAGCGGCAGCAGTTGTGTCCTCTGTTCTGTTGTGCTGGTGTTGCTGTTTGTTCAACATTGTTGTAAATGCTGCGGTGCTCTGGATCTTATGTGTGTGTGCTGCATTGTAGGTGAGTTGCCCCTTCAGCTCTGATTTGGCTGGCCCTTATCCCTTTCAGGCGGTGTGGCTTTCACTTCTGTGCTTATGCAGTGCTGTGATGTTGCAGACTTGGGTAAATTGGGCTCTTGGTTGGAGTTGTGACTTGGCCATGGTTTGTCCGCAGATGTGCTCTACTTAATTGTGCATGTGTGCCATTGTGCCCATCTCCCCCCGTCCCCCCAGTCCCTGGTGGTTACTCACCCTGTTGCTGTTGTGTCGGGTCATGTTGAGCAGTGTCCGGTTCCCCAACTCCTGCCACCGTCTCCCCACTGATGACTGTGGACACCATTTCCTCCATCTCATCCAGCTCCTCCTGTGGCGCTGGACTCCCACCTCCAGTCTGCATTGCTGCCTTGTGGTTGTCTGCGAGTTTCTGCTTGGTCTTGCGCTTCACATCATTCCAGCGCCTCTTGACCTCGTCCATTGTCCTCCTCAGCACTCCGACTGCATTCACCTTGTCCAGGATGGACTGCCATATTGTATTTTTTGTTGCCGATGACACAGTGGAGGTGATGTACAGTTGTTGATGGTGTTCTATCACCTCCGTGATCAGGATCCTGTTTTCCTGCGGACTGAACCGCGTCTTCCTCTTCTTCTTCTCCTTGCCCTTCCCTGACCCCGAGGTCCCAGGCTGGACCTCCGTGGGGCTTGTGGGGTTCTGGTTGTCCTCTGTGCTTGCTCCCGCTACCTCCATGGAGCTTCGCAGTTGTTTGTGTTTTGTTTATGTTTTGTGTTGCCGCTTTTATTGTGCTTTTTGCAGCCTGACTTGTGGGACTTGCAGGCCTGGCGCTGCTTCTCGCTGGATTTTTTATCGCGGTTGGGCACACCGCAACTTTTTTCACGTTCGGGTTGAGATTTTTATCGCCGTCCCAGTAGTGTTATCGCGGACATTTGCCGCGTTATCGGGGTACTATCGCATGTTACCGCCGTGTTGTGAATGCCACGTTAACACAGGATTATTTTCCCGCGATAGACGGCGATATGAAAACTTGCATTAACCTATTTTGGCGATGATTATCGCACGTTCTTGAGAATATCCCCCTCTGTTAATTTTCAGTATAGGAACTGCATACCCTACTCAGTACATTATAGTAATTTTAGGAGCATGTATACTGGACCTTCAAGTGCCCCTGGTCCCCTCCTCTTGTGAGAATATTAGTACGGTATTGGCCATTTGTTATTTTTGGGCACTTCTAAAACTGACGCCAAATCCTGATACATTAAAGTTATACAAAAGGATACTCATAGACCTTCACTGTAGGTATTCAATGTACCAACCTTACCATTTCGCCTCTCGTTTTTTAAAATGCAAAATTAGCAAAATACCTATCCCTTCAAATGTACATACACTTCACCCGTAACATTGCTGAGTGATTATAGTGTTGGCTCCTCATGGACGCTTGGTATTGCTTTGTGACAATAAAGCACCAGTGTTTTTTTTTTTTTAATTTGTTATATTGAATTTCTGTGCATGAGAGGACAACAGTACTTCAAGCAAGTTCAAACATTACATTGCAATAACACATGTCATAAGTGGGATGCCAGCCAGGCTCGGTGGTACAACATCTGTTGTTCTTAGCGGGAAAGAGCACTTTGGCCAAAAACATATATCATTGGTAACAACAATTATAACCGTGGGGTTTGCTTGGTATAAGAGTAAGTCATGTCGTGCAGCTGGGGTAGCCGAGAACGGACAGGTACTAGCTGGGGCTGTCTGACAATGGTGTCTTTTTGGACTCAGGATTCAGGCATAGTCAAATGCTATGCTGCAGTGCAGATTCCCTGGTTCATCACAAATATGGATGAGAATCCGAACATGAAATGCATATACAATAGTTAACATGAGCAGCATAGCTTTGTTAAAGTAAAAGCTATTAACATCCACTTGTTCTGTAGCCCCATGTATTCTTTTCTGGATTCCTCTACGCCCAGATATACCCAAGATGCCATACACTCTTCCTTATTGCGGGTTATTTATGGTGCGCACTACGAATGTGGAACTAAAGGTATGTCTTTACATTAGTTTCTTCTTGTAAGCAAGCTTGAAATTAAACCAGCAAATACAAGAGCTTCTGTAGAAAAGGCAGTACCAACAGAAGGCCAATTCTCTGAGTACTACAAACTACCTACATACAATCCCCAGACCGCTCAATTGTTCCTCCTGGCAGAAATCAACAAGAAAATGGCTTGGTGCATGTGTAAAAGTGACGTGACGCTCTTCCTGTGCGATCCCTGACATGACAAATAGCCCACCCAATATCATCATATAAGAAAGAGGGGGCAGCGGAGAGCGCTCCTTGTAACAGACTTCCCCGCCTCGCATCAGCCAAGCGAATCATCCGTGCTGGAGCGCCGGAAACCAATGCGCTTAGTACGTGCCGAGCCAGGGGCTGAAACGTCCGCACGGCAAAACCCACAGGGCTCGTTGGCAAGGAATGGCGCACCGCCAAACTGCAAGAGCCCCCTCTGCACACTAATCCTTGACCTATTGCGCCAAATCACGCACCCCGAACAGCCAGGAGGCTGGAGCAACCGGCCCTAAAGTGCATCGCAAGAAGGCAAGAGAAACCGCCAAAAAAGGAGGGCCTTGTACTCACCACAGGAAATCACCTACAGCCAATACAGGCTCCTGGCACACACCGCGACACGACAGCGTGTCCAGCGGGGTAACAAAGAGGCCTGCACCAGGGTTCAGCCAGTGTAAGTACCTGGCCCCAGTCCCCCCCCCCATCCCACCCCAAATGCTGAAAAAGAGGCGGGAAAGCGCCGGAAGGGAGGGACTCCCCCAGGGGTCCCAAAGAGTGGCGCGAGGGTGAGTGTGCCACAGTACTGTGTTTAGCTTTCAGAAGTAATATCATTGAGAATAGCTGATGTGTAGTTTTCCTACTAGTATGAAACACCACCCCTGGTAATACATAATTGCTGTACTACCTTGTGCATTGATATTTTCGTTGGCATAGTTGTTTACTACCGGCCGTATTTATTCTCAACAAAGCAAAAATTAGACCAAGGAGATAACATGTAAAATTGGTGACTAATGGAATTTGTGAGTATTGCACATCACATACTGGCTAACTGGATGCTGAAGAAAAACACAACTGTGTTCGCTAGGCTACAGTGCAGTGTGTTGCACTGAGCTCTAGATGAAGACGTGAGAGAAATGAAGAGACCTGAGATCTTACATGTTACTTTCATCATGCTTTTTTTTCAAAATGTCATGTTCATGCTAATACTGAATTAAATATATAAACAAAAAAGTGAAATAGGCAAAATCTTATTTTTTTATTTTAGTCCACCTGCAGGTGAACTCTGGTTTATAAATGTATAAAAATCCCCTGCACAGTCTTGACTACAGAATAGGGTCTGAATATAGAAAACTGCCTTTGTTCAGGTATGTAGCTTGCTTGCAGGACAACGCGAAGCATTCTCAGGTGTCGTTGGATACCCACAATCATTCTGATTGACTCCAGTGGCCCTAAAACTGAAACCTTTTGTGATTGGTTAAAATACTGACCAATCCCGATCTCCGTTGTTTCCGCTGTCAGAAAGGCCCCAATTTCATCCCTTTAAGAGAGGTCCAATTTTTAGCACCATTCTGATTGATTTCTGGCATCCACACAGAATCTCTGTAGGATGTGAGCCGGTAGTCTCTTGATGTTCTGTGGACCACTGCAGGATAGTGCATACTTCTCACAGTTTTTTCAGTCTATGGCAAGCAGAACCTAAAAGGCAGTATCATTGCCGGATTTGCATGTGCTTAGAGAAGACCAAAAAAAATAGTTTGGACGTATATTCCTAACTGCACAACTTTCAGTTTTTTTTTATAGTTTTTAAAGTTTAAATTATATCATTATATTTTAAGGATTCCCTGTCAGCTAACCTCACCAATGCAAGCCCAATTAGGCCACATAGACACTGCACCTCCACCCTTTGGAAAATGCACATGAAAGGACTACCTCCTCAATCCTCCTATGCTAGCTTTGACTTAAAGGGCAAGGAATAGGCCGAATGCTGTTCTGTATGAAAATAAGACAACGTGTCCACATGCTGGCAGCCATCTTTTTTCATAAAACCTATTTCTAGGTGGTGTGCTCTTTGCTTCCACCCAGCAAACGTGCTCTTCTGCATTCTACCACGAACATAGAGCTTTGTTCAGAAGCAGAAATACAATCTGCCCCTACTTTGAGGAGCTCCCTCCATCCTGTTTGTCTGGCCTGACTTGATGCAGGTGCTTTGATCCCTCCTTGTGCTCCATCGGTCGTTGAGGAGTCATGTGACTCCATTAATCACTAGCACACATGACTAGGCCTGGCCGACATTTTTGTCATCCTGGCATAATCTCGTGCAGTTTCTGACAATGTGCATTATGCCTTTTACACAAAATTCCTGAAATTAAGCCATTACACCATGTCTTGTAGTTTCAACCTCATTCAGGTAAAATTCCTATCATGGGAGCATGTGAACAATGTGAATGAACAGAATGTGAGGATGCGATTTGTGCAAAAATATGGCACTAAATGTCAGATTTGCATTTCACATAATTGTGCATAATTGTTCTGAAATTTTGCGTAATGATGCAAAAGGAAATTATGAATATTTTTACACACACGTATACATAACTTTAATCGGGAAATGCCCATTTCTAGCCATTGTGGTACTGAGTGATGGCGGTCTCCTCTGAGAAAGTATCTGTGAAGAGGTAAATGATGTATAATATCTTAGCACCCACTTATGCAGCAAAACTTTGAGAAAGTCAGTCTCTAAAACCCTTGTTTCATTGACTTCACACTGAATTACAAGTCGGTGTGCCTAAATCAGGACATTCCATCCAATTCTGTCCTACCTCTCCTGTTCCAGATTTCAATTTGATTGCCGCTTCTTAGGAATTGCTGCTTCCAAAGCCTAGCCCTACTTTGCACAAACACCTACTTCATCTGGCTTCCTGCATCCACACCACAGTTCGTTATGAAGTTGGAAACTTGAATACATTTGAGCAAATGGTACATTTATGCCTGGGCGCTGCGGGAACATTTCAGAAGGATTCTCAAGTCATCCTTTGAGACAGTTTCAGAACATTGTCCGATCGATGGTTTTAATATTTAATGCTTATCTTTCTTTTTGATGTTTTCATTGCCCTTAAGTCTGACGTGAGTGTGCTGGTCACACAATGAAGAAACGTGTTTTTCCCCATCTAACTGCAGTGATTGCCACACGAGTGCAGGGACAGTGCCCTTTGACCCCGTAGTCTCACCTAAGGTGTACTCTGCAGAGACCATTTTGTTGTCCCATCATTGTTCATTTAACGACCACTCAACAACCACAAAACAGGATTTATTTAATGAAACACATTCATTTCTGATCACCTCTGTTTAAAGACATTTCAAGCAGAGGTCGGATGTGATGCCTTAGAAGTCGTCCGAGCTGCCCCCAGTTGTACTTATCTTCACACATTCTTAATACATACGTTGTTGTCCTTCATCTCAGACAAACCAATGATTCTTGTAGCTTCCGGTTTGCAAATGGCCGATTTCTATTTTCTGGTCTTATGTTTTTACAATTAGATTGCTTTTGTGGGGGAGAAATCAATTTCACTTTCTTGAGGCGTTTGTCATTTCTCAGTATGAAATCCCTGTTAATAATGTTGTGAAGTGTTCTGCCTAGGGCTGATATCAATGCATCCTTATCGATTTATTTTCTTAATATATTTTTCCTCTGCCAATCCTTAAACATCACAGACGTCTTCTGAGAAAGCAGATTAATAGAACCTTGAAACTTCTATTAGCAATGTTCTCTTACACTTAGTCCACATTGTCCAGTATAATTTGTCACATACCTATAGAGTTGCATTTGTGTATGTTGTTCACGCAATCTGTAGGGTAAAAGAGCCAATGAACTTGCTCCGCACGCTTCTTATACGATGGGAGTGGCTGTGCACATGGCCGCCTTCCAGTGTGAGCTTGGAGCGTGTGTTCATAGCGCAGGCTACCAGGCTTGGGACCTCCCACACGGAAGCTTTCAGATTTTGCACACATTATGATATGTCACCCATCTCCTGCTTCAGCCTGATGCCGGCAGCCGCCAAAGGAGGGAGTCCTTTGATGGGTTTCCACATAGCTATCTACTTAAAAGCACGTGGACCATCTTATGGTCTGATTTACAAAGGTTCCTTTTAAAAGTCAAAAATGTATTCACATCCACTTACATCTATATCTGAAGTATATTTCCAACTTTTTAGAAATGTTCAAAAGCAATCAAGGTTATTCCTGTTATTCTGCGACTGTCACAAATTTCGAGGACTAGAAGATGGGAAAGTGTATTTACATGTGCAAACATTTTCTTTTTTCCCCTCTAGGTTTCTCCATGTAGAATTTAATTCCCCACCACCCCTCTCAGTTTTTGGGGTGTTTTATCCCAGTTTCCCCTCAAATGCATTTACTCATTTTCGTAACTGGAGAAAATGTACTAATGTATTTCGGGCAATAAAATACCTGCAAAATGTTGAATACCCACAGACGCGTAAGCTTGTTGTGGTACTTTTCTGTCTAAGAAATTTCACTATACTAGCGGAATATTCACGTGAGATCTCCTTTGTGAAGTCATGAGCCACTACTCGTAGTTTTGCCCTCATAAATCATCGTTTTTGTGAATCTAAACAGTTTTTAGAAGTGGGCTTGTAATCATGAATGCACAGGAGGGCAAAAAATATATAAAAATGTATAAACTAGTTTTGACCCCTGAGTGTGCCTCAAAGAGTGACTGGATTATTGAAAGGTGCAGAAAGGGAAATCTTCCTTAAACTCAGTGGCGAAGCATTGAGCTGATCTCAGGTTAATAACTCAGCTATTTCCTTAGCCCTCGCACTATTTCCCGAATTTGCAAGTAGGATGGTGGTAAACAGTTTTCTTTTACTCTAGCGCTGAAGGCTGTTTTAAAAGTGAAGTATTGTGGTCCTTCCCACGTTTACCTCCTGTTTTCTCCCTACTCCCTTCTCTTTCTTTTTTATTACTTTCAGATACAGTTTTAAACTTTTTATAGTTCACTTTCTCATTGTCAACCGTATCTAAGAACACAACTTTTAAATTTAAATGTACGTACATTAATATCCCCATGGTTCTCTGTGTTTCCCAACATTGGTCTAAATCTTTCACAAATGTATCTCCATAAAATGCTTTGTGGTGGGCTGCTCAGGGCACTGAGGAGACTGATACCCCTCATCAGCCAACCACCCTTTCTCCTGCTCTTGGCCACTGCACAAAGATTCCCAGTTAGGTGAGCCCGCCAGCACCCTCCCCGCCCACACCCGGACCGCTGCAAGCACCTTCATGCCCACCAGCATCCTGCTGCCCCATTCCCTGCTTCTGCCCTCCTCAGATCGTACTGGTATTCGTGAGAAGGTGCAGCCTCGTGATACACCATTTCCTGGTTCAGAGTGTCCGTCCCTGAGACATCCTAGGCCAGAAAACGGTCATCTCGAGGTAGGTTCGTAGTTTTTCACTACGCCTTGCGTGGTCGCTAAAAATGGTAAAACTTTGAAATGCTAACCGTACGCCAAAATCTTTCAAATTTGCCTTACTTTGCCAATGCGTAATAAACAATGTGCATATGTCAAACAAAAGCCCAGGTTTGAGGACAGTTTGCGTGGAACCTGGTATTTTAAACCGTGTGAAATAAACTTTGGAGCCCAAATTGAAATGTATTGCGGCATGCAGGATGAGAATGCAGTGACGTCATAGGCTGTGTATGATCAAGAGCTCTTCAGGAATGACTTCCACAAGACTGTGATTTCTTGAGGATTTGATCTTACTTTATGTTGTAGCCTAACACACACTTTCTTGTTCAGTCCTCCAGGTTCTCGCTCTTCCACTCCTAAGAGTGACTCGGAGTTGGTCAGTAAACCACTGGAGAGAGGAATGCTGAAGCATAACCCACAGATGCACTGGGCCTGGGGAGAACTTCCACAAGCTGCAAGGGTATGTAGACACAGTGAGAACTGTTTATTCTTGTGAATCATTACATCATGTGCATTTTGGTAAAATGCTGTGTGTAAAGGTGATTATCACTAAAACCAAATTAAGGGGCATATTTACAAGGGCATTGCTCCACAGGAACGTCACTTTTAATGACGTTCCTGTGGGGCAATGCCCTGCTCCATATTTACACCACCTTGTAAATATGCCCCTTACCGCAGCAGTCCACCGCGGCAAAGGGGCGGGCAATGAGTGTTGCTGTGGGTGTTCCACCGCATAACCCATTGCTTTTTGACGCTGCCCCCTATTTACAAGGGTAGCGTACATATGGGGCAGCGCCAAAAATAAGACCAAGTAAAACCTGGTCTTAAGCAGGTGCAATGAGGAGAAATGAATAATTTCTTCTCTTTTTTGTTGTTTCTATGTGTGCTGCATTCTGTAGCACACATGGAAACAGCAAATCGCCATTAGTGATTGTTCATGTACAGGAAGGTGTTCCTTCCTGCACATAAACAATCATTAAAAAATGACGTTTTGCAACTTATATATGTGCTGCATTCTGCAGCACACATAGAAGTTAAAAATCGCCATTATTGATTGCTTTTGTGCAGGAAGGTGTCCCTTCCTGCACATGAACAATCATTCCCTGTGGTGCAAGGGTGCATGCATTGGTGCTAGGCAGCTAAATTTAGCACCAGCGCTAGGGGAAATGCAAGGATGTGCCACATTCTTGTAAATAAGGCGCATGCCTGCATTTTGAAACTGTTGGAGCGTGGTGTTAACAACTTTGGCTTAACACTGCGCTCCGACAGTTTACTTGTAAATATGCCCCTAAGTTTCAAATGAAATACCGTCACAAAAAATAATTGCATACCTTACTCTTCGTGTGAACATCAGTCTCTGTTTCCACCAGGAGTTTAGATTGTAGGTGAAAATGCTCTCCAAAATAAGTTTGAAAATGTTGTTTAAGTAGAGAAATAGCACTGTGTCAGACAGATACTCACAAACACCTTTTTGGACTACTCAGGCTGAATTCTTACAGCCCCAGACCTACAGCACAAAATCCATCTCCCCTTCTCTCAATAGTAACCACTCCATCCCTTAACTCCCAGCACCTGGGACCACAGTTATGTTAACCCCAAGGGGTGACCTAGTTCCCAAAACCTCATGACGACAGTGTCAACCCCACTCATTAAATGTTTCAGTCTTATTAACTTTCTCTGCATTTGTTTTTACCTGTTCTAAATAAAGTGTGTTTTGCATGCCGTAAGATGATATATTTACGGCTCTATGAAACGCTGAAATAGACATACATAAAAAAATGATGTGAACGCATTTCTGTGAAAGGAAAATGATTTACTGATGCAAGCATTATCAATAAATATTTATTAAGATTTATACAATTCTATCTCTATTTTTTTTTAAACTTTCTTTTTTGCTTGGTAAAACAACTTACTATAGCAGTACAAACAAAATAAAGACTTTTTAAAGCTTACATTTCCATTAAGATTAAATATTCTAAATAGGATGAAAGGCTGGGCCCGTGAATACAAAAACAAAATATACCAAATGTTAGTCACCAGCATCTGCTGTGTAAGTCATCATTAAAAAGATCTTTAACAAACACGCTCCTGGCTTGATCTTGTTATAGAAGAGTACTTAAACGTTTGATTGGGGTTTCAAGATAGCTAACCAATAGCACACATTCTTGATTCCTAGCACCCAATTCCAAGAAAGCTAGTGCATGCACCATATTGTTTAGCCTACACCTAAAAAGTATGTGCTTTAAATATTTGCCTCTGATATCCCTTAGCCCTGGACAAATCCATAACATGTGTTGAACAGTTTCTGTGTCAAGAGCATGAAGCATTCATTCTTAACCATGGCTGTAAAGACAACAATGGCCATTGTATTTAAGCGGAACCTCAAAAAACCCAACCTTATTGTCAGGACCAGAGGCTCTGTTAACCATCTGGCTATTTTGAACTACTCATATCTTTGTGTAACAATCAAACAAGCTTAATTCATGTATCTTCAGTTTTAGTTTGATCTTTAAAGAACATTTTGTAACTTATTTGTTATCACTAAGGAGGCATGCCCTTAGAACTTCCTCCAGTGTTTTAATCTGGCTTTATGCCCCATCTTTGTGGATTAGCATATTTCGATTTCAGTCAATAGGTGGTTGCTACCTTTGCAGAAATTTGGACTTGTGGATGTCCTAACAAATCTTAATTTAAGTAGCACTTGTGGAGTTGATTTCCACATGTCCAGTAATTGCCTTAGTGCATTGCAACTGATTAAATCCAGCCTGGTGTACGCAGATCCCTTGAATGCTGCTTAGATGATACTATGATATCTACAATTTCCTTTTGGATCACCTTTATATTAAATTTGACAATGTTTATTTAAAGATGTTTCATTGCTCTTATAGGGATATTGACGCAAGAGAGTATTTATGTGCTTAATGCACAGACACGCAGCTATAGCCGCTGGATCTTGTTTAGTCTCACACCTTGAATTAGATGCTAATAGTCAGAGTTATTGATGTAGGATATACAAACAGTCTGGTGAGCATTAAGAATTTGAGGGCTTTAGCACATCCTAGGAGAGTGTATATACTCCTTTCACACCAGAGGTCACTCTTCAGTGTAAGGCACCGTGCATTTGGACCTAGTACCTAGAACATGTTACATGCCGAAGAAGAGATAACTATGAGTTGTGTGCTATACAGGTGTACTCCCCCAGTCACTGACACATGCACTCACCAGAAGAGCCCTCCTGAGCACATTGCATGCAGTACGCCATATGACTCGTATCGAGAAATAAGCTATCAATTTCAGACATTTCATTAAAATTTTAATGTCAATTAAGGTATTGTTTTTACCTTCTCTCATTTCACCTTACTTTACCAGAGACTTTAAATAATAAACCAATGCAATAAGTGGCATACAATTAACTGTACATATATTTCTATCTATATTATAGAGTTGAGGTACAAAATACTGAGTCTTTGTAACACGTGAATTTATTAATTATAGTCAATCTGTAAAACTCATCCATATAAATTGAGCACCTATTTGTTTTATTTAGGTGATATGCTTGTAAACAGTGAACTAATCACATAAAAGAGCTTCAACTTTGTAGCTATTATGTGAGAAAATGAGAAAGCTGTGGCAAATGTATATTTTGTTCTTTTATGTAAAGCAGTGTGCATATATAGCTCACATAACCATGAGCTGCACGACCATGCTATATGTCTGATATGTTGTCATTAACACCTGGATTTAGATACGTCGATCCTCAGCTGTGGATCTGTCACTCACCACTCCCTCTAGGAGGTGTATATCTCACTGTTAGTTAAATTGACATGTCAAAACAAGTCAGTTTGATTTGTAATGCTACTCAGAAAATTTCCATGTGTTAATAGTTTGTGACCAGTTGTCCACCTGCGATTTGATGACTTATTCCAACCTTAAACGTCCATTTACACCTAAACTAAATTAAAGAGTAAATATATAATCAGTTCTAGAAATTGGCATGCCACTTAGTTAAGGAGAAGATTTAGACTTTAGGAGTGTGGTTAGATTCAAGACTTTCCATGGATGGCCATGCACATATGATTGTTGCCGCTTTTAAATACTGCCCGATGGTTCTCTGTAGAGCTTTTGAACGAAGGTGATCTTGCAAAAATTTCTGGATAAAACCCCGTTGTCAAGAGCTCAAAATAAATGTTCCCGTTGCCAGTCCGTAACTACTTTATTAAGAATTTGTGTTGTTTCGCATCACTTTGTATGACTTTTTGCAAGACCACTGACTTATTGTCAGTGAAATTGCTCTCCCACCCTCGCAGCTTCACCATCAAGTGAGGCCCTCCTAAGCCCCTGCACTCTCGAGTGTTGGTGTTCGAGGCCCTCCTCCACCCGCAGGCTATACCTGCGCCTCATCCCAAGTGGTCCAGTGGACCTCTCACTCTTTCTCTTGCTCCGTTTTTCTGCTTGCTTTTTCCTTTCACCTTTTTCCTTTCACCTTCATTTTTCACCCTTTTACTGTCAGTCTCTTTCTATCACTTTCCATCCTCCTTTTCACTTTTACTCTGTTTTCACTCTACTCTTTATTCTGTGCACCTCTCTCCCGTTTTTTTTTCCCGCCACTGCTGCCCCCGCATCCCCTCCCCCCCAGCGCGACCAGCCCAAGCCAGTTTCCCCTCCCCGCCTCCCAGCTGTCCAGCCCTCCCCGACCCCTACTTAATGGCGGCTGCTGCACGGGCGCGCCGTTCGGCACGCCAAAGGCAAGCCCGTCTGCGCCCGTCCGCGACCCGAATGCGACCAGTGCCAGGAACCCTGGACCTCCGAATCGCCAACGCTACAACCCAGCAGCACTCTACGCACTCAACCCAGGGCGCAACAACAACTGCAAGCTAGCATCACCAGCCGACACCCACGGACCCTTCAGCTGTCACCGCTGCCGCCACTCCTGCAGCACCGCCAAGACCACGGATCCAGCACAACCCGCCCTCAACAACGCGTCCGCACCAAAGACCCTGCAATGCATCCTCCTCAACGTCCGATCCCTCCACAAACACGCCACCGAAATCTGGGACCTCCTCGACAGCACCACCCCGGACGTCGCATTCTTCCTTGAAACCTGGACCAACACCACCTCGGGACCTGACATCACCATCGCCATTCCCCAAGGTTACAAGATCTCCCGGAAGGACCACCCCACCCGCCCTGGGGAGGGAATCGCCATCGTCCACACATCTACCCTCCGACTGAGCACACTTTCCGACGAGCCCACAGACCTGATGGAACACCTACACTTCAAGATACAGGCCAGCCCTACCACCACCCTCCGGGGAACCCTCATCTACCGACCCCCCGGACCCCGCGGACCATTCACCAACTCCATCATGGACAGCATCACCCCGCAGGCCATCGCGTCCACCAACTACACCTTGCTGGGAGACCTCAACTTCCACCTCGACAACCAACAAGACCCCAACACCACATCCCTCCTAGACAGCTTCTACAACATAGGACTCTGCCAGATCGTGACTGAACCCACGCACTCAGCAGGACACACCCTCGACCCCATCTTCACCACAGAAAACTCCATCACTTTCAGCCACACCACCGAACTCCCGTGGACAGACCATCGCTGCATCCATTTCACCTTCAGAACACCCACCATCCACAGAACCCAGCACCTGCTCCCACGCAGAAATTGGACTAAAATCACCGACGACCAGCTCACCACCTCACTCGGCAACCCCACCCCAACCATCGCGGACAACGACGACCCCAACACCGCAGCCTGAACCTTGAACAGATGGATCTCCGACTGCGCCAACACCATAGCCCCCCTCAAGAAGAACAACAACACACACGCCAGGAAAGCCAGCTGGTTCACCACCGAACTCCGAGAGTCCAGTCGCACATGCCGCCGCCTCGAAAAGGCCTGGAGGGACTCCAAATCTACAGAAGCCCACAACAACTTCAGAGCCGCCACCAATGCCCACCACCAACTCATCAGAAATACAAGAAAGAAAGCGATCAAAGACAGAATCTCCACGCATGCGCACAACAGCAAAGAACTCTTCAGCATCATCAAGGAGTTCGCCCAACCCATCAACGAACAAACATCCCTCCCTCACAAGACCTCTACGACAAACTCAGCACCTTCTTCCACCACAAAATCAAGAACATTTACGACAATTTCGACGAAGACAGGCAACACACAGAACCCTCACCAACCACCCCGACACCTTAAAGCCAACGATTGACAGCTGGACAGCCCTCACCACCGAAGACACACTGAAGACGATGAAGTCAATCCACTCCGGGGCCCCCACGGACCCCTGCCCCCACTACATCTTCAACAGAGCCGCCGACACCATTGCCCCCATGCTTCGCCACACCATCAACCACTCCCTCGCGAAAGCACGCTGAGATCAACCCCCTCCTGAAGAAACCCTCGGCGGACCCCACCGACCTCAAGAACTCAAGACCCATCTCCCTGCTCCCGTTCCCAGCTAAAGTATTTGAGAAAGCCATCAACAGCCAACTCGCCACCTTCATCAAAGAGCACAACATCCTCGACTCCTCCCAATCCGGCTTCAGAAAGAACCACAGCACGGAAACCGCCCTCCTCGCCGCAACAGACGACATCCGCTCCCTCCTGGACAGAGGAGAGACAGTAGCCCTCATCCTCCTCGACCTTTCAGCGGCCTTCGACGCAGTCTCTCACCGCACCCTAACATGCAGACTTCACGACGCAGGGATCCGGGACAAGGCCCTCGACTGGATCCGCTCATTCCTCTCCGGCAGAACGCAGTGGGTCAGACTCCCTCCCTTCCTCTCGGACCCCACACCGACCACCTGCGGAGTCCCCCAAGGATCCTCCCTCAGCCCCACGTTGTTCAACATCTACATGGCTCCGCTCGCCCCCATCGTCAGAACCCATGGACTCAACATTGTTTCATACGCAGACGACACCCAACTCATCCTCTCCCTATCCAACGACCCCAACCCAGCCAAACACAACTTTCAAGAAGGCATGGAAGCAGTCGCCAAATGGATGAAGAGCAGCTGTCTACAACTCAACACAGACAAAACAGAAGTACTCATCATGGGCCCACACCCCGACGCCTGGAACGACACCTGGTGGCCCCCCGCCCTCGGAAGCCCACCCACCCCCACGGACCACGCACGCAACCTCGGAATCATCCTGGACTCCGAACTCAAAATGGACCGCCAGATCAACTCCGTCGCATCCTCCTGCTTCCACACCCTCCGCCTCCTACGCAAGACCTTCAAATGGATCCCCCTCGAACACAGAAAGACCGTCACACACGCCCTTGTCACCAGCAGACTTGACTACGGCAACGCACTCTACGCCGTTATCAACAAAAACCTCACCCGCAAACTTCAAAACATCCAGAATGCCGCCGCCAGACTAATCCTCAACCTGCCACGACACTGCCACATCACCCAGCACCTGCGCACACTCCACTGGCTCCCCATTGAGGCAAGAATCACCTTCAAGATTCTCACCCACGCACACAAAGCCTTCCACAACACCGGGCCAGCATACCTGAATAGCAGACTCACATTCAACGCACCCTAAAGGACCCTACGATCAGCCCAGCTCTCCCACGCCGTGGTCCTTCACACCAGGGAGTCCAGATCCGGAGGACGCTTCCTCGCGGCCAGAGCCTGGAACGCTCTCCCGCTCCACCTCAGACAGACGACATCACTCCCCAACTTCACAAGGGACCTCAAAACATGGCTCTTCGATAGACCTCCTTCTTGATGGACATGACCCTGCGCACCCCCCCAGCACCTTGAGACCCTTACGTGTGAGTAGTCGTGCTCAACAAACCCATGATTGATTGATTGTGCAGCACATATCTTGATAAATCTGGCCCCAAAATGTTTTGTTTGACCTGCGTGTTATTGAGCCCTATTTGCCCTCCCATATATTCACCATCATAACTAATCACTTTAACATGAATACTATGTTTCAGATATGTCCCTTTTGCAATAGTAGTTCGCTGTCCTGGACCCCTAGAGGTGCCTGAAAAAACAGGGGCACTGAAATTACAAATTATGGTAAAGTGGGTTGCCCTCCTTCATGCCATATTATCTGGTTTATATTTTAAAACTGGGACATAGATCACCAGACAGCTTGCCCAGGACGAACTTCCTCTCATCTGTTGAATAACGCCATGTTTCTTTCTGGATAAGCTGGCTTTGTTTGTAAAATGATGGAATATTACAATCTCCTGTGGCACCTTCAGCATGCATGTTGAGCATGTGGGAAACCTAACTTGGCTGGGCCACTTTACTACTTTCTGGCAGCAAACAGTGTAGTTGGCACAATCATTTTCTCTAGTTGTACCGGTTTGCTGTACAGTTCCTCAGAGTTCTTCCTTTATTTCTCTTGTACATGTACAGTGAATGTTTGACGTCACTTCTATGACACTGCAGCTCTCATTTTCACTCTTTGTTTTGTTGATGTTGACATCACGATCAACTGCACATTATGTGCCCGAGAATCTTGATGACCAGATAGAAAAGACGATCCATAAGCTGGCCAACTTTGCTCCTCCGCCTCTTCCAAGTGTAATACAGCCTCCACCTTTTGTGCTCACGTAATTCCCTTTAAAGAAGTGACCATGGTGGGAGATTTGGTGGATACTAGCCTGGGTATGAATGCTCACTTGAGTTCATTGCTGAAGATGAATTTTGTCTTGCATGACATTGAGAGGCATGCTGGGTGGTGCTCCCCCTGGATACTGTGTCCCAGCGGTGACAGTACATTCATAGAGTCCCTGTGCAGGCAAGTACGGGCCACGTTTAGGATCTCGCGACTCAGCCGTAGATATTTATCAGGTTCAGCACCTTTTGGCAACAGGATGACCTGCTAGGTTTGAAGTTCTGCTCCGCAAAAAAGTGCCACAGTGACGTGTCAAGTTCGGTTATATCATGCAGTGATGTAAGAGTTATATGGTCCATGTGCAGCATCTCTGTACTGATATCCCTGCTCTCCTAGATTGTGTTTACTCTTTCTCTGCATTTAGAAAATGACTAGGACCACATCCATTTGTGTTTTTCCTCTTCCTTTTTAATGGGAACTGGTAGTCAAGGGGCCAGCAATCATAGATTATGGGGCCACTGTTCAAAGCGCTCAGTATAACGTAATACAATATTTAGCTAAATTACCTCTTGCACCTTTTCAGGGAGACCTGAGACATCTATACAGTGTCACATCATTTCTCACTCGCTAGTAGAAGGAGAAGTAAATATGTCAGCAACATATTTTATTGAAATGTTTTACTTGAAGGCTCTATAAGATGAACAGGTGTTTCTCAATGTCGTTTAATATTTTCTATTTGTTTTAATTTTCTGTATATTTTTATAGATGTCCACGCACAAGCCGCGTGAATCCAATCTCCGAAATGTAAATCTTTCTGAAAGCACCCACTTCCGGGTTATTCAAGAAGACTCCCCTACTTCTGACCTCCCACGAAGCTTTGCCGCCCTTTCTGCAGAGGACCACGTGGATGCTAGAGCCCTTGAAGAGACAGTCCATGATCCTGAGCCGGGCTCTGGGCCGGAACACGAGGCTCATCAGGGCCCTGAGCCCACAACCATATCTATAACTGTGCCGGACATCGACTCTCAAGGAGCGGCCGCACCACCGCTGAGCACGGAGGAAGAGAAGAACCACACCACGGTTTGCATCAACCAGCCCGTGAGCAAAACAGATTCTCCTTCCAAAAAGAAAGGTAAACATGTGTGCTGAACTTTGTACTTCTAAGTTACACAATCCCCTTTACTTATATATGTTCTGGGCATGTAAAAGTAGGAATTACATTGGATCTGGGAATAATAACATTTTATACAGTAAACTAAAAGGACTAGCTATATTGAGTGAATAATACTGGTTTGTCTCTACAAAATTAGCCAAATAGTTATATTTCCTAAGATGTCTGTTCTGTGCAGAATGTATAAGGCTAGAAGGAAGCTGGAGTAATGAACCATGGAAGAACATAGTCACAGCATCTTAGTGTAAATGATTAACTTATGGCTGTGGTAGTTTCTGAGGACTGGAGTGAGTGAACAGTGGCTCTTCAAGGTAAACAGACTATTCATTATCCAGGCGAGATGACAAAATAGTGAATATTAAGCTTCCATGGACGAAATGAATGAAGAAATGAAGATTCTTGTATAGTGCAGCTCTGTGAACTCAATTGCTTCAAGACACTTCTTGGCTGGACAAATGATTAAGGGAAGGGTGTAAAACCAATGGTTAAAAGAAACTAATTACAATGATCACTTTAAACTTGATGACCACTTTAAAAAACAAAATTACCTCAGAGGTCGTCATTGCGAGCCCGCTATTATTCCTGTGGACCCATTACAAGAGGGACACAGGGATGGGAGTAACTTTGTGTCCTGATCCTATGGCGGACCATTGATTGAGGAGAATTCCACAAGAGATAAAAGTAAAGAATTTCTTCTCCTTTCATTTTTGATAGGCTGCCTAAACTATGACGTCATTCAGATTCTGCTCAAGGTGTGCCTTGTCTGTATACCAAGTGACTAGAAACAGTTTGTTTACACATTATGGGGGGAACTGGGAGTGTGCTGTTTATCACAGTCAGAGTGTGGACGCTGCCAAAACTGCAGCAGTGAACGTCTGTAGTAGGTTTGGCACGTGATCCATTGTAGGAGAACTGCTCTCTGAACATGAGGTTAGCAGGACAGCCCACGTGTACATCAAGTTGATCTTTGAGAAGCCATTTTGAGTTTTCTATTGAGGGGGCATCTGTTGCAGGTAAAGGAGAAGCACAAACTCTGAGTTGCTAGATCGGTTACAGAGTGTTTTTATTACTTAATAACATAATTTTAGACAAAGCGTGAAGATGAGTGGAATAGACGCAGAAGCATGTGACGAGCTAAAATGGCTGTCGTCTGTTTGCATCTGAAAACTGCCACAGCACTTGATCCAGCGCGGCTAATATAAATTTCTCCTCAGGACACGAATCCAGGTAAATCATTCACATCTATTAAACCATATGACGGTGGGGCCCATAACACCGCATATCATACATTCATTCGTTCACTGGATTACACACCAAGGAGAAATGTGTTGCTGGAGGAACGGGATACCTTGTTAATTCTGACAGAATAATACCTCGGACATCATATACATTAGCTTTTGATCCTGTTGATTCCAAACATCAAGGTATTCCGCTCTTTGGTCGATGGACCAACTAGTAGAATAAGTTGATGGTGATTAAGACCAGCTCAATCACTTTAAAACCTGTTAAACTTTAAACTTATTAATGAACTAAAGAACCACAGACTCATTTTTAATTAGAATGACATTTTATCTAATTTCTTAATTGCACGGGTGAGTTTCTTAGTTTATCAATCACTTTTAATACATTAATAACATTTTTTTAATGAAAAGTTCTAATAAAGAATTGAAAATTATGCATTACCCATTTAGATGCAGATAGGAATGGTTCACCAAAAGAAGATAAACCGTATATCACAGAATAGACTCCCAAACTGACTGACTGTCCCGCTAAAGGCCTCCTCGACCGGACCTCCCGTACAGATTTCCCACAACGGTCTCGTTCCTTTCCCAGTCATGTTCGAAGTCCAAAAATAATGACAAAGTCCTCTCGTAATATTGAGGTGGAAAAAATGGAAATTAGGAAAAATGGTATGGCAAGAAATACCAACGGCAGCAGTAGCACCAATAGCAGCGGCCACAGCAGCAGCAAAAAGGCAACCCAAAGAAGCAGCCTATAGAAGCAACCCCTCCCACATAAGAGTAGTCCCTCTTATACTCTACTTCTAACTTACTACACAAAAAGTTGCAATCCTTAGGGGCAGGAATCACGCTAATTGGTCCATTTGAGGGGTGGTGATAATCACCTCATCGCCTTCCTTGTTCAAACTGGTTTTGGGGGCAGTTAAGAGTACAATGATTCTCATGACCGTTGGGTAAAAGCAGTCCAATTTGTCCATTCATTTTGTTGCAATCCCGATGGTCACAATTTAGTTAGTCCATTGTCGCTCAGTACTTTTCTCATTTATTCCCACGAATACATGCTGAGTCTTTCTTGGCACCCTCCTTATGGCAGGTCAATGCGACCTTGACATCTCTCACTCCGTGCACGGGCCGTACCCACGTGGTTCAGCTCCTTTATTTCTTCCGCTTAGAGGCCATCTTTGATTTTTTACGTGACCTCATCTGTCTCGGCAGCCATTTTCGCAGCATGGCCTAACAGGCCCGAACGAACTATCATAAGAACAAACACAACCAAAATTAAAACAAAGAAAATAAGCCTTTCTGTTTACCACCCGCCATTCTAAAGACCCGTGTTAGGTGTTACCTAGCAGAAGCGACATTTAAAGCCATTTTACTTACCATCCGCATTCTTTGCCACAATACAATTCTACTACATAGCATAAATCATGCAATTTTACTCTAATTAGTACGCAAATCATAATATTAGTGTTAATCAACTACACAATTGTAAATAAATTAGATTTTGCACAAATTGCGGGTTACCCTTATGTAGTGTTTACTAAAGGTGCATTTGTTGATTACCTCATGCTCCATCAAACAATTAGTATCGTTAATTTATTAAAGCTCATTAATTTTCCAAGGGGGGGTACAAATTATTTTATTTACCCTGCTCCATCAATTCCCCCCTTTGGTGATTTTTAATATCACCACAAAAACCTATCCTACAATTTATCAGATAAATGTTTCTTGTCCACTTGCTTTTGTTAGTTCATACAACGGTGTTTTTCTCATCTTGTCTTTTAGACCTTTTGTATATGTTCTCTTTCAATTCTTCCAATTCTATTTCTCCCATTTCCCGTTCTCTTTCTTTATTTTTCTCATTTTCTCTTTTTATTCTATTTTGTCTTTTTCTCCTTTTAATACATACATATGCTAACTTTGCTGATAACATTACTAATATTATCACTGTTACTGATATTAGTATTTTCCCAATAAGAGAACCACCTATCTCTGTGAACCATTTTTGCATTGAGGAAAAACTCTTACCAAGTCTCTCCCAAACACCTTCAACCTCCAGTGGAGCAATTTCTTTGTGCAAATCAGTAATATTCTTTATATACTTCTGTATATTCTCACTTTTATCTGGAATGTAAGTGCAACAATGTCGGACTTTCAGCATTCCACAGACTCCACCCTCTTTTGCCAAAAGAATGTCAAGGGCAAGTCGATTTTGCATTACCATAGCTCTCATGGCAAACATTTAGGTATTTACCATCAAGAACCCTCCAGCAGTATCCGTTGATAAACGATCTACTACTGTGGACAATTTCCGAATCTTGAATGCATTCAAAGATATACCCACTGCTGGTATCAATGCTCCAAAAATGTCACCTACTATTTCTGAAAAGCTTTCCCTCCTCCTACGTGGTAATATTGTACCTCTCTCGTGTATTCCTTTTGTTCCTCTCTCCACATGAAAAATCTTTGGCAAGACCAGGCCTAAATAATACGTTCCGTACCAATGGTCCGGCAACCTATAATAAGCTCTATTTCCGCAAATATATTAGATCCCTGGAAATACTGGATCTTTTCCTCCTTTAAATCCCCATCCTCCTAAAATTTTAAATGTATCTCGGCATTCACTGGAACCCACGAAATAGTTATCATACATAGTCTTATTTCTACTAATACACAATTTTCCCTGTTGGGGCCAATACAGAACCATAGCTGCATTTGTTTCTCCTTTGTCATGATTTTTCTCTTCAAACGCCCAAAGTGGTGTTTTTGTCTTTTCTTCTACTATCTTTCTTTGAAACTTAACTCTTCTGTTTTCTACCATATCCAAGAAAATCTTTTCCTCTTTCTTTAATTCACAGGTAAGATTGTGTCTAACTATATACTCTAACGTTAACTCTTTATTTTCTAAGAAAAATTCTCCAAACATTTTTGCATTTTTCACCTTATTTAGTTCAGGGATTACGGGAACTTTCGCAAAAACAGTGTTTATCTCAGAGTATTAATATTCTAATCTACCTGTTTTATAAAATAAACTAGCTAGAACGCTACAAGTTATCCCATACGTCAAAAGAAGGTGATGATAGGTCACACCTTCTGTGACAGACGCAGGTAACTGCATACAGACATAACAATCCCTCACATCCATTGTCTCCACATATTCATACAACAGTTTCGTGAAGACATTCTTGGAGAAATCAGTTATAGACTTATCCTTATGTAAATCAGTACTATCTACTAATGCTGCAGTGTTTTGTGTGATAGCTTCTTTGTCCTTTTTCGTGTTATTCCCTATTACGGATGTTTCTTCTACAACTAACCTAAGTGGAATAATTATTGCTAAAATAAGCCAAATAAACATTAGCAATCCTGTACAAAAGAAACACATTCTACACCACCTATGTAAAAACTCACATCTAGATCTTCTATTCTCAGTGTCTACCATGTTGTTCTATTACCTAGCTATATATATATATGTACAGAAAATGTGTCACCACACCTCAGGATGACTTTTCAGCCACTCTACCCTTTACTTTGTCTCGTTTCGGTGCTTTCTTCAGCTCTTTTCAGAACTCTTTCTTGTCTTGTTTGGTTTTTGTGTCCAGTCCGAGTTTCTTTCTTTGTCTTTTCAGTTTTGGTGCAATTCACTTTCACCCATTGGTTTACAGCTGTCGTCTGGGCTTTCGTGACTGTTATCTTCTTCTTTAATGTCGGTTAATGCGATGTATAGCCACTCAGGTGACTTATATTTCAAGTTAGGTCTCTTCACTCTTTTTGTTTTCTGTAATTGTTTTCCACTTTGTTTTCCTTGTCCCTTTTGACTGGTTATTTCATTTACTTGTTCTGCATCATCTCTGTTCAAATTTATTATCTTGTATCTCAGTCTTTTAACTTCGTCGGGCCAATTGTCTCCTTTTCTTGGCCTTTTTAGTTTGTTTTCCTCTTCCTCTCGTTCAGCTCTCCAAGTTCTCTTTCTTGGTCCTAGTCTTTGCTTTCTTTCTCCTTCACTTTCTTCTGATTCCGTCTCAGACCTTACTTCACTTCCTCTAACCTTGAACTTTATGATCTCAGTTTCGTTGTCTGAATCTGAACCTTCTTGTGTCTCTTCTGTTGGGACATTTGATTCTATCCCTCCTCGATTGTCTTCCGCGTTTGGTTTAATCTTACTATCTGAATCTAAAATTCCCTGTGTTTCTTCTATTTGTTGGTCTGTCCCTACTACTCCTCGGGTTTCTTCCGCTTCTTCCCCTATCTCTCTGTCTGAATCTAAGTCTCCCTCAGTTAATTCAACTATCTCTGGAGGAATTCTTCCATAACTTGTACTTGGTTGTTCGCTGTCACTGTCTCTTGGTTCAGTTTCTTCTTTTATAATGTCAGTTCTTGTTTTTCTCTTTTGTCTTTCATCAGATTCAGGTTGGTCTGTTTCAGATTCTGAACTGGTATCCGATATTTCCAGATGTCGACTTACAGGTCGAGCTTCAAGATCTGGAACTCTGATCGTTTCAGGTTCTTCTTCAGTTGTCAAACTTGTACCTGGTTCTTCCAGATGTCGACTTACAGGTCGAGTTCCAGGATCTGGAACTCTGCTTGTTTCAGGTTCTGCTTCGGATGCTGAGCTGGTATCAGATATCTCCAGATGTCGACTTACAGGTCGAGCTTCAGGATCTGGAACTCTGCTTGTTTCAGATTCTGCTTCGGATGCTGAGCTGGTATCAGATATCTCCAGATGTCGACTTACAGGTCGAGCTTCAGGATCTGGAACTCTGATGGTATGACTGGCATGAACCCAATTTTTCACACCTGCACATTTTACAGCAGTCGTTGTCACCAGGATCACTTGACATGGCTTATCCCAGCGAGGAACCAAACAGTTTCTTCTTCTGTGGACTTTTATGCGGACCCAGTCTCCTGGACTCAAATCATGAGCTGGTTTTCTTTCAAGAGTGGTCGTATCCGGTCCAACCTGATGAAACACAGAATGTACCACATCAGCCAATCCTTTGCAATAGTCCAATACGAGATCATCATTTATAGTCAGCAGTTTGTTGACAGGTACATGTGCTTGTCTCATTGCTCGTCCCATGATTATTTCATGAGGGCTCAGACCTGTTTTTCTGTCAGGTATGCTTCTGATAGTCATCAGCACCAATGGCAGGGCATCGGGCCATTTGAGTCCTGTGGCTTGACACATTTTCCCTAACCTATTCTTTATTGTTCCATTTACTTGTTCTACCACTCCAGAAGCCTCTGGTCTGTAGGCACAGTGCAATTTTTGTTGAATGTCAAGTGCTTCACATATCAATTGGATCAGTTCATTTTGGAAATGTGTTCCTCTATCTGTTTCGATCATTACTGGAAAACCATATCTCGGAATGAATTCTCTCAGTAGGAGTTTAGCCACAGTAACTCCATCATTCCTTCTTGTCGGATAGGCTTCCACCCAACGAGAAAACAAACAAACGACCACAAGGACATATTTCAATCTATTGCTCGGGCGCATTTCAATAAAATCTAGTTGCATTCTGGTAAAAGGACCTCCTTCACGTCCTATTATTCCTAAACTCACTACTGTTTTCCTTCCTGGATTTATCTGTTGGCATGTAAGACATCTTTGACAGAGACTCTCAGCTATAGCTCTAAATTTTGGGTTGTACCAAGTCTGTCTGAAAAGTCTGATCATGGCATCCCTACCAATGTGAGCTTATCCATGGTACATCCGTGCCATATTAGAAATCATGCTATCAGGCATAACTGGTCTTTCATCTCTATAAACCCAAACGTCATCTTCCTCTCTTTGTCTGCAACCTGCTTTTATCCAACCATATTTCTCCTCTTCATTTGCTTCTTTCTGCAATTGCCTTACCTCATCCCAGGTTTCGACCATGTTAGTAAACAGCAAGGGACATGAAACATTCTCTTTTTCTCTTCTCCTATTCAGTGATACCATATTTCTGGCACAATATTGAGCTATTTCATCTGCATATTGGTTTCCCACTGTAATATAGTCAGTTCCATTTTTGTGTGCAGCGCACTTCACCACTGCAATCTGTTTAGGCAGCTATATCGCCTCAAGCAATTTCTTCACAAACTCACTGTTCCTAATAGGAGTTCCTGCAGACGTCAAGAAACCTCTCTGGGACCAGATCTGTCCAAAATCGTGGACCACTCCGAAGCCATACTGGCTATCTGTGATCACCGTAATTCGGACGTTCTTTCCCAGTTTGCACGCCTGAATCAGAGCAATCAGCTCAGCCACTTGGGCTGAACGTATCCCTCTTAAACAAGATGCTTCCATTATAGCTGCTACTGTATACACAGCATATGCAGCACTTAAAACTCCTTCACTCATTCTCAGACATGACCCGTCCACAAACATCACATAATCTGATTCTTTTAAGGGCTCATCTTTAATATCTGGGCGAGGTTTTGTGCAAAATTCAAGCACATTCAGACACTTATGATCAACTTCATCCTTGACTCCTACATTTTCTTCATCTGGCAGTGAAGTTGAAGGATTCACACTTGTGCATCTATCAATGGTTACATTGTCTGCACTCAAAATCACTTTCTCGTACCTAGTCAGCCGACTATGTGTCATGAATTGGGTTTTGGTTCTAGTCAGAAGAATTTCAACAGAGTGTGGAACATATACTCTCAGTGGATATCCCATCACAATGCCTTCACTCTGTTCCAGACTCACACAAGTAGCAGCTACTGCTTTCAGACATCCAGGCAATGCCTTTGCTACTGGGTCTAAAACAGCTGAAAAATAAGCAATTAGTCTTTTCATTTTTCCATGCCTTTGCACTAACACTGAAAGTGCACATCCATCTCTCTCACTACAATACAGCTCAAATTCTTTTTCATAATCAGGCATTCCCAATGCCGGTGCCTCACACAACTTTGTTTTCAGTTCTTTGAAAGCCTTCATTTCCTCCTCATTCAACTCAATCGGATCTCTGACATCTCTTTTTGTCAATCGCTGTAAAGGTTTTGCAATTAATGAAAATCCACTTATCCACTGTCGGCAATATCCAACCATTCCAAGGAACATTCTCACCTCTCTCTGTGTCATCGGAGCTCTCATTCCTCGGATAATCCTTATTCTTTCTGTCGTCACCTTTCGCATCCCTTTCTCAATCTTATGACCTAGGTATTGTACCTCCTGTTGACAAAATTGCAGTTTTGACGGGGACACTTTGTGTCCTCCTTCTGCCAAATGATTCAGTAAAGCAATTGTGTCCGTAACACATGCTTCTTTGGTCTTTGATGCCACCAATAGGTCATCAATATATTGGACCATCACATATTTTTCAGGCATTTTTAAATCTTCTAATGATTTCTTTAGGATCTGATTAAAGATTGAGGGACTTTCTGTATACCCTTGAGGAATTCGGCACCATGCCAAAATACGCTCTCTGAACCGGAACGCAAATAATGGCTGGCTGTCTGGGTGTAACGGAATAGAGAAAAATGCATGGCACAAATCAATAACTGTGTACCATTCTGCATCATGTGGAATCTGATACAGTATTACAGCGGGGTTGGGCACAATTGGACAACAAGGAATAACGATTTTATTTACCTTCCTCAAATCTTGCACTATCCTATATGTGCCATTCGGCTTTTTCAATCCTATTATAGGTTAATTACATGGGCTACTCATTAATTCTTTCAAAATTCCTTGTTCGATCATTTTATTAACTACAGGTGTTATTCCTTCAATAATTTCTGGCGTTAATTTGTACTGTGGAGTATTTGGGTAATTTGTTCCTTCTCTTACAGTAATTTTTACAGGGTCTACTCCTCTCATTAACCCAATGTCTTCGCCTGTGAAATCCCATACATCAGATCTGACTATTCCTTTCAATTCAATTGGGATTTTCTCTGCATCAAACACAGGAAACATGTCATTTACTCCTGGTTCTTGTTCTGCCATTGTCATTTTATACAGGACATCTTCATCTGGTGTCTGGAAAGCAATACCATCCGGGGTACAATAGATGGTACAATTCATTTTACAGAGCAGATCGCGTCCTAGCAAATTTACAGGACTGCAATCACATATCACAAACCGATGCATTTCTTTGAATGGTCCAACTTTCACCTCTACTGGTTTGGTAAGAGGCGCTTTAATCTGTTGGTTTGAAACACCTACAACTTGGATATATTCTCCTGAGAGAGGAAGGTTTGGAATTTCCACTGATCTAACAGTAGAACGGGTAGCTCCAGTGTCCACAAGGAATGTAACATTTACACCATTCACTTCTCCATCCACAAATGGACCTGACTGGTCTACCTCTAGAGTTGCGCCAAGCACGCACTCTTCTTCCTCTCCTAGGCACCGTCATAAACTTTCATCCGATTCATTTCCATCCTGCCGTAACCAATACTGCGACACTGCAGCTGCGCGCGGCAATTTTGTTACCTGCTCTCCTCCGTAGAATCCTGCCTCTGCACTGTATCTCTGGGGGTTTACACTCTTTGGAAGAGGTGGTTGTGGCACCTGACTCTGTTGAGTAACTACCTGCGGTTGTTGCAGCTGTTGGTAACTCACCTCATTCTGCACCTGTGGATTTAATGGTTGATTTTCCGCATTAGCTTTTGGAGGAAATTTACACTCGTTTCTCCAATGCCCTAACTTTCCGCAATTATGGCATGGCCATTTCTTTTTAGCCTCTTCTATACTCATTTGACCTTTTCCCTTACCTATACTCGGTTTGGATTTAGTCTGTCCTGCATCACCAGACTGATTATTCATTTGAGCCTCTTGTTTTTCTGCAACCTTTACTTGTGCCCACATCGCTTTTTCTTTTAATTTACGCTGTCTACACTCGATGTCATCACTACAATATTTGGCATACCTTAGTACCTCATCTACAGTGCTATTCTGCCAACATAACATATGCTGCTTAATCATTTCACTTATTTCAGGTTTCAATCCATATACAAATCTATATACGAAATGACTCATGACTTTTTCACTCAAAGTCTCATAACCACTATACTGTTTGAAAACCAAAAGCAACCTTTCATAATAGGCGTGTACAGATTCCTCACTTTCTTGAGTTGTTCTATCAATCTTTACCCAATCTGTCTCTTTCGGTGGAATCTTATTTTTCAAAAACGTGACAACTTGTTCATACTTTCTCATCACTTCTGGACCTAGAGCTCCAGTTTTTGCATCTCTTGGATATTCTTCCTTCGGCCAATCAATTGTAATCTTACATTCTGTCCATAAATCTGCTGGAACTACAATTTCAAACAATCCATCCAGATCTTCCCACAACACCTTTGAAACTTTGACAAATCTTTCCACCTGTCTATACCATTCTACAGGTTTCTCTCTCAATCTTGGGAAGTCATTTGTAAATGACAATATATCTTGTCTGGACCATGGAACGTGTACATAGCTACCTCCTGGAGTTTCCCTCATTGGATATTTCAGTACTATTGGTTCCTTTTCTTTCACCGGAAAAGCCAATGATGCTTTATCGGTCGTTCCCTCCTTTCTTCTTATCCACCTGCTCCTCCATCTGTCCACATCTCCCCATTTTCTCAATAACACAATCAGTTCCTTTATCTGGGTTAATCGTCCTGATGTGTTCAGATTTTCTATATCCTTTTCACTAAAATCTACCCTGTACGGTTTCTGCAATCCTCTAATTTTTCCAAACTCCACTCCCAGTTCATTCGCTGTTTCTTCCAATTTTTCATGCAAATTCCTAGCTCTCCAAGTAACACTCTTACACATGAACATGAGTTCGTCATCTTGATAGGATTTCAATCTATCTGTACCAATAGTCCCTAAAATCAACTCTTCCATGTCTATCTTTAGTCTGATTACATCCAACGGTTGTGGTTCAGTATCTTTCTTCTGTAAATTCCTCATCCACTCATTTAATTCTTCTGGAGTCGGACCTACAGGGGTATTATTCATTTCTATCCAATTCGTACTTCTCTCTGGGGTCTCAGTTGCTGACTCGGTTCCCATAGGAATCCTATTTATCTGACTCTCATTAACCGTCAAATTTGTAGGTGGACTCGATCTATATGAGCCAACCAGATCTCTTGTCTCTCTAGTTTCTGGAATTATCCCTTCTCTCATTCTTTGCATATTCGAGTTCATTGGAATTGTCAAGGAATGCTCATCTATTCTTTGGTTTTCAAATACCGGTATTACTGGTCCTATTGTCACTGGTACAGTCACAGCTTCCATGTTCATGGTTAATTCTCTTATTTTCTCAGTCAATTCTCTTGTGGTTCTTGCTAATTCAGCTGTATTGCCACTATCAGGCTTCGCATTTTGTGTAGTTTCTGATTTTTCATAAGACCTATTTATTTCATAATTTCGTTCAGGGCTTTGACTCCTCATAGTTTCCATTGGTGGTGCATTTGGAGTCACCACCGCAGAATTCTGTTGATATGGAGGTGGTTTTCTATTTAAAATGTCTTCCAGCAACTCATCCTCTGTATCGCTACCTCCATACCCATATCTCTCTGTTACTGCATGTTTCTTTTTCTCCGTACACTTTCTCCCTGTAACTTCTTCAACTGTTCTGACAGGAAACAAACCATCCGTCATATTAGCATACCTCCATCGTCTCATCCTGTCTTCATGATTCACTCCCCATACTCTTCCATGAACTAAACTATAATTCTTTGCACCTCTGTGTCTTTCTCTTTCATAGATCTCATCTTCCCATTCACCTAACGCTTGAAACTGTGTTGGTCTAGGTCCCGGTTCAAGTTTCATAATTTTCTCTCCCAAATTTCGAAGTACAGCTGTGCTAAACGAACCGTTTTCTGGAAACGCCAGTACTCCATCGTTCTGAGTATATTTTGTCCAATTTTCCAACCAAATGCAAGTATGGTAACCATAATTCAACATCATATGAGAAGCTGGCGTTTTCGGCGGAGGAAGTATTTCTCCTTCCCTAGTCACTACCTTTTTGTCCTTCTTGAAAAAGTTTTTAATCTTCGCAATCCATGACGGTTTCTCTCTATCATACTCATAATAAGCCATATTGCACGATTCTTTCCCTCCAACAAACTCACGAAAATTCTTCACTACTCTGTTCTTTCTACGGTTTGGCTATTCGGACCTATCCCAGCGCGTCTCACACCAACGCACCAATCCGAAAACTCTACGTCACTCCCAACTGACCAATACCAGCGCGTCTTCACACCAACGCACCAATCAGGAAGCTCTTCGTTTTCCCACAACTGGCCAATACCAGCGCGGTCTTTGTTGACGTCAGTACTACTCCTGTCTTTTCTGACCCCTCCTTTACAATAATTATCGGCAGTTTTCTTACCTTCTTTTCTCGACCGAATTTTATTAGTTACAACGTAAAACACATTACCATTGTCTGTTTTCGCTAAACAAAAGAAATAGTTTGCTCTATCTTGCAAGAATACTGTTTCGTTCGATAAGTGTAGCACTTCTCTCTACCTTACCCTTCTCTCAAGCAAGGGGTAAACCCGTTTCTCTGGGGATAAAACACATGTGGAGACTACACTGCTCCTGAGAATTAAGGCCAGAGTTTCACAAGAAAACCTGTTGCTATTTCACTCATACGCGTTTTTATACATGAAATGTCCCTATCATAACAGAATCCTGTGTTATCACCAATTTTAAAAAAATCAGACAATGCACAATTCCGTGTGACTTCTCTTGCCACACGTGCCCACTTCCTACTTCCCGGAATCTTCAAAGTTTCGACTTACACATAACATAATACAATTCGACACGAAGTGTTAGACATGAATAATCAATAAATCAATAATCAATAATCACCAAACTAATCTATAGAAACCATAAATCTGCTACCAAGAAATCTGATCCAGCGTGGCTAATATACATTTCTCCTCAGGCCACGAATCCAGGTAAATCATTCACATCTATTAAATCATATGATGGTGGGGCCCATAACACCGCATATCATACATTCATTCGTTCACTGGATTACACACCAAGGAGAAATGTGTTGCTGGAGGAACGGGATACCTTGTTAATTCTGACAGAATAATACCTTGGACATCATATACATTAGCTTTCGATCCTGTCGGTTCCAAACATCAAGGTATTCCGCTCTTTGGTCGATGGACCAACTAGTAGAATAAGTTGATGGTGATTAAGACCAGCTCAATCACTTTAAAACCTGTTAAACTTTAAACTTATTAATGAACTAAAGAACCACAGACTCATTTTTAATTAGAATGAAATTTTATCTAATTTCTTAATTGCACGGGTGAGATTCTTAGTTTATCAATCACTTTTAATACATTAATAAATACAAAAATTATGAAAAGTTCTAATAAAGAATTGAAAATTATGCATTACCCATTTAGATGCAGATAGGAATGGTTCACCAAAAGAAGATAAACCGTAGATCACAGAATAGACTCCCAAATTGACTGACTGTCCCGCTAAAGGCCTCCACGACCGGACCTCCCGTACAGATTTCCCGCAACGGTCTCGTTCCTTTCCCAGTCAAGTTCGAAGTCCAAAAATAATGACAAAGTCCTCTCGTAATATTGAGGTGGAAAAAATGGAAATTAGGAAAAATGGTATGGCAAGAAATACCAACGGCAGCAGTAGCATCAATAGCAGCGGCCACAGCAGCAGCAAAAAGGCAACCCAAAGAAGCAGCCTATAGAAGCAACCCCTCCCACATAAGAGTAGTCCCTCTTATACCCTACTTCTAGCTTACTACACAAAAAGTTGCAATCCTTAGGGGCAGGAATCACGCTAATTGGTCCATTTGAGGGGTGGTGATAATCACCTCATCGCCTTCCTTGTTCAAACTGGTTTTGGGGGCAGTTAAGAGTACAATGATTCTCATTACCTTTGGGTAAAAGCAGTCCAATTTGTCCATTCATTTTGTTGCAATCCCGATGGTCACAATTTAGTTAGTCCATTGTCGCTCAGTACTTTTCTCATTTATTCCCACGAATACATGCTGAGTCTTTCTTGGCACACTCCTTATGGCAGGTCAATGCGACCTTGACATCTCTCACTCCGTGCACGGGCCGTACCCACGTGGTTCAGCTCCTTTATTTCTTCCGCTTAGAGGCCATCTTTGATTTTTCACGTGACCTCATCTGTCTCGGCAGCCATTTTCACAGCATGGCCTAACAGGCCCGAACGAACTATCATAAGAACAAACACAACCAAAATTAAAACAAACAAAATAAGCCTTTCTGTTTACCACCCGCCATTCTAAAGACCCGTGTTAGGTGTTACCTAGCAGAAGCGACATTTAAAGCCATTTTACTTACCATCCGCATTCTTTGCCACAATATAATTCTACTACATAGCATAAATCATGCGATTTTACTCTAATTAGTACGCAAATCATAATATTAGTGTTAATCAACTTCACAATTGTAAATAAATTAGATTTTGCACAAATTGCGGGTTACCCTTATGTAGTGTTTACTAAAGGTGCATTTGTTGATTACCTCATGCTCCATCAAACAATTAGTATCGTTAATTTATTAAAGCTCATTAATTTTCCAAGGGGGGGTACAAATTATTTTATTTACCCTGCTCCATCACACTGTAGCTGCAAGTGGGCTTGCCGCTAGAACAGGGGCTTGAGCAGGCGCGCAATGCCCATAGGGCTGAAAGGGCTTCAGCACCCATTCCCCCCACGTCGTGTGTCTCAGCCTGGGCTGCTGCAGCTCGAGCTGCTGTGTGCTCAGCTGGGCAGTGTCTGGAGTCTTATCTCTGGCAAGCCCAACTTTTTCACAGGTCTTTAAAAACCATTTGCATATTTACATACCTTTTGTAAACTGGTTACCGAGGCTTAGTTTTTTTTTCTGGTTCCAGTACCCCTGGGCCCCCACTCTGCCATTTGTATTTTACATTTACTGACGTGGTGTGAGAATGCATTTCATGAAAAGGAATATAAAGTAGGGTTGCCAAAAGAAAAATACCAGTCATGTGTTGTTTAAAGAGCCTGCAAACCTCGTCTTGAGACTAAATAGGGTTATAAATAAAAAAGTATGTATTCATTTGTAATGTGACTTTTCTTTCTTTGTTCCCTTTAATTATCAGTCATGAATCATTCAGGCAGCCCTACAACACAATTAAAAATGCTTTCTATTTATATTTGCTGTTCCAAGTATGCACAGATAAGTGCTGAAAATAGGCTTTAGGTGACTGCTTATTTTTGCACCGTCTGGGACATCAATATACTGAGCTGGCAACCCTAATCACAAGACTGGAAGTTTGTTGCAGGATGAGAACAATATTTATTTCCTCCACCCTCGATCCCTGAACAGGGCCGGACTGGGAATGCAAACCGGCTCTGGCAATTGAGTCGAACCGGCCGTGGGGGAGGGGGTGTGCGTGGAAAACACTGCAGCTGCTTTTGGTACAGGTGGCCGATATTGCCCCGTAACAAGAACGGTCCACACCAGTCCAAAACTGGCCCCCACTCTTCCGACCAACCGAGAAAACGCCCGGTGCCCGCTACGGCCAGTCCGGCCCTGCCCCTGAATAATGCCATAATAGCAATAGTTTAACTTACATCTGAAACCCTATGCCAGCCCTCAATAACATGCTGAGTTACTTCAAGGGTCTGGGAATGCACCCTGCATTCAGACAACTCACTCCTCATTCTTGCCCTTCACTTTCACACTCACCCTACACTCACAGCGATCACAATGCACTCACACTGATCACCATGCACTCACACCATTCACCCTACACTCATAATGACCACACTGCACTTATGCCACTCGCCATGAACTCACACCGTTCTCCTTCCACTTACCCTGCGGTCACATGAGCACACCGCTCACTCTGCACTCACAGTGATCACTCTGCACTCACAATGCACTTGCACTGTTCACCCTGTACCTCACCCTGCAGTCATATGAGCACACTACCCAACCGGCACTCATGGGACACTTCTCTCACCTGTCCCCCTAACTGCTCACTCTGAAATCTCACTCAAACAAGCCCATCACTATCCATACATTCATTCGCCCCACTCTGCACTTACATCCGCACCCAAATTCATATGGTCACCTCACTCACCCTGCAGTCACTTCTCTCACCTTACTCTCACACTGTCGCATCGCTCACCGTTCACTCACATGGGCACTCCTGTCACCCACACAGCACAGAGGGTTAATGTGCCTGCTACAAAGAACGTGTACCATGCAGATCACAGAACTTAGTGCGAGTAAACTACGAGTAGCCCTATAAAAAAATTAAATGTTTGTCAGAAAGGGGCTATAGAGAGTTAAGGTGCATTGGTGGCAAGTGGTAGTGAGGGAATTCATGGAGATAGAGGAAAGGGGGCAGGGGCGCCGAAAAAGACTGTTGCACCATGCGCGACCAGTGCTAGGGCCAGCCCTGTCTGGGAGTCTTAGCCCCCCCCTGAAGTTCGGGTCTAATTGCGCCCCGAGGCTTGAGCATGAAAGAACCTTGACACAGGCCGTGGCCTACAAAAGCACAAGCGCCTGTCATGACGTACACTGAAATACACTAAAAACTGATTGAGCTCTTTGTCTATGAATGATCATTCGGCAAAGTAAATCTAACATTAGTTAGAAACAAGATGTTATTGCTTGCAACTATTCTTTTGGTAAGCTGTAATGCTAGAGAATTATCTGGTATGGGCAGCCTGTCTCGTGCAACGTACTCTGCCCTTATTGGTGGACCACTCCTGCACATTGATTGGTGTTTAGTCCCGAAAGGACTCTTCCTCCTCTTTACATTTTGGTATCTACTTTGCTATGGTTTGTTTAGTAAAGAAAGTACACTCCATAATGATAAGTCTGACATATTATAGTTTACTACCAGAATATCGAGTTTTAAATATCTTGCTACAAAAATGTGGTAACCAGAATAACTACAAAAATATTTTGAAGGTAAGCATATACAGATAAGTATAGGTTTACTAAACATGCCTCCACATATATGTACTTTGACACTGTAGATATCTTCAAAGTTTGTGAAGTTAAGAATAGTAACTCTATACCTACTTATGAATACTTACTTTCATGGCATTTTGGTGGTTTGTATCCGGGCTGTAATATTTTTGTACTCACTGTTCTGACATACAACTAAAATTATGAAGTAAGTACAAGAACACAGAAATAGGAAATTTACTGTTAGTGATTTCTTTAGAGTCGCCATTTAATGCTTATTTTTTTTATTAAACACCAGTAACACTATTCAGTTAAACCCCCCCTTATTAACATAACTTCAAAAAACGTTTTCCTGCCAGTTCCTATTTATTTTGTTCTATATAAAAGCCTTGTTTTGATCATTCCCTCTATATTTCGGTTTGTAGACAAACGGAGCAGACATCTTGGAGCTGACGGTGTCTATTTAGATGACCTCACCGCCATGGACCCAGAAGTGGCCGCCCTCTATTTCCCCAAGAGGTAGATTTCTTGTTGATTCAGTGCATTTCAGTTTGTCATTAGGTTGCTTTTTACTGGCAGTCTAAATACCAACAGTACCACATTCTATTACTGTAAATTATGTCCTCGAGCCATGGGGGTTTCTTTCTGTTAGTTATTTTATTCATTTCTGCATCTTCCTAGCGATTTGATGTAAGCGTTATATAGTGTATTATGGAAATGTGTTCCACAGTACAAGATGTGCCGATGAGGAGCAGGCATGGGTTATTTATCACTGAATTCTAAAGTAGGGCCTCAGTGATTGCTGTTAAAGGGGCAGAAAGGGCATCACCACTTTACACTCCTTATGAATGAGCAATGTACATGCTTGACAAGGCTACATGGCATCACAAAGACATGGGAACATGTACATACAGTTCGTCTGGGGAGGCAAATTTGGACAGATGTCGTTGTGTAAAAGGAGATTTGATTGCATGACTCGCTCAGTTCCATGAGTGATCGGCGCAGTAGCATTTGGTTGCAACACCTTTTACTTGATGTTGAACCAGGGCCGGCTTTAGGGTAGTGTGACTGGTGCAGCTGCACTGGGCGCTGACCTGGGGAGGGGGCGCTATGCTTAGCAATAACTTATGATTTCAAAACACCTGCAGAGTTCCTTGTGCATCCAGCTTTCAGTCAGCAATAAAAATGTCAAGATAACTCTTGTGATTAATGTTCCTGTTAGAGAGAGAGATGGGAGTTTTGTCTAGTGGCATAAAGTAGCGCAGAGGGTTAATATACCTGCTGCAAAGAACGCGTACCGTGCAGATCACATATTTTATGTGGATAGCTGAGTGGAGGACTGCTTTTGTCACAGAGATCCTTGTGTTACCGCTGTTCATAAGATACAACCCTAATATAGAACAGTAACTCTTACGAACTGTCATCAAAGAGCTGCATGCAAACTGCATAAAATAGTTAGGACGTTATGTTTTTCCCGCAGCCTTTCATTATCTATTCATCATGTTGCTAAAAAGGGTTTGTTTGGGTGGATATACATTCTTATTAGTAAAGCCAGCCTTTACCAGTGTTTTAAAACGAATGAAAAGTATGTGAGAGAGGGGCTATGGAGAGATGAGGGGCGCCTTTGCCCAGAGGTAGTTAGGCAATCCGAGGAGGAGAGTATAGGGTAGTGTGCATAACTGATTGTCGCACTGGGTGCCACCAGCTCTAATTCCGGCCCTGTATTGAATCATTGAGATACTCTGCCTCCATTTAAAGAACAGGAGCCTCTTTTCCTAAAAACCCATAGAGGCATGTGCTTGAATAGTTCAGTGTCGGCTACAGGCTACATGTACCAAGAGTTCCTCCATATCATGCTGCAGCCATTTCCTTTGTACTGTGCCCCACTCCCTGCCATTAGAGGTTCCTGATATAGTGGAGCAGCTCATCAGGACCCATACAAATTAAGAGAATGGTGCCCCTTCCTTGCAATAGGTGTTAGTGAGTACTGCTTTAGAAAACTCAGCCATAATTTGGACAGGAGGCTTTGGAAGCGAGACACTGAGGTTTGTCAAGCATCCTGTTGATAGGTGTGGTGGTACTTAGTGGATTGGGTCACAAGGCTTTCTAAGTCTAATATCGACCAATTATAAACTTGATTCCCAAGCACTTCACCACAAAAAAAGTGTTAAATCTTGTATGAAGAGTCTTCTGTGTACCCAGCCACCACTTCCAAATAATGGACCGGGTATGTCTCTGTTATTGCATGAGCACAGTAATGCACGGCAGGGTGTGTGGTGAAGAATAGTGCTGCGGCTTGGGTGCTCGAATAAGTGGCCTTGCTTTGTGATGTTATAAACATGTATTGCATGTAGTAAACATTTTAAGATAGCACACAGTCTTGCGTGATGGCTGTTCTGTCCAACTTTATTCCACATTTCCAAAGTTATCAACTTTTTCTCCTATACGTTTTGTTTAAATTCTGTAAAAAATGCAGAGAAAAATCAGGCATCACAAAAATCTTCCTAAAATAAAAACATAAGTAGAGTTGTGAACTGGCAACTTCCTTCAATCCGTAAGATTCCAGACGCCACGGGCCCAATTCACAACAACTTACACGTGATAAAAGAAACTCCACAGGTGAGAGAAAAGAGTTCCATGCAGGCATACAATCCACTACACCTGCAGATTTTCTGCATTCATAAGTCACATCTAAAATGTAGCTGCATGAATTCCCCAGGGAGTGTTATAGCACTGAAAACTGAAATACAAATGAGGAGATTACAACCAGACTACCATCATTTAGGGAATGTTTGGAAAATAGTTGATGCAATTTATGAATTTACAGCTAAGGGATACCTACTTTACTCAATTGTAATTGATGCAGATAGTGTTGGAATGGGCATTAAAATCCTCCATTTTCACTGGGTGTAAGAAAGAAGGGGAGACTTGACACACACACACATGCGCGCAAAGGTTTTATAAAAACATTTTCATAGCAAACAACATTGGCAAAGACAATACGTCGGCAGCCAACACCAGATCACCTGCTTTTGCCATTTAAAGATTGGTGTTCGTGTGATCAAAGACATAATGTGTGCATGCATACGTATGGCTGATATTTTGGAAGTATTTTTGTAATAAAAGTCAAACTAAAATCCTTCCAAGATGGTCCCCTGTAAGCGCGCACACAGGCAGTTGTCGTGGAATGGTTTATGAAGCCATTTTCAAAGCTGGCAGCCACTATCAGTTCGTGGGCTGTATGCAAACGGCAAAGATGGCCCTCGTAAAAAAAATATTTTGTAAGTTACAAAAGGAGAAAAAATTGAAAATCTTAAACTGAAATGCACATTCTGGGCCAGGAGTTCCTGGATCTGAATTGGACTACTTTGCCTGTGGATATGTACATGTGTACATTGTATAATAAGTGGAATGCTGCCACTCGCAGAGCCCTCAGCAAATTTGCAAAGTAAGTGTACCTTTTGCCCCATGGCCATGCTGTATGCTGTGGTGGGCAGAAGTAAAACGTGACTGACACTACTGCCAAGAAATTAATGATGAGAGCTTGCTAAAAGCCCCTGTATGTTTTTATCTATATACATATATATATTATTAAAATCAAATGCCTTTGGCTAAAGCCGGACCTAACAAAGAAGTTTTGTGACATTTTACATATTTCCTAATCTTACACATATATATTTTCTGCAGTGTTGCACCTCCACGAACAGAGTTTGGGAATAGAGGTTTTTGTTAGAGATTTAGGTGAATACGTTCCCCTACCATGTGTGGAAATCAGGTTATGGCACATGCCTTGGTGAATTGGAAATTGCATGCAGCCTCTCAAATCCCAGTGCATGTATCCTGAGACTTCTAAGTGTATTCTGCATTCGGCACTATGAGCAGATGTACTAGTCTATTTTGCAATTGCAAATTATGTTATTCGCAAAATAGGTGCGTTGTAAGCTCAAAATAAGTTTTTACTATGCAATAATCCATTTCAGAAGTCTGCAAACATTTACTGGCTCCCTAACATGGGATTCGAATGTATCCCATTTGCAACTTTGAAAGGGTGTGTTGTAGGGATCCCTGCCAAATTGTGAATCGAAATGTGATGTATCAGTGTTTTGCGTCCTTAGTCTGACCACAGAACACTGAAAAAGTACCCACCCCAGAGTTGGTGTGGTAACCCATTCTCAAAAGCGAAGGAAGCCATTTGGGACTCTTTTCCTTTATGAATGTAATCCAAAAGTTTATTGGGGAGTAGGCAGAGGTCCAGGGAACCACTGCCAACTCTCAAAGCAATATTAAAGAAAAAGTAAACTTATTTTTTAAATGCAGCCCTTCTTTTAGGGAAAACAGGCTGCATTAAAAAAAGTTTACAAAGTTTATTTTATTTAAAGGCAATCACGAAAATGGTGATCTGCTGACCCTAGCATGCCACAATCCCTATGCTTGTAACCAAACGTTGTGAGTACGACCTTCCTAATAGATATTAATTAGGCAGGACAGTCTGCAACTCACTATGGGGCATATGTACAAGCCCCTATGGCCACCATAACGTCTCTTTTATCAAAGTTGTGGTGGCGATAGGGGCTTAGCCTTATTTACAAGACTGCGTTAAGCCCTCATTGTGGCTTAACGGTGCCTTGTAAATAAGGCATCCTTTCACGCTATGGTTAGCGTGAAAGGGGTGGGCAGTGGGTGTTCAGGTGGGTGTTCCACCACAACACCCATTGATTTTGACGCTGCTCCCTATATACAAGGGCAGCGTACATAGGAGGCAGCGCCAAAATTAAGACTAGGGAAAAGCTGGTCTTAAGTTGGCGAAACGAGGAGAAATGCATTATTTCTCCTTGTTTTTGGTTTTTCCATGTGTGCTGCCTTGTGCAGCAAGACAGCACACATGGAAAAAGCAAAATGCCATGGATTGTTTATGCACAGGAAGGTCCCCATTCCTGTATATAAACAATCTTTAAAAAAAATTCCATTTTGTGACTTTCATGTGTGCTGCATTAAGCAGCACACATGAAAGTGACAAAATGACATTTCAGGATTGTTTATGTGCAGGAAGGGACACCTTCCTACACATAAACAATCCTCCCCTGCACGCAGACACCCTTGCACTATTGTGCAAGGGGGCGTGCGTTGGCGCTACACTGCTAATTGTAGCGCCATCGCACAGGGAAACACAAGGCTGCACCCTATCCTTGTAAATATGGTGCAGCCTTGCGTTTCAGAAGTGGCGGAGTGACGCGTTAAACCAGGACTGCTAATGCCTCACTCCGCCACTTTTATTGTACATATGCCCCTATGATTCCTTATTTTACTAATCAACCTATTACTACATAAGTCGGTTCGGAAAATCAGATTCCATTCGCAAAAAGTAAGTATGCAATTTGCGACCACCACTGAATTCTTTGTACATCAGGCCCTATGAACTTCAAATTCGATCTTCTTGTGGAAATACTTCTGCTGGTTCTTCCTCTTCAGTAATTTTACTTGTATAAAGTTCAGACACTCGGTGGCGCTGTTGTCAAATCTTTAAACCGTTAGCTGTGGGCCATAACTTTTTCCATCTGAAGGGATCTGAAACATTCCCCACTCTTGCATGTAGAATTGTGATTTGCCAGTGTTTGTAATATTGATGCAATTGGTTCGTTTTCGCAGTATAAATAGTTGCAACTAAAGACTTAATTATTGCGTTTTGTGAGTTTTTTTCAACCATGAGCGGATAAATTCTAATGCAATATCGGATTTGACCAAAGCATAGGCTCCCCCTTCAGTACACTAGCTGGACACTTTTAATTGGCACAACAGTGACACCACATGTCGAATGTTATAAGAGCAGATCCATGCTAAAAACGCATTGGAAAGGACGCAGTATTCTGAAGTGCTTTAAAACCCTTAGTGATAAATCAGCAGCAGAGCCAGAGTACTACAGCCATAATATACCCATATACAAAATATTATGAAGGTGGCTCTGACACACTCAAAGGGCATTACAATGCCAGTCCGAGCAGTGGAAGAAATGGATAACAGGCATGTATATTTCTGGATATCGAGTAAGCTTCTGGAGCCCTTAGTGCATTGTTTTACAGGCAATAAATACATATTTTGCGTATCTTGACGTAATTCATCAACCCTCTGTATTTTTGAATGCCTGTATTAGTGATTTCGAATTTTCTTTAATATTAACAAGCTGCACTGAAACCTGTGGGGTCCAAGCAACATTTCACGTTTGTGGGTTCAGCTTTGCAGCATAAATATGAAATAGCTCTGTTGTTTTCATCCTTGCGTCAAGTGGAGCCTGATGCAACTCCACCGCAAAGGTGGGGCATTCTACCCTACCGTCTATGCTGAGACTAAGCATTTTTTTAAACTGTGTGTAAGTTCTCCTACATTTCACACTGGGATGCCTCAAGCACACCTGTGATGCCCAACGATTCCTCGAAGTCGCTTAATACGTGTGGGACCCTGACGCGCCATCTTTACAAAAGTCTTGCTCCCCAGGCTCTGTCTTCTGGATCACGTGCCACGACCTCAACCTTCGTTCAAGTGTCAGATTCATCATTTCATCGTCAGGGGTTTTACGGTTGAGAGAGAGAGAGGAGAGAGACAAGGAGAAGGCGATATGGTAGGACACAAGATACCCACTCAAATGTAAAATTCCTGCCATGAACAAAAGATGCGGGTAACGGTGGAAAGAGGAGAAGGCTACTGGCTAACATGGGTCCCCCCCAGTTCTGGATTACCAAATAGACAAAGTAGGCACCGGCCTATGAGCCCCACTCCTTTTAGGGGCCCCTCGACAACGGATCAAAATAATATTGATTTGAACTTGAAAGAAAATTACAATCAAGCTTTCTTAAACATTGTTTCCAAAAGATAGAAAAAAAATGAATCAACTCAAAGAAACAAGATCTTTACATTAAAGACTGTATAGAGAAAATACTATATTAATGTAATGTACCCATTAACAACTTAAAGTACATAAACCAGAGACATCAGATTCACATAAGAGTTTGTCTCTTAAAAGCTCATCTTCTGCCAGCTGTCAGTTTGTAAAAACAAATCCGGTGCATTGAGTATTAGGAGATAATGTGCAAGGGGGGCCCTGCACAGGGTTTAATCCGGCACTGGTCTCCCCAGACTACTGAAAAGCACTGAAGCATGCACTCATGCATGCCTACACACCCTCCCCTTTCCCCTGCCTAGTGGGAAACACCCTTCCTTGGACACTGATTCTCCTATATAAAAAGGCATGGACAGGAAAATGAAAATAAACCTACTTGTTGGTGCTGAGTCCCCAGATTATGGTTTATCTATTTCTTTTGTAGCCTTTGGATTGTGCTACATCCATGGGATTGTAGCTGAGAGTGTGTTTTTTGGTGTTGTCAGGCTGTCTGCGAAATGATCCCCTACTTTCATACGAGTCAGTTCGAAAAAGGGAATAGGTCAAAATACAACACATTGTGAAGAGGCACTGATAAGGAATGATGTGTCAGAATTACATCCCTCGACATCTACAAACCCGGCACCTCAAATATATGAGCCTTCAGGATCATTGACGACCCTCAATAGAGCACAGGGATGTGTAAGCGTGTATTTATAGAGATGCTGAGGTTCATGCACAAAAGAAGAGTCCTTACTCACTCACCACAATAGTTGCTCTGGTGAAATAGGAATATTGCTACTTCCACAGAATCTTCTTTCTCCTGGGAATTGTCTTCAAAATAAATGTAGTCAGTTTGTGTCTGAAGAAGGTATTTAGAAATAATGTTATAAGGGTCACATGCATTTTAGCATATATCCTAAGGTGTAATGCATAAAGGTTCCTATGTCTGAATCTCTACACAGTGGTTAAAGGAATAAAACAACCTTCGAAAATATATTTTCTAGTGGTGAACATCTTGTACCAGGAAAGAGTGGGACTGAAAACGGAGTCCGATCAAATAACCAGTCTCCCCAGTCCGTGGGAAGTTCAGGGGCCGACAGCGGCGTGGAAAGCATCTCGGATGGAACAAGAGACTTGCCGTCCATCGCCATTTCACTCTGTGGAGGTCTCATTGACAACAAAGAAGTAACAAAAGGTAAATACTAGAACCGAATTAGAAACTGTATTCTGCCTTAGATGTATTTGCAGAGTGGAAATTGATGATAATATTTAAATGACTGCAAATAACAAAATTAACTGTAAATGAACTTCTAAAGTGCCTCCCTCAGTTATATCTAGTTCAATGTGTTACTCCATTATTTAAAAAAGGACACGTTCTAATCCCTCCTGATTTTATTTTGTATATGTATAAGCATTCTCAAAAAGAAACACGCCTTAGCAAAGCAAATAGATCCGGCTCCTTCTTTTTAGGAGAAGGCTTCGGTAATAGTGGGGCACCTTTATGCAGGTTGCTCTCTGTTGTCCCAGAAACAAAATCCATATTAAAGTAACAACTTGGCTACAACAATGTAGAATCCAGGGTATCTGAGGTAGAGCCACTTTTTTGAACAACTGCATTAGCAGAGTTTAATGCTACTCTCAAAAAGAGTGTTATGAAGAAGATTGAGATGATGAAGGCTGCATTGTAAGGGGATAATTTTTAAAAAGCATACTCAGGAAACTATTGTGGATACACTTCACAAATGGCCCATATTTTTCATCCAGATTTGGGAAAGCCTACATATGTGCATGTCACTACTTTGTAAAGAAAAAGCCATAAATCAACCAATATGTTATTGTGACAACAAAGTGAAACAAATGAATATGCAAGGGTGATTAGTGAATAGCACGGTCCTTTTGATTGGCTAAGACATCCAAACAGCTTACACTTCCTAAACAAGAAACCCATAAATCAGCAATTAAAATGTGATTGTATCAGCAAAGTAAATACATCATAGAAAACACACTGGGTCTCAATTACAAGTTGTATCTGCAGTCTAACAAAATGGGTACTTGAGGGCTTATAACCAAAATGTAGGGGAAATACAAATGGGTCAATGTAACCATCCTAGAAATGCCCTGACCTTGTTAGACAGGCAATCCTAGCAACTGTGAACCACCAAACATATAAAAGTCAGTACTGACTGACCCAAAACCCACTCTTCCTCTTTACTGTACTTTTTTCTAAAGAATTGACAACCTAAAAAAGCCTCTAGCCTGACTTAAAGATGAGAAATACATAAAGATTTTGAAATTGGGGGTTATCCTTTGACTATTGATCACTTAGGGCCTGATTACGAATTTGGCGGTGTGGCGCCGGGGCCGACCCATTGCCAAACCCGTGATCAGACCGCCCGCCGGATTACGAGTGATTCTCGTGTCTGGCAGGCGTGTTTTTTTAAGTCCCCACAGCGGTGCCTCAGAAAATGGGCACCGCAATGGGAGCGTCAAAAACTGTTCCTGCACGGCAAGGACAATAAAGTCCATGCCGTGCAGGAACTGGGGTGCATGCACACCCAGGGGATCATGTTGAGCCCCTCTGTATGCACCCCATGGCCCAGAGGCAACAGAGGGCCCTGTAGGGCCACCTTTGTTTCCTCTCCACCACGGTTTTCATAGAGGACGAATCGCCATCAAAACTGCGGAGAGAGGAAATTTGTAATATGCTTGGTGGGACCGCGGTGGTCCCGCCAAGCATATTGCTGCCTCTACACTGCTGAACCACCGCCAGGGAACGGCGGTTACCTGGCGGCTGCGGCGGGACAAGGCGGTCCAACTGCCCAAATTGTAATAGGGCATTCGGAAGACCGCCGCCCCCGTGAGATGGGCGGTCCGTGGACCGCCAGACTCGTAATCGAGCCCTTATTGTTTTTCTTTTTACTTTGGAGACATGGCATCCTATCCTAAGCATCAGCAGTGTTTTGTATGCTGAATGACTCTGTGTAACTCCTACTTTCCTAATCTACTTCTATTGTTCCATGTTACACTCCTAGAAGACATCTGTGGTGTATTCAGTTTCTTATCATTTGCGTTATAAGTGAGTGAAGGTTAAAATGTATATACCACACACTTCAGACTTCATTATCACTTGGCGCTGTTCCCTACTCACACACATCTAAGAATAAGGTTGAAAATGTTATTTTCTTTGGCAAGGATTAGACAAAGAAACTGCTAACTCAGTGTGGTGGTACACAAAATTTGCAATGTAAATCATTGTGCTTCAGTCTTGATCCAAACATTTCCCAGAAAGTAATTATTTTCTTGCATTCAGTTATATCCATTAAAGTGCCTGTTGCCCTTATGCAGCATTTATGCTTTTCTTCTATCTGTGCATTCCATTAATCCAATGGTACAGTACTGGTTATGGTGCAAATCACTTGACTTTATCTTTTGATGGAGATACTTTAATAGCTTAGTCCAGATTGTACAGTAGCCTCTGTCCCTATCTCACCTATCACACCTGCGATGTGGGACTCCATCTTGGTTTCAGATCCATTGGACACCGCTCCTTATTCATGCTGCTCAGGACTTATTTCTACCTGCAACATCTCATCACAAGATACCCTTCCCATTGCTGCAGTATGTAAAAAGTGTCTGGCTTTGCCTCTCCTCCACCTGCACTGCTGTCCCCATCCTCCTTCACTTCTTCGTTTGTCTTCTCAACTGCTGCAACCTTCCCCCCGTTCTAGACAGCTACTGGTACTGTACAGGTTACCCTCCTCTCCAAGCTCAGCTGGTATCCCCTATTCCTTCTACCTTCTCCCTAACCATGTTACTTACCATAAAAGCCACCATCTCTCCTGCCAAGTACAGCACCCCATCTACACTTCAAGTCTGCCGTGCTGTGTTGCTTTATAGTGACGTTTACACTATGTAAAGACATATTAATACATTAAGAAAACAATCTATGCTGTAATGTGGTGGCTGGATATGTAATAGCGCAAGGTTTCATACATAAGCTATACACAGTAGAATATATCAGTGGTTTCTGTCCCCGAGTAGCTTCATGGTGCTCTGCGGTGTCCTTTACTACTTTCATGTCTATTATTCGCTGTTAGAGAGGATGGCCTTTTACAATCCTTAACCTGTGCAGCTGTTCGAGTCGTGTCACATTTATGTTACTGAGACCCATCGTGCAAGGACCACAGCTGTGAAATGTCCTAGAACTCTGTTCAGCTTTCTTTTCACCCATCATTTTCTATCTTGTAAAATTAGACAATTCTTCTCAGGTTGAATACTGAAATCATGAACTCAACCACAGGATTTTAATGACTAGAGCCATGAAGTACCCAAAATAGGAAGAAATAAACTTCTGAACTACAAACATATTGGTCATGCTTTTGTTTTAGTAGTGTACCATCCCCAGCTGGAATTCCTTACCCAATATTGATTGAAATCTCAAAGATGAAAGGCTGAGGAGCATCCAGTGTTAGCCTTCAGACACCCAAACAATTAAGGAGCATGCGCCTTGCAACTACCATCATCAGTGCCAGAAGGCTGAGCGGTTGCATACTACGGCTTAGGAGCAACAGATTGCTGTTTCACATCAGGCCCAACAGTTACTTGCGGTTGGCTTACAACTGGATCATGCAAGCACATGGAAGACCCTCACATCAGTCCTCCCACATTCCAATGCCAATCCCCTGCCCCTGTGCGAGATGCTAGGGAACAGTGGTTTAGATTCACGTTTCCTCTACCTGCCTCCTTACCAGCGTGACCCATTTGATTAAGTGCATAAAATGCCACACTAACTTTCTATATTTCAGCAAACACATGCACAGTGCTTGACTCTAGACCACAACAACAACTGCAGCATTACTAACATTAACTAAGTCATGCAAATTGGCGAATATATTTCTAGTCAATGCATGATCTTAAAGACATGACTATGACAATGCTGAGTGGATTGTTAAAACAGAGTGACAAGAGAATATATGACTCTAAAATGATGTAGGTACATATGGAAAATGTCCCATGCTTAAATGTTGCCCACTATGTCGCCTACGTATCTCAACCTTCAAACATTCAGAAAGCAAATGGACCTCAAACAACATTTGTTCCTAAACTGTAGTAGGCCTGGTATTCCCTCAACTTTAAAGACAGGCTTGTCAGTAATAATGTAAAGGAATGCCTGGTTGTACATAGGTTATATATTTTTAGGTGGAAGCCTACCAGACAGCGCTGAGGTCTGGTTTGCTAACGACATCTTGGGGGCATTCTGAAAGCCTCCCTGTGAAAGCATTCTACCCGTTGCTTGCCATTGGCGTTGTGGTTTGTAACTCACTTTTTATTGCTTTCTATTTGCTGGCTTTACTTGTTTTAGGCTGTCCAGGGTGAGTTTGTCCCCCCTAAGGAGCAAAGCCTTTTCACACCACCTCCCCTTGTATTCTTCCCTAACACAAGCGCTCCTTTCTTGAAACAGGCTTTAAATCTTGTTCTTAGATAGATTCCAAATGTCAGGCTCTGTCTTCTGAAGGACCTTGGTGCTTACTTTTCATTTTCTGACTTCAAAGAGCAACGATTTATGTGACAATCATGCTGGATACTGGGGATAGGAAAGGATTTTTTTCTAGCACAGAACAAGATTTAAATGAACCGTGCCAGTATTTCAGAATATATCAGAATTAAAACCGCACAAATGAAGCACATTTTATGTTAATTCTGAAGTGTGTTGAAAACAGATACTTTAATATGATCAAAACAAATCAATACACTAGTTGATGCAATTTCCACACATTATCGTTTGTGTGCTGTATAGTTTTATTAGTAAATGTCTGTGCAAATGTTATGGTGATTTCAATTGAAAATGTGTTCTTTGAAATGTGCTACTAAACCATGCATACTCCACTCTGCACCTCTCCACTACTCCACTTTACTCCACTCCACTGTACTCTGTGCCACTGCACTCAACGCCACTTCATTCTACGCTTCTCGACTCTACTCTGCACCACTCTACTCTATGCCAATGCACTCTATGCCATTCTACTCTATACCACTACTCTATTCGCCACTGCACTCTACACCACTCCAGTCTAGACCACTCCAATCTGCTCGGCACAACTCCACGCCACTCCACACCACTCTGCAACACTGCACTCTACACCATTGCACTCTATGCCAATGCACTCCACACCAGTGCAGTTTAATCTGTAACACTCAACTCTGTGCCCCTCCACTGTATGCCAATCCACTGTACGCCACTCAAATCTACTCTGCACCACTGCACTCTACACCACTTCACTCTACGCCATTACACTGTACGCCACTCTACTCTGCACCAATTCATTCTACTGTGAAACAATCTACTCTATGCCACTGTACTCCACTCTGGGTCACTCCACGCCACTGCACTGTAATGTAAACCACTGCACTCTACGCCACTGCACTCTATGGCACACACTCTACACAACTGCACTCTTCCACTAAACTTGCCTTTAAAACCACTGCTCTCTACACCACTGCACTCTATGCCACTCTACACCTCTGCACTCTGACACTCTACTCTGCAATACTGCATTCTCCGCCACTGAACTCTACTCTACGCCACTGCACTCTGCATCACTCCACTTTACGCCACTTGACTCTATGCCACTCTACTTGGCACCACTGCGATCTATGCCACTGCATTCTATGCCACTCTACACTTCACCAATCCACTCTGTATCACTGCACTCTACTATGCCCCACTCTAACCTACGGCACTGTATTGTACAACGCTGCATTATATGCTACAAAATTCTATGCCACTGCATTCACGCCACTATACTCTACACCAGTCCTCTCTACTCTACGCCACAACACTCTAGTCTGAAGCACTCTACTCTATGCCACTGCACTCTACTACACCACTCTACTCTATCAGGGGTGTGGAAATTTTTTAAAAATCTACTTGGCCAATGGACAAAATGTTACAGAAATCTACTTGTCCTGGGAAGATATCTGCTTGCCGCACCTATTCCATAAATCACTGAGGTGGGTCTGCACGGAGAGAACCTGCACTGCAATCAGTGCAACATACTGTGCAATATGAACTTCAAATGCAAGTCCAATTATGCAATGCATGGTCATACACCCTTAAATTCAACTGTTGCACTGGCTGGATGTACAGCATGTGTGCAGATGTGTCAGTGTGCACTGCACCCAATTATTACCCAGTATGAATGTGACAAATTTTCAAATTGAAAGAAATAGTCCCGAAAGGCAGAGTACAGGCTGGTAATTGACTACATTTCTTGAAGCGTATTTGGCATAGACTGTGTCGGAATATGAACCTGTAGGGCAGACGGGTGTTCTCCATCCTAGGGCCAACTCATAGCTGTCCAGTTTCAAAAATACTCACATGTGATCATGCTCTGATAAACGTGTGGATGGGAATAACCACTTCTCAGCAGAGCTTATGAACTGTTCATGGGGCAGCACAAATCACATAGCAGAGGTGTTTAGTTCACTGAAGCAGTATCCACAAGTATGAATACACAAGAGGAAGAAATGGGCAGTTAAATCAATCTCTCCTTTTACACTCCTGGGCAGGTGTGGTGTGATTATTGTGCACTCACTGCTACATTTCCACATTCTTCTACCACACAAGGAGCATATGCAACACTGGCACTAGCAGTACAGGGTTCTCTTGTGCACAGTACTGGTAAGTAATGGCACCAGCAGAGTAAGCTTACCTAACATGAAGGGGTGCAGATCAGCAATAGATGTGCAAGTTTGTCTCACTGAGATTTGTAAAGTACTCACTTTTTCTTTAAAATCCAAGTTCTCTGCCACTTGTCTCTCCTTCCAATGTCCCCAGCCCCCCACTGCCCACCCAAATGTGCGTGTTATCTTCCGGGAAATCCTGTAATTCTGTTGCAGGATGCTGATATATGAGTATTGAGACGCCTGGTGAAAGATACGGTTTTACAGTGCAGCAACTTGTGCAATCAGTTTCTTTATTTCAGAAGCTGAGCATCCTGAGGGTCCAAGGGATGATACTTGGATATTTGGAAATGGGCACATGCATAAAGAAGGCACAAAGACAGGCACACAGGAAAAACACCCTTTGGCAAATCATGTAGGGAAAGAAAAACATACCTTTTATGTCTACATAGGAGGAATATTCACACAGGCGGAAGAGTCACTTTTCCTTGGATCTTGTATGGGCTCGTTTTTACTGCTGACGTAACTGTGCAACAAAAATGCAACACTACAGCGGTTGCATAAAATTCTGAGGTGGGAACATTGTATATTTTCACCCAGTTGTGAATAAAACGTGATTGTGAGACCTAAAAATTTATATTTTGATAATTTCTGCTTTATATTGAGCTCGCTTCTGCAATTTTTGCCATTTTATATCGTTGCAAATGAAAGATGGTCCCCCACAGGTGACAGGTCCTGTGTGATTTATATACAGAGCCACTCTAATTACGAGATTCTACAGCTGAGGCGTTTTCCACATAATTTGCCATATAATCCAACACATCCTGCCTAAACAGCATATTTTAACAAAAAATGTTGATACTAGCTCAAACAGATCAAAAGTTACTAAAAAGGGGGTAACATGTCCTGCCACACAGTGAAAAGCCCTTCACAAGTACTGACTGGTCTCTTTTACATTGCTATTGCTGTATTTGGGTCTTAATCTGAAAGTAATGAGGCAAAACATTTATACAGTGTTAACGTGTACAGATGTCAAAATAATGAAGTAATACTATCACCGAAAGTGTGCTGCATTATGCTATATAATTCTCATTTTTGTGGCCACATAATTTAGTCAACCCTGCCGCGTAATTTAGACCTTCCCTGCCACATAAATTAGACCTTCCCTGCCGCTTCATTACAGTGGATCTGCTTATTTAGCACAAACTACCAGCGTACTGTGCATGGTGGGTGCGGTTTACAGTAGGTTTAGGAGATGAGAAATGCAACCAAATAAAGGTACAGGCTAACAGAAATGTGGAGAATAACCCGTTTCTTGACAGGATTAAGCCTATAAAAATTGACACGGACGTGAGGCTTTTCCTCAGCAGCAGTGGCAAGATTAAAAGATAAAGTGTGGGCACTGATTAAGCGAGAAGCTGTGGAGCGAAGGAGGAGGTAACGGAATAAGGAAAAGGCAAGAAAGACTGTGGGGGAGGGTATTGGTAAAGGAGACCTCATCTTTGGCAAAAATGTGGACATTGCAACGTTTGAGACGCCAAGAGAGGCCCACATCTCAGTGAACAGTGTGAAATACGCTGCACACATAGCATTGCCTGGATTACGAATATACTTTCTGCCTTCTGCATTATGTGGTGTTTCCTTTATTCAACTTTAGCTTGATTTCTTTAACACCAGGAAAACAATGCAATTTAAAAAATGTTTCTATTAACAGCACACGCATAATCTTGCAAGGCTGCATTTTCTGTAAACCTGCCAGGTGTTTAAAGTATTATCATTTGCTCCGTGCCCCCAAATTCGACCTCGTCCATAAAAGCAGAGACAAAGTAAAGGTCAATGTCTCTCTATAGTAAACGTCCTTTCATCGTTTTTTCACTCATTATCAACGCTGCACTGGTTCCATTGCTAGATTGCAAAAGGAGAGGTTCCTGCCTTATTGTAAATTGTTAACATGCCACACATTTGACCCTGCCCCCACGCTCACTGAATCCAGACCATTGCATGCAGAATCACAGTTAACATACTTTTCTTAAGGCTCGGACCGCTGCAAAACCCATTATCAGACTGACTCACCTGCTGGGGAGGCATACAGTGTGTCCGAGACGCAGACTTGTTGCTCTCGATTCCAGGAACTGCGCAGCAGCGCACCAAAGATGAATCATGGCCTGCCTTGGACGGATCCCACTGGACAGGATGATCGAGCCACGCAGCAATCAGCAGCAGAGAGGCCACCTGCCCACTCGACCCACAGCGCTGGAACGTGGCAGTGGAAAAAGTGTTTCCTGCCTCGGGGCCTGCCCTTGCACGTTCGGCAGCTGCACCAGTGTGGAATCCGCGCTAGAACACTGACGTACTGACGTTTAGCGCAAGACTCCCCCAGCCAATCACTGGCTAGATAGGGGCCAGTCATGGGCTTCCAGCCAGTCAATGTCCTCCAAAAGCTTTCTGACCGCATTTCTAATTGGCTGTGAGCCCCAGAGTGCCCACAGCTCATATATTTTTAGTGATTTAATGTCTACTTGTCCGTCGGACAAAACAGACAATAAATCTTCTTGGCCATTATGAAAATCTGCTTGGTTCGGGCGTCGGGCGATATGATTTCCCCACCCCTGACTCTATGCCACTCTACTGTACGCCACTCTACTCAACACTACTACATTCTATACCACTGCACTCTAGGACACTCTACTTTGCAATGCTGAATTCTATGTCAGTGCACTCTACACAACTGCTCTCTACGCCACTGCACTCTACTCTGCAGTACTCTACGCCGCTGCACGCTACTCTGCACTATTGTACTCTACGCCACTCTACTCTATGCGACTGCACTCTACCCCAATACACTGTACGCCACTCTACACCACTGCACTCTGACACTCTACTCTATAACACTGCACTCTGTGCCACTTAACTCTACTCCACTCTGCATCAGTCCAGTCTACGCCACTGCACTCTTCTGCACTCCACTCTAAACCACTGCACTCTATGCCACTACACTCAACAGCACTATATTCTACTCTGCACCATTCTATGCCACTCTACTCTGCACCACGCTACGCCACTGCACTCTATGCCACTTTACTCTCCAGGACTACACTCTAAGCCACTCCACTCTACCCCACTGCACTCTACTATGCAACACTCTAATCTGTGCCACTGCATTCTATGACGCTGCATTGTACGCTGCTGAATTATATGCCACTGCACTCCACACCACTATACTCTGCAACACTCTACGCCAATGCAATCTGCACCAATCCACTGTATGCCACTCTATTCCACTCCAATACATGCCATTCTACTCCACTCTTCATCATTCCACTCTATGACACTCCACACCATTCTCTTCTACGCCACTAACTTTTAGCCATGCTGAACAGCAGCCACGCTGATGTACAACATTGCTAACACACATTGGCAAAGCCCATAGCACTTGCACAGGAGAGACCTATTGGCTTTGCCAATGCTTGTTTTTTTAAGGCAGCAGACCTGAATTACTACTGGAAAAAACCTCACAGAATAGATTTTCTAATTTCCACTGTATGCCAGTCTTGCATTGTAAATCACACAAGAGAAACTACAATTAGGCTGTCCTTCCCCTTAAAGTATTTGTCAGTTTTAGTTATGCTCTAGAAGCACATGTTGACGTTTTGCTTTGAAAAAAGTGTACTTCAAAAATCCTTTTTTTCTAAGACTTGTTCTTTCGATGCATCTGAACATTGTTAAATATATTAATGCAATGTAGGTGCCCATTTTGTAATCTACACACAAACTTGCTTGCACACTCTGACTTAGTTATTCACTCACTTGCTTTACCTACTGAGACATACTGAGAAGTCAGATTTGTTTTCCTAGAACATAGCATCAAGGTTTACGGTAGGGATTGTTATGTTATGTGAATTTGTGGAGCGCGGCTAATCACCTGTGAGGGTATCCAGGCGCTGATTTGTACCTCTGAGCATGAAGATGAACGTTGCTTGACTTATTTCGCATAGTGCTTCGTTCATTAAACTGCACAGTTGGTTGATTAAAATCAAACTAATAAACTGATACCACAGATTTTGAGACAAAGAAGGGACGTTCTTAACAATATTGTGCTTTTTTGTTTCAACAGACAAATTTTCAGAACACATAATAACATACCAGCAGTTTGTGGACAACCCTGCTGTCATCGATGACCCCAACCTTGTTGTGAAGATTGGAAACAAGTGTGTACCGCTCAAAGTTATTTTTTTGTGGGTTGCTCACTTAGTAAGATTTGGGAGATGAGGTTTTGGATTCTAATGAAAGTGGTACTAAGTCAGTCTTCTGGAATTGTCTTGTTACCAGTTCATCAGTCTTAGCTAAATAAAACATTACTTCCCAGTTATTTTGCTTGGTAGCTATGAGGCCTGGTGTGTGGCGAGGGCAGTTTGACAAATTACTGGTCACCCTAGCAGTTAAAGTGACTCTCGTGGCTATACTATAGCTGTCAATGTAGCTGTTAAATTGCCAGCATGAAAGTTGGAAAAGAATGGCGAGTTTTTAAAAACTTTTCTTAATCTTGAGTTTTTAGTTGACCTATATTTGCGTCAGAATAGCATTATGTACCAGCCTCCTAAATTCCTAGATGATTCACTTGCAGTTCAGAAACAAACTTAATTCATTCACAAAAAAACTACTGCTGAATAGTTATCTTTGCTCACATACAGGCGTTCTGCAGCATTCAGACACATTTTACACTGCTTTGGTGGTGAGGGCTGCTCAGGATTTGCCTTACCAAAGCAAGGATACAAAGAAAGTGTGATCTGAGAGCTGCACACACAGCTGGTGTAAACATGCCTCCTAGTTTCTCCTTCATCTCAGTGCATGTTTAGGTGATAGTCCATCATTCGAGGCCTCATGTAGGCCCTTAGATTTCAATATTCAGCCAAGGTCTGCAGAAGAGGCATATTCTTCTTTGGTTCAAATGACCACCAAATGATCTTGAAAATATCTGTCTGATCTGAACAGCCAAAATAGAAACTAACACGAGTCCAAAAAGTATATTTTTCCAGTGCCTTTGTAAATTGAGTTGTTTTTCCTTTTACTGATTTTTAGATACTACAACTGGCCTACGGCAGCACCTCTCCTTCTGGCGATGCAGGCTTTTCAAAAACCGCTGCCAAAGGTAAGCACTGTCAGAGTGTTTTGTTACAATGCAGGCAGTGGTTGTCTGTCCGTCAGGAGGAGCCTGAGCCCTTCTTCAATCAAACTGCACCTCTGATGCAAGCTGCATGGGATCTGTTCTGATGTGGGTAGGAGGAGTGGTAGTGCCGAGGCTGCACACTTACTTTACAGAGGATTCGTAGTCCTTGACGTCCAGGAAAGTGAAATGCCTTTAACTCAAGCCCATTGCCATCTGGTGATTGGTTTGGTGGCCTATGTGAAATAAACATTATGGCTCTACCAAGTCTGCATGGGCAGGTATCCAGCTCAGACACAGATCACACCTCTCTGCTGTCTGGTGGATATTCAGTAAGAAAAAGGCTTGGAAATGCTTGGAGGTTAGAGCAGCTGTTAATTAAAGAGGCTGGTTGAACAGAAAGAAAAGGATTTCACAAGATGAATAGCTCTAAACAACATCGCTTCACCTTCATTCTGTGGCTGAAAGTCGAGCCACGGTACAGCGCGGAAGAGTGATGGTCTCTTATGACAACCCTATATTCATCAAAATATCTGTGTTTTTACATTTTTATCAACAAACCTACAGCATATTTTATCCTAGTATGATTACAGGATAGTTTGGGCAAAGAGCATAAAAGTCACTATTGTGGCGCAAAGACAGTGACTGAAGATTACACATAGGAAAGTACAAACTAATATATGTTTTCATGGGCAGTATAGAGAAACCAGAATGGATCTTTACTTGTGTTTGGTGACAACTGTGGACTGTTTATGTCGAGAAACATGCGAAAGAAGAAAGAAAGTTGCAAATTATGCTCCAAAACGGTTTCAAAAGGAGCACTATGTATGTAGGAATGTTCCACAGATATGAAAGAACATCAGCCTATATGTTGAAAGAATTGCTGAACTATTGTGCTCGAAGTGGCGGTGTGTGCATGTTTGATCGTCCTTTGCTCCTACTTTGTGCTCGATGCCTCCTGTTGTGTCACTTCTGTTCTTGGCAATGCTGCTGCCACAGTTTTGGCCCAAGGCAACCCCTTGCCCAGCTGTCCAAGTTACTGAGTAAGCTCATCCGCTCACTGCCCGGCTTATATTGCTCTTGCCTTGCCCTCATTCTTCAGTGCAGGCCTGTACATCTGTGCCTCTCTGTTTTGTTTCTGCCCCACCCCAACGGACAGACTTTGGTGTTGGGCCAGGAAGGAGGGGACAATAGAAATATACAGGTGACAGGACAGTGAGCGGAAATTATGGCGACCCTGCATCATCACTGCGCCATGCCATGGGAAGTCATCGCGCCGTCCTTAAGCATGTGTGGAAGTGGGAACTGAGGAGGGATTTAGACCAATTACAAATTTTTGGGGAAATGAGTGGGAAGCTGCATTTAATTTTATTTGTTTATATCTTTAACCTTCCCTGCAGTACGCTGATGTAATGCAACACAGCATTGGTGGATAATGTATAGCAAAGGTTTGGGTGAGCAAAATAAAGGGGTTATAAAGGTCAGCTCCAGAATGTTTAATTTCAAGATGTCAAACCTTAAATCAAGATTACCATAAGATAACTTGACTACCACTCAAAGGCCAACAGGGTCCCTCAAAAGACCCCTACAATGTCCTTCATATTTTTAAGAAGGGTGTTTGAACGGAAGAGCCCCAACCTTCTCAAAGGTGTCATTCCTGCCTTTTATTCCCTTGACTTTCCTTTCCGTATCCTTCCAATTTCCTTCACTTCTCTTTCCTCTTCTCTCAGTCATTCTCGCCACAGCGCCTTCTATTCATTTTCTGTCACTCACTCCCCCCATGATGCTTTCTTTTCTTCTCTTTGTCCAACCCTTCCCTCTGTTTTTCTCAGCCACTCTTTCTAGAGTATCTCACATTCCCACCCACTGCCTTCACCTTATATCTTCTGTTCTTAGTGAATCACATCACCATGCCTTCTTTCCCTCTTCTCTCACTTTCCCCGTGCTACCTTCCTTCCCTCTTCTTTCAGTCGATCTACTCACAGTGTCTTCCTTCCCACTGGTGTGAGTCACTCTCCCCACTCTCTTTCTTGTTAGCCCGCTTCTTGTTCACAGAGACCTTGCTAGTCTGCCTGCATCCCTACATCAATGTCCTTATTGCGGTCTCCAGTTTCCTCTCTTCCATCTTTCTGATCTATGATAGCTGCAGCTGTATCACCTAAAGTAATGACACGAAACTTGAGAGGCGCCTGCAATGGCTGTAACTTCATCAGGACTCGTGTGTGTATGACAGCAGCTATCGCAAGATGATGGAGTTTCCTGGGTGCAAATGTACACTAAGATGATGCAGATAGTTCTGCAGTCAATTGTTGTCACAAACAGTTTACATTTACAGAAATGAGACAGAGTGTTATCTGTTCGCCACATAAGTGTACACACATAAGTAACAACTTGTAAATGCAAAACCAGCATATAGGCTGTGCACTTGACCACGTGTGGACTTTCAGACATGTCCAAGATCCAGTTTCTGGCCACTCAGACCATAGCAAACACAAGGAGATGATGGACGGAGCACTGAAACTTTTCATACCCTCACCCCCAGTCACAGATCTGGGTTGAATCCATCATCGTTCTCTAGCTCACTTCGCCACCCCAGTTCAGACACAGCTATATGCAAATCAGTCTTGACCCTGTGCCTCATGGGAACAGTCCAGCCCGAACTGCCAAGCCATGTCTTCCCTGGACCGGAAACAAGCATCCTGGGACTGGTTTCAGGCTAACAGCCCTCATCAGCCAGGCTTAAAAATGGGAAGTTGTTTGAAATTAATTTGATTTTAAGCTCTGCATTGGGAACCTGAGAATCATTTCAGATATATTAGAAATATAGGTGGTTCTTCCTAGGGCAGACACCAGAGACCGTAGGAGGAAGAGATTTACAATGGAATACTCTTATAGGAGACTTTATTTCTTTATAAATCGTTTCAATGGCAGTAAATTCCATTGTAGCAGGGATTAATATCCAAGCACGCACACAATACTACCATAGAAATTGTTGATTTAATCATTTTGGCTCCTATGTATTGATGCATTTCCCCATAGACACAGAATAAGTAAAACCCTTTGATACATCAAACTTTTTGTTTCTTCTATTATTCTGTCGAACCAGAACCGATTTCTTTTCAGTAGCTTACAGAACCTACCAGGGGGCATAGAATTTAGCAAAGGAAACTGCATCAGTATAGAAAAGGCAAGGTTCAAACATTAAATGTTGGTTAGTAGTGAAGATTCATTAAAAACTAATACTTATTTTCTTTCCTAACATTTTTTGTAAACGTAATCAAAATGTTTTTTTTAGATGCACAGGAGAGGCCCCAAGTTAAAATTCACTCCAGTACACCTTGTGATCCAGTACTGTTAAAAGCAAAACGACAATCGTGAACATTACCTGCGCCATCTTGTCTGGTGGAATTCTATGTGCACATAAGTTGCAGTCATTTTAATCTATCACAGCCATTTTGTACTCTGTTGGTCACCTTTGTTTCACCCTGCCCTTACTAGCATCCCTCTGACCCTCTGACCGACCTGGTACGTGTGCTGGGGGCTATAAACTCTATTTGCCGCAACAAACCTCAGCGCCACTTGCTGCCACAAACTCGTTTTTCATCTCATCTCTGTTTTCAGGCAAACCTTTGGACACTCTACCCCTCACTGCACCTAGTTACACAAACCGGTTCCAAACACCAAAAAGACTCTTGCAACATGATTTATTGCACTGCAAACAGCAAGACTTGTTGTTACCAATAATGGGACCTGTTTTTATCAACAGAACGGACTCTTAGATCTGGCCGGTCTCACATGTTTTAGACCCTGAAGCAAGGTCCAGCTGCAAGATAAGATTGTCTGTTTGACCTGGGTGGGAAGAGAATTACTGTTGGGCTTGTGTGACAACCTGCCCGGGCGGGGACCCCAAGCTTGTGTAACCATGTTGATGAAACCAATGCATTGTGTCAAACCTGTATAAAAGGAAGAGCCAAAGGAGTTATCAGCAGAACACCTCCCTCAGACATCCCGGTGTCTGCAGTTGACGTGATCTCCTCATGAGAAATAAACCTTTTTCTTGTCTTCCAGTTTCCAGCGCTTGCCTCATTATTTTGATAGCGAACCCAAAGTGAATTAGAGGTGGAACCCTGCACCGGGCAGCATTGAGGGTCTTAGAAGACTCGCCGCCTTTCACAAATTGGCGCCCAAACGTAGGGGCCCATCAGCGACGCGTGGGTCCGGTAGAGAGGTCCTAACGATGGAGTGAACGACTAAACGATTGGGGTATACCTGCCTGAGAAGACACTTGTCTGGCTGCCGATCGACTGAACTTCACCGGTTCCGAACAGACCTCTCGAGTGACCTGCGGTCCTGACTGGGACCTTAGAGGAACGCCGCATTGATTGTTGGAGTGAGAGGACAACCAGGCGCTGGAAGGGGAAGACGAAGAACCGTCCATACGGTCCGGGTAAGGTCGTGAAAAAACGACTTAAATTGATTGATTGATTGAATAGTTTGATTGAAATACTAGTATTCCTTTTTTGATATTGAGTTATTTGCGACATTTCCCTGCTTGCAAACAACGAAGAATAGGAATATTCTCTCTCTTTGCAGGCAGCGAAGGACAGGTAGTGCAGACTTTTTGTCTAAATTGATTGATTGAGATATTCATTTTTGACCGATAAATACGTCATGCCTGTTTTCTCTAGATTGTTTGATTGTAATTGTTTTGGACCAGACCGTTCGTTAGAGGTCAGTCAGCCGGCACCCCCGGAAGGCACCCCTAACAAGGACATGAACGTAAAGTATGGATTAGCCACCGTAGCTTATAGCAAACTATGGCATAAATACACTAGGAAGGACCGGGTAAATCAGTGGCCACTGACGGGATCTTTCGATCCCGCTAAAATAGAAACGTTAGAATTAGCTCTCCACAAAAAGAAAACTAGACTAGCCATGTTTGACAGTTTTGGTTTATGGCGAAAAGAGGCAGCTCAAAGAAAGAAAAGGGACGAAGCTAGACAAGATAAAGAAACGCGAAAATCAGCTTACCAAGCCTGTAAAAGATTAGAAGAAAAACTAAAAGAAAAGGAAATCGATAAAAAGGAACAGGAATCAAAAATATCAGGTCAATGCCCTGTTAGAACGCCCTCGACTCTTTACCCCAAGTTACCAGCAAAACAAAGGGTAGCTGATGATTTATTGTTAGGTCCCCCAATCATATACATGCCACCCCCTTACGCCCCTACTCATCCCGTAGTACAACGCCAGGACCACCAAAGTATAGCCGGAGATGGCACGATCGCCTCAGTCTCCACCGCCTCTGCTCCCACCGAGTCACCCACACCAAATGCCTCATCAAAGGATACAGTAGTAGAGGTAGGATCAAAAGAAAAAGGAGCGCCCAGGGTCCCGCGATTAAGTAAAAATGAGCGAGCAGGCATTGATAAAATAGTTAAATCCCTCATAGATAGGAAGGAGACAGAAGAGTATGTAACTGACATATGCAACTCCTATGTTGAAAACCGCAAACGATACTTTATTGTACGTCTCTGTTACCACACCCTTACTGCATATGAAGAGAAGTACCAAGATGTAGGGCCCGAGCGGCTTGTGGCTCTCTATAGGAAGGTAGACACCGGAGATGAAGGCGACAACGATGTTACAGAACTCTTTTCATCCACACTGGAGGTATTCAGTCACCTCGTGGAACAAGGACGGATAGATAAGGACAGGACATCTAAGATAGCAGGACCCCCGGTGGAAAAACAAGATAGCATGATGCCGATAAAAGAAGCTGCCCCTTATTGGGTACCTCCTAGAGGACAAGGGACTCATGACGATATGAACCATCAAGACGCTAGAGGAAGGGTGGTCTACAATTGGGTGTATCAACCATGGGACAGACAGGACATTTTGACGTTCCGTAAATCTTTACCGGATTTACAAAAGAACCCCACCGCCTTTTACACCGAGCTAGGTACCGCTCTGGGATCAACAATAATGAAACTTGCCGACATAGACTTGTTCTTCGGGTTATGTTTGCCAGCAGATGTGTGGAAACAGATTAGGAAAATAGACCATACCGAACTGCTTGGTCATACCTGGGAACAACTCAACACACTAGATAAACAGCGGAACCCTGGTCAAAAACCGGTTAAAGCAATATTGGACCTCCCTGACAAAATAGTGCAGAAAGTGAAAACGCTGATCCCAGAGAAAAAGATAGACTGGTCCATAGTAACCGCGTGCCGCCAGAAACCACAAGAGGATGTCTCAGAGTATTTCTCCAGATTTGAAACGGTGTTCTCCGATTACAGTGGACAAGACATGTCCACCGCAACCGGACACCACTTATTTGTGCAGAACTATGTCAAAGGACTACTGCCAGATGTATCCCAGAAATTACAAGCCAGCGAAAGTAGTTGGGCAGCATCTAAACCGGCGGCCATTCTCCAAATGGCCCAGTACTATGAGCATCAGAGAAACGAAAATGACAGGGCTACAGAAAGGAAAAAGAAGGACTTGAAGGAAAGGGTAATGGTAGCACAACTCCAGGGGGCGAATACAGGAAGGGAGCAATATAGGGGAGGATACCAGCAGAATACCCCTAGAGTACAGCCACCTAGAAACAATTCATCGACATCATATGTAGGACGCCAAGACCTAGGACAGGATCAATGTGCATTTTGCAAAGAATATGGACACTGGAAAACGCAATGTCCGGCTTTGTTAGGAGCTGGTAGGGGCAGAGGGGCGAGGGAAATAGCAAGTGGACAGAGAGGAAGAGGACGTGGGAGAGGGTACGCGAGTGAAGCAAGCGAGGAAAGGCCAGGAAGAGTGAATACATTTGACCATCCCAAACAGAATCAGTACCAACAGACAGATTATGACAATACGTACGACTTTGCATAGGACAGCCAGGGGCAAGGGAGGGATCCAGTCGAGCTCTATGTTGATCAGCAAGGCCCTTATGTTACCGCTGAGGTCCTGGGCACAAAGTCGCCATTTCTGGTAGACACGGGAGCAACACGTAGTGCACTATCCAAACGACTGATTCCAAGGGCACCCTTGTCAGGCTCACATGTGACCTCAATAGGATTTGATGGTACGCCCTCCACCAACCCTTTGTCCCGACCGGTCCCTTTTAACCTTGACAACAATAGCGTCGAAACGACATTCCTCCTCTCTTCCAACACCCCAGACGCCATTATGGGTCTCGACCTTTTGAAACACTTCCATGCGACTATCAGATGCTCACCAGACGGAGTGCGTGTCGTCTTGTATGACAACCCCCAGCGCCATAGAGAGAACCCTTCTCAGCACATGTTTCCCATCTCCGAGACTGACACATCCCTACTGGACACTTTGCCATCACACTTATGGGCTAGGGCTGATTCAGACGTAGGACGAATGATGATTGACCCAGTACACGTAACAATACGACAGGACGCAACCCTACCGAAAGTACCGCAGTACAAAATATCACCAGAGGGTGAGAAGGCACTGACAGAGATCATACACTCTTTGGTAGAGGCAGGGGTGGTAGAGGAAGTAGTGAGCAACGTTTGTAACAGTCCCATACTACCGATTGTAAAGAGACAGGGAGAGGGAGACGGAAAAGCCTACCGCTTCATCATTGACCTGCGGGAGATAAACAAAATCGTAGTGCCACAATACCCAGTAGTTTCCGACATCACGACAATTTTGACTTTAATCCCCTCCACTGCCACCACCTTCACTGTAATTGACCTCAAAACGCATTCTTTTCCATACCTATACACAAGGACAGCCGCTATCTATTTGGATTCACCCTAAACTCCCGTTCGTACAGATTTTGCAGAGCACCTCAGGGGTACACTGAGAGCCCAAGCATCTATAGCCAGGCGCTTAAAAGACAGTTGGACGCCATACAATTGCCAGATGGAGTGGCACTAATACAATATGTAGACGACATCCTTCTAGCAGCGGACACCATACCAATAGCCGTCACAGCCACCATCAAACTACTCCATTTTCTTGCTGAGAATGGTCACAAGGTCTCCCGAAAGAAATTGCAGTTCTGTAAATCACAAGTGACCTATTTGGGTCACCTTTTATCCAAAGAAGGGAGGAAACTCACGCCTGACAGGATCCAGACAATTCTAGACACCCCTGTCCCCAAAGATCAGAAACAAGTCCGCTCTTTGATAGGTCTCACTTCATTTTGCCGACAGTGGTTACCGAACTTTAGCCTCATTGTCAAACCCCTTCTCTCCCTCCTAGCTAAAGACATCCCCTCACCTCTCCCCTGGACCCCCGAATGCCAGTCAGCCTTTAAAGAACTACGCAATGCCCTTTGTTCAGCGCCTGTCCTAGGAACCCCGGATTACTCCAAACCATTCTTCCTCTACACGCACGAGAGGGAAGGATGTGCATTGTCTGTCCTGACACAATCAATTGGTCACAAACAACGCCCTTGTGCATATTTCTCTGCCACCCTCGATCCAGTAGCCAGAGCGCTGCCAGCGTGCCCGCGCGCTGTGGCAGCTGCAGCAGTATCGATACGCCAGAGCGAAGGAATAGTACTCTCCAATCCAGTCACTGTTTTAGTACCCCATGCAGTCGACACACTACTAAACCAGACCAAAACCCAACACTTGACTAGCGCCCGACTGACAGGATATGAGTTGACCCTGCTAGCACCGCACATTACCCTAAAGCGATGCACCACCCTCAATCCAGCCACACTGTTACCCCTACCCGAAAATGATCCTAGCGTGACTCCACTACACGACTGTGTGACACTAACCGATGAACAAACAAAGAGTAGAATAGATCTCAGAGACACCGCCTTTCTAGAACCAGATGGAGAACTATGGGTGGATGGTTCGTACATCAAACTCCCCGACGGCACCACCTCAGCTGCATACGCTGTCACCACAGCCCGAACCGTTCTGGAAACAGCCCGTATTCCCCAACGTTCAGCCCAGGCTGCTGAACTCATTGCCCTCACACGAGCAGGTATCTTAGCGACTGACACGACAGTTAACATATACACCGACAGCCAATATGCCTTCGGGGTGGTTCACCATTTTGGGATCTTATGGAAAGAAAGAGGGTTTCTGAGTTCACACGGTACACCCATCCTGCATGGAGATTTAGTCTCCGCCTTGACGCAAGCAGTCCTCCTCCCCAAGAAGTTAGCAGTGATAAAATGCCAAGCACATAGGAAAGTGACTGATCTCATTGGACAGGGAAATGCACTAGCAGACGTTACTGCCCGAGCCACGGCAGGAGACAGAACTACGACACAAATGTATGTGACCAGGTCACAAGCTGAACGATGGACTGACGCTAGGACCACTGTAAGGGACATACAGACTACAGGCACACAAGACGAATTGACCGAGTGGGAAAAGGTGGGACTAAAAGACGAGGAAGATTGCTGGAGAACTAAAGACAGAAATAAATGGCTGTTACCCAATGCCTACCTCATCCCCATATTGACCATGGCACATTTACCAGCACACATAGGCTCCACCTCCATGATTGAACTAATCACCAGAGTATGGCATAACGTCAAGATAGCAGAATCTGCAAAACACCTAGTACAACAATGTATAGTCTGCCTACAACACAACCCAGGGAAGGGGACAGTAGTACCACGGGGAGGGTTTGGAGTCCCTGACCACCCCTTTGAAATCCTTCAAATGGATTACATTCAACTAGAGAGATGCCTTGGTCTAAAATATGTCCTGGTGGTTGTGTGCGCTTTTAGCAAATGGGTGGAGGCATATCCCACCCGCGACAATACCGCCTTAGCCACTGCAAAAGTATTGCTGAAAGAATTCTTCCCCCGATACGGCCTTTGCAGAATTTTATGGAGCGACAACGGCCCCCACTTCGTAGCCGAGGTGATACAGAACATACTGAGAGGGTTGGGGGTAAAACAAAAGTTCCATGCCTTCTTCCACCCCCACTCAGCGGGCCTGGTAGAGAGACACAATGCAACGTTGAAACTAAAACTAGCCAAAATAGTTGCCACGACCGGGTTGAAATGGCCCGACGCCCTCCCATTGGCATTGTTATCGATGCGCTCCACCCCAACCAAACACCGACTGACCCCGTATGAGGTGGTCTTCGGCAGGCCTATGAGCATTTGGGCGGCACCAAGACCCACCTCCATTAACGATGTCCCGAACATATTAATGTCGGATTACTTGCATAAATTGACAAACGAGCTAACAATTATCCACCAACAGGTGCAGCAAGCCTTGCCTGACGTATCCAGGGGCCCGGGACATGTAATAAAGCCAGGCGACCATGTATTGATTCGCAACTTCCAAAGAACGAAGAATCTGGAGCCTAGGTAGACGGGCCCCTGGCAAGTCCTGATCACCACCCGAACTGCCCTCCGAGTGGAAGGAAAACGAAACTGGCTGCACGATCATTGCAAACGAGTCCCTCCAACCCTGGCAACCTGTGAAGGGGTGGAGGTGCAAGAGGAAGTACTCGCGAGAGACCGACCAGCTCTGAGTTGCTACCCACAAGAAGACACCCTCTAACTATCAGAATTTCCCGACCCCACGGTGCCATCCAGGAAAGGGTACAACCTAAGATTGACGAAAGGAGGGAGCTCCAACGACCAGGCCACTAACTAAGTCAAGGTCTCAGATCAGTAGCACAGTCAAACAACGCTACCAGGAAAGCGCCAGATAAAAGTCTGTGGTCCTAACAGTTGTTGAGCTCCTCGAAGATGATGGAAGAAACTGAACACCTGCAAAACCACTGCAAAGACACCAAGACTGCTAACCTGCACAGCACAAAGACAATTGCACTTGTAGCCGCATTTCTCACCTGTCTCCTGCTAATGGTCGCACTCTGGATCATTGAAGAGAATGCACCTGCATACAGAACATTGTCACCCACCATGCAACCAACCACCAAGAAAGAACACTACCTGGTATCACTACCGCCACATCTCCGAGAACGACGCAAAGAATTCTGGAATAATTCTTTCGTGCAGATGTTGCACCAGCACAATCTTCCCACCAATGCTACCAACTGTTGGGTCTGTGGGCTGTTACCACATGCCACTGAACATTCCATCCCTTTCATCCCTTCGCCCTTTTCTATTCACGGATCTTGCCTTGCCTGGATGATGCTCCTACAAGAAAGTTACAAAGACAATGCCACTTCCGACGGAACAATCGCCCAGTTCTACAACGAGTTCTGGCGAAACAAAACAGGAAGGACAGCCGCCCCCTTCTGCCCTCACACCTTCAATGCGACATTCCAGATTAATGTCCCCTCCAAAGAACGCAGTGGAAATGCAAGTGTTCAATAATCCTAACAGAGCCACATTTTCCTACCTGAAGAAAAGAACTGCTGCAACACTGACTGTGGCCCTATCTGTTGTGAACGTCTCTGGCCTTGTATGCATTGAAGGCCGTGGGACTAAGAATGTGGGTCACAGCACCTGTAGCATTGTAAGGACTTTGAACACTGCCAACCCCCAGCGCTTGTTGCATCACCCAATATGTACTTTGTTTGTGGAACCAAAGCCTAAACCTGGCTCCCAAGAAACTGGGGGGGGGCACGTGCTACATCGCCTTTGTTTTGCCACCAACCTACACAGCCCCTGCAGAGCATCAGCGAGAAAAGCGTTCTAAAGACATTGATCAAGCAGACTCTGCCTCATCACAGTTCCTCGACGCAGCAAAAGGGCTCGTCCCGCTATGGGGTCCGATGGCAAACAGCCGAGCAATCAGACATCTGTCCCAAGCGGTAGAGACCGCCCTGAACGTCCCTGCTGGCATCCTCACCAACAACACTGCTGAGCTCCAAGCTATCCGTCTGGTTACCCTGCAAAATCGCATGGTCCTGGACGTGGTACTAGCGGACCGTGGAGGAGCATGCCGCATCATCTGTGCCAGCTGCTGTGTATACATTCCTGATAATTCACCTTCTGTCTATGAAGCAATCGAACATCTCCATAGACTATCTTAAGAAATTCATCAAGGATCAGAGACTTGGACAATTGGAAGTTGGCTTTGGGGCATCTTGAAGGAGTGGGGTTGGAAAATATCAATGATTCTCTTGGTCCCAGTATTGACAATATGTGGTTGTTGTTTGGGTATACACTGTATACCACCTTTGTGTTCTCTTTGCATAACTACCTTGCACCCTAAGACTATGGACACTCAGCTAACAAAAATGAGAGTAATGTATGATCAAGAGATACAGGACATTATGGAGATCAAAATAGACTGACAATCTGGCTAGTTATGTTCAAAGGGGCCACTGTTAAAAGCAAAACGACAATCGTGAACTACCTGCGCCATCTTGTCTGGTGGAATTCTATGTGCACATAAGTTGCAGTCATTTTAATCTATCACAGCCATTTTGTACTCTGTTGGTCACCTTTGTTTCACCCTGCCCTTACTAGCATCCCTCTGACCCTCTGACCGACCTGGTACGTGTGCTGGGGGCTATAAACTCTATTTGCCGCAACAAACCTCAGCGCCACTTGCTGCCACAAACTCGTTTTTCCTCTCATCTCTGTTTTCAGGCAAACCTTTGGACACTCTACCCCTCACTGCACCTAGTTACACAAACAGGTTCCAAACACCAAAAAGACTCTTGCAACATGATTTATTGCACTGCAAACAGCAAGACTTGTTGTTACCAACAATGGGACCTGTTTTTATCAACATAACGGACTCTTAGATCTGGCCGGTCTCACATGTTTTAGACCCTGAAGCAAGGTCCAGCTGCAAGATAAGATTGTCTGTTTGACCTGGGTGGGAAGAGAATTACTGTTGGGCTTGTGTGACAACCTGCCCGGGGCGGGGACCCCAAGCTTGTGTAACCATGTTGATGAAACCAATGCATTGTGTCAGACCTGTATAAAAGGAAGAGCCAAAGGAGTTATCAGCAGAACACCTCCCTCAGACATCCCGGTGTCTGCAGTTGACGTGATCTCCTCATGAGAAATAAATCTTTTTCTTGTCTTCCAGTTTCCAGCGCTTGCCTCATTATTTTGATAGCGAACCCAAAGTGAATTAGAGGTGGAACCCTGCACCGGGCAGCATTGAGGGTCTTAGAAGACTCGCTGCCTTTCACAGTACCTTGTCCCATAGCTTCTAAAGCGATTGAATGGAAGTTGGGGCTTTTGTGAGCTACTAGGGTGGGTGTATGGCTGCTCTCTTTCCTTGCTCTGCTTAACCCACCTGCCTAGGGCCAAATTTTTATATGGCTGCAATTTTGTGGGAAACACTATCCACCCACAGTAAGTGACTAAGTAAGAACTGCAGCTCTTTTCTCTTGATTTATGATTACTGGAATCTCTGTCATTGTCTTAATATCTTTGAGACATGTATTATTTGTGTAAAAATGTGTTCCCCACTGTAAATGTTTCCATTTGGTTTGTGACATTTAAGACTATCACAATCAGACGACTTGTGGCAGAGCAACCTGACATTTTGCAACATTGCCTTAATTTCAGAGGTCCTCGAGTGTTTCATAAAAAGCCTTAAAATGAAGTACCCTTTCCCATGAATGGGCATTGCTAACAGCTTGCTGGCAATGAACCAGCATTATTGTTTTATGCGGAAGAGTGTGCCAAAATATCTTGTGTTATTAGAGATCTGATGGTCCATGAGTTGATGGGAGTCAGATTTGAGAATTTTAGACCAATCAGTAAGCTATCAAGAAGAAGAACTATTTCCACATTTAAGATTCCTATGAAATGAATGGTACCATGAATACTGGTCAAGAGAGAGACAACTCCTCAAAGTGTACAACCCAACAACCAACGAGTGACTCTTGAGTTGTATGCCTCCTTGCATGTAAAAACTATGCCAGGTCAGGTGGCGAACGTGTGAAAAAGACACATGGTTGATGTGGCAAGATGTTTTTGATTAAAAATTACAATATAAACTAACGCTATTTAATACTGTGTGTAGTCTACACAATAAATACTAACTCATTCTTATGCTTTTTTCCTTGATTTTCTTTTTCTTAAAAATATTTTCAAGTATTCATGCTTCAGTTATTTCTGCGCAGCATTGGATGCCATTATGCTTTGTTTTTCTAAGATATATGGCCAACACACCGTACGTTGAGTTTTCGTTCCTTTGCTCGCCTGCCAATTTATGTTTTGCATGCTTGAGGTAGCACTTTGGTTTCTTAAGTTTTTTTTTTGTTATGTTATTTATGTCACCATGCATTTGTCACAGGTCACTGTGGAAACGCTAATGAGGGACAAGATGCCCAAAAAGGGAGGGAGATGGTGGTTTTCATGGCGAGGAAGGAACACCACTAACAAAGTGGTAAGTCTGCAAAAAGGAGCAGGATTTGATTTTGCTTCAAGTGTCTCAGGGTGCTGGATCGGTTTCCAACCTGTGCCTTTGCATCTAAGGACAACCGAAATCATACTCTGATGTAAATAATAATAATAATAATCTTTATTGCTTGATTACTTAAAATCATTGCAATCACTACAAATTCACATCACATACTTTAAAACATAATCGATCATTAAAAAAATCCATTGAAAGCAAAACATGTTCCCAACACATAGAATAAAAAACTGACCTGTATATACAAATATAAAACGTATCAATAAAATCAGGTCTATTCACATAGCATCGATAATGAGCGATTAATACGGCAACCATCATATCAGAGCAATAATAAAGTGCATTACTATAAAGTGCTAATATGCGATTATTGCAACAATCTTCGTATTAAAACAGATAAAGTGCATTAGTTTATGGTAATAGTGTCACATCTATTTTGACATATCTAATTGTCACCTTCGCAACATGATTATCAATTAATAAGAGTTATAAGCCAAATAATACTATTAGGTAACACAACCATAGATACTCTGATGTATTGCTTGGGACGTTACGTCATGCAGTGATTGCGTGTCGGGCCTGTGACATGTGCCTTTATGAGCGCACAGTTGCTCAAATCATCTGTTGTTCAACCTTAGTGACTCTGTAAATGTTGTTACCTGTGTGACAATGACTGCCCCCCCTGTTTCCCTGGTAGAACTTCCAGTTGACCACTAGCAAATGGTTACTCTTGAATCTAGTTGCAGTGTGTTTGTATTTGGAGATTGGCGTGTACATGCTCAGCAGAAGAAATAGGTATATTCTAGCAGTGAAAGACCAATATCACAATAATCAGGCCAACTGGTGAAGATGCACCTGGGATCGGACTGTTCCCCACATCATTCCAGTAGATATCACAAATCCCAGAGAATGGATCCAGTAGAAACCATTTGAAACTGGTCAAGCAGAAATTCTGTCAGGCATAGCTGGCGGTGTTGGCATCTAGTTTAGTGTTTTGGTTCTTCTGTGATTTTTGCCAAATTGTAGATGTAATTTATGTGTTTGTTTTTAATTCCTAAAATGTGCCTGTGGAATGGAACAAAAGGAGAAAGAGCCCACGATTGTCTGAAATACCCAGAAATTAGCACTAAATTGCCATTTAAACAGCTTACACCCCCGTTTTTATTCTTTGTCATTGTTAGCAGAGTAGATATCTGGAAAGCTATGTCCTTTTCGGTTTATTAGGTGTTTTCTTAGTTTGTCCTTCGTTATCCATACATTAAATAGTACAATTTGTTGTGCTAGAACTGCTCATATATAAAGATTAGGCAAATGAGGTTTTAAGTATGAATTTCATTTTCCCAAATGTTGCTCCACATTCAGTTTTTTAGTCTTCTCTCACTGTGCGGCCTGCTTCTAACTCCCACTTTTTTTTAGAATGCGTTAATCAGCTCAGTCATGGAGCTATTTTTCAGTAGAATATCATTTCCCATAGGATGGCTTTGTTTAAAGGTTCCCCTTATTTATGAGTTTTTCACTTCCTTTTATTATAAGCATACAATGTGCTACATCCTGCCATTTGCAATCACTTATCTACGCGTCCTTGCCAAATCAGAGCAAATTTGTACTGTCCTCTGTGCTGATACGCTTCCAAGTGTTCAGCTGAGTTTTAATCTAATGCAGCAGAAGGATGATGAGCTTAGCATATGCACTCCACATATATTATGAACACAAGGAAATATTCTCTGTGGGGCGGGGTCTGATTGTCCCATATTTTTATGAGCATTCTATTCATTCCACTTGTACAGGAAGCCAAACCAGTACTGGGGTTACCCGGCATTGGGCCAGCTGCAGGCGAGGCGTCGTCACAGAGGGACCTTGGAAGCAGGTAAGAAGCATGGACTCACTAGACTCTCAATTGTGACACCAGAGTAACTTGCGTAAATCCTCAAAGTTTTGCATCAGTTGTTCCATTCCTAAATAATCAAAAGAGAATATAAGAGGCCTGTGCTTATGGCAGGTGAGATTAATGATCAGTCTACTAAGAATAGAAAGTTACTATATTTTGGCTCAACTGAATTTCATAAATATATGTAATCTATTTAGTTTAGGTATTGTGTGTGCAATGACATTTCACTTCTACCCCTTTGTTTGCTGTATATCTTGTCAGATTTGTTAGCGGTGAATGAAGAAATAACTAGGAAACTGACTTTATTTTCAGTAAGATGTAGTCCTCGAATTGGTCACTCCCTTGTGGCTTCTGTTGTCGGATCCGAGATGCAAAAATGTTAGTTTAGGTAGTATGGGAGAGGGTATAAAAGATTCTGATTCTGACATGAGGTAGACATTCTTTACAGCTTTTTTAGATGGCTGCTCCTGCATTCTCATTCACTGTCCAACTTCTCAGTTGCTGTTGCAGTCCAGCAAGATTGTGCGGGTCGAGCTTTTCCTTGATTGCATTTTACAGAGTCTAGAAATATATTGATGGTTCTGTGTAGTTACATTTTTTTTAGCAGTGGGTAACCAGTTATAAATTGATTTTCGTGGGAGGTGGTAGGCTTTTGCTGATTGACAGATGAGCGAAATTATTTCAACCCCACTTTTGGAATTGTTGGTCCCAATTCTTGTGCTTCCTGAACTTAGTTCACAATTGCTTACACTGTTCAGTTGTCAAGTGCTGTCTGAAAATCAGTAACTAAATTCTGCTCTCAATGTTAGATTGAAATCATGTTAGGCTCCTGGGCTTTGGACTCTAAGGAACCCATATCTCTGCCTATCTGGCAGACTTCATGAAGTGGCTGACCGAAGGCAACATATTAGTGTATAGTATGAGGCCAGCTTCTACAGACCTATTAGATGCTGGTTCCATAGCTTGGTGTGTAGAGCAAATCATTTTGAACTTCACTGGCTCCAGTTGGGAGCTTTTACAGGTGGCTTTGTTGCATCATGTGTATATAAATGAATGCAACATTTATGTTAGTAGCATGTGTTGCTGTAGATACACATGCTCTCCATATTCCTGTCATCTAGTGTTGGGCTTGGACACTTGCAAGATGTTTTTCTTCGAATAAGTCTTTAGAATCACAAGGTATATTGTGACTCCTTCCTTAGCTGCAATACACATGAGCACTGATTGCATGTTAGATTGTCTGTTTCCGCCAACGGGTTCGGATATGCATGACTGGGGGGCTACGTTCGACACGTTTCTTCATCTCCGTTTGGGCCCAACCGATATATTCCCGGACTCCGATATCTGGAAAACATCTGTTGCTGCTTTATTTTACAACTGTTCCCTTCCAGAGACTGACCTGGATCGACTCCGTGCACCGAGGAGCCTTGGGCCTCGTGCTCCTTGACCTCGATGACGTTCAACATCTTTTTCGACAAAGAATGTACACATGGTGATGGAACAGATGCTCTTTCAGAACTATCCTGAGTGTCATCCGAAGTTCCCCTGGACCGTTAACCACCATGTGTATAAACTTTGTCTCCTGTCCATGACAACAATGCATGAGAGACCTGGCTGAACTTATGTTCGAAGAATACACTTTTATATTGGCAGAAAAGAAGGTGGGCACACCACAAGATGCAGAGGCAGGCTTATGACGACACTCAAGACATCTTCAGGAAACAGCCCTCCCCTGGCATCGAGAAAGCCGAAAAGGCCAGGCCCTTGGGCCTTCCGCTCCACCAACCATCACCTACTCAAAAGGCCATCTTCTCTTCAGGCTTGCCTTTGAGCCTTTAAACCTCCAGACTCCCAGTGGCTCCACGCCTTCGGGACCCCGAATCAAGACCTTGGCGCACATTGTGATTATGGCTGAAGTTAATCCACACACCAGGCCTACCAAAAGGCCTTGAGTCTAGGCAGAGCACTGTCCTTGAGATGGTCAGGCCTCCAGCCTTTCAACAAAGACTCAGTTCTCTGGGGCCCCAATGCTCTATTGCACCAGTCGGCATCAACCAAAAACCTTGGAGCCGACGCCTCCCTGTATATGGGTGCTACCCAGTCAAGCCCAAAATCACTTCAGAGTCTGAAGATCCTCTCAACACCAGCACCAAAGCCATCCTCCACTGCAAAACTGATATCAGCATCTGAGAACACAATGGTTGCCTGAGCCATCGGTGTTAAAAGCACCACCGGATCCGAGACCTGCATCGCACTCAAGCTATTGGCATTGAAGACGCCCTTAGTGCAGAGCTCCAACGATTCAGAGAAACCTAACCTCCAACAGCTTTGGATGCAAGACAAAAAACATCTCTTTATTCATCCTCATACCAGCATGATTTCCACAAGACTGCCTCCAACGTCTGAAGAGATTTTGCCTCGCAAGCAAAAGCCTACCTTTGTGAAGGAGCTTGCCTTGGAACCTCCCCCGGTGCCCAAAAGCAAGAAGTGCAAGGGTAAGGACACCAGCCCCATTCCATTTGGCCCCCTCCTCCATTTCCTCCTCTTCACATCCTGCACCTCCTCCTCCACCACCCCATACTTCACTGCTGCTATATTCATGGGGTGGTTCCCCTCACTCCTCAGAGAGATAGGCCGGACCCTTCACTCAGGTGACCCCGATTAATACACCAATCTGGTCGCCACTAATGATCCATGAGATGACTATGATGTAGATTCCATAGGGGATTCAGACTTGGATCACTACCCAGCTAGGTTGTCACCTCCAGATGAAACAACCACATATCATAAGGTCATCCAAACTAGATGGGCAATTTCTCCATGACGGCGACAATTTTGTTGTGGAAACCTTATCTATAAATCGAAACGGAAAGTGCATTTTCTGCCCATGCTCAAGGAGATGCTGAAGGCACCCACAGACACAATCAAAGAGCCAGTCAAGGCCAGGGTGGTCACACTTAGGGTAGATAAAAAAATATTGCCCCCATGACCCCTCATACATCAGGGGGTCAGATCCATCCAGATTAGCTGGTGGTCCACACTGCACATAAGTACACTTACTCTCAGGGCATGGGTGATGCTCCCCACCTGATAAAGAGAGGGCACTCTTTCTACCATATACCAGTGGTTAAGGCCTTAATGGAGGGTCTCAAAAAGGTAACCCCTCCCAGAGATCCCCTGCTCCAGTGTGAAACCTCAGTGTAGTCCTAGACTCATGGGGCCCCTTTTAAGCCCTTCCACTATTGCCCTCTCCAAAACCTCTCCTGGAAAGTGGATTTTCTGGTGCCAATTACCTCTCTCAGAGGCATTAGCGAATTACAACTTGCATTACAGGAACCCTTCATTCAAGTACACAAGGCAAGGCAGTACTCAGAACCTACCCTAAGTTCCTGTCTAAGGTGGTATCCTCTTTCCACCTTAACCAAACAATAAAGCCTCCAGTCTTATTATGTGTCTATAATCTAATATCTAAGTGCAAATGCACCTTCATCAAATTGCAGAGCTTCGTTCGTACTGGTAATCAAGCCATTTTTGCTCCTAAACTGAACATAGGTGTGGAAATGGCTTTGTAGCTGGTGGACGAATTTTCTAGCTATAATATCTTCGATTCCAATAGATTTTCATATGTTTTCGCCCGTTTTGCTCAGGATGCCTGCTAACGTGGCATTTTCTTGAACACCCAGATAGATGGTATCTGTTCCCATTTGATGCCTGAGGCCATTAGCAGCTATTTTCTGTGACGGTTTAATTTTCGTGTGACATGATGCCTCCCGCGGAAAATGCTTCCTGACATGTCCTAAATACAATCGGAGATGAACTGCTATTTGGAAATGCTTTTAAAGCTGCAGTGCGGCCGCTGGCTGCGCGCGCGGTCCCCTCCAGGCTCAAAGCATGAGTCATCCTGCAGCGTTGCTTTCCATAATGCGGCGAAGGGGGGTGGAGGGGCATCTTTAAAGGATGCGGCGCCATCTCCCTCTCAATGAGGCTCGCCGCACCCATAATGCACCGTGACAGATTAATCAATAGGCGGCCGTATCACTTGATACCCCTGGCCGTGCGTCAGCGCGTTGTGTTCACCCAGGCAAGATCGGTGTGCAGTGATTATGAATGCGTATGGGCTGGTGACTGACTGCTGGTACAAGGTGAATGATGGGAAGCCTGCATGAATGAGATGCTGGCGGCGAGAGTTCATTCACTCGCGCCAGGCCCTGCTTTTTAAAGAGCCTCCCACGAGATCTCACTAGGATTCAATTAGCAGGCGCGTGATTCAGTGAAATAGTAATGTGTTTTTAATGGCTGGCAAAATGCACTCACCGCGCGCGCATTTTCCTGTGTTGCTGTTCCAGGATAAAAGATGAATCTTCCTCGAGCGACGAAGAGGGCCGGGCAGCCAACCAGAGCGGGGGCTCCATGCAGTCCAGCCAGAGCCACCTCCCGGCATCCTCGGGGGTCACGTACAAAAAGACCCTACGGCTCACCTCGGACCAGCTCGTGAGTCTGTCTGCACTACTTTCTGGCTAGTGAATAATGTTTTGGCGCACAGTTGGTGGCTATAGCACAACCAACTGTTTAGGACACCTCCCCTGTTCCATTTACTGTTTATCGTTAACCTTTCTGATTGCAGGAGCAAGTCTGTTGTATTTACAATCTTTGTCGAGCACGTACCAAGTTGAAGTGCCTTACATAGAACACTGAACAGGCCATAAAGAAACATATGCAATAAAATGAGTTTTGTAAAGCTAAGAAATGAATCTTAAATACACAAGTGTGCATGCGCAAGATATATAAATAATGCAAGTCAGATCATATATATATATATATATATTTGCCATGAACTATGTACATGTTGAAGTGCTTTAATACTTGTAAGGGGCATGGAAAGCGCTATACAAATATGAATACAATCTTCAGTACTAGTCTCAGGTGCGTAAACAAAAGAGAACAGATTCATATACTGCGTGAAGCTGAGGGAGCGCGTGTGTGCGCGTGTGTGTGTAACTCATGCCTAGAGTGAAGATGATGCATTGTTTTACTATGCTGATGGACACCATATTATAGTGAGCCCAGCTACTTATGTAAATTGTAAGTTGGCGCAGGTCTGACCACTTGTTTCACTTAATGGACTTGAGGGCAATATCTCTGGTTTCAATTTTTGCGCTGTGCAGTGATCTTGGTTGGACAAATACATATTACTTTGCAAACTTGATTGTCCGTGTCCATTTCCACACCCAAGTCCCTTGTGTACTTTTTGTGTCCCTGTTCAGTTTTTGTAGGTTTCTGCTAGAAACGCATGAGAAGAGGTTTTTAGTGAACTAGAACTGGGGGATAATGATGGTGATTTATAATGTAAAAGCTTTATTATTATGTTGACTAGTGGCATGCTGGTGGAGGTATCCGCCTTCGTTATCATGATTTGTATTGCATGAATTTCCTCTCATAATGATTAATGTGCTTGATTGATGTATCGCTGGAGACCTGCGCTTTTCGAGAAAAGGCTTACTGATGATCGTTTTTCAGACTTGTGTAAAACCGACCTGTTGGAGATTAAAACTTAATAAATAAAGATGTTAAAAAAAAAAAAACTTGAACTGGTGGTGCTATAGTGCTGACCAGTGTGGTGGTACAAATGGGCGAAGTAGGTTTTTTGGGGTAGTCTTGGACAGTGGTATGGCAACATTCTCCCAGGCTGCTAATGAGCGAGTTCTAGGAAACGCAGCACAGCACAGATAGCATGAATGTCGATTCCACAAAATGCCAGGGGTATCAGATTTGACGTTGTGCATCCTGTGACCCAAGATGAGAACACAGGATACCCTTAACCCACCAGCCACCTCCTAGTTAATGCTGAGGGGCTAAGAGGATGCCACAGTGTATAAACTGCAGAAAGTACAGAAACGTGTTGGGTGTTTGATATGTGGAAAGAGGTTACTCCAATCCCAAGAGGCATAGCCCACTCAGTGTGAGTCCGGCTGAGACAACTTCACTCTTTTTACTTATTTACACAGAACCGATATAAAACTAGGTCAGATTCGACCCCTTGTACACCGAAGCATTAGGTCCTTATTGCAATCTTGGCGAATTACTGTGCAATAATATTGCCTTAGGCTGAATCTGATACTGAACCTTGTGGTTTTACTCCATGGTTAAATTAGTGCAAAATTCAGTGTTTCCGAGGTTGAAATGAGGGATTGCCGGGGTCTTCGGAGTTGTTGTACCTGATTACCACAAAATTTCCCTCTTTTTAAACCTCTTTTTCAAGTGCTAATTCCTCTATCTAATACTTTAACTTAATTTTGGAGAGAAAATTTAAAGGAGTGCAGTAATAGCACACCAATCAGAATAGGGCGTAAACAGTGTTAAAGTCCAATCTCTGTATTTCCAGTACGCTTGCATTTAGGTGATAAACAAGAAAAGCCTAGTAGTGTTTAGTCTCCAAAGTTTCAGAAAGTGCAGTTCCTTGATTAAAAGTACTAAATAACTCGAAAACACCCCCAGAGGTCTTACGTTCCACATTATGGGCCCAACTCACAAAGATTTTGTTGTGACATACTTGTAGCTTACTTCTGAATTCCAGCAGTTAGCCTGGAATAAGCCAAGAGTACTCATGGCTTACTCCTGAAATTCATGAGTGTGCCACGAGTAATGAAAGAGTGAACCAAGCTACTCAAACACTAATCTTTGTGTATTGGGCCTCATGAGCAAAGTACATTAAAAAGCATTAAAAACACCATATACATTGCACTTTGTGGTTCTTAATCAAAGCTTTTTAAATATAGCAGAGTTTAAATGCTGCTTTATTTGAAAGAAGTGATGAAGTTGGCAGTCATTATTACGTAAATCCTTTGTTTTCAGATTTTCAATGCCTGCTCAATACTAATGCCTTTGTGTTTGTATGTATTTTTTTTATTTTCAGAAAAGCCTGAAGCTGAAGAATGGCCCCAATGATGTGGTCTTCAGTGTCACCACACAATACCAAGGGACGTGCCGCTGCGAGGGTACAATATACTTATGGAACTGGGACGATAAGATTGTCATTTCAGATATTGATGGAACCATCACCCGGTACGGTCGCCGCCATGTTCTGTGATTGCTTTGTCGTTTGTGCCGATCACATTCTCTTCTGCAAGTGATCATTACTGAGATCCAAGGAGCTGCTTTTTACTTCTAATACTGTACTTCACATTAGAGTAAATTATAGTGGGCAGGGTGCCCTGCTGTGGATCTGATTTCACAAATATCCATGTAGAGCAAATGGCTCTATTCTCTGAATTTTACCCAGCAATTTTGCTCTGGAAAATCAATGTAACACTGTTTATAAAGTCTCATACCTGCAGGCATAATGGCTGTATGCACTATTATTATGGCACATTAGACCTCTTCTAATGTAAAACTGTATGGATTTTGAACTCCTTGATTTTTTTGCATAATCCAGCCCCAAATGTTTTTTCTAGCTGTGTTGAGTTTGTATTAAAAAAGGATCTATTCTTATGAAATTTTAATTTTAAGTTTGTTTAATTAACTGATTAAACAAATGCTAGATTTAACATAAAAATGCAAAGCGTAATTCTTTTTTATCTCAGTAAAAATGAAACATTGTAATAATGGTCTCATTGACCTAGCGTCTCTTTATCATCGGAAGGGTAGCTTCAAGTGAAAGGAGTGAGTTGATAGTGCTAGCTAAATAACATATAATAACATATTTCACACAGACCTTAGGAAATTTTCTTGCTGGACAGTAACAAAATTCCATCTTCGTGTTTTATTTGAAAAGTTGGTTCTGTGATTCTCGCTTTTTGAAATGTCTGCTCTAAAATGCTTTCTAACCTTGAGGTAGGACACTTTTTCTTTTGTCACAATCTCATAAACAATCTGAAAACCAATAATGATTTCACAACAAAAACTGCTTATAAGTTGTTAGCTGGTTTTGGGATGGACAAAGTCGAATGCAAAATCAAAACAGAGGTACAACTGAAGCACTTAGGGCCTGATGCACTAGAGAGTTTTGCGGTCACGAAGTCTGTGAATCACAAAGTAGCAATGTACTAAAGATAGATTACTGTTCACAAATGTCTTTGTGGTTGCAAATCATTGCAAGGGTAAAGATCCCAGAAAGTGGGTAGTATCCATTCCCAAAGTGGAACTGTCCATGACACTCCGGGAATGTGGGCTTTGGGCGTTGATGGAACTGCATGTTCCCCACAATGCCCTTTGCATCATGTCAGTTTTTTTTTTCCAGCAAAACCAAAGGGGATGATGGACGGAGTGTTGAACATTGCAAGCACTCACCCCCAGTCAACTGATCTGGGTTTAATCCATCATCATTCTTTAGCTCACTCCGCCACCCCAGTTCAGACATGGCCATATGCAAATCAGTCTGACCCTGTGCCTCATGGGAACAGTCCAGCCCGAATTGTTTAGCTCACTCCGCCACCCCAGTTCAGCCATGTCTGAACTGGGGTGGCGGAGTGAGCTAAAGAATGATGATGGATTAAACCCAGATCAGTTGACTGGGGGTGAGTGCTTGCAATGTTCAACACTCCGTCCATCATCCCCTTTGGTTTTGCTATGTTCGCCCTAAGTTGGCAGGGTATGCCCAGACGTGGGTCCCTTGCTCACTTTGCCACTGGATTCAGGATAGCCTGGCTGATGACGGCTGTAAGCCAGAAACCGGTCCCAGGATGCTTGTTTCCGGTCCAGGGAAAACATGGCTTGGCAGTTCGGGCTGGACTGTTCCCATGAGGCACAGGGTCAGACTGATTTGCATATGGCCATGTCTGAACTGGGGTGGCGGAGTGAGCTAAAGAATGATGATGGATTAAACCCAGATCAGTTGACTGGGGGTGAGTGCTTGCAATGTTCAACACTCCGTCCATCATCCCCTTTGGTTTTGCTATGTTCGCCCTAAGTTGGCAGGGTATGCCCAGACGTGGGTCCCTTGCTCACTTTGCCACTGGATTCAAGATAGCCTGGATGATGACGGCTGTAAGCCAGAAACCGGACCCAGGATGCTTGTTTCCGGTCCAGGGAAGACATGGCTTGGGAGTTCGGGCTGGACTGTTCCCATGAGGCACAGGGTCAGACTGATTTGCATATGGCCATGTCTGAACTGGGGTGGCGGAGTGAGCTAAAGAATGATGATGGATTAAACCCAGATCAGTTGACTGGGGGTGAGTGCTTGCAATGTTCAACACTCCGTCCATCATCCCCTTTGGTTTTGCTATGTTCGCCCTAAGTTGGCAGGGTATGCCCAGACGTGGGTCCCTTGCTCACTTTGCCACTGGATTCAAGATAGCCTGGATGATGACGGCTGTAAGCCAGAAACCGGTCCCAGGATGCTTGTTTCCGGTCCAGGGAAGACATGGCTTGGGAGTTCGGGCTGGACTGTTCCCATGAGGCACAGGGTCAGACTGATTTGCATATGGCCATGTCTGAACTGGGGTGGCGGAGTGAGCTAAAGAATGATGATGGATTAAACCCAGATCAGTTGACTGGTGGTGAGTGCTTGCAATGTTCAACACTCCGTCCATCATCCCCTTTGGTTTTGCTATGTTCGCCCTAAGTTGGCAGGGTATGCCCAGACGTGGGTCCCTTGCTCACTTTGCCACTGGATTCAAGATAGCCTGGCTGATGACGGCTGTAAGCCAGAAACCGGTCCCAGGATGCTTGTTTCCGGTCCAGGGAAGACATGGCTTGGCAGTTCGGGCTGGACTGTTCCCATGAGGCACAGGGTCAGACTGATTTGCATATGGCCATGTCTGAACTGGGGTGGCGGAGTGAGCTAAAGAATGATGATGGATTAAACCCAGATCAGTTGACTGGGGGTGAGTGCTTGCAATGTTCAACACTCCGTCCATCATCCCCTTTGGTTTTGCCCATTTTTTTTTTTCAACCAGTAGTTTTTATTGAAGTTTATATGATTTAAAGTAGACAGTTACAGGCAAAATAAAGAATAATGCAAGGTGAGCATTGTCCTCAATACCTCACTACTATTGTCTAAATCTAAAAATATGAAAAACTCAGATCCCTCGACCTCCACCTTCCTCTTCCCTGTGGCTTTAACAAGTCTTCAAATCTGCATAACAGAAACTGAACTGTAGTCTTAACCACTCATCCTTTCAGCCATCCAGGCCTCTTTTGTATCTCTAGTGGGAGAACAAGTCTAACACTTTAATCCTAGGGGCTCATGTGCTCTTGGGAGGTCAGTTGAGGGGCATTGCAGTAAGGGCCTCCAGACTTTCTCAAATCAGTTTAATTTGTACATGGACGCCCTTGCCCTTTTGACAGACGTCGGCCGGGATAAATTCAAGTCTGCAGATGTGAATGGAGGAAAGGTAACTCTGCTGTCCATCACAGGCCTCCATCACTGAGTTTTTAGCCCTTTTGGTAGGATTCTCAAACCGAATCTTGCCTTATAGTTATTGAACCAGTTGCTGGGCCGAAACAGTGACTGTGTTATAACACCAGAACGATACATCTGGCCCTTAGTCCCATTAGTCTGCTTTTTTGTTTTTAAACCTAATATACTGTTTTCCCACTGAAATTAATTCTTTGCATTCTCAAAGTTGTGCTCTACTGCACATGTGCACCTAAAATACTTAGTAGAAATTAAAATATTTGAAATAACTGCATGGTAATCCAATGGCAAAACAAAATGATGTTTATTATTGTTAGTGGCAATGGCATTAGCATGATTCTCTTGATCACAGAAATCACAATAATGATGATGCTAAATTACTGCAATAATAATAACAATGGTATTTATTCGTTTTACTAGTAATAGTTGTATAAGTATGTTGCATTATAAACATTAATAATAGAAGTACCGTTGTAATACTTGAATAATACCTTTTCTGTTACTACATTACAGTAGTTGTTACTGCTCACTTTAATATTTTTATTATACACTTTTTCCCCAGGTCGGATACCCTAGGACATATTCTCCCAACTCTTGGCAAGGACTGGACCCATCAAGGAATTGCTAAGTTGTACCACAAAGTTAGCGAGTAAGTAGCTAGCAAATCCTGGCCTGCACTACAGAGGTAGCATCCTTTGTGAATTTCCTTATTTTTACTCGCCAATTCTTCTTGAATCATTTGCCCTCCATTCCTTGGGAAGTGAAGGTAAATACTGTAATAGCCTCAAGGATGAACTGAAAGTTGTTTGAAAGGGTGAGGCACATTCAATTAGTGCTTCACATCGTTTTGTGAGTTAAGACATTCGGTCCTTCTGTATACACTGCAACTAACTACATTTTTTAAGGAAATTGAAATCTTGGGTTTTTCTTTTCTCTTCGGAAAATGGGGTAACCAATCAAATGCAGTCTAAGGCCATGTAGAAATATTCCAATAACTTTGCTTTGCTTAAGTGTGCTGAGGGCTTTACCTATTCAAGCTGATGGAGTCTTACTGGTAATTTCATATACTAATAGTTAAATAAATATGTGCCCTTAAAGACACACCACAATAATTGGCCAGTCAGTCAAGACAATGACTATTGGCAAGCATTCTTGATTTGGAACAATTATTCTTCATGTGTGATTTGCGACAATTTAGCTCACTGTGTCTCTGTTAAACACCCTTTTATTCGGTTTTTGTTTAGTATATGGTGCAATACACTAAGAATCTTGAATGAATGAAAGCCTCACAGTCTGGGGTATTGCTTGTTTATTTTCTATTTAAGATTTAAGCATCGATTGAGGAATTTTCAGCTTCTCATACTCTTAGCAAATCTACCATCTTACTTAGATTATTTTATCTTATCATTATAACATCTCTGATATATTACAGTCACAATAGGCTTTGCATGCAAGCAGGTGCTAGTTACAATAAATAGGAGCTCTCTCTGTTTTCTTTGCTTAGAAATGGCTATAAGTTTTTATACTGCTCAGCACGTGCTATCGGAATGGCAGACATGACCAGAGGCTATCTGCACTGGGTGAATGAGCGAGGCACAGTATTACCACAAGGCCCTGTGCTGCTGAGTCCGAGCAGTTTGTTCTCCGCTTTGCACAGGTATGACACATTTAATCTCAAATCGGGGGAGTGGGACTATTGTGGGAAGTAAATTCTCTTTTGGGATTACAGACCATTGTAGGTTCACCAAAACGATAGACTGCCAATCATCAATACCTGAGGTGCCTTTAACAACTTCTAGTTGAAGGGCTAATTAAGTAGGCAGTAATGAAAGACTGACTCCTTTTGTTCGAGTGGTAGAAGAATTAGGACTTCTTAAAGTTAAACACATCTAAGATGGCACTCCAATCTCTAGACTTCCAAACACTTTTTCAAGCTCTCAACCATGACTTCCATCCTTGTCTGTCGTTCTAAGCCCATTGTCGCTCCCTTAGGACTGTTCTCCGTGGAGCAGTCAAGTTTATATTGAGCACAAGGACTTCCAATCACATGACCCCTGGTAGCTACAAACAGGCATAAGTGATGTATAAGATGTAATCAAATATGGAGAAGAAAATTATTGTGTATTTGTGTCATGTTATTTGTCAATATTCCTTCAAAAACACCCATTTACATCTTTGAGTAAAAGTAGAGACTCTGCGGTATTTCCAGGTTTCACTGTTATTTTTCTTATTTCAGGGAAGTGATTGAAAAAAAGCCAGAAACTTTTAAAATTCAGTGTTTGACAGACATAAAAAATCTCTTCTATCCAAATTTGGAGCCCTTTTATGCTGCTTTTGGAAACCGACCAACCGTAAGTATGACTCGAGACCATTGTTACTTGTTAAGATTTGGTTAGTTTGGTTTGTTACGAACAAAGATGTATGTCCCTGCTTATAATGACATTTAAGGTCGATGCAAAAGGGTATTTAGGGATATATATTTTAGGAATAATGTTTACCCTGTCACCTTCATTTTCTGGTACTATGAGATCATAGAAATATTGCACAAGAATATCCATTATCTAATTAAATACTAATATTTATTAAAAAAAGATGTACAACATAGATTGACAAACAGTTCCCTCCACTGATTGCACCTTCCATCACGATAAAAACCCTGGTGGGTAGATAGTGTCTCTCTGACAGCACCAGGGACGCACAAGGAAGGAAATGGAACTCTGCTTTCGAGAGGCACAAACTGTGGGTTCGATTTCAAGTAAATGGACTAGAACAACTATGGCAATGCTGCACACCCTTTCTGTCACCAGTCTCCACATTTTCCCACAATATTCTGTAACGATCATCTTCAACTGCCAATCGCTGAAGGTTAGGAGGCTTCCTTTTTTCTTCAAATCAGAACCTATGCCCAGAACAGTTTTGGAAAGTTCCAGCAGGGACTTCTTCAAGGTGTCAAATTTGTCATTAGCATCAGAACCCTGTAAAAAAAAAAGAAATCAACAAAAAATGAATATATAACATATAAAAGTAACATATAATTTTTTTTACATAATTGGGGAAACTTCCATGAAGTGCATGTTTGACTCAACTGCTAACTGTGACTGTTAGTTTGACTGTATTACTCATGTATCTTTCTACTTATATTGTCATGCTTGTATTCCACGTAAACTCTTTTTCATTCTTTATTTGTAAGTAATAGTCATTCTCCCCCTGTTTTGAATCCATGTTATCATGCATATTACATAAATACTATATTTAGGTCCTGGTCCGCCACTGTGAGCACTAGGAGGTTTATAGATCTGGGAAGCTGTCGTTCATGCTAGCTTTTTGGATCAGACCTATGCTGTGACATCATGTGTCCCCAATATAAGTAGATATTTGTGATTGTGCATATCATATTGCTAAATATATTTATATGCATGTGTCAGGACCTGGTCACTTCAGTGTTGAGTACATATAACATTTACCTCTTGTCAGTTTTTGTATCTGCTTTAATGCTGCATTTGTGGTCGCCACTCGTTTGTTGTGCTGTGCACAGTGGTGTAGAGCCAGATTAGAAACGATTCCTTTGCTCATGGATGTTTTTACCAGATAGCAAACCAGTAAAGTGTAGGCAGCGGAGCACACGTGGTAAATAATCATCTTTTATTAATACCTTTTTGGGACAGACAGACCGCTGATCTGGAGGGTGGATTATAGCTAAGACAACTCACGTGTGCCCAAAAAGCCCCAAAATAGAGGAAACTTGATAGATCTAGTAACGGATTTCAAAGGTTCCCTTTTCTATTTCTATTATTGTTTTCAAATTTCTCACTCAAGAATTTTGCAAACTGTAACTCAGAGAGAATGTAGGTGCACTCCATTCAGTAGCAAACATCTGTAATGGCCATCTTAGCCCCTTACTGTTCTGGGCAGAAAAGGTGTGAGCACTCAGCTGCACAGCCAAATGTCATTCAGCAGCAAGGGCCAACCACTGCAAGACATTGTGCTGACCCTCTCTTGAATTAAGCCTTACTCTTCAGAAATGCCCATAGTCCTAACTAGGTGCCATACTCCTGAATGGATGTATTTACAAGGTTCAGTTAAAGAGCTGCTCCTGTGAAGTAGGCCACTTGCTTGATAGATATAAATGGGCCTCAAGAGTAAAATAACTCTGCCTTTTAGCGACTTTCTTTGTAATATAACTTCATATATAGTTCTCTTTTCACAGTAAGATGTTGTTCTACATCTCTCTGTAGATCCTTTCGACAGTACATCCCTTTTCAGTTTGGTTTCATGCCCACATCCTAGGTTTTTCCCATTAGCAGTAGACGGTAGCTGAATCAATAGATATTTTTAACTGTGGTCTTCACCAAGCCATATTGGGAAGTAATGGTACCTGAAGTAGATGTCAGGAAGGCATTACTTTCTATCTTGGTAGGGTAGACAGATGCTCTTGTGAGCATCTCGTTTGACTCCATTAAAACGTCTGTATATAAATCATTTATTATTTTAGAAGCACAGCATGTGCTAAATTGATTTTTTTCTGGTAATTTCTCCAGTAGAAATATTTACATATACATCCTTTATATGTATGTATTCTGCATATCTTAAATCCTTAACACCCTTTATATGTATGTATTCTGCTCATCTTAAATAATACATTTTAGCTTAAATCTCATCGATTTCCTCTTGAAAACATTATTTTCTGCCATCTGTTATGGTTACAGTGAAAGTTAGTTAACCTGAACAAATATTATACCGCATCCCAGACCTATTGTTGTAAATCGTTCCTCCTTAATGGTTAATTATTTCTCGTTTTTTTGCAGTTATTGGTTTCAGTACTTTAGAGCTGCACTGCAAACCTACTAACCATTGTGATAGAAGATTGGTTTGAGCCTGCGAATCACTATGATCTGCAGTGTCAGACTTGGAAGTTTCTATTCTAAGTATACATCACATTCTATAAATTCAGGTATATACAATCCAGCATTTCATGTTCAATCTGCAGTTTTTTTTCAAAAACATATTCTCAGAATTCCATACTTCTCTGCAAACCTGTAAATTAGAGCTGATGAACCAGTTTTATAATTTAACTCCAAAAGAGGTTATTCGATCAGCATTCAGTAGGGTTAGGATTTCTGCTTCCATTATGTCTTCTAGGAGCCAGTTCTTGACCAGATTGAGCCATGTAAAACAAAGACTAGCACAGGAATACTGTTGGAGGATAAATTATGTACTGCACAGGTATAACATGATAGTGATCCCTTCATGATCATATTATTTTTCCCCATGGGCATGACAGTTCTTTTATGTGCATGTCCATGCATTACATTTGTAAGATGGCCAGACGAGTTTCAGAGCATACCCATAGTGGACTTTGTAACCACAATACTAACAGATTCTGCTACGTATTTGAAGGTTAAGTAAAGCCTTACCTTATTAGGGAAAGCACCACAACTGAATCCACTTGGTTCCTCAAATTGTGAACATTATTAGGTGTGGGTGTCACATCTAAATGATCCATTGTGGGGGTGGATTTGGGATAGACATAAAAAAACAACTTTTGACCCAGGTAGGGGTCCAGAAATTGAAGTGATTGTAAGTGACATCACAAGAAATAACGTTCTTTAGAACACACCTTCAAGGGTGCTGATGGCACATTTTAAAGACCATATTTGAAGTATTTTATCTAAGGTAAATTAAAGGTAGGCAGCTCCCCTCTTCCAGAAAGCCGGGACGCCTTACCTATAGGGTACCTTTTACTTCCCCTCCCTTTCATCATTGTCATCATCAGCCCTAAATGGGAGACTTCAGTGCCTAAGCAGCCTGAAACACAAATAATCTTCCTGCTAATGTTCTCTTCGTTCTAGCTCTTTTCAGCTGACATGTACCACAGGAACGAAAGATGTTGTAAGACAATAAGATTACACCCTTCTTTCGATATCTAATGTCTCGATGTCTAAAAGCTTATGTTGATCTATTTGCTAGATAAAAGTTCATGCATGGTAGCCACAGGGTCAGGGCCAGCTCTACATTAAGATCACTACAAGCAGCTGCATTACAGCACTACTACAAATTGCACAAGATGGCACTAGGTTGAAAGAATTGGCCCCGAAAAGGTCTTAAAATGAAGGTGAAAGAACACTTGCATGAATCGAAATCTTTAATTTTGCTTGGGTCTCTGACCTGGCATCCTTGATGTGGTTTTCCCCTAACATTTTGCCTTCAGACCTCCTGTTTTGCTGACTTTGTTTTTGCTGGGCTTAGGACTCTGCGTACTTTACCACTGCTAACAAGTGCTAAAGTGCTTGTGCTCTCTCCTTAAAACATGGTAAGATTGGCTTATACCCAATTGGCATATTTAATTTTAAGTCATTAGTAAGGTGGCACTACCTGTGTCCGGGGCCTGTAAATTAAATACTATTAGTGGGCTTGCAGCACTGATTGTACCTCCCACTTAAGTAGCACTTTAAACATGCCTCAGGCCTGCCACTGCAGTCTGTGTGTGCACTTTGTAACTGCCATTGTGACCTACCAGGCCCAAAATGTTCCTTTTTAATACACGTATGTCACCTCTTGGGTATGCCCTCAACAGGCAAGATGGCAGGGTGCAATATATTTAAAAAGTAGGACCTGTACTTTTAGGTTTTACATGTCCTAGTACTGAAAAACTCTGAAATTCCGTTTTCACTACTGCAAGGCCTACCTCTCCCATAGGATAACACTGAAGTTACCTTATTACATTTAATAAGCTGTAATTTCCAAATGGGAACAGATACCCAGTTCATGTGTGTTGTCTCTGCAATTGTAACAAAACATCCTAACGTATGGTGAAGTCAGATTTTAAATTACAATTTTGAAAATGGCACTTTTAGAAAGTTGTCATTTTCCTGCCTTAGCCATTTAGTCCCTGCAGCCTGTCTCTGGGTCACATGATTGGGTATAGTTGACAGTTGGGCTTTGTGTATTCCTCCTAGACAGACTCACACAATTGGGAACTTAGGTGTGTCTGGATGGGCCATCACTTGCAGGATGGAAGGAAGGAGCTGGGTACAGCCCCACTTACACTTGAAAAGGCAGTGTCCTGCCACCACACAAAGGGCTGCATACTCCCTGTAGTTAGTCTGGAGCCTGGCCAGGGAGGAAAGGGTACCTGTGCACTTCAAAGGCATGCATCTAGAAGCTTTTCCCCATTTCAAAGGCACAGCAGGGTATAAATACTGGACCTCTGACACCAACTCTTCAGTATACTTCTTGACCTGTGGATACTCTGCCAGGGCGAAGGACTGCTGTGCTGCTAAAAGGACTGCCACTCTGCTGGACTTCTGCTCTGAAGGACTGCTGCCTGCTGCCCTCTTGCCTGCGTGAGAAGGACATCTCTGGAACCCAGAATCCCAGAGTGACTCCAAGGGCCAGTTGGCTGGCCTCCTGGCCTGGCCTCAGGGACACAACAGGCTTCCAACAACCCTGCAGCTGCACCTGGACTCTGCCATCTGTGAGTCGACCCTGCCAAGTGGTGCCACCCCAGTACTGGACCCTTGGAAGTGGGTTTATGGTGCTCTGCCAGCCTCTGTGGATTCAGCGAAGCCGACACATCTCCTCTGCTGATGGTGCAAACCTGAGCAGAACCGATGTATCACTGCTCCTGCGTGGTTTGGACCTGTCGCAAAGACCTGCATCGCAGCCAGATCTGCTGCTGCATGATGCAGGCCCTCGAATCCCTCGCCAACGACAGCCTCGACAACTAACTCCGCATCACAGCACTGCAAGCATTCGCCTTCAGCATCCTTGGTACCTACCTATGACCTCGCACTGGAGCCTCACCGCATCTCGGGAACCGATGCATCACCTCAGCTGAATGACTATCTACAATGTAGATCCTCGCAATTCTTCTCAAACTAGCATTTAAGGTACTTTGTTCAGCGAGACTAGCTGGGTACCTGTAGCCAGCCCACGCTCCATCGAGGTTGGCTTGAAGTTGTGACTTTATCCCGGTCTGGCACAACCAGATATCCACAGTTGGCTCTTTGTGCTTTTTGGCGCCATTTTCACTAATATCTTTAAAACTGCATATCTCAGTCTCTACTGGTTGGATCTTAGTCGTTTTGGTCTTGTTTTATTTATTAAAGGAATCTCTATTTGTCTAACTTGTACAAATACTTTACACATTGCCTCTAAGTTAAGACTGACTGTTCTCTGCCAAGCTACCAGAGGGGGTGAGCATAGGTTAATTTAGGGTTGGCTTGTGCCTCTTCCTGACAAGGATTGCGGTGGCTGCTTGACCAGGGCTCACACCCCAGTCAGCCAACAACCCAATATCTTACATCCTTGCTTTAGAGCTGTGCATGATCTTTCCAGGCAGTTTCTTAAATATAGATCTTAACTGGCAAGTTGTTGTATGCCATGAGCAATCTAGAATATGTCCTTACTTAACAACGGGGCCCAAGACCTAAGGCCACTAACCAGGGCTCTTGCTTGAAGGCGGTCAGTCGGAGGATGAAATTAAAAGAAAATTAGACTAATATTTATATATGTTTTCGCAATACTTGTCAAAGGAGCTTAATCACATTACAGAAACTTGTTACTCTCAGTGAACCCTTATCTAGTGATCAGGTGGCAGGATATTCTCCTCAAGAAAGTGCTGAACATCCTTTAGGAGAAGATATTATTCATACATACAATACCAGGCTCATTATTCTTCCGAAAGCCTGCTTCCACTTGCCAGGTTTCATAGCGAGGTCTCGCTGCTAGGAAATTTGCAACCCTGAGCCTTATGGCGGGTTTAGTCTACTAGAGCAATGACAATTAGCAAGCATATTCAGTGCCACAGGAAGCTTCAAAATACTATAAAACAACATCTCTATTTGTTTAGAAATATCTATACATTCTGGGCTATATATGTGATTAGTAACAAAGTATTACATAGGAGTATATGAGCATGATATAGACAAGATTTAAGTTTTCACACCACTTTCCCAAATGACCTTATTGTGAAAAGTCTAGGCAAAATCCCTTATTCTCCCTGGACCTCAGTCCACGTTCTGACAAAGTTGGGCATGCTTAGAGATGTGCTGATAAGCTATAAAAACTCTATTTACTGAATCTTTGGACAATCAAACCAACATTCCCTCTCCTTTGCAGGCAAACACAGCCCTCCATCTGGCTTCAAAATTAATTCAAATTTCCTTTGGAAGATGAAATGCCCAAAGCCATAGAGTTATCTTGGACTCAAATGTTTTTATTCTGAGATGTGCATGGGTGCTTCAGTGATCCTTTGATAGTGAATTAAGCACAATGCAGTGCTAGGAAATCAAACTATACAAATTAGTACCATGTTTGTTTCTGCTGGGAGCATTGTTTGGATAAGGGAGGATGCATGTGTTACTACTTTGACAAGTATGTTTCTGTTTTATACAGGATGTGTACTCCTATAAGGAAGTGGGGGTTTCCTTAAACCGGATATTTACTGTCAATCCTAAAGGAGAACTCATTCAAGAGCATGCAAAGACCAACATCTCATCGTGAGTAAACGATTTATGCTCAAAGAAATGGCACTATACTTTTGAGTAAACTGAAAGGTGTGAGCAGTAGGCAGTAGAGGATGCATGCTGAGGGGTAGACTGTCTTCAGGTTACAGGACAGTAGCCATATTTGCACGCCGTATAAATGTTGAATGCCAACAGCAATAACAAAAAATGGGTTGTGCAAGAAACAGCAGAGCTGAGCAGGAGCCAGCAGATTTCACAGTAACAGTCCCAGAAAAGAACTGCATGTGTTCTGATCCCTAAAGTTGTATTTGGCTTCCGCAAATATTGTATTTACATAATTATAGATGTTAGGCAACAGCCTTAAAATGCTGGTTTTCTTCACAGGTGCAACATAATATGAACCTACTCTGAGCACAACTCAGGGGTAGACTCAAGTCCCTCCCCTATTTTTAGAGAGGGTGATGCTACTGCCCCCCAGCCCGAGCCGAAGTCGTTATATCACCTTGCAACCCTCCACCAAAGCTGCTTGTATATGCAATCTCTATGTGCTGTTCCATACATGTACAATGTGGCCTCAAAGTGTGTATGACCCCCTCCCTCAATGCCTCAGACAGGGCTCAGTGTCCCCTTTATTTCTGAGAAGGACCCAGGAGACAGTTGTCGATGGAGCTTTTACCTGCAGTTGGAACGTACTACTAGTTACACTACTTAACAGGCTGGGAATGTCTCCTGTGGTCATACTAGCTAGGAACATCTACGCCAGTGAATACATGTTCAAGAAATATGCACTATATGGAAGCAGGGCTTTAGGACGGAGCTGGGCCTTGAGGCATGGGCAACACTCACATAAGGCATAAGGCAAGTAAAGGCAGCAACCGGAGGCTACCACATGACTGCAAACTGCTCAGAAAATGGCCATTTGTCAGTGCAGGCACGGTGTTTCAGTTCGTAAAATACTATTTTTTCAGGAGCACTAAATCCAGCTACTTTTCCTGCTTGGTGGCGAAATAATTCTTTATGAGCTTAAAGTACTTCGTATTCTAGTCCTAGTTTTAGTGTCTTGCAGGGCTCCTAAAGGTGCTGTCCAGCTGCGACCACTTTTCTTGCAGATACGTTTTCATACTTGGTATTATATGCAAATTATTGTGTTTCTTTTCTCCAAGACTCCTGCAACTAGATCCCTTCCTCATTCTATCTCAGAAGGTATTGTGTGGGGCAAAGTGCACATGTTTAACTAATCATTGGAAGTATAGACTGCCACACAATGCTAAAACTCCACAATACAGTTATTAGGGCCAGCAATGGTTGGCCCATCATGCCCTCCTCTCAGTATTCCTATTTTTAGTAATTAGGCACAGTGCTTTGAGGGTTGTGAGGACAATGTGTAAACTGCCTTTACACTAGTGTACATAGTGACATCGTTTTTACACATTCTTGACCAGAGGGACAGAGCTACTGCACAGGCCAAGGCATTGCTTTTAGCGGTAGGCTCTCAGGTTCCATTGGCCTCAATCACCGCATTGTTACCGCATGATACTTCTCAATGTTACTGGTCACCTCATCAGGCAATAACACCATCCTATCCTTATTTGTTCTTATCTGGAATAGTTATTCTTTAGGATTGCAGTGAATCTTAGGAAAAGATTTCTGCTGAAGGTGAAAACACAGACTTAATAATTTCTCATTCGTAGACTGCACCTGTCGCACTTTTAAAGTATTTTTATCTAATATGTGCAAGCAGTAATTGCACCAAATGGATGTATGCCACCACCTCAACCCTATGACAGTGAGTACCACTACCTGGACCTGTTTATTGCATTGACATTACCGTCCCCTGTCCTTGTTTCAATGGGGCACATTTACTAACCTTGGGCCTAGAAATGTGGGTGCTTTAACCAAGTCAGCATGTTGAGGTAATGGCCTTGGTTGATGCAATGCTGAGGTTAGTGTGGTGGTAAACACTTGAGGTTGAGGTAATGAGGGGGCACCCACTAAACAGGTAGCTCATTGAAATTGTATTTACGGATATTGCCTCCCTTAAATTAGTGGTGTCATTTATTGATTTTCTGCCAACCTGCTGATCTGAATCTTTATTTCTCCCACTCCTTCTAATGAAGACATAATTTCTATTGGCCAGTGATCTTTCTGCCGCACTGAGAGCTATGGCTCATGAAGAGTAAATGATGTATTTTAAATGATAATACGTTCAATAACTTACTTACTTAGTAAGGACACCACATGTAGTATTTCTTTTGCCTCCTGCTAAAACTAAGGCTGGCCCTCCCAGCTTTACATTGCCAGTTTGAGACTGTCAAAGACTTCAACAGTTTGCAGGCTGATTAAAAAGGTTTAGATGTATTCTATGTCTACTTTTAGAATACTTTTGTTAAAGCTTCAATTAAAATCGGAGATTAGACTCTGGATAAGAAAGTGTTTCTAGCCATTATTGCTTTTCCCACCCTACCACTGATTATTTTAGTAGAGCTTGTGAGACCTTGAGTTTCCCCTTAGGTACAGGTCAACACCACTGGGCTGCATGCCTAACAGTTTCGGCTTTCTAATTAAGCTGATGAAAACAGCATCAGAGTAACACTGAATAAGACACATAGGCCTCTTGTCGCAGTCTCACATGTCAAGGGCCTACCGAAGGTTAGAGTGGGAATTCTAAAAGGGAGAAAACACAAGGCTACAGATAAATGCACAAGGATACCTTAGAATTCTCCATAGGCTTTGATTGTGGGGTCCTGAGTGCTGTAGTAGTCAAGGTGGGAAGGGTTGCCCAGCCGAGCATCACAGTATGCATCTGTTAGAAATGGAATTTCTGGTTGGCTCGGGCATGCACCTAAGCCAGGCAGAAACCACCACTCTAGTCAGGGCAAGGGAGTTACACACTGAAGATAACCCCTGCTCACCCCCTTGGTAGCTTGGCACGATCAGTCAGGCTTATCCCAGAGGCCATGTGTAAAGCGTTTGCGCAACACACTCACACAGCAGCGACACCCTAGGCACACCACAAAAGGAACTCCACACAAGGTTATACCAAAAATAGCCTTTGTATTACTCATAAAACACATTAGAGTATAATCACATATATACACTGTGCCACCTGGCACTAGGTATGACGTAATAGAAAATACAAACAGACCTGGTCAGTAAGGCACCTCTCTTAAGGCCAAAAGATATAAAGCGGAGGTCGGGATTCACTAATTTAATTCCCATATACGCCTCTCTTTTCCGTAACGAGGTAGTAACCTACCGCTTTTTTGCCTTCAATTTAAAATAAAAACCGTTTTAACAGATGGCATTCACCACACTTTGTTGCCCCTGACCAACGTACAGGAGAGTTAATGTGAAAGGTGCATAAAGTTTTGAGCATCACAATCAAAAACAAAACAAAAAATTGTGAAAAAAGGCAAAATTACCCCTCACGTGCGCACCACCAATCAGGCTCGCTGGTTGGTACTCACCAGCTGTGCCCACTTTTATCATCATTGGTAGCCATCTTGCCTTAAAAATTATAAATAATAAATATAGTGTCCAAAACAAAAACAATAAGTGCTGTGAAGGAAGTGAAGTGAATAAATTGCATCCCACGATGCGACCATGTGAAGCTAAAATTGAAATAAGGTGCACTTTACTCGATGTCAATTTTATTATTCACTGTGCACTTATTCAAATAAAAAATCGGTTGCCTATCATTCACACCGCTTTATACTGCGCCGACATGTTTCATTGCCACAATAATTTTTAGGGCAATTTCTTCAGGGCAAACGGAGTCGCCTGGCACCAGTACTGGACACTTAAATAACTTTCTCGGGGACTGCCAAATGTAAAAACAAAACAAATACACATCCCATTACTCTCGAATCGTCCTTTCTTACTAGAACTCTGTAATGTTCTCATCTCAACTATGGAGTCTATATTACCCTAAATGAGCCACCGTTCTTCGTACCAGCTCTGTCCTTTTAGGTCACGCAAGGGACTCCATCTGTGAGTCCTCTCAGTGGATTAACATTCAGCTGTAATGTCAATCTACAAAGTGATAGGAATGTTATTAGTCATATGTACACCCAAAAAGTTTACAACATACTCCTTTCGCACAAAACTCTCTCTCATGTGCGATATTGTGAACAAGGACCCATCTATGTATATGTTCCCGATATAACAGTACGCAGTGAACCTCTTCAAACACTGTAACGGTCCGTTAATCTCCCAAAATTTCCATGTTTCCAGCATGCTTTTAAAATGCAACCACTTGCTCTCACTGTCTCATGTTACCCTTATCCTGCATCCAAACCAGCCTTACCGCCAGGGGCCTCACGGAGCGCTTCCTCTCAACCGTTTACTTCACCCGGCCGGGTGCCTCATATTTGAACTTCCGAGAGGCTGTCCGGTCACGTGAGAAGACAGCAAAAATGGGCGCCATCTTATTTTTTATTTTTTAATTATTTTTTTTTAAACTTTGTTTATTGAATTTTTGCTTTCATCAAAAAACAGACATGTGATATCTGCAAGTGAAATACAGCTGGGATAATTGGGACCAGTAGCAAGAACACATCAGGGTTTACAAGCATCAGTAGTCAGGTACATAGTTTAGCAGTGTGGAACGTTAAACATCACCAAAGGTCTACGGTAATACAAAGAACAAAGAGGACCTCATACATGGTCTATTGCAGATTGCAGGAATATGAGTGCGCCAGGGGCTCTAGCCATGGGGAAGAGAAACAGCCGTGGGTTGGCAGTATTGACCTTAGGGAGAGACAGAGCAGTCAGTGGCAATCAATTGTGTGGAGTGATGAGGTGAGACTTTAAGACGTGCCCTCTTCAGTGTAGGGTTGTTCCAAAAGGTATGTCTGCAGTGGACCCCAGAGGTGACGAGGACGAGAGGAGCGGGGGAGAAGTTCAGCATAGGTGCAGAGTTGATCCTGCCATAGGATCATGTCAGATAGCCAATCTTTAAATTTGGGCGCTCGTCCCCTACCCCATCGACAGGCTATGCGCCGTTTGGCCAAAACAAGACAGAAGGACACAAACTTGCGGTGTTTGGCTGGGAGCTGTTCAGTATATCCCAAAAGAGCGACTAGTGGGACTTTCGGGAGCAGTAAAGAGACCATAGAGACTAGGGCTGTAAGAACAGCGTCCCAATAGGCATGAACATCCGGGCAGTCCCAGGCGAGGTGCAGAAAGTCGGCCTGCTCCCCCCCGCACCTGTCACACCTGTGTGTATCTCTCAAGCCAAATTTGTGCAGTGTAACCGGGGTATAATAACTGCGGTGTAGGAATCTATAATGTATAATACGAAGTCTGCTATTGGCAGAGATTTGCTCAGTCTGCCGACAGCAGTAAATCCATTGTGCATCAGTGAGATCCTGGCCCAACTCTGACGACCATTTCGCACGTGCCGGGCATGGAGGATACTCCATGTCCCTATATAAACCATGGTAAAGTATGGACACCAAGTGTGAGGCAGTGGAGGCGCGCAATACGCTGTGTAGGGGGCCAAAAGTTACAGGCTCAGAAGGGAAGACGTCACTACTGGCTTGAACCCCATGGCGAAGACGAGCATATAAAAATGTTTCCATAGTGGATGGCGGAGGATCAGGGCACAGTTGTTGTAGGGTGCGGAATTTGCCATTACTATACAAGTCTCCCCAGCAGCGAATATTTCGCATGCGCGCAGTTTTTTGGAAAAGCCCTTCCTGTAATAATGAGATGCTTGGATGGTACGTTAATGGCAGCAGAGGGGAAAAGAGATAAGGCGCGCGTGTACGAGCCATGAGACGGGACCAGGCTGTGAGTGTGCAGTCGACGGAGGATGGGCTATGGACACGGGGCGTCACGGAGGAGAGTATAAGCCCCTCCAGCGGGATGGGGTCTGCAAGCCAGTGTTCGGTGGCAACTTGGGGTGTATACCGAGGTGGGTGGAACTAATAATGGGCGTAATGAGCCTGGGCACATTGGTAATACAGCTCAAAATTGGGTATGTCAAAGCCTCCATGGGTATAAGGCCTCATAAGCGTGTTCCACTGTATACGCGGCTGCTTTCCGCCCCATACCAGCCGAATCAGTTCCGACCGTAGGGTGGCAAAAAAATGCCGTCCAGGGTCGTAAGGAATGTTTAAAAAAAGATATAAAAACTTGGGGAGTATCACCATTTTTATAAGGGACATGCGTCCCGCCATAGTTAAGGGAAGGGCAATCCATCGGGTAATGCAGCTAATGAGGCTCTCCATTGCACAGCCATAATTGATGCGCATTAACTCGTCCCTGTCTGACGTGATACGGATCCCCAAATATTTGACATCGTCCTCACACCACGCGAGCGGAAAATCTGTGTCAAAAGGGGTAACTGAGCTGGTCAACGGGAAGATCTGCGATTTGGACCAATTTATGTGGATGCCGGATTGGCCACCAAATTTGACAAATTCGCGTAATAGTGGATTAAGATTTTGGTGCGGGTCTTTAATATAGAGTGTCACATCGTCCGCATATAAGGAGATGAGTATCGGGCGGAGGAAGCAGCGAAGGCCTGCATGACTATAATGCTGTCTGATTTTTGCTGCCAAGGGTTCCATAATCAGAGCAAATAAAAGAGGGGACAGAGGACACCCCTGCCGCGTGCCGCGAGAAAGAGAAATGGGGGAGGAGGTGTGACCATTAATTAAGACTTTCGCCGTGGGCGAGGTGTATAGGAGCCTAATCCATGTTATGAAACTAATGGGGAGGCCCATACAGTGCAGAACGGTGAATAAGTAGTCCCATTCCACCGAATCGAAAGCCTTTGAGGCGTCGAGAAACACCGCTATCAGTTGCAACCTCGGGTCCACTGCCTGCAGAATCGAGAATAATGTCCTAAGGTTATGGGACGTGGCTCTACCCGGAATGAACCCGGCCTGGTCCGGGAGCACCAGCTTGTCCATAAGTAGGCTAAGCCGGTTTGCAACTAATTTAGCCAGGATTTTCGTGTCCGTATTTATGAGCGAGAGCGGCCTATACGATTCACAACGATCCGCGGGTTTGCCAGGCTTCAATAAAGATGTAATGAGCGCTTCCCTCATGGTCTCGGGCAAGACCAGGGTCTCATGGGCCTCTAAAAAAACCTCTTTAAGCACAGGGAGCAACTTATCAATGTACATTTTATAAAAATCGATGGGGAGCCCATCGGAGCCCGGCGCCTTCCCCGATGCCATTTGCATTATAGCTTCGCGCAGCTCATCGTCCTCGAACGGCGCCATTAAGAATTCACACTGAGAATCTCCCAGCCAGCCCAAAGTGATGTCCTGTAAGTAGGGGGAGAAGTCAAGAGGGGCTGTACGTTGTGAACTGTATAGTTCTGAATAGTATGCAGTGAATATTTTAAGGACATCTAAGCTATCCCTGTATCGCACGCCGTCGTTGTCCACCACATCCAAGACATAGTTGGAAAACCGAGGCGCTTTAATCGCACATGCCAATGCTCGGCCCGGTCTCTCCCCTTCTCCGTATTGTCGGGCGGTGAAATACTTGCCCCGAAATTTTACCTCCCGGCCCGCAGTGTCAGTGTAATCGGTGAGTTTCTCGCGAAGTGTGGCTCGTACGGCCCCAGAATCAGCGGCCCACATAGTTGCTTCAAGTTGTTTGATTTCAAGTTCAAGGCGCCTCAGATTTCTCCTAATGTCACGAAGTACTCCGAAGCTTTTTGAGATGCAGAAGCGCCTGACCGTGACCTTAAACTCCTCCCAGAGCAGGCCCAGACTACCACCGAGCCCTTATTTCTGTTAAAAAAATCCACAATCTCCTCTCCCAGCTCAGCCTGGAATACCGCATCTAGGAGCGCCTCTGGTACTAGCCTCCAGCAGCGGGGGGTGGCAACGGAGTTAGGGGGCAATAATTCAAGGCATACCGGTGCGTGGTCCGAGTATGTGCGAGCCAAGTGAGTAGCTGTTTTTATCCATGAGGCCACACCACGAGAGCATAACCAATAGTCTAGCCGAGACCAAGTTGCATGCCCTGCAGTATAAAAAGTGCCCTCTTTAGTACCAGGGTGCACATGCCGCCAGGCATCCACGAGACCATGTTCCGTAATCAGCCCAGTAAGGACGCCGCGAGCGTTCGTATAATGGTGGGGTTGGGGGTTGGAGCGATCCATAGTGGGGCATAGAACGGTATTAAGATCCCCGCCCCATATGACATGTGTAGAACCTATTTTTAATATGTGACCCCAAAGTGTCGTGAAGTAGCGAGGGTCATCCACATTGGGGCCATAACAGCAAGCAAGAGTGACCGACTGGGTAGCCAGCGTGCCCCAGAGTAAACAACTACGACCAGAGGGATCACTATACGCGCCCCCCAATATGAACGGCGTGTTTTTCTTTACTAGAATAAGCGTACCTCGCGAGTAGGTGGAATATGATGAAAATGCACGTACAGAGGCCCACCTAGACCCAAAGCATGACGGACGTCTAGAGTCCATGTGCGTTTCCTGTAGCATGGCTATTTGTATGTGGTGTCTATCTAAATATGATAATATCTGCCGTCTCTTGCGAGGATCACGAAGGCCCCTGACGTTCAATGTGATCAGTTTAATACTGAGTGGATTTGTCTGCATTGTCTTTGTAGGTATGTTGTAGCATTATGATGATGTTGTTTATGTCGTAAGTTACAGTGTCCTGCCACAGATTGACATATATGTCGATGTGTATTGTTCCAGTAATGACTAAAGCAATAAAAACAGTTCCCAACCTGGTCCCACCCTCTCAAATCAGAGAACGTGCATGCATTGTCCCACATAGAGACCATTAACACCCAACCCCCCCGCCCCCCACCCACAACGGCACCCCGACCGTGCCGGCATATCGCTGCCCACCCAAAATACTCAGCCAAGCCACTTTAACAGGCTTAGGCCAACTTAGCACAAACAATTCAATACAATGAACAACAAAAGTAAAAGAGCACCAGGGGGGATCTCCCATGGGGGGGGGCACCGGTGGGCAGTAATCCCTTCCCTTAGCCAACCTCTAACTGCAAAGCAGTCCCCAGGTGTCAACCCATGTCAGGGAGAGAGTGGCACGGGGGGAAGGGTGCTTGGCGAGACATAACAGTTTTTCTACTTAGGCTTCAGCAGGTAATAGGGAAACAAAGTAAGCACAATAGTCAATAAGTGGAGGTTATCAGTCACTTATCTGTTGGTGCCTCTGAATAGGCATGACGGGCCAGGCTTAGGTTGCTGGTTGGAATGGCCGCCACCCACGAGGACCAGCATGTCAGAAATGTAGCATAGACCTGGGTCAGGCAGGGTAGAAGCATCTCCTGACAATTGAACAAAAAAAAAGGGCTCCCAGCCGTCTCCATCTAGCCACTGGCCGGGGAGGATGATCTGGAGGCCTGGTCTCGGCGCGGTGAGTGTCTCGTGATGGTTTTCAGAAATTCCTCGACCTGGTGCGGGTTGTTACAGAAGACTTGCTTGCCATTGTGTGTAATGCGAAGCTTCGCTGGGTATAATAAAGCATACTCGATCTGGGCTTTCCGAAGTTTCTGCTTGACTGCAAGGAATTTCCGGCGTGCTTCTTGCACCGCGATGGTAAAATCAGGATAGATGGTGAATGCGTTCCCGTCAAATTGTAGCGGCTTCAATTCGCGGGCCCTCCGGAGCGCGACATCTCGGTCTTGATAGTTGAGAAGGCGTGCTATGATGGGCCGAGGGGCCTCCCCGGGAGGGGGCCGCGGGCCAAGGGAGTGATGTGCACGCTCGACCACCAAATGCGGCGAGAAGGAGTCATCCCCGAAGGAGCTTTTAAGGAGGCGTTCAGTATACTCTTCCATACGTCCGGTGTTCGTGCTCTCCGGTATGCCTAAGATGCAGACGTTATTGCGGCGGCTCCTGGCTTCAATGTCCTCATTTTTTGCCGCAATCACCTTCAGCAGTTTATCCATTTGAGCCACCTGCGTCTGCATCCGGGTAGTGGCGTCCTCATTGTCGGATATGCGTCGCTCCGCCTCCTTCAGCTGCCCATCATGCTTGTCTACTTTTTGCACTAAGAAATCTAATCGATTGTTCATAGTGTCCATTTTTCCAGACAGGTTAGAGATGCTGTGCTGCACAGCCAACAGCAGAGATTTAACGTCATCATCAGAGACCTGTGAGGATGATTGTGCTTGTTCTGTGGTGCCAGCTGTAGGCTCAGCAGAGGCGGATCTCGTCGCCGCCTTTTTTTGCGTGTCAAATGTTAATCGCGGTTGGCGGCCGTCTGGCTTCCCCATCGCGCCCAGCCAGTCACACAAAACCCCCCTCAGTACGGATGGGTAGAGGCACCGAGACAAGTAAGCTGAGTAGGGGTATATCGGTAACCGGATGGAGGGACCTCAATGCGAGGGGCGAATGTCAGCTCCACAGCCCACAGGAGGGGAGACCCACCGCACCGCCCAAATCAACTGCAGCCGGTACCTGGTCTCGCCGTAATCTCCCAAAGCAGCCGGCGTTATGAATATGCCCCCAGGCAGATAGGATAGTGCGGTCTCAGGCTCATCAACGGGGTGCAAGTAAGGGCCCAGTAGCAGGAGGACTACAACGACAAGCCGCCCCACCTAAACGCCAACGTCAATGAACCTCCAGGACTTCAAGAGGCAAGGCAGGCTGTACGGGGTCGTGAAGATTAGGAGCACAGATTCCCCCTCAGCAACGGCAGTCGGGCCGCGCAGTGCACAGCGGGCCAGTAATGGAGGAGATCCGGTGCAGCGCGACCGCAGCGCAGCCAAGACGTGCATCCCAGGAGATGGGGAGGCAGATAAGGAGGGTCGAGCCTCCGCAGGTAAGCGCCGGGGTGTCCCCAGAGGCGAGGCGCCAGTGGCAGTGTAGAGGTACTCGGGCACAGCCAGCGGGGTGCAAGTAGGGGCCCAGTAGCAGGAGGACCACAACGACAAGCCGCCCCACCTAAGCGCCAACGTCAATGAACCTCCAGCGACTCAAGAGGCAAGGCAGGCTGTACGGGGTCGCAAAGATCCGGAGCGCAGATTCCCCCTCAGCATTGGCAGTCGGGCCGCGCAGTGCACAGCGGGCCAGTAATGGAGGAGATCCGGTGCAGCGCGACAGCAGCGCAGCCAAGACGTGAGTCCCAGGAGATGGGGAGGCAGATAAGGAGGGTCGAGCCTCCGCAGGCAAGCGCCGGAGTGTCCCCAGAGGCGAGGCGCCAGCGGCATTGTAGAGGTATCCGGGCAGCAAGATAGTCCCCCATTCAGTAGTACTCACGCATCCGGGGAGAGCAGCAAGGGCCGCCGAGGCAGCGCAGGTCTCAGCGCAGAGCGGAGCTTCAAGACCTCCGCGCCGCACACCCCAGCGCAACAGCAGCCGCCCAAGCATCCACAGGAGAGGAGGTCAGCAGCGATCTGCAGGGGAGGCCGCCGGCGAGAAATTGCGCGGGTCCCAGTAGGGTACAAATCCAAGTCAGGCGCCAGTGAGGCCTAACGCCACATGGGGAGCCGCGGGGCTCGAGTAGCCACGTCGGCCGGCGAGGCCTCCAGCGGGAACAGTAGCCTCAGCGCCCACAGCCAAGCAGCAGCCCGGAATGAGGCACACAAGGCAGCAAGAGCCCCAATCTTTCCCCCGTAGGCAGCGGAACACTTAATGGGCCGTCAGCCCGTGACGTATCTCAGACAGCCAGTGTAGAAAATAGGATAATTAGCGAATAATGCCGCCAAGCTTCCAGAGCCTCACGGGTGTGCGGCCATGCTGCATGTGCGCCACCTAGCGCCCCCGGGCGCCATTTTAGAACGGGTTTTTTAGCCACAAACCCGAGTTATTGTACTCTATAGCGGGGATGCAAACTGTGGATATTTTCATGTATAATCCTCCTGTACAAACAATACGAGGTCATACTTGTTCACACTTTTTAGATGCATATATTTTTTATTCTTTTTATATTCTTTATCTCTTCTTCAAAATTAAAAACTTTATCAAATAACTTATGGGATCTCTTATAGTCAGCACTCATAAATTACAAATTCCTCATCTCTACTCCTTCCACTGGGGTCTCTTAATAATATAAACATCAATAGTGCATATCAAATGTAAACTCGGGGCCAACCAGCAGGCTAACTCTCATATTCTATTTTGATTAAAAACAGGATCGCTATCCTCGCTCTCCTTTCTCATATTCGACAATTTCATTGTTTTTCTCATTATAGCAAGGTTGATACCAGAGGTCTCTTACCACACATAATGCATATACGCAGCTCATTATCATAACATGGTACCGTATCGTCAAGAGACACTTCCCATTCTACACTCGGGGACACCAAAGCCTAGTCATTCTGCCCACAGTGTTCTAAAATGGAGCTTATTACTTGACCATATTCCATTCTATAAAATCATTAAGCCCAACCTGATCACTTTTCTCTTGAAAAATCCAGCGTGCCTCTTTAGAGGCCAGCGATCCCTCAATATTCTGCGGGTCTCCCACTACTTTCTCTAGTACTACCCAAGTAAATGTATGTTTTTGCTCATGACAGTGTTGTACTAGTTTCGTGGTTAACTTTCCTGTCCTAATCGTGCTCAGATGTTCCTGCACTCTGACCTTGATCTTTCTAGTGGTAAGTCCTATATAGTGAAGCCCGCATTGGCAAAAAAAATCAGGAGAAATCCCCAAACCATATGATTGTCTAAATGCAGAGTTTGTAGTGCAACCAGGTGTCGCTGTAGTACTGCGCAAACGCAAGTCCTATCCTCACCGCTGTCAACCAATGTTAGAAATGGGATTTCTGGTTGGCTAGGGCATGCGCCTAAGCCAGGCAGAAACCACCATTCTAGTCAGGGCCAGGGTGTTACACACTGAAGATAACCCCTGCTCACCCCCTTGGTAGCTTGGCACGAGCAGTCAGGCTTATCCCAGAGGCAATGTGTAAAGCGTTTGAGCAACACACTCACACAGCAGCGACACCCTAGGCACACCACAAAAGGAACTCCACACAAGGTATACCAAAAATAGCCTTTGTATTACTCATAAAACACATTAGAGCATAATCACAAGTATACACCGTGCCACCTGGCACTAGGTATGACTTTACAGGGGATTATATACATTACAGGGCCAATCGGGCCGCTGTCATCACCATTAGAACGCACATCACAATTAGTGAAAACAACCAGTAACTACTGGCAATAGGGCACTTAGCAAAACACATTAGGCATACATCATAATCATCAGTGCACCCTAGTAAATACTAATAACAGGCCCATCCTATAAATGCTTGAGGCATTAGGCCTAACACAGTATAGTATGCATAACATAGCATATCATGTAAAACTTAACCATTCCAGCGGGCCCACCGCAGGCCTACCTCCTCAGCAGCAGAAACCTAAGATAGTGCTCCTGTGCTTGTTTTCCGTATGTCATGGGGCTTCTCACACAGAGGCGGGGTACTGCTGCATCTGCGTGCCCCCAACTGGTATTCCTACACACCCCCCGAAGTTGTCCCCAGGTCAGCACATTTCCAAGCGGGGGCCCCGTCCTGGGCTCGTCCGGCAATGCCCCCTTAGGACAAATATTGCCCCCAACACCGACCAAATGTGCAGCTGCCCGCCGCCATGCGGCGCAGCTGTGGCGAGCTTCAGACAAAGATGGGGGAAGTGCGTTGGTGCTACAAAAGCACCTGGGCGAAGTCCTGCAATGGCCCCTCGGGGCCGGGTCACAACAGTACTGCCCACACCCTTGGAAGGGCACTCGGTCCCCCGGACACTCACCAGCTCACACTGGGCCGGTCTCACGGAGCCCAGGAGGTTCCATAGTCTGCCTCACGCCTCCAGCAGCAAGACTTCCAGCGGGGTCCCCGCCCACGATCAGCCTCCTTCGGCACGGCACAGTGGCGGCGGGACCCGGATCAAAGTCCCCGTCCCCTTCGACTCCTCCGGTCTACGGCCACGCTTGTAGTCACACGGGACTCTCCTCCTCTCCCGGGAGCCCCGCCCACAAACAGGCAGCTGCTGCCTGACTTCTGGTCTTCTCTTGTGGCAATACCTCCTCCGGCTGGCCACGCCCCAGGTCAGGCTCTCCTCGCCTGACTTCCGTTTTCCGAATGGGAGCCCGCAGGAATCCGACTTCTTTTCCCAGCACGGCAGAGCCTCTTAGAGGTTCAAAAGACAAAGCGCCCAACATGCGCTGCAGTGGGGACACACCAGCACGTTCCTTATGCTGGCTGGGGGTCTGAACGGCCCTCTCTCCCCTCAGGGCTGCACGAGATGATGCGGCAGGTCCTCGGGTAGTTCCTCCGAACCAGCGCTCAGGAAAGTTCCCTGCCCCCAAGTGAAACACACCGGGGGCTTCCAGGCCAGTTTGTGGGAGCAGCATACAGCGCTTCTTTCGTGCTGCTCCCCCCAGAGAACAATGGGGCACTCTGACTACGAGCACAGGCAGCAGGCCAGCACACATGGTCCCCGGGCATAGGGACAGTCCCTTCAGCAAGCAGCTCCCAAGGCAAAGTACCAGTGGCGGTTCCTCTTGCCAGTCTGGCAGCGTGCCGGTCGCAGGCTTCAAGTAAGCACCCAGCTGTACACAGACATGGGGTCACAGCCCCAATATTTATACCACAATTGTCTTCGTTCTTCCCCCTGGCACAGGGCTCTGTGCCCGGTCCAAACCAGTTCTGGGGGCGCTTACACCTCTCTTTTGTCAGTGTAGGTCCTGGCCCCAGACACACCACAGGGGGGCGGAGCCAGCATTGTGTGAGGTAGGCTCTGTCCTATTCAGGCCCAGGTGCTACTCCTCCCACCACTCCAAATGCAGATTGGCCTATTCAGCCTAGTGCTGACTCACCCAGCCCCTCTGGAGCCACTGCACCTCCCCAGCCCCTGTCACTCCAGAGCCAGACATGCAATACACAACAGGCAGGCACAAAGACACATAGCACACAGAAATGCCAACTTCTAAACGTGGCATTTCTAAAATAGTGACAATAAATCTGCGCACACCATTATGCAGCATTTATTACCACTATTCCAAACATACCAAACTTGATCACGCTACTCCTCTCAGAACAGGAATTACCACTGAAACAAATATCAGGGAATCCCCAATGCATTCCTATGAGAGGGCAGCCTCACAGTAATGAGAAACCAAAATGGCCGTTTGTCACTACCAGAACATGCCACACAGTTAAGGCACATGTCCTACCTTTTACCTACATTGCACCCTGCCCATAGGGCTAGCTAGGGCCTACCTTATGGGTGACTGATATGTAGTAAAAGGGGAGTCACAGACGTGGCACCCACTTTATGTGCCACGTCACTGCGGCAGTAAACTGCGCACGCAGACCCTGCAATGGCAGAGGCCTGAGACAGGTTTGTAAGGCTACTTTGGTGGGTGGCGCAAGCAGTGCTGCAAGCACACCAGTAGCATTTAATTTACTGGCCCTGGGTATCTGAGATACCACTTTACAAGGGACTGATAGGTAAATTAAATACGCTAAACAGGTGTAGACCAATCTTACCATGTTTACCATAGAGAGCACATGCACTTTACACTGGACAGCAGTGATAAAGTGCCCAGAGTCCTAAAACCACCAACACCAGGTCAGAAAAAATACTAGGAGGAAGGCAAAAAGTTCAGGGATGACCCTGCAAAAAGGGCCAAGTCCAACACAACCCCCTTCCAGCCAAATGCCAGGGTAGACCAATCATTACCTTGATGGGCTTCCCTGCTTGGGGCGATAGAACACGGACCCGGGCCCGCAACTGCAGGGGCACACTCCAGTTCTACGCCAATCTGAACCCATGTGGTTCCCTCTGTCAAAGCTCCCAGAACCAACTAAGTTACCCCACTGGGACTCCCTAGCTGTCCGCGGCCAGGACCAGGCCCTAGGCCATCCAGATGTCTCTGGTCCTTGCCGTCTCACAGAGCGGGGGGCAGTAACCCCAGGTACATAGTATCCATTCTCCACTCTACCACTCTACAGTGCAGTTCCAAACTGCCACTGATCCTCCAACCCAGGGTCTGCACCCTGAGGCTGACTAGAGGTCACGGGCGAGGCTCTCCTCCCCCTACCTCTCCTTCTGGGGTCCCGCACTCTCCTCCTAGGAGGCACCCTCAGAACACAAAACTGTCAGGGCACTGGAATCAGCTCTTCCACAGAATTCTCCCACCAGTTCAGGACTTCTGCCCTGCAACTGGTCTACCAACCTATGATCTAAACCCTCAGGTTGAACCGGGGTCAGAGCGAGGACTCCCTCCCTCTGCACCCCCTTCCAGAGTTCTGCACCGTCCCACCTGGAGTGGTACCCCTAGAAGACAAACCGGTAGGGACACTGGTTACAGATGTCCTTCCCTCTAGGTCAGGCAGAACCTGAACCTGGCCTCCCAACCCAGGGAGTACACCCTGCGGCTGAGCATCCGCCTAGCACACCAGGACTCCTGGGGAGCACGCATGCCCCCCCCAAGGGTAACACATAACTCATGTGTTGTGTGACAGTCTGCCTGGCGCTGATCTTCCGACCCCTGTCCATCTGACAGTGCACAAAGACCCCCCAAAACCGAAATGGTGTCACCATGGTCACTCATAGGAGGCCCAGCCCTTATGGCTGGCCCCTGACCCACTGGTTCTCCCACTGGGGACTCTCTACCCCTCCATCTGGACTTCTGCACCCTCCACTTAGGAGCGGCACCGCCAGACACCAGAACTGATAGAGCTCCACTTACAGACGCTCCAAGTTCTCCTGACACTAGGAGATCCCCCTCAACGAATGGCCTACTAGTACAGCCTAGGCTCCCCACCTGGAGTTCCCTTAAGGAACCCTCCAGGCCCTGAGACTGAGTTTCGGGCACCTTGGGATGCATCCCATTCTCACTCCTCTCCGCGGAGACAGGACGTGAGTCCCTACACCCCTCCCACTACACCGGGACCTATCTGGGCTACTAAGAACCTTTCCCACCACCCTGGGCTGGGAAATACCGGAGCCACTCCTCTTAGGGTCACTCCCCAATGCCTCCTCAGACCCTCTTGCACTCACCCAGAGGTCTGCCTCACGTGCAAGCTCCCTGGGATCAGAGAACTCACACTCCAACAGGTGTTGGCGTAACCCTGGAAAACAACAACTGAACATATGCTCTCTGACAATCAGATTGAACAGCCCTTCAAAATTGTTTGCCGTGCTACCCATCACCCAACCTTCCAGTGCATCACAATATTCATCCACAAACTCCCCCCAAGACTGGTGAGACAGTTTCCTACTGCCCTATAACCTCAACTTATACCCTTCAGGTGTGACACCCTCTTCCTGGGTACTAGGTACCATACTCTGGGCTCTGGGAGTGGGACTTCCTACACTGGACTCCATATTGCTGCCACCACTGGACCTCACCCTCACTGGTGAATCCAGACCACTAAAACTACACTCAGGGGACATATCCTCACGAGTTAGCTTTTCTCTGGTGAAGGCCATCTCTGCCTCCGCCATCCTCTCCTGCGCTAAGACCCTTTCATTCTCGAGCTTTTTCTCCTCCACCGCTAGCCGCGCTAGCTCTGCACCCTGCTTGCCATGCTCCACTTTGAGCTTCTCTAGCTCCAGCTGGTGCTCCCTTTCTTCCCTCCTATCCTCCCACTCCTCTGGGGACAGGGAAAGGGCAATGTGCGATTTCTTAAATGCAAACGCAATTTGCGAGTTTTGCATTTGGGATGATGCATCCCAAATGCTAAAATACCGGTCGCAAAGGGGCAGATTCTGAGAATCTGCCCCTTTGCGACCGGTATTTAGTTTGATGCATGGGGCCCATAGGAATGAATGGAAAGGCATTCTTTATTTGCGAGTCGCAATTTGCGAGTCGCAATTAAGGAATGTTTAGGAATTGCTATTTATTTAGCGATTCCTACATGCATAGGCTTTTGCGATTCCTTAATTGCGATTCCTTAATAATCGCAATTAAGGAATCGCAAAAGCCTACCTTGATGCATGTGCCCCTTATTGACTGCATACCAGGTATATTTAACAACTTATCTACAGTGCCAGACAAGGTCTTTCAGGGCCTAAATTGTACAACTGGGTCCCTGTTAGAAATAGAAGAATAGTTACTTCAATTACACTATCAGTTTTTAATAATATTGGCGAGGCCTCTTCAGCCTCTCACCAACCCCACTTTCGCAATCCCACTTAGACATGGGAGCTCACTCACTGCGATCACTCGCTTAGTGGCACATCAGTACTCTTTCACACAGTCCAGGAAAGTGTGCCCGCAAGTATAATGTTGCTGCACACAGAAAAGCATAATTAGAGGGAACATTGCTCATGGTTATTGTAAGGAACGCTCTGATCTGTGGATGGTGGAGAAAGGGAATGAATACATAATGCGCATTATCTGAGATCCCATTGAATTGTGGACAGAGGTTTTCACAACAGAGTGGAACCAACTGGGTCATTTGCAGATGGGTGTTAACAGGGCAGTCATAAAAAAATTACAAATATACCACTTGCCTATCTCCACATCCCTTACCTCATTTAGAGTGAGGACTTCCCTTCAGACATCATTCCCGCCAGCTGCCTTTATGTCCGGCACCTCCACTGAAACTATTGAGGACTGGGACCAGGCACTTCTAAGCGTCTCCCACTTGGTCCGTTTCTGAGAGACTGTCCCCAACTTTGTATGACATGACACCTAGACTCGCATAGGCGCTGGAGGTTCTTCCATGCCGCTACAGGGTGACAGACCTCCTGCCATGTTATTCTCCCTAAGCAGCTCCCACAATGCATGTGGGAGCGCTTTCATGGGGAAAATGTCTGTCACAACAGCAGACAACTCCGAGTCTGACAGCTCTACCGCTACACCATTGGGTGATGGCACTGCGAAAAATATTTCGTAGGGCCACAGGGATTTTTACTGTGCCTCTGTTTATGCCCGATATTGGTTTAAAAAGGAAGATGGTTCCGCCTTAAGGCAATACTTTGTGATTCTCTGTCACCTTCAGAAATAGTGCATGACCCTTCCCTTGTCTGCCCTGAAGGTGTAGACTATATTGGGAGTAAACAGGAATTTGCCCCTTCCTTCTTACTCGAGAGATTCCTTTGG